>CAUYWW010000072.1:0-1200000 GCA_963576845.1 Megachile leachella
ATAATATAAGTAATAAGTATAATTATTACAGTTCTAGCTATAATAACTGCATAATATGGGTAATAATGCACGTTATATTGCTAATAATATAAGTAATAAGTATAATTATTACAGTTCTAGCGATAATAACTGCATTATATGGGTAATAATGCATGTTATATTGCTAATAATATAAGTAATAAGTATAATTATTACAGTTCTAGCGATAATAACTGCATTATATGGGTAATAATGCATGTTATATTGATAATGATATAAGTAATAAGTATAATTATTACAGTTCTAGCAATAATAACTGCATAATATGGGTAATAATGCACGTTATATTCCTAATAATATAAGTAATGAGTACAATTATTACAGTTCTAGCGATAATAACTGCATTATATGGGTAATAATGCATGTTATATTGATAATAATATAAGTAATAAGTATAATTATTGCAGTTCTAGCGATAATAACTGCATTATATGGGTAATAATGCATGTTATATTGATAATATCGGGAGTAATAAGTATAATTATTATAGTTCTAGCGATAATAATAGTAAAATATGGCAAATAGTGCATGTTATATTGATAATAATAAAAGTAATAAGTATATTTATTATCGTTCTATCGATAATAACTGCATAATATGGGCAATAATGCATGTTATATTGATGATAATGAAAGTAGTAAGTATATTTATTACAGTTCTAGCGATAATAACTGTATTATATGCGTAATAAGGCATGTTATATTGATAATATCGGGAGTAATAAGTATAATTATTATAGTTCTAGCGATAACAATAGTGAAATATGGCTAATAGTGCATGTTATATTGATAATAGTAAAAGTAATAAGTATATTTATTACAGTTCTATCGATAATAACTGCATAATATGGGTAATAATGCATGTTATATTGATGATAATAAAAGTAATACGTATATTTATTATAGTTCTAGCGATAATAACTGCATTATATGGGTAATAATGCACGTTATATTGCTAATAGTATAAGTAATAAGTATAATTATTACAGTTCTTGCGATAATACCTCCATTATATGGGTAATAATGCATGTTATATTGATAATGATATAAGTAATGAGTATAATTATTACAGTTCTAGTGATAATAACTGCATAATATGGGTAATAATGCATGTTATATTGAGAATAATATAAGTAATAAGTATAATTATTACAGTTCTGGCGATAATAACTGCATAATATGGGTAATAATGCACGTTATATTGCTAATAATATAAGTAATAAGTATAATTATTACAGTTCTAGCGATAATAACTGCATTATATGGGTAATAATGCATGTTATATTGCTAATAATATAAGTAATAAGTATAATTATTACAGTTCTAGCGATAATAACTGCATTATATGGGTAATAATGCATGTTATATTGATAATGATATAAGTAATAAGTATAATTATTACAGTTCTAGCAATAATAACTGCATAATATGGGTAATAATGCACGTTATATTCCTAATAATATAAGTAATGAGTACAATTATTACAGTTCTAGCGATAATAACTGCATTATATGGGTAATAATGCATGTTATATTGATAATAATATAAGTAATAAGTATAATTATTGCAGTTCTAGCGATAATAACTGCATTATATGGGTAATAATGCATGTTATATTGATAATATCGGGAGTAATAAGTATAATTATTATAGTTCTAGCGATAATAATAGTAAAATATGGCAAATAGTGCATGTTATATTGATAATAATAAAAGTAATAAGTATATTTATTATCGTTCTATCGATAATAACTGCATAATATGGGCAATAATGCATGTTATATTGATGATAATGAAAGTAGTAAGTATATTTATTACAGTTCTAGCGATAATAACTGCATTATATGCGTAATAAGGCATGTTATATTGATAATATCGGGAGTAATAAGTATAATTATTATAGTTCTAGCGATAATAATAGTAAAATGTGGCTAATAGTGCATGTTATATTGATAATAATAAAAGTAGTAAGTATATTTATTATAGTTCTATCGATAATAACTTCATAATATGTGTAATAATGCATGTTATATTGATGATAATAAAAGTACTAAGTATATTTATTATAGCTCTAGCGATAATAACTGCATTATATGGGTAATAATGCATGTTATATTGGTAATATTCGGAATAATAAGTATAATTATTATAGTTCTAGCGATAATAATAGTAAAATATGACTAATAGTGCATGTTATATTGATAATAATAAAAGTAATAAGTATATTTATTACAGTTCTATCGATAATAACTGCATAATATGGGTAATAATGCATGTTATATTGATGATAATAAAAGCAATACGTATATTTATTATAGTTCTAGCTATAATAACTGCATAATATGGGTAATAATGCATGTTATATTGATAATAATATAAGTAATAAGTATAATTATTACAGTTCTAGCGATAATAACTGTATTGTATGGGTAATAATGCATGTTATATTGATGATAATAAAAGTACTAAGTATATTTATTATAGCTCTAGCGATAATAACTGCATTATATGGGTAACAATGCATGTTATATTGGTAATATTCGGAATAATAAGTATAATTATTATAGTTCTAGCGATAATAACTGCATTATATGGGTAAGAATGCATGTTATATTGATAATAATATAAGTAATAAGTATAATTATTACAGTTCTAGCGATAATAACTGCATTATATGGGTAATAATGCATGTTGTATTGATAATAATATAAGTAATAAGTATAATTATTACAATTCTAGCGATAATAACTGCATAATATGGGTAACAATGCACGTTATATTGCTAATAATATAAGTAATAAGTATAATTATTACAGTTCCAGCGATAATAACTGCATTATATGGGTAATAATGCATGTTATATTGATAATAATAAAAGTAATAAGTATATTTTATTATACTTCTGTCGATAATAACTGCATTATATGGATAATAATGCATGTTATATTGATAATAATATAAGTAATAAGTATAATTATTGCAGTTCTAGCGATAATAACTGCATTATATGCGTAATAATGCATGTTATATTGATAATATCGGGAGTAATAAGTATAATTATTATAGTTCTAGCGATAATAAAAGTAAAATATGGCTAATAGTGCATGTTATACTGATAATAATAAAAGTAATAAGTATATTTATTATACTTCTGTCGATAATAACTGCATTATATGGGTAATAGTGCATGTTATATTGATAATAATATAAGTAATAAGTATAATTATTACAGTTCTAGCTATAATAACTGCATAATATGGGTAATAATGCACGTTATATTGCTAATAATATAAGTAATAAGTATAATTATTACAGTTCTAGCGATAATAACTGCATTATATGGGTAATAATGCATGTTATATTGCTAATAATATAAGTAATAAGTATAATTATTACAGTTCTAGCGATAATAACTGCATTATATGGGTAATAATGCATGTTATATTGATAATGATATAAGTAATAAGTATAATTATTACAGTTCTAGCAATAATAACTGCATAATATGGGTAATAATGCACGTTATATTCCTAATAATATAAGTAATGAGTACAATTATTACAGTTCTAGCGATAATAACTGCATTATATGGGTAATAATGCATGTTATATTGATAATAATATAAGTAATAAGTATAATTATTGCAGTTCTAGCGATAATAACTGCATTATATGGGTAATAATGCATGTTATATTGATAATATCGGGAGTAATAAGTATAATTATTATAGTTCTAGCGATAATAATAGTAAAATATGGCAAATAGTGCATGTTATATTGATAATAATAAAAGTAATAAGTATATTTATTATCGTTCTATCGATAATAACTGCATAATATGGGCAATAATGCATGTTATATTGATGATAATGAAAGTAGTAAGTATATTTATTACAGTTCTAGCGATAATAACTGCATTATATGCGTAATAAGGCATGTTATATTGATAATATCGGGAGTAATAAGTATAATTATTATAGTTCTAGCGATAACAATAGTGAAATATGGCTAATAGTGCATGTTATATTGATAATAGTAAAAGTAATAAGTATATTTATTACAGTTCTATCGATAATAACTGCATAATATGGGTAATAATGCATGTTATATTGATGATAATAAAAGTAATACGTATATTTATTATAGTTCTAGCGATAATAACTGCATTATATGGGTAATAATGCACGTTATATTGCTAATAGTATA
The DNA here is from genome assembly GCA_963576845.1 of Megachile leachella. NCBI lineage: Eukaryota > Metazoa > Arthropoda > Insecta > Hymenoptera > Megachilidae > Megachile > Megachile leachella. The sequence goes on from CAUYWW010000072.1 coordinate 4,243, forward strand.
AGTAATAAGTATAATTATTACAGTTCTTGCGATAATACCTCCATTATATGGGTAATAATGCATGTTATATTGATAATGATATAAGTAATGAGTATAATTATTACAGTTCTAGTGATAATAACTGCATAATATGGGTAATAATGCATGTTATATTGAGAATAATATAAGTAATAAGTATAATTATTACAGTTCTGGCGATAATAACTGCATAATATGGGTAATAATGCACGTTATATTGCTAATAATATAAGTAATAAGTATAATTATTACAGTTCTAGCGATAATAACTGCATTATATGGGTAATAATGCATGTTATATTGCTAATAATATAAGTAATAAGTATAATTATTACAGTTCTAGCGATAATAACTGCATTATATGGGTAATAATGCATGTTATATTGATAATGATATAAGTAATAAGTATAATTATTACAGTTCTAGCAATAATAACTGCATAATATGGGTAATAATGCACGTTATATTCCTAATAATATAAGTAATGAGTACAATTATTACAGTTCTAGCGATAATAACTGCATTATATGGGTAATAATGCATGTTATATTGATAATAATATAAGTAATAAGTATAATTATTGCAGTTCTAGCGATAATAACTGCATTATATGGGTAATAATGCATGTTATATTGATAATATCGGGAGTAATAAGTATAATTATTATAGTTCTAGCGATAATAATAGTAAAATATGGCAAATAGTGCATGTTATATTGATAATAATAAAAGTAATAAGTATATTTATTATCGTTCTATCGATAATAACTGCATAATATGGGCAATAATGCATGTTATATTGATGATAATGAAAGTAGTAAGTATATTTATTACAGTTCTAGCGATAATAACTGCATTATATGCGTAATAAGGCATGTTATATTGATAATATCGGGAGTAATAAGTATAATTATTATAGTTCTAGCGATAACAATAGTGAAATATGGCTAATAGTGCATGTTATATTGATAATAGTAAAAGTAATAAGTATATTTATTACAGTTCTATCGATAATAACTGCATAATATGGGTAATAATGCATGTTATATTGATGATAATAAAAGTAATACGTATATTTATTATAGTTCTAGCGATAATAACTGCATTATATGGGTAATAATGCACGTTATATTGCTAATAGTATAAGTAATAAGTATAATTATTACAGTTCTTGCGATAATACCTCCATTATATGGGTAATAATGCATGTTATATTGATAATGATATAAGTAATGAGTATAATTATTACAGTTCTAGTGATAATAACTGCATAATATGGGTAATAATGCATGTTATATTGAGAATAATATAAGTAATAAGTATAATTATTACAGTTCTGGCGATAATAACTGCATTATATGGGTAATAATGCACGTTATATTGCTAATAGTATAAGTAATACGTATAATTATTACAGTTCTAGCGATAATACCTCCATTATATGGGTAATAATGCATGTTATATTGATAATAATATAAGTAATAGGTATAATTATTACAGTTCTAGCGATAATAAATGCATAATATGGGTAATAATGCACGTTATATTGCAAATAATATAAGAAATGAGTATAATTATTGCAGTTCTAGCGATAATAACTGCATTATATGGGTAATAATGCACGTTATATTGCTAATAATATAAGTAATAAGTATAATTATTACAGTTCTAGCGATAATAACTGCATTATATGGCTAATAATGCATGTTACATTGATAATATTGGAAGTAATAAGTATATTTAGTATAGTTCTAGCGATAATAACTGCATAATATGGGTAATAATGCATGTTATATTGATAATAATATAAGTAATAAGTATAATTATTACAGTTCTAGCGATAATACCTCCATTATATGGGTAATAATGCATGTTATATTGATGATAATGAAAGTAATACGTATATTTATTCTAGTTCTAGCGATAATAACTGCATAATATGGGTAATAATGCATGTTATATTGATGATAGTGAAAGTAGTAAATATATTTATTACAGTTCTAGCGATAATAACTGCATTATATGCGTAATAAGGCATGTTATATTGATAATATCGGGAGTAATAAGTATAATTATTATAGTTCTAGCGATAATAATAGTAAAATATGGCTAATAGTGCATGTTATATTGATAATAGTAAAAGTAATAAATATATTTATTACAGTTCTATCGATAATAACTGCATAATATGGGTAATAATGCATGTTATATTGATGATAATAAAAGTAATACGTATATTTATTATAGTTCTAGCGATAAAAACTGCATAATATGGGTAATAATGCATGTTATATTGATAATAATATAAGTAATAAGTCTAATTATTACAGTTCTAGCGATAATAACTGCATTATATGGGTAATAATGCACGTTATATTGCTAACAATATAAGTAATAAGTATAATTATTACAGTTCTAGCGATAATAACTGCATTATATGGCTAATAATGCATGTTACATTGATAATATTGGAAGTAATAAGTATATGTATTATAGTTCTAGCGATAATAACTGCATAATATGGGTAATAATGCATGTTATATTGATAATAATATAAGTAATAAGTATAATTATTACAGTTCTAGCGATAATACCTCCATTATATGGGTAATAATGCATGTTATATTGATGATAATGAAAGTAATACGTATATTTATTCTAGTTCTAGCGATAATAACTGCATAATATGGGTAATAATGCATGTTATATTGATGATAGTGAAAGTAGTAAGTATATTTATTACAGTTCTAGCGATAATAACTGTATTATATGGGCAATAATGCATGTTATATTGATAATATCGGGAGTAATAAGTACAATTATTATAGTTCTAGCGATAATAATAGTACAATATGGCTAATAGTGCATGTTATATTGATAATAATAAAAGTAATAAGTATATTTATTATCGTTCTATCGATAATAACTGCATAATATGGGCAATAATGCATGTTATATTGATGATAATGAAAGTAGTAAGTATATTTATTACAGTTCTAGCGATAATAACTGCATTATATGCGTAATAAGGCATGTTATATTGATAATATCGGGAGTAATAAGTATAATTATTATAGTTCTAGCGATAACAATAGTGAAATATGGCTAATAGTGCATGTTATATTGATAATAGTAAAAGTAATAAGTATATTTATTACAGTTCTATCGATAATGACTGCATAATATGGGTAATAATGCATGTTATATTGATGATAATAAAAGTAATACGTATATTTATTATAGTTCTAGCGATAATAACTGCATTATATGGGTAATAATGCACGTTATATTGCTAATAGTATAAGTAATAAGTATAATTATTACAGTTCTTGCGATAATACCTCCATTATATGGGTAATAATGCATGTTATATTGATAATGATATAAGTAATGAGTATAATTATTACAGTTCTAGCGATAATAACTGCATTATATGGGTAATAATGCATGTTATATTGCTAATAATATAAGTAATAAGTATAATTATTACAGTTCTAGCGATAATAACTGCATTATATGGGTAATAATGCATGTTATATTGATAATGATATAAGTAATAAGTATAATTATTACAGTTCTAGCAATAATAACTGCATAATATGGGTAATAATGCACGTTATATTCCTAATAATATAAGTAATGAGTACAATTATTACAGTTCTAGCGATAATAACTGCATTATATGGGTAATAATGCATGTTATATTGATAATAATATAAGTAATAAGTATAATTATTGCAGTTCTAGCGATAATAACTGCATTATATGGGTAATAATGCATGTTATATTGATAATATCGGGAGTAATAAGTATAATTATTATAGTTCTAGCGATAATAATAGTAAAATATGGCAAATAGTGCATGTTATATTGATAATAATAAAAGTAATAAGTATATTTATTATCGTTCTATCGATAATAACTGCATAATATGGGCAATAATGCATGTTATATTGATGATAATGAAAGTAGTAAGTATATTTATTACAGTTCTAGCGATAATAACTGCATTATATGCGTAATAAGGCATGTTATATTGATAATATCGGGAGTAATAAGTATAATTATTATAGTTCTAGCGATAACAATAGTGAAATATGGCTAATAGTGCATGTTATATTGATAATAGTAAAAGTAATAAGTATATTTATTACAGTTCTATCGATAATAACTGCATAATATGGGTAATAATGCATGTTATATTGATGATAATAAAAGTAATACGTATATTTATTATAGTTCTAGCGATAATAACTGCATTATATGGGTAATAATGCACGTTATATTGCTAATAGTATAAGTAATAAGTATAATTATTACAGTTCTTGCGATAATACCTCCATTATATGGGTAATAATGCATGTTATATTGATAATGATATAAGTAATGAGTATAATTATTACAGTTCTAGTGATAATAACTGCATAATATGGGTAATAATGCATGTTATATTGAGAATAATATAAGTAATAAGTATAATTATTACAGTTCTGGCGATAATAACTGCATAATATGGGTAATAATGCACGTTATATTGCTAATAATATAAGTAATAAGTATAATTATTACAGTTCTAGCGATAATAACTGCATTATATGGGTAATAATGCATGTTATATTGCTAATAATATAAGTAATAAGTATAATTATTACAGTTCTAGCGATAATAACTGCATTATATGGGTAATAATGCATGTTATATTGATAATGATATAAGTAATAAGTATAATTATTACAGTTCTAGCAATAATAACTGCATAATATGGGTAATAATGCACGTTATATTCCTAATAATATAAGTAATGAGTACAATTATTACAGTTCTAGCGATAATAACTGCATTATATGGGTAATAATGCATGTTATATTGATAATAATATAAGTAATAAGTATAATTATTGCAGTTCTAGCGATAATAACTGCATTATATGGGTAATAATGCATGTTATATTGATAATATCGGGAGTAATAAGTATAATTATTATAGTTCTAGCGATAATAATAGTAAAATATGGCAAATAGTGCATGTTATATTGATAATAATAAAAGTAATAAGTATATTTATTATCGTTCTATCGATAATAACTGCATAATATGGGCAATAATGCATGTTATATTGATGATAATGAAAGTAGTAAGTATATTTATTACAGTTCTAGCGATAATAACTGCATTATATGCGTAATAAGGCATGTTATATTGATAATATCGGGAGTAATAAGTATAATTATTATAGTTCTAGCGATAACAATAGTGAAATATGGCTAATAGTGCATGTTATATTGATAATAGTAAAAGTAATAAGTATATTTATTACAGTTCTATCGATAATAACTGCATAATATGGGTAATAATGCATGTTATATTGATGATAATAAAAGTAATACGTATATTTATTATAGTTCTAGCGATAATAACTGCATTATATGGGTAATAATGCACGTTATATTGCTAATAGTATAAGTAATAAGTATAATTATTACAGTTCTTGCGATAATACCTCCATTATATGGGTAATAATGCATGTTATATTGATAATGATATAAGTAATGAGTATAATTATTACAGTTCTAGTGATAATAACTGCATAATATGGGTAATAATGCATGTTATATTGAGAATAATATAAGTAATAAGTATAATTATTACAGTTCTGGCGATAATAACTGCATTATATGGGTAATAATGCACGTTATATTGCTAATAGTATAAGTAATACGTATAATTATTACAGTTCTAGCGATAATACCTCCATTATATGGGTAATAATGCATGTTATATTGATAATAATATAAGTAATACGTATAATTATTACAGTTCTAGCGATAATAAATGCATAATATGGGTAATAATGCACGTTATATTGCAAATAATATAAGAAATGAGTATAATTATTGCAGTTCTAGCGATAATAACTGCATTATATGGGTAATAATGCACGTTATATTGCTAATAATATAAGTAATAAGTATAATTATTACAGTTCTAGCGATAATAACTGCATTATATGGCTAATAATGCATGTTACATTGATAATATTGGAAGTAATAAGTATATTTAGTATAGTTCTAGCGATAATAACTGCATAATATGGGTAATAATGCATGTTATATTGATAATAATATAAGTAATAAGTATAATTATTACAGTTCTAGCGATAATACCTCCATTATATGGGTAATAATGCATGTTATATTGATGATAATGAAAGTAATACGTATATTTATTCTAGTTCTAGCGATAATAACTGCATAATATGGGTAATAATGCATGTTATATTGATGATAGTGAAAGTAGTAAATATATTTATTACAGTTCTAGCGATAATAACTGCATTATATGCGTAATAAGGCATGTTATATTGATAATATCGGGAGTAATAAGTATAATTATTATAGTTCTAGCGATAATAATAGTAAAATATGGCTAATAGTGCATGTTATATTGATAATAGTAAAAGTAATAAATATATTTATTACAGTTCTATCGATAATAACTGCATAATATGGGTAATAATGCATGTTATATTGATGATAATAAAAGTAATACGTATATTTATTATAGTTCTAGCGATAAAAACTGCATAATATGGGTAATAATGCATGTTATATTGATAATAATATAAGTAATAAGTCTAATTATTACAGTTCTAGCGATAATAACTGCATTATATGGGTAATAATGCACGTTATATTGCTAACAATATAAGTAATAAGTATAATTATTACAGTTCTAGCGATAATAACTGCATTATATGGCTAATAATGCATGTTACATTGATAATATTGGAAGTAATAAGTATATGTATTATAGTTCTAGCGATAATAACTGCATAATATGGGTAATAATGCATGTTATATTGATAATAATATAAGTAATAAGTATAATTATTACAGTTCTAGCGATAATACCTCCATTATATGGGTAATAATGCATGTTATATTGATGATAATGAAAGTAATACGTATATTTATTCTAGTTCTAGCGATAATAACTGCATAATATGGGTAATAATGCATGTTATATTGATGATAGTGAAAGTAGTAAGTATATTTATTACAGTTCTAGCGATAATAACTGTATTATATGGGCAATAATGCATGTTATATTGATAATATCGGGAGTAATAAGTACAATTATTATAGTTCTAGCGATAATAATAGTACAATATGGCTAATAGTGCATGTTATATTGATAATAATAAAAGTAATAAGTATATTTATTATCGTTCTATCGATAATAACTGCATAATATGGGCAATAATGCATGTTATATTGATGATAATGAAAGTAGTAAGTATATTTATTACAGTTCTAGCGATAATAACTGCATTATATGCGTAATAAGGCATGTTATATTGATAATATCGGGAGTAATAAGTATAATTATTATAGTTCTAGCGATAACAATAGTGAAATATGGCTAATAGTGCATGTTATATTGATAATAGTAAAAGTAATAAGTATATTTATTACAGTTCTATCGATAATGACTGCATAATATGGGTAATAATGCATGTTATATTGATGATAATAAAAGTAATACGTATATTTATTATAGTTCTAGCGATAATAACTGCATTATATGGGTAATAATGCACGTTATATTGCTAATAGTATAAGTAATAAGTATAATTATTACAGTTCTTGCGATAATACCTCCATTATATGGGTAATAATGCATGTTATATTGATAATGATATAAGTAATGAGTATAATTATTACAGTTCTAGCGATAATAACTGCATTATATGGGTAATAATGCATGTTATATTGCTAATAATATAAGTAATAAGTATAATTATTACAGTTCTAGCGATAATAACTGCATTATATGGGTAATAATGCATGTTATATTGATAATGATATAAGTAATAAGTATAATTATTACAGTTCTAGCAATAATAACTGCATAATATGGGTAATAATGCACGTTATATTCCTAATAATATAAGTAATGAGTACAATTATTACAGTTCTAGCGATAATAACTGCATTATATGGGTAATAATGCATGTTATATTGATAATAATATAAGTAATAAGTATAATTATTGCAGTTCTAGCGATAATAACTGCATTATATGGGTAATAATGCATGTTATATTGATAATATCGGGAGTAATAAGTATAATTATTATAGTTCTAGCGATAATAATAGTAAAATATGGCAAATAGTGCATGTTATATTGATAATAATAAAAGTAATAAGTATATTTATTATCGTTCTATCGATAATAACTGCATAATATGGGCAATAATGCATGTTATATTGATGATAATGAAAGTAGTAAGTATATTTATTACAGTTCTAGCGATAATAACTGCATTATATGCGTAATAAGGCATGTTATATTGATAATATCGGGAGTAATAAGTATAATTATTATAGTTCTAGCGATAACAATAGTGAAATATGGCTAATAGTGCATGTTATATTGATAATAGTAAAAGTAATAAGTATATTTATTACAGTTCTATCGATAATAACTGCATAATATGGGTAATAATGCATGTTATATTGATGATAATAAAAGTAATACGTATATTTATTATAGTTCTAGCGATAATAACTGCATTATATGGGTAATAATGCACATTATATTGCTAATAGTATAAGTAATAAGTATAATTATTACAGTTCTTGCGATAATACCTCCATTATATGGGTAATAATGCATGTTATATTGATAATGATATAAGTAATGAGTATAATTATTACAGTTCTAGTGATAATAACTGCATAATATGGGTAATAATGCATGTTATATTGAGAATAATATAAGTAATAAGTATAATTATTACAGTTCTGGCGATAATAACTGCATTATATGGGTAATAATGCACGTTATATTGCTAATAGTATAAGTAATAGGTATAATTATTACAGTTCTAGCGATAATAACTGCATAATATGGGTAATAATGCACGTTATATTGCAAATAATATAAGAAATGAGTATAATTATTGCAGTTCTAGCGATAATAACTGCATTATATGGGTAATAATGCACGTTATATTGCTAATAATATAAGTAATAAGTATAATTATTACAGTTCTAGCGATAATAACTGCATTATATGGCTAATAATGCATGTTACATTGATAATATTGGAAGTAATAAGTATATTTAGTATAGTTCTAGCGATAATAACTGCATAATATGGGTAATAATGCATGTTATATTGATAATAATATAAGTAATAAGTATAATTATTACAGTTCTAGCGATAATACCTCCATTATATGGGTAATAATGCATGTTATATTGATGATAATGAAAGTAATACGTATATTTATTCTAGTTCTAGCGATAATAACTGCATAATATGGGTAATAATGCATGTTATATTGATGATAGTGAAAGTAGTAAATATATTTATTACAGTTCTAGCGATAATAACTGCATTATATGCGTAATAAGGCATGTTATATTGATAATATCGGGAGTAATAAGTATAATTATTATAGTTCTAGCGATAATAATAGTAAAATATGGCTAATAGTGCATGTTATATTGATAATAGTAAAAGTAATAAATATATTTATTACAGTTCTATCGATAATAACTGCATAATATGGGTAATAATGCATGTTATATTGATGATAATAAAAGTAATACGTATATTTATTATAGTTCTAGCGATAAAAACTGCATAATATGGGTAATAATGCATGTTATATTGATAATAATATAAGTAATAAGTCTAATTATTACAGTTCTAGCGATAATAACTGCATTATATGGGTAATAATGCACGTTATATTGCTAACAATATAAGTAATAAGTATAATTATTACAGTTCTAGCGATAATAACTGCATTATATGGCTAATAATGCATGTTACATCGATAATATTGGAAGTAATAAGTATATTTATTATAGTTCTAGCGATAATAACTGCATAATATGGGTAATAATGCATGTTATATTGATAATAATATAAGTAATAAGTATAATTATTACAGTTCTAGCGATAATACCTCCATTATATGGGTAATAATGCATGTTATATTGATGATAATGAAAGTAATACGTATATTTATTCTAGTTCTAGCGATAATAACTGCATAATATGGGTAATAATGCATGTTATATTGATGATAGTGAAAGTAGTAAGTATATTTATTACAGTTCTAGCGATAATAACTGTATTATATGGGCAATAATGCATGTTATATTGATAATATCGGGAGTAATAAGTACAATTATTATAGTTCTAGCGATAATAATAGTACAATATGGCTAATAGTGCATGTTATATTGATAATAATAAAAGTAATAAGTATATTTATTATCGTTCTATCGATAATAACTGCATAATATGGGCAATAATGCATGTTATATTGATGATAATGAAAGTAGTAAGTATATTTATTACAGTTCTAGCGATAATAACTGCATTATATGCGTAATAAGGCATGTTATATTGATAATATCGGGAGTAATAAGTATAATTATTATAGTTCTAGCGATAACAATAGTGAAATATGGCTAATAGTGCATGTTATATTGATAATAGTAAAAGTAATAAGTATATTTATTACAGTTCTATCGATAATGACTGCATAATATGGGTAATAATGCATGTTATATTGATGATAATAAAAGTAATACGTATATTTATTATAGTTCTAGCGATAATAACTGCATTATATGGGTAATAATGCACGTTATATTGCTAATAGTATAAGTAATAAGTATAATTATTACAGTTCTTGCGATAATACCTCCATTATATGGGTAATAATGCATGTTATATTGATAATGATATAAGTAATGAGTATAATTATTACAGTTCTAGCGATAATAACTGCATAATATGGGTAATAATGCACGTTATATTGCTAATAATATAAGTAATGAGTACAATTATTACAGTTCTAGCGATAATAACTGCATTATATGGGTAATAATGCATGTTATATTGATAATAATATAAGTAATAAGTATAATTATTACAGTTCTAGCGATAATAACTGCATTATATGGGTAATAATGCATGTTATATTGATAATATCGGGAGTAATAAGTATAATTATTATAGTTCTAGCGATAATAATTGTAAAATATGGCAAATAGTGCATGTTATATTGATATTAATAAAAGTAATAAGTATATTTATTACAGTTCTATCGATAATAACTGCATAATATGGGTAATAATGCATGTTATATTGAGAATAATATAAGTAATAAGTATAATTATTACAGTTCTGGCGATAATAACTGCATTATATGGGTAATAATGCACGTTATATTGCTAATAGTATAAGTAATAAGTATAATTATTACAGTTCTAGCGATAATAACTGCATTATATGGGTAATAATGCATGTTATATTGATAATATCGGGAGTAATAAGTATAATTATTATAGTTCTAGCGATAATAATTGTAAAATATGGCAAATAGTGCATGTTATATTGATAATAGTAAAAGTAATAAGTATATTTATTACAGTTCTATCGATAATAACTGCATAATATGGGTAATAATGCATGTTATATTGATGATAATAAAAGTAATACGTATATTTATTATAGTTCTAGCGATAATAACTGCATAATATGGGTAATAATGCATGTTATATTGATAATAATATGAGTAATAAGTATAATTATTACAGTTCTAGCGATAATAACTGCATTATATGGGTAATAATGCACGTTATATTGCTAATAGTATAAGTAATAAGTATAATTATTACAGTTCTTGCGATAATACCTCCATTATATGGGTAATAATGCATGTTATATTGATAATGATATAAGTAATGAGTATAATTATTACAGTTCTAGCGATAATAACTGCATAATATGGGTAATAATGCACGTTATATTGCTAATAATATAAGTAATGAGTACAATTATTACAGTTCTAGCGATAATAACTGCATTATATGGGTAATAATGCATGTTATATTTATAATAATATAAGTAATAAGTATAATTATTACAGTTCTAGCGATAATAACTGCATTATATGGGTAAAAATGCATGTTATATTGATAATATTGGGAGTAATAAGTATATTTATTATGGTTCTAGAGATAATAACTGCATAATATGGGTAATAATGCATGTTATATTGATAATAATATAAGTAATAAGTATAATTATTACAGTTCTAGCGATAATACCTCCATTATATGGGTAATAATGCACGTTATATTGCTAACAATATAAGTAATAAGTACAATTATTATAGTTCTAGCGATAATAATAGTACAATATGGCTAATAGTGCATGTTATATTGATAATAATAAAAGTAATAAGTATATTTATTATCGTTCTATCGATAATAACTGCATAATATGGGTAATAATGCACGTTATATTGCTAATAATATAAGTAATGAGTACAATTATTACAGTTCTAGCGATAATAACTGCATTATATGGGTAAAAATGCATGTTATATTGATAATATTGGGAGTAATAAGTATATTTATTATGGTTCTAGAGATAATAACTGCATAATATGGGTAATAATGCATGTTATATTGATAATAATATAAGTAATAAGTATAATTATTACAGTTCTAGCGATAATACCTCCATTATATGGGTGATAATGCATGTTATATTGATGATAATGAAAGTAATACGTATATTTATTATAGTTCTAGCGATAATAACTGCATAATATGGGTAATAATGCACGTTATATTGCTAATAATATAAGTAATGAGTACAATTATTACAGTTCTAGCGATAATAACTGCATTATATGGGTAATAATGCATGTTATATTGATAATAATATAAGTAATAAGTATAATTATTACAGTTCTAGCGATAATAACTGCATTATATGGGTAAAAATGCATGTTATATTGATGATAATGAAAGTAATACGTATATTTATTCTAGTTCTAGCGATAATAACTGCATAATATGGGTAATAATGCATGTTATATTGATGATAGTGAAAGTAGTAAGTATATTTATTACAGTTCTAGCGATAATAACTGTATTATATGGGCAATAATGCATGTTATATTGATAATATCGGGAGTAATAAGTACAATTATTATAGTTCTAGCGATAATAATAGTACAATATGGCTAATAGTGCATGTTATATTGATAATAATAAAAGTAATAAGTATATTTATTATCGTTCTATCGATAATAACTGCATAATATGGGCAATAATGCATGTTATATTGATGATAATGAAAGTAGTAAGTATATTTATTACAGTTCTAGCGATAATAACTGCATTATATGCGTAATAAGGCATGTTATATTGATAATATCGGGAGTAATAAGTATAATTATTATAGTTCTAGCGATAACAATAGTGAAATATGGCTAATAGTGCATGTTATATTGATAATAGTAAAAGTAATAAGTATATTTATTACAGTTCTATCGATAATGACTGCATAATATGGGTAATAATGCATGTTATATTGATGATAATAAAAGTAATACGTATATTTATTATAGTTCTAGCGATAATAACTGCATTATATGGGTAATAATGCACGTTATATTGCTAATAGTATAAGTAATAAGTATAATTATTACAGTTCTTGCGATAATACCTCCATTATATGGGTAATAATGCATGTTATATTGATAATGATATAAGTAATGAGTATAATTATTACAGTTCTAGCGATAATAACTGCATTATATGGGTAATAATGCATGTTATATTGCTAATAATATAAGTAATAAGTATAATTATTACAGTTCTAGCGATAATAACTGCATTATATGGGTAATAATGCATGTTATATTGATAATGATATAAGTAATAAGTATAATTATTACAGTTCTAGCAATAATAACTGCATAATATGGGTAATAATGCACGTTATATTCCTAATAATATAAGTAATGAGTACAATTATTACAGTTCTAGCGATAATAACTGCATTATATGGGTAATAATGCATGTTATATTGATAATAATATAAGTAATAAGTATAATTATTGCAGTTCTAGCGATAATAACTGCATTATATGGGTAATAATGCATGTTATATTGATAATATCGGGAGTAATAAGTATAATTATTATAGTTCTAGCGATAATAATAGTAAAATATGGCAAATAGTGCATGTTATATTGATAATAATAAAAGTAATAAGTATATTTATTATCGTTCTATCGATAATAACTGCATAATATGGGCAATAATGCATGTTATATTGATGATAATGAAAGTAGTAAGTATATTTATTACAGTTCTAGCGATAATAACTGCATTATATGCGTAATAAGGCATGTTATATTGATAATATCGGGAGTAATAAGTATAATTATTATAGTTCTAGCGATAACAATAGTGAAATATGGCTAATAGTGCATGTTATATTGATAATAGTAAAAGTAATAAGTATATTTATTACAGTTCTATCGATAATAACTGCATAATATGGGTAATAATGCATGTTATATTGATGATAATAAAAGTAATACGTATATTTATTATAGTTCTAGCGATAATAACTGCATTATATGGGTAATAATGCACATTATATTGCTAATAGTATAAGTAATAAGTATAATTATTACAGTTCTTGCGATAATACCTCCATTATATGGGTAATAATGCATGTTATATTGATAATGATATAAGTAATGAGTATAATTATTACAGTTCTAGTGATAATAACTGCATAATATGGGTAATAATGCATGTTATATTGAGAATAATATAAGTAATAAGTATAATTATTACAGTTCTGGCGATAATAACTGCATTATATGGGTAATAATGCACGTTATATTGCTAATAGTATAAGTAATAGGTATAATTATTACAGTTCTAGCGATAATAACTGCATAATATGGGTAATAATGCACGTTATATTGCAAATAATATAAGAAATGAGTATAATTATTGCAGTTCTAGCGATAATAACTGCATTATATGGGTAATAATGCACGTTATATTGCTAATAATATAAGTAATAAGTATAATTATTACAGTTCTAGCGATAATAACTGCATTATATGGCTAATAATGCATGTTACATTGATAATATTGGAAGTAATAAGTATATTTAGTATAGTTCTAGCGATAATAACTGCATAATATGGGTAATAATGCATGTTATATTGATAATAATATAAGTAATAAGTATAATTATTACAGTTCTAGCGATAATACCTCCATTATATGGGTAATAATGCATGTTATATTGATGATAATGAAAGTAATACGTATATTTATTCTAGTTCTAGCGATAATAACTGCATAATATGGGTAATAATGCATGTTATATTGATGATAGTGAAAGTAGTAAATATATTTATTACAGTTCTAGCGATAATAACTGCATTATATGCGTAATAAGGCATGTTATATTGATAATATCGGGAGTAATAAGTATAATTATTATAGTTCTAGCGATAATAATAGTAAAATATGGCTAATAGTGCATGTTATATTGATAATAGTAAAAGTAATAAATATATTTATTACAGTTCTATCGATAATAACTGCATAATATGGGTAATAATGCATGTTATATTGATGATAATAAAAGTAATACGTATATTTATTATAGTTCTAGCGATAAAAACTGCATAATATGGGTAATAATGCATGTTATATTGATAATAATATAAGTAATAAGTCTAATTATTACAGTTCTAGCGATAATAACTGCATTATATGGGTAATAATGCATGTTATATTGATAATGATATAAGTAATGAGTATAATTATTACAGTTCTAGCGATAATAACTGCATAATATGGGTAATAATGCACGTTATATTGCTAATAATATAAGTAATGAGTACAATTATTACAGTTCTAGCGATAATAACTGCATTATATGGGTAATAATGCATGTTATATTGATAATAATATAAGTAATAAGTATAATTATTACAGTTCTAGCGATAATAACTGCATTATATGGGTAATAATGCATGTTATATTGATAATATCGGGAGTAATAAGTATAATTATTATAGTTCTAGCGATAATAATTGTAAAATATGGCAAATAGTGCATGTTATATTGATATTAATAAAAGTAATAAGTATATTTATTACAGTTCTATCGATAATAACTGCATAATATGGGTAATAATGCATGTTATATTGAGAATAATATAAGTAATAAGTATAATTATTACAGTTCTGGCGATAATAACTGCATTATATGGGTAATAATGCACGTTATATTGCTAATAGTATAAGTAATAAGTATAATTATTACAGTTCTAGCGATAATAACTGCATTATATGGGTAATAATGCATGTTATATTGATAATATCGGGAGTAATAAGTATAATTATTATAGTTCTAGCGATAATAATTGTAAAATATGGCAAATAGTGCATGTTATATTGATAATAATAAAAGTAATAAGTATATTTATTACAGTTCTATCGATAATAACTGCATAATATGGGTAATAATGCATGTTATATTGATGATAATAAAAGTAATACGTATATTTATTATAGTTCTAGCGATAATAACTGCATAATATGGGTAATAATGCATGTTATATTGATAATAATATGAGTAATAAGTATAATTATTACAGTTCTAGCGATAATAACTGCATTATATGGGTAATAATGCACGTTATATTGCTAATAGTATAAGTAATAAGTATAATTATTACAGTTCTTGCGATAATACCCCCATTATATGGGTAATAATGCATGTTATATTGATAATGATATAAGTAATGAGTATAATTATTACAGTTCTAGCGATAATAACTGCATAATATGGGTAATAATGCACGTTATATTGCTAATAATATAAGTAATGAGTACAATTATTACAGTTCTAGCGATAATAACTGCATTATATGGGTAATAATGCATGTTATATTTATAATAATATAAGTAATAAGTATAATTATTACAGTTCTAGCGATAATAACTGCATTATATGGGTAAAAATGCATGTTATATTGATAATATTGGGAGTAATAAGTATATTTATTATGGTTCTAGAGATAATAACTGCATAATATGGGTAATAATGCATGTTATATTGATAATAATATAAGTAATAAGTATAATTATTACAGTTCTAGCGATAATACCTCCATTATATGGGTAATAATGCACGTTATATTGCTAACAATATAAGTAATAAGTACAATTATTATAGTTCTAGCGATAATAATAGTACAATATGGCTAATAGTGCATGTTATATTGATAATAATAAAAGTAATAAGTATATTTATTATCGTTCTATCGATAATAACTGCATAATATGGGTAATAATGCACGTTATATTGCTAATAATATAAGTAATGAGTACAATTATTACAGTTCTAGCGATAATAACTGCATTATATGGGTAAAAATGCATGTTATATTGATAATATTGGGAGTAATAAGTATATTTATTATGGTTCTAGAGATAATAACTGCATAATATGGGTAATAATGCATGTTATATTGATAATAATATAAGTAATAAGTATAATTATTACAGTTCTAGCGATAATACCTCCATTATATGGGTGATAATGCATGTTATATTGATGATAATGAAAGTAATACGTATATTTATTATAGTTCTAGCGATAATAACTGCATAATATGGGTAATAATGCACGTTATATTGCTAATAATATAAGTAATGAGTACAATTATTACAGTTCTAGCGATAATAACTGCATTATATGGGTAATAATGCATGTTATATTGATAATAATATAAGTAATAAGTATAATTATTACAGTTCTAGCGATAATAACTGCATTATATGGGTAAAAATGCATGTTATATTGATGATAATGAAAGTAATACGTATATTTATTCTAGTTCTAGCGATAATAACTGCATAATATGGGTAATAATGCATGTTATATTGATGATAGTGAAAGTAGTAAGTATATTTATTACAGTTCTAGCGATAATAACTGTATTATATGGGCAATAATGCATGTTATATTGATAATATCGGGAGTAATAAGTACAATTATTATAGTTCTAGCGATAATAATAGTACAATATGGCTAATAGTGCATGTTATATTGATAATAGTAAAAGTAATAAGTATATTTATTACAGTTCTATCGATAATGACTGCATAATATGGGTAATAATGCATGTTATATTGATGATAATAAAAGTAATACGTATATTTATTATAGTTCTAGCGATAATAACTGCATTATATGGGTAATAATGCACGTTATATTGCTAATAGTATAAGTAATAAGTATAATTATTACAGTTCTTGCGATAATACCTCCATTATATGGGTAATAATGCATGTTATATTGATAATGATATAAGTAATGAGTATAATTATTACAGTTCTAGCGATAATAACTGCATAATATGGGTAATAATGCACGTTATATTGCTAATAATATAAGTAATGAGTACAATTATTACAGTTCTAGCGATAATAACTGCATTATATGGGTAATAATGCATGTTATATTGATAATAATATAAGTAATAAGTATAATTATTACAGTTCTAGCGATAATAACTGCATTATATGGGTAATAATGCATGTTATATTGATAATATCGGGAGTAATAAGTATAATTATTATAGTTCTAGCGATAATAATTGTAAAATATGGCAAATAGTGCATGTTATATTGATATTAATAAAAGTAATAAGTATATTTATTACAGTTATATCGATAATAACTGCATAATATGGGTAATAATGCATGTTATATTGAGAATAATATAAGTAATAAGTATAATTATTACAGTTCTGGCGATAATAACTGCATTATATGGGTAATAATGCACGTTATATTGCTAATAGTATAAGTAATAAGTATAATTATTACAGTTCTAGCGATAATAACTGCATTATATGGGTAATAATGCATGTTATATTGATAATATCGGGAGTAATAAGTATAATTATTATAGTTCTAGCGATAATAATTGTAAAATATGGCAAATAGTGCATGTTATATTGATAATAATAAAAGTAATAAGTATATTTATTACAGTTCTATCGATAATAACTGCATAATATGGGTAATAATGCATGTTATATTGATGATAATAAAAGTAATACGTATATTTATAATAGTTCTAGCGATAATAACTGCATAATATGGGTAATAATGCATGTTATATTGATAATAATATGAGTAATAAGTATAATTATTACAGTTCTAGCGATAATAACTGCATTATATGGGTAATAATGCACGTTATATTGCTAATAGTATAAGTAATAAGTATAATTATTACAGTTCTAGCGATAATAACTGCATTATATGGGTAATAATGCATGTTATATTGATAATAATATAAGTAATAAGTATAATTATTACAGTTCTAGCGATAATAACTGCATTATATGGGTAAAAATGCATGTTATATTGATAATATTGGGAGTAATAAGTATATTTATTATGGTTCTAGAGATAATAACTGCATAATATGGGTAATAATGCATGTTATATTGATAATAATATAAGTAATAAGTATAATTATTACAGTTCTAGCGATAATACCTCCATTATATGGGTAATAATGCATGTTATATTGATGATAATAAAAGTAATACGTATATTTATTATAGTTCTAGCGATAATAACTGCATTATATGGGTAATAATGCACGTTATATTGCTAATAGTATAAGTAATAAGTATAATTATTACAGTTCTTGCGATAATACCTCCATTATATGGGTAATAATGCATGTTATATTGATAATGATATAAGTAATGAGTATAATTATTACAGTTCTAGCGATAATAACTGCATAATATGGGTAATAATGCACGTTATATTGCTAATAATATAAGTAAAGAGTACAATTATTACAGTTCTAGCGATAATAACTGCATTATATGGGTAATAATGCATGTTATATTGATAATAATATAAGTAATAAGTATAATTATTACAGTTCTAGCGATAATAACTGCATTATATGGGTAAAAATGCATGTTATATTGATAATATTGGGAGTAATAAGTATATTTATTATGGTTCTAGAGATAATAACTGCATAATATGGGTAATAATGCATGTTATATTGATGGTAATAAAAGTAATACGTATATTTATTATAGTTATAGCGATAATAACTGCATAATATGTGTAATAATGCATGTTATATTGATAATGATATAAGTAATAAGAATAATTATTACAGTTCTAGCGATAATAGCTGCATAATATGGGTAATAATGCACGTTATATTGCTAATAATATAAATAATAGGTATAATTATTTCAGTTCTAGCGATAATAACCGCATTATATGGGTAATAATGCATGTTATATTGATAATAATATAAGTAATAAGTATAATTATTACAGTTCTAGCGATAATAACTGCATTATATGGGTAATAATGCATGTTATATTGATAATATCGGGAGTAATAAGTATAATTACTATATTTCTAGCGATAATAATAGTACAATATGGCTAATAGTGCATGTTACATTGATAATAATAAAAGTAATAAGTATATTTATTACAGTTCTATCGATAATAACTGCATAATATGGGTAATAATGCATGTTATATTGATGATAATAAAAGTAATACGTATATTTATTATAGTTATAGCGATAATAACTGCATAATATGTGTAATAATGCATGTTATATTGATAATAATATAAGTAATAAGAATAATTATTACAGTTCTAGCGATAATAACTGCATTGTATGGGTAATAATGCACGTTATATTGCTAATAATATAAGTAATAAGTATAATTATTACGGTTCTAGCGATAATAACTGTATTATATGGGTAATAATGCATGTTATATTGATAATATCGGGAGTAATAAATATAATATTTATAGTTCTTGCGATAATAATAGTAAAATATGGCTAATAGTGCATGTTCTATTGATAATAATAAAAGTAATAAGTATATTTATTACAGTTCTATCGATAATAACTGCATAATATGGGTAACAATGCATGTTATATTGAGAATAATATAAGTAATAAGTATAATTATTACAGTTCTAGCGATAATAACTGCATTGTATGGGTAATAATGCACGTTATATTGCTAGTAATATAAGTAATATGTATAATTATTACGGTTCTAGCGATAATAACTGTATTATATGGGTAATAATGCATGTTATATTGATAATATCGGGAGTAACGAATATAATAATTATAGTTCTTGCGATAATAATAGTAAAATATGGCTAATAGTGCATGTTCTATTGATAATAATAAAAGTAATAAGTATATTTATTACAGTTCTATCGATAATAACTGCATAATATGGGTAACAATGCATGTTATATTGAGAATAATATAAGTAATAAGTACAATTATTACAGTTCTAGCGATAATAACTGCATAATATGGGTAATAATGCACGTTACATTGCTAATAATATAAGTAATGTGTATAATTATTACAGTTCTAGCGATAATAACTGCATTATATGGGTAATAATGCATGTTATATTGATAACATCGGGAGTAATCAGTATAATTATTACAGTTCTAGCGATAATACTAGTAAAATATGGCTAAGAGTGCCTGTTATATTGATAATCATAAAAGTAATAAGTATATTTATTATAGTTCTATCGATAATAACTGCATTATATGGGTAATAATGCATGTTATATTGCTAATAATATAAGTAATAAGTATAATTATTACAGTTCTAGCGATAATAACTGCATTATATGGGTAAGAATGCACGTTATATTGCTAATAATATAAGTAATAAGTATAATTATTACAGTTCCAGCGATAATAACTGCATTATATGGCTAATAATGCATGTTATATTGATAATATCGGGAGTAACGAATATAATAATTATAGTTCTTGCGATAATAATAGTAAAATATGGCTAATAGTGCATGTTCTATTGATAATAATAAAAGTAATAAGTATATTTATTACAGTTCTATCGATAATAACTGCATAATATGGGTAACAATGCATGTTATATTGAGAATAATATAGGTAATAAGTACAATTATTACAGTTCTAGCGATAATAACTGCATAATATGGGTAATAATGCACGTTACATTGCTAATAATATAAGTAATATGTATAATTATTACAGTTCTAGCGATAATAACTGCATTATATGGGTAATAATGCATGTTATATTGATAACATCGGGAGTAATCAGTATAATTATTACAGTTCTAGCGATAATAATAGTACAATATGGCTAATAGTGCATGTTATATTGATAATAATAAAAGTAATAAGTATATTTATTACAGTTCTGGCGATAATAACTGCATTATACGGGTAATAATGCACGTTATATTGCTAATAATATGAGTAATAAGTATATTTATTATAGATCTCGCGATAATAACTGCATTATATGGGTAATAATGCACGTTATATTGCTAATAATATAAGTAATAAGTATCATTATTACAGTTCTAGCAATAATAACTGCATTATATGCGTAATAATGCATGTTATATTGATAATATCGGGAGTAATAGGTATAATTATTATAGTTCTAGCGATAATAATAGTAAAATATGGCTAATAGTGCATGTTATATTGATAATAATAAAAGTAATAAGTATATTTATTACAGTTCTATCGATAGAAACTGCATAACATGGGTAATAATGCATGTTATATTGATGATAATAAAAGTAATACGTATATTTATTATAGTTCTAGCGATAATAACTGCATAATATGGGTAATAATGCATGTTATATTGATAATAATATAAGTAATAAGTATAATTATTACAGTTCTATCGATAATAACTGCATAATATGGGTAATAATGCATGTTATATTGAGAATAATATAAGTAATAAGTATAATTATTACAGTTCTAGCGATAATAACTGCATTATATGCGTAATAATGCATGTTATATTGATAATATCGGGAGTAATAGGTATAATTATTATAGTTCTAGCGATAATAATAGTAAAATATGGCTAATAGTGCATGTTATATTGATAATAATAAAAGTAATACGTATATTTATTATAGTTCTAGCGATAATAACTGCATAATATGGGTAATAGTGCATGTTATATTGATGATAATAAAAGTACTAAGTATATTTATTATAGTTCTAGCGATAATAACTGCATAATATGGGTAATAATGCATGTTATATTGATAATAATATAAGTAATAAGTATAATTATTACAGTTCTATCGATAGTAACTGCATAATATGGGTAATAATGCATGTTATATTGAGAATAATATAAGTAATAAGTATAATTATTACAGTTCTAGCGATAATAACTGCATAATATGGGTAAAAATGCATGTTATATTGATAATATCGGGAGTAATAAGTATAATTATTATAGTTCTAGCGATAATAATAGTACAATATGGCTAATAGTGCATGTTATATTGATAATAATAAAAGTAATAAGTATATTTATTACAGTTCTGGCGATAATAACTGCATTATACGGGTAATAATGCACGTTATATTGCTAATAATATGAGTAATAAGTATATTTATTATAGTTCTAGCGATAATAACTGCATTATATGGGTAATAATGCACGTTATATTGCTAATAATATAAGTAATAAGTATCATTATTACAGTTCTAGCAATAACAACTGCATTATATGGGTAATAATGCATGTTATATTGATAATATCCGGAGTAATAAGTATAATTATTATAGTTCTAGCGATATTAATAGTACAATATGGCTAATACTGCATGTTATATTGATAATAATAAAAGTAATAAGTATATTTATTATAGTTCTATCGATAATAACTGCATAATATGGGTAATAGTGCATGTTATATTGATGATAATAAAAGTACTAAGTATATTTATTATTGTTATAGCGATAATAACTGCATAATATGGGTAATAATGCACGTTATATTGCTAATAATATAAGTAATAAGTATAATTATTACAGTTCTAGCGATAATAACTGCATTATATGGGTAAGAATGCACGTTATATTGCTAATAATATAAGTAATAAGTATAATTATTACAGTTCCAGCGATAATAACTGCATTATATGGCTAATAATGCATGTTATATTGATAATATCGCGAGTAATAAGTATAATTGTTACAGTTCTAGCGATAATACTAGTAAAATATGGCTAAGAGTGCCTGTTATATTGATAATAATAAAAGTAATAAGTATAATTATTATAGTTCTAGCGATAATAATAGTACAATATGGCTAATAGTGCATGTTATATTGATGATAATAAAAGTAATAAGTATATTTATTACAGTTCTGGCGATAATAACTGCATTATATGGGTAATAATGCACGTTATATTGCTAATAATATAAGTAATAAGTATATTTATTATAGTTCTAGCGATAATAACTGCATTATATGGGTAATAACGTACGTTACATTGCTAATAATATAAGTAATTAGTATAATTATTACGGTTCTAGCGATAATAACTGCGTTATGTGGGTAATAATGCATGTTACATTGATAATAATATAAGTAATAAGTATAATTATTACAGTTCTAGCGATAATAACTGCATAATATGGGTAATGATGTACGTTATATTGCTAATAATATATAGAATAAGTATAATTATTACAGTTCTAGCGATAATAACTGCATTATATGGGTAATAATGCATGTTATATTGATAATATCGGGAGTAATAAGTATAATTACTATATTTCTAGCGATAATAATAGTACAATATGGCTAATAGTGCATGTTATATTGATAATAATAAAAGTAATAAGTATATTTATTACAGTTCTATCGATAATAACTGCATAATATGGGTAATAATGCATGTTATATTGATGGTAATAAAAGTAATACGTATATTTATTATAGTTATAGCGATAATAACTGCATAATATGTGTAATAATGCATGTTATATTGATAATGATATAAGTAATAAGAATAATTATTACAGTTCTAGCGATAATAGCTGCATAATATGGGTAATAATGCACGTTATATTGCTAATAATATAAATAATAGGTATAATTATTTCAGTTCTAGCGATAATAACCGCATTATATGGGTAATAATGCATGTTATATTGATAATAATATAAGTAATAAGTATAATTATTACAGTTCTAGCGATAATAACTGCATTATATGGGTAATAATGCATGTTATATTGATAATATCGGGAGTAATAAGTATAATTACTATATTTCTAGCGATAATAATAGTACAATATGGCTAATAGTGCATGTTACATTGATAATAATAAAAGTAATAAGTATATTTATTACAGTTCTATCGATAATAACTGCATAATATGGGTAATAATGCATGTTATATTGATGATAATAAAAGTAATACGTATATTTATTATAGTTATAGCGATAATAACTGCATAATATGTGTAATAATGCATGTTATATTGATAATAATATAAGTAGTAAGAATAATTATTACAGTTCTAGCGATAATAACTGCATTGTATGGGTAATAATGCACGTTATATTGCGAATAATATAAGTAATAAGTATAATTATTACGGTTCTAGCGATAATAACTGTATTATATGGGTAATAATGCATGTTATATTGATAATATCGGGAGTAATAAATATAATATTTATAGTTCTTGCGATAATAATAGTAAAATATGGCTAATAGTGCATGTTCTATTGATAATAATAAAAGTAATAAGTATATTTATTACAGTTCTATCGATAATAACTGCATAATATGGGTAACAATGCATGTTATATTGAGAATAATATAAGTAATAAGTATAATTATTACAGTTCTAGCGATAATAACTGCATTGTATGGGTAATAATGCACGTTATATTGCTAGTAATATAAGTAATATGTATAATTATTACGGTTCTAGCGATAATAACTGTATTATATGGGTAATAATGCATGTTATATTGATAATATCGGGAGTAACGAATATAATAATTATAGTTCTTGCGATAATAATAGTAAAATATGGCTAATAGTGCATGTTCTATTGATAATAATAAAAGTAATAAGTATATTTATTACAGTTCTATCGATAATAACTGCATAATATGGGTAACAATGCATGTTATATTGAGAATAATATAAGTAATAAGTACAATTATTACAGTTCTAGCGATAATAACTGCATAATATGGGTAATAATGCACGTTACATTGCTAATAATATAAGTAATGTGTATAATTATTACAGTTCTAGCGATAATAACTGCATTATATGGGTAATAATGCATGTTATATTGATAACATCGGGAGTAATCAGTATAATTATTACAGTTCTAGCGATAATACTAGTAAAATATGGCTAAGAGTGCCTGTTATATTGATAATCATAAAAGTAATAAGTATATTTATTATAGTTCTATCGATAATAACTGCATTATATGGGTAATAATGCATGTTATATTGATAATAATATAAGTAATAAGTATAATTATTACAGTTCTAGCGATAATAACTGCATTATATGGGTAATAATGCATGTTATATTGATAATAATATAAGTAATAAGTATAATTATTACAGTTCTATCGATAATAACTGCATAATATGGGTAATAATGCATGTTATATTGAGAATAATATAAGTAATAAGTATAATTATTACAGTTCTAGCGATAATAACTGCATTATATGCGTAATAATGCATGTTATATTGATAATATCGGGAGTAATAGGTATAATTATTACAGTTCTAGCGATAATAATAGTACAATATGGCTAATAGTGCATGTTATATTGATAATAATAAAAGTAATAGGTATATTTATTACAGTTCTGGCGATAATAACTGCATTATACGGGTAATAATGCACGTTACATTGCTAATAAAATAAGTAATATGTATAATTATTACAGTTCTAGCGATAATAACTGCATTATATGGGTAATAATGCATGTTATATTGATAACATCGGGAGTAATCAGTATAATTATTACAGTTCTAGCGATAATAATAGTACAATATGGCTAATAGTGCATGTTATATTGATAATAATAAAAGTAATAAGTATATTTATTACAGTTCTGGCGATAATAACTGCATTATACGGGTAATAATGCACGTTATATTGCTAATAATATGAGTAATAAGTATATTTATTATAGTTCTAGCGATAATAACTGCATTATATGGGTAATAATGCACGTTATATTGCTAATAATATAAGTAATAAGTATCATTATTACAGTTCTAGCAATAATAACTGCATTATATGCGTAATAATGCATGTTATATTGATAATATCGGGAGTAATAGGTATAATTATTATAGTTCTAGCGATAATAATAGTAAAATATGGCTAATAGTGCATGTTATATTGATAATAATAAAAGTAATACGTATATTTATTATAGTTCTAGCGATAATAACTGCATAATATGGGTAATAGTGCATGTTATATTGATGATAATAAAAGTACTAAGTATATTTATTATAGTTCTAGCGATAATAACTGCATAATATGGGTAATAATGCATGTTATATTGATAATAATATAAGTAATAAGTATAATTATTACAGTTCTATCGATAGTAACTGCATAATATGGGTAATAATGCATGTTATATTGAGAATAATATAAGTAATAAGTATAATTATTACAGTTCTAGCGATAATAACTGCATAATATGGGTAAAAATGCATGTTATATTGATAATATCGGGAGTAATAAGTATAATTATTATAGTTCTAGCGATAATAATAGTACAATATGGCTAATAGTGCATGTTATATTGATAATAATAAAAGTAATAAGTATAATTATTACAGTTCTAGCGATAATAACTGCATTATATGGGTAATAATGCATGTTATATTGATAATATCGGGAGTAATAAGTATAATTACTATATTTCTAGCGATAATAATAGTACAATATGGCTAATAGTGCATGTTATATTGATAATAATAAAAGTAATAAGTATATTTATTACAGTTCTATCGATAATAACTGCATAATATGGGTAATAATGCATGTTATATTGATGGTAATAAAAGTAATACGTATATTTATTATAGTTATAGCGATAATAACTGCATAATATGTGTAATAATGCATGTTATATTGATAATATCGGGAGTAACGAATATAATAATTATAGTTCTTGCGATAATAATAGTAAAATATGGCTAATAGTGCATGTTCTATTGATAATAATAAAAGTAATAAGTATATTTATTACAGTTCTATCGATAATAACTGCATAATATGGGTAACAATGCATGTTATATTGAGAATAATATAAGTAATAAGTACAATTATTACAGTTCTAGCGATAATAACTGCATAATATGGGTAATAATGCACGTTACATTGCTAATAATATAAGTAATGTGTATAATTATTACAGTTCTAGCGATAATAACTTCATTATATGGGTAATAATGCATGTTATATTGATAACATCGGGAGTAATCAGTATAATTATTACAGTTCTAGCGATAATACTAGTAAAATATGGCTAAGAGTGCCTGTTATATTGATAATCATAAAAGTAATAAGTATATTTATTATAGTTCTATCGATAATAACTGCATTATATGGGTAATAATGCATGTTATATTGATAATAATATAAGTAATAAGTATAATTATTACAGTTCTAGCGATAATAACTGCATTATATGGGTAATAATGCATGTTATATTGATAATAATATAAGTAATAAGTATAATTATTACAGTTCTATCGATAATAACTGCATAATATGGGTAATAATGCATGTTATATTGAGAATAATATAAGTAATAAGTATAATTATTACAGTTCTAGCGATAATAACTGCATTATATGCGTAATAATGCATGTTATATTGATAATATCGGGAGTAATAGGTATAATTATTACAGTTCTAGCGATAATAATAGTACAATATGGCTAATAGTGCATGTTATATTGATAATAATAAAAGTAATAAGTATATTTATTACAGTTCTGGCGATAATAACTGCATTATACGGGTAATAATGCACGTTATATTGATAATAATATAAGTAATAAGTATAATTATTACAGTTCTAGCGATAATACCTGCATAATATGGGTAATGATGTACGTTATATTGCTAATAATATATATAATAAGTATAATTATTACAGTTCTAGCGATAATAACTGCATTATATGGGTAATAATGCATGTTATATTGATAATATCGGGAGTAATAAGTATAATTACTATATTTCTAGCGATAATAATAGTACAATATGGCTAATAGTGCATGTTATATTGATAATAATAAAAGTAATAAGTATATTTATTACAGTTCTATCGATAATAACTGCATAATATGGGTAATAATGCATGTTATATTGATGGTAATAAAAGTAATACGTATATTTATTATAGTTATAGCGATAATAACTGCATAATATGTGTAATAATGCATGTTATATTGATAATGATATAAGTAATAAGAATAATTATTACAGTTCTAGCGATAATAACTGCATTGTATAGGTAATAATGCACGTTATATTGCTAATAATATAAGTAATAAGTATAATTATTACGGTTCTAGCGATAATAACTGTATTATATGGGTAATAATGCATGTTATATTGATAATATCGGGAGTAATAAATATAATATTTATAGTTCTTGCGATAATAATAGTAAAATATGGCTAATAGTGCATGTTCTATTGATAATAATAAAAGTAATAAGTATATTTATTATTGTTATAGCGATAATAACTGCATAATATGGGTAATAATGCACGTTATATTGCTAATAATATAAGTAATAAGTATAATTATTACAGTTCTAGCGATAATGACTGCATTATATGGGTAAGAATGCACGTTATATTGCTAATAATATAAGTAATAAGTATAATTATTACAGTTCCAGCGATAATAACTGCATTATATGGCTAATAATGCATGTTATATTGATAATATCGGGAGTAACGAATATAATAATTATAGTTCTTGCGATAATAATAGTAAAATATGGCTAATAGTGCATGTTCTATTGATAATAATAAAAGTAATAAGTATATTTATTACAGTTCTATCGATAATAACTGCATAATATGGGTAACAATGCATGTTATATTGAGAATAATATAGGTAATAAGTACAATTATTACAGTTCTAGCGATAATAACTGCATAATATGGGTAATAATGCACGTTACATTGCTAATAAAATAAGTAATATGTATAATTATTACAGTTCTAGCGATAATAACTGCATTATATGGGTAATAATGCATGTTATATTGATAACATCGGGAGTAATCAGTATAATTATTACAGTTCTAGCGATAATAATAGTACAATATGGCTAATAGTGCATGTTATATTGATAATAATAAAAGTAATAAGTATATTTATTACAGTTCTGGCGATAATAACTGCATTATACGGGTAATAATGCACGTTATATTGCTAATAATATGAGTAATAAGTATATTTATTATAGTTCTAGCGATAATAACTGCATTATATGGGTAATAATGCACGTTATATTGCTAATAATATAAGTAATAAGTATCATTATTACAGTTCTAGCAATAATAACTGCATTATATGCGTAATAATGCATGTTATATTGATAATATCGGGAGTAATAGGTATAATTATTATAGTTCTAGCGATAGTAATAGTAAAATATGGCTAATAGTGCATGTTATATTGATAATAATAAAAGTAATAAGTATATTTATTACAGTTCTATCGATAGAAACTGCATAATATGGGTAATAATGCATGTTATATTGATGATAATAAAAGTAATACGTATATTTATTATAGTTCTAGCGATAATAACTGCATAATATGGGTAATAATGCATGTTATATTGATAATAATATAAGTAATAAGTATAATTATTACAGTTCTATCGATAATAACTGCATAATATGGGTAATAATGCATGTTATATTGAGAATAATATAAGTAATAAGTATAATTATTACAGTTCTAGCGATAATAACTGCATTATATGCGTAATAATGCATGTTATATTGATAATATCGGGAGTAATAGGTATAATTATTATAGTTCTAGCGATAATAATAGTAAAATATGGCTAATAGTGCATGTTATATTGATAATAATAAAAGTAATACGTATATTTATTATAGTTCTAGCGATAATAACTGCATAATATGGGTAATAGTGCATGTTATATTGATGATAATAAAAGTACTAAGTATATTTATTATAGTTCTAGCGATAATAACTGCATAATATGGGTAATAATGCATGTTATATTGATAATAATATAAGTAATAAGTATAATTATTACAGTTCTATCGATAGTAACTGCATAATATGGGTAATAATGCATGTTATATTGAGAATAATATAAGTAATAAGTATAATTATTACAGTTCTAGCGATAATAACTGCATAATATGGGTAAAAATGCATGTTATATTGATAATATCGGGAGTAATAAGTATAATTATTATAGTTCTAGCGATAATAATAGTACAATATGGCTAATAGTGCATGTTATATTGATAATAATAATAGTAATAAGTATATTTATTACAGTTCTGGCGATAATAACTGCATTATACGGGTAATAATGCACGTTATATTGCTAATAATATGAGTAATAAGTATATTTATTATAGTTCTAGCGATAATAACTGCATTATATGGGTAATAACGTACGTTACATTGCTAATAATATAAGTAATTAGTATAATTATTACGGTTCTAGCGATAATAACTGCATTATGTGGGTAATAATGCATGTTACATTGATAATAATATAAGTAATAAGTATAATTATTACAGTTCTAGCGATAATAACTGCATAATATGGGTAATGATGTACGTTATATTGCTAATAATATATAGAATAAGTATAATTATTACAGTTCTAGCGATAATAACTGCATTATATGGGTAATAATGCATGTTATATTGATAATATCGGGAGTAATAAGTATAATTACTATATTTCTAGCGATAATAATAGTACAATATGGCTAATAGTGCATATTATATTGATAATAATAAAAGTAATAAGTATATTTATTAGAGTTCTATCGATAATAACTGCATAATATGGGTAATAATGCACGTTATATTGCTAATAATATAAGTAATAAGTATAATTATTACAGTTCCAGCGATAATAACTGCATTATATGGGTAATAACGCACGTTACATTGCTAATAATATAAGTAATTAGTATAATTATTACGGTTCTAGCGATAATAACTGCATTATATGGGTAATAATGCATGTTACATTGATAATAATATAAGTAATAAGTATAATTATTACAGTTCTAGCGATAATAACTGCATAATATGGGTAATGATGTACGTTATATTGCTAATAATATATAGAATAAGTATAATTATTACAGTTCTAGCGATAATAACTGCATTATATGGGTAGTAATGCATGTTATATTGATAATATCGGGAGTAATAAGTATAATTACTATATTTCTAGCGATAATAATAGTACAATATGGCTAATAGTGCATGTTATATTGATAATAATAAAAGTAATAAGTATATTTATTACAGTTCTATCGATAATAACTGCATAATATGGGTAACAATGCATGTTATATTGAGAATAATATAAGTAATAAGTATAATTATTACAGTTCTAGCGATAATAACTGCATTGTATGGGTAATAATGCACGTTATATTGCTAGTAATATAAGTAATATGTATAATTATTACGGTTCTAGCGATAATAACTGCATAATATGGGTAATAATGTACGTTATTTTGCTAATAATATAAATAACAAGTATAATTATTACAGTTCTAGCGATAATAACTGCATTATATGGGTAATAATGCATGTTATATTGATAATATTGGGAGTAATAAGTATAATTACTATATTTCTAGCGATAATAGTAGCACAATATGGCTACTAGTGCATGTTATATTGATAATAATAAAAGTAATAAGTATATTTATTACAGTTCTATCGATAATAACTGCATAATATGGGTAATAATGCATGTTATATTGATGATAATAAAAGTAATACGTATATTTATTATAGTTCTAGCGATAATAACTGCATAATATGGGTAATAATGCATGTTATATTGATAATAATAAAAGTAATAAGTATATTTATTATAGTTCTATCGATAATAACTGCATAGTATGGGTAATAATTCATGTTATATTGAGTATAATATAAGTAATAAGTATAATTATTACAGTTCTAGCGATAATAACTGCATTATTGGGTAATAATGGATGTTATATTGATAATATCGGGAGTAATAAGTATAATTATTACAGTTCTAGCGATAATACTAGTAAAATATGGCTAAGAGTGCCTGTTATATTGATAATAATAAAAGCAATAAGTATATTTATTATACTTCTGTCGATAATAACTGCATTATATGGGTAATAATGCATGTTATATTGATAATAATATAAGTAATAAGTATAATTATTACAGTTCTAGCCATAATAACTTCATTATATGGGTAATAATGCATGTTATA
Source organism: Megachile leachella (assembly GCA_963576845.1). Classification (NCBI taxonomy): domain Eukaryota; kingdom Metazoa; phylum Arthropoda; class Insecta; order Hymenoptera; family Megachilidae; genus Megachile; species Megachile leachella. Next base: position 37,594 of record CAUYWW010000072.1, read on the forward strand.
TTGATAATAATATAAGTAATAAGTATAATTATTACAGTTCTAGCGATAATAACTGCATTATATGGGTAATAATGCATGTTATATTGATAATATTGGGAGTAATAAGTATAATTACTATATTTCTAGCGATAATAATAGTACAATATGGCTAATAGTGCATGTTATATTGATAATAATAAAAGTAATATGTATATTTATTACAGTTCTATCGATAATAACTGCATAATATGGGTAATAATGCATGTTATATTGATAATAATAAAAGTAATACGTATATTTATTATAGTTATAGCGATAATAACTGCATAATATGTGTAATAATGCATGTTATATTGATAATAATATAAGTAATAAGAATAATTATTACAGTTCTAGCGATAATAACTGCATTGTATGGGTAATAATGCTCGTTATATTGCTAATAATATAAGTAATAAGTATAATTATTATAGTTCTAGCGATAATAACTGCATTATATGGGTAATAATGCATGTTATATTGATAATATCGGGAGTAATAAGTATAATTATTATAGTTCTAGCGATAATAATAGTAAAATATGGCTAATAGTGCATGTTATATTGATAATAATAAAAGTAATAAGTATAATTATTACAGTTCTAGCGATAATAACTGCATAATATGGGTAACAATGCATGTTATATTGAGAATAATATAAGTAATAAGTATAATTATTACAGTTCTAGCGATAATAACTGCAAATATGGGTAATAATGCACGTTACATTGTTAATAATATAAGTAATAAGTATAATTATTACAGTTCTAGCGATAACAACTGCATTATATGGCTAATAGTGCATGTTCTATTGATAATAATAAAAGTAATAAGTATATTTATTATAGTTCTGTCGATAATAACTGCATAATATGGGTAACAATGCATGTTATGTTGATAATATCGGGAGTAATAAGTATAATTATTATAGTTCTAGCGATAATAATAGTAAAATGTGGCTAATAGTGCATGTTATATTGATAATAATAAAAGTAGTAAGTATATTTATTATAGTTCTATCGATAATAACTGCATGATATGGGTAATAATGCATGTTATATTGGTAATATTCGGAATAATATGTATAATTATTATAGTTCTAGCGATAATAATAGTAAAATATGACTAATAGTGCATGTTATATTGATAATAATAAAAGTAATAAGTATATTTATTACAGTTCTATCGATAATAACTGCATAATATGGGTAACAATGCACGTTATATTGCTAATAATATAAGTAATAAGTACAATTATTACAGTTCTAGCGATAATAACTGCATTATATGGGTAATAATGCATGTTATATTGATAATAATAAAAGTAATAAGTATATTTATTATACTTCTGTCGATAATAACTGCATTATATGGATAATAATGCATGTTATAATGATAATAATATAAGTAATAAGTATAATTATTGCAGTTCTAGCGATAATAACTGCATTATATGCGTAATAATGCATGTTATATTGATAATATCGGGAGTAATAAGTATAATTATTATAGTTCTAGCGATAATAAAAGTAAAATGTGGCTAATAGTGCATGTTATACTGATAATAATAAAAGTAATAAGTATATTTATTATACTTCTGTCGATAATAACTGCATTATATGGGTAATAGTGCATGTTATATTGATAATAATATAAGTAGTAAGTATAATTATTACAGTTGTAGCCATAATAACTGCATAATATGGGTAATAATGCACGTTATATTGCTAATAATATAAGTAATAAGTATAATTGTTACAGTTCTAGCGATAATAACTGCATTATATGGGTAAGAATGCATGTTATATTGATAATATCGGGAGTAATAAGTATAATTATTATAGTTCTATCGATAATAACTTCATAATATGTGTAATAATGCATGTTATATTGATGATAATAAAAGTACTAAGTATATTTATTATAGCTCTAGCGATAATAACTGCATTATATGGGTAATAATGCATGTTATATTGGTAATATTCGGAATAATAAGTATAATTATTATAGTTCTAGCGATAATAATAGTAAAATATGACTAATAGTGCATGTTATATTGATAATAATAAAAGTAATAAGTATATTTATTACAGTTCTATCGATAGAAATTGCATAATGTGGGTAATAATGCATGTTATATTGATGATAATAAAAGTAGTAAGTATATTTATTATAGTTCTACCGATTATAACTGCATAATATGGGTATTAATTCATGTTATATTAATAATAATATAAGTAATAAGAATAATTATTACAGTTCTAGCTATAATAACTGCATTGTATGGGTAATAATGCTCGTTATATTGCTAATAATATAAGTAATAAGTATAATTATTACGGTTCTAGCGATAATAACTGTATTATATGGGTAATAATGCATGTTATATTGATAATATCGGGAGTAATAAATATAATATTTATAGTTCTTGCGATAATAATAGTAAAATATGGCTAATAGTGCATGTTATATTGATAATAATAAAAGTAATAAGTATATTTATTACAGTTCTATCGATAATAACTGCATAATATGGGTAATAATGCATGTTTTATTGATGATAATAAAAGTAATACGTATATTTATTATAGTTATAGCGATAATAACTGCATAATATGTGTAATAATGCATGTTATATTGCTAATAATATAAGTAATAAGTATAATTATTACGGTTCTAGCAATAATAACTGCATTATATGGGTAATAATGCATGTTATATTGATAATATCGGGAGTAATAAATATAATAATTATTGTTCTTGCGATAATAATAGTAAAATATGGCTAATAGTGCATGTTCTATTGATAATAATAAAAGTAAAAATTATATTTATTACAGTTCTATTGATAGAAACTGCATAATATGGGTAATAATGCATGTTATATTGATGATAATAAAAGTAATAAGTATATTTATTACAGTTCTATCGATAATAACTGCATAATATGGGTAATAATGCATGTTTTATTGATGATAATAAAAGTAATACGTATATTTATTATAGTTATAGCGATAATAACTGCATAATATGTGTAATAATGCATGTTATATTGCTAATAATATAAGTAATAAGTATAATTATTACGGTTCTAGCAATAATAACTGCATTATATGGGTAATAATGCGTGTTATATTGATAATATCGGGAGTAATAAATATAATAATTATTGTTCTTGCGATAATAATAGTAAAATATGGCTAATAGTGCATGTTCTATTGATAATAATAAAAGTAAAAAGTATATTTATTACAGTTCTAGCGATAATAACTGCATAATATGGGTAATAATGCATGTTATATTGATAATAATAAAAGTAATAAGTATATTTATTATAGTTCTATCGATAATAACTGCATAGTATGGGTAATAATGCACGTTATATTGATGATAATAAAAGTAGTAAGTATATTTATTATAGTTCTACCGATTATAACTGCATAATATGGGTAATAATGCATGTTATATTGAGAATAATATAAGTAATAAGTATAATTATTACAGTTCTAGCGATAATAACTGCATTATTTGGGTAATAATGGATGTTATATTGATAATATCGGGAGTAATAAGTATAATTATTACCGTTCTATCGATAATACTAGTAAAATATGGCTAAGAGTGCCTGTTATATTGATAATAATAAAAGTAATATGTATATTTATTATACTTCTGTCGATAATAACTGCATAATATGGGTAATAATGCATGTTATATTGATAATAATATAAGTAATAAGTATAATTATTACAGTTCTAGCGATAATAACTGCATTATATGCGTAATAATGCATGTTATATTGATAATATCGGGAGTAATAAGTATAATTATTATAGTTCTAGCGATAATAATAGTAAAATATGGCTAATAGTGCATGTTACATTGATAATAATAAAAGTAATAAGTATATTTATTATACTTCTGAGGATAATAACTGCATTATATGGGTAATAATGCATGTTATATTGATAATAATATAAGTAATAAGTATAATTATTACAGTTCTAGCGATAATAACTGCATTATATGCGTAATAATGCATGTTATATTGATGATAATAAAAGTAATACGTATATTTATTATAGTTCTAGCGATAATAACTGCATAATATGGGTAATAATGCATGTTATATTGATAATAATAAAAGTAATAAGTATATTTATTATAGTTCTATCGATAATAACTGCATAATATGGGTAATAATGCACGTTATATTGATGATAATAAAAGTAGTAAGTATATTTATTATAGTTCTACCGATTATAACTGCATAATATGGGTAATAATGCACGTTATATTGACGATAATAAAAGTAGTAAGTATATTTATTATAGTTCTAGCGATAATAACTGCATAATATGGCTAATAATGCATGTTATATTGATAATAATAAAAGTAATAAGAATAATTATTACAGTTCTAGCGATAATACCTCCATTATATGGGTAATAATGCATGTTATATTGATAATGATATAAAAAATAAGTATCATTATTACAGTTCTAGCGATAATAACTGCATAATATGGGTAATAATGCACGTTATATTGCTAATAATATAAGTAATCAGTACAATTATTACAGTTCTAGCGATAATAACTGCATTATATGGGTAATAATGCATGTTTTATTGATAATAATATAAGTAATAAGTATAATTATTACAGTTCTAGCGATAATAACTGCATTATATGGGTAATAATGCATGTTATATTGATGATATCGGGAGTAATAAGTATAATTACTATATTTCTCGCGATAATAATAGTACAATATGGCTAATAGTGCATGTTATATTGATAATAATAAAAGTAATAAGTATATTTATTACAGTTCTATCGATAATAACTGCATAATATGGGTAATAATGCATGTTATATTGATGATAATAAAAGTAATACGTATATTTATTATAGTTATAGCGATAATAACTGCATAATATGTGTAATAATGCATGTTATATTGATAATAATATAAGTAATAAGAATAATTATTACAGTTCTAGCGATAATAACTGCATTATATGGGTAATAATGCATGTTATATTGATAATATTGGGAGTAATAAGTATAATTATTATAGTTCTAGCGATAATAATAGTAAAATATGGCTAATAGTGCATGTTATATTGATAACAATAAAAGTAATAAGTATAATTATTACAGTTCTAGCGATAATAACTGCATAATATGGGTAACAATGCATGTTATATTGAGAATAATATAAGTAATAAGTATAATTATTACAGTTCTAGCGATAATAACTGCAAATATGGGTAATAATGCACGTTACATTGCTAATAATATAAGTAATAAGTATAATTATTACAGTTCTAGCGATAATAACTGCATTATATGGCTAATAGTGCATGTTCTATTGATAATAATAAAAGTAATAAGTATATCTATTATAGTTCTGTCGATAATAACTGCATAATATGGGTAACAATGCATGTTATATTGAGAATAATATAAGTAATAAGTATAATTATTACGGTTCTAGCGATAATAACTGTATTATATGTGTAATAATGCATGTTATATTGAGAGTAATATAAGTAATAAGTGTAATTACTATAGTTCTAGGGATAATAATAGTGCAATATGGCTAATAGTGCATGTTCTATTGATAATAATAAAAGTAATAAGTATATTAATTACAGTTCTATCGATAGAAATTGCATAATATGGGTAATAATGCATGTTATATTGATGATAATAAAAGTAATACGTATATTCATTATAGTTCTAGCGATAATAACTGCATAATATGGCTAATAATGCATGTTATATTGATAATAATAAAAGTAATAAGTATATTTATTATAGTTCTATCGATAATAACTGCATAATATGGGTAATAATGCACGTTATATTGATGATAATAAAAGTAGTAAGTATATTTATTATAGTTCTACCGATTATAACTGCATAATATGGGTAATAATTCATGTTATATTGAGAATAATATAAGTAATAAGTATAATTATTACAGTTCTAGCGATAATAACTGCATAATATGGGTAATAATGCACGTTACATTGCTAATAATATAAGTAATAAGTATAATTATTACAGTTCTAGCGATAATAACTGCATTATATGGGTAATAATGCATGTTATATTGATAATATCGGGAGTAATAAGTATAATTATTATAGTTCTAGCGATAATAATAGTAAAATATGGCTAATAGTGCATGTTATATTGATAATAATAAAAGTAATATGTATATTTATTACAGTTCTATCGATAGAAGCTGCATAATATGGGTAATAATGCATGTTATATTGATAATAATATAAGTAATAAGTATAATTATTACGGTTCTAGCGATAATAACTGTATTATATGTGTAATAATGCATGTTATATTGAGAGTAATATAAGTAATAAGTGTAATTACTATAGTTCTAGGGATAATAATAGTGCAATATGGCTAATAGTGCATGTTCTATTGATAATAATAAAAGTAATAAGTATATTAATTATAGTTCTGTCGATAATAACTGCATAATATGGGTAACAATGCATGTTATATTGAGAATAATATAAGTAATAAGTATAATTATTACAGTTCCAGCGATAATAACTGCATTATATGCGTAATAATGCATGTTATATTGATAATATCGGGAGTAATAAGTATAATTATTATAGTTCTAGCGATAATAATAGTAAAATATGGCTAATAGTGCATGTTATATTGATAATAATAAAAGTAATAAGTATATTTATTACAGTTCTATCGATAGAAATTGCATAATATGGGTAATAATGCATGTTATATTGATGATAATAAAAGTAATACGTATATTTATTATAGTTCTAGCGATAATAACTGCATAATAGGGCTAATAATGCATGTTATATTGATAATAATAAAAGTAATAAGTATATTTATTATAGTTCTATCGATAATAACTGCATAATATGGGTAATAATGCACGTTATATTGATGATAATAAAAGTAGTAAGTATATTTATTATAGTTCTACCGATTATAACTGCATAATATGGGTAATAATGCACGTTATATTGACGATAATAAAAGTAGTAAGTATATTTATTATAGTTCTAGCGATAATAACTGCATAATATGGCTAATAATGCATGTTATATTGATAATAATAAAAGTAATAAGAATAATTATTACAGTTCTAGCGATAATACCTCCATTATATGGGTAATAATGCATGTTATATTGATAATGATATAAAAAATAAGTATCATTATTACAGTTCTAGCGATAATAACTGCATAATATGGGTAATAATGCACGTTATATTGCTAATAATATAAGTAATCAGTACAATTATTACAGTTCTAGCGATAATAACTGCATTATATGGGTAATAATGCATGTTTTATTGATAATAATATAAGTAATAAGTATAATTATTACAGTTCTAGCGATAATAACTGCATTATATGGGTAATAATGCATGTTATATTGATGATATCGGGAGTAATAAGTATAATTACTATATTTCTCGCGATAATAATAGTACAATATGGCTAATAGTGCATGTTATATTGATAATAATAAAAGTAATAAGTATATTTATTACAGTTCTATCGATAATAACTGCATAATATGGGTAATAATGCATGTTATATTGATGATAATAAAAGTAATACGTATATTTATTATAGTTATAGCGATAATAACTGCATAATATGTGTAATAATGCATGTTATATTGATAATAATATAAGTAATAAGAATAATTATTACAGTTCTAGCGATAATAACTGCATTATATGGGTAATAATGCATGTTATATTGATAATATTGGGAGTAATAAGTATAATTATTATAGTTCTAGCGATAATAATAGTAAAATATGGCTAATAGTGCATGTTATATTGATAATAATAAAAGTAATAAGTATAATTATTACAGTTCTAGCGATAATAACTGCATAATATGGGTAACAATGCATGTTATATTGAGAATAATATAAGTAATAAGTATAATTATTACAGTTCTAGCGATAATAACTGCAAATATGGGTAATAATGCACGTTACATTGCTAATAATATAAGTAATAAGTATAATTATTACAGTTCTAGCGATAATAACTGCATTATATGGCTAATAGTGCATGTTCTATTGATAATAATAAAAGTAATAAGTATATCTATTATAGTTCTGTCGATAATAACTGCATAATATGGGTAACAATGCATGTTATATTGAGAATAATATAAGTAATAAGTATAATTATTACATTCCTAGCGATAATAACTGCATTATATGCGTAATAATGCATGTTATATTGATAATATCGGGAGTAATAAGTATAATTATTATAGTTCTAGCGCTAATAATAGTAAAATATGGCTAATAGTGCATGTTATATTGATAATAATAAAAGTAATAAGTATATTTATTACAGTTCTATCGATAGAAATTGCATAATATGGGTAATAATGCATGTTATATTGATGATAATAAAAGTAATACGTATATTCATTATAGTTCTAGCGATAATAACTGCATAATATGGCTAATAATGCATGTTATATTGATAATAATAAAAGTAATAAGTATATTTATTATAGTTCTATCGATAATAACTGCATAATATGGGTAATAATGCACGTTATATTGATGATAATAAAAGTAGTAAGTATATTTATTATAGTTCTACCGATTATAACTGCATAATATGGGTAATAATTCATGTTATATTGAGAATAATATAAGTAATAAGTATAATTATTACAGTTCTAGCGATAATAACTGCATAATATGGGTAATAATGCACGTTACATTGCTAATAATATAAGTAATAAGTATAATTATTACAGTTCTAGCGATAATAACTGCATTATATGGGTAATAATGCATGTTATATTGATAATATCGGGAGTAATAAGTATAATTATTATAGTTCTAGCGATAATAATAGTAAAATATGGCTAATAGTGCATGTTATATTGATAATAATAAAAGTAATATGTATATTTATTACAGTTCTATCGATAGAAGCTGCATAATATGGGTAATAATGCATGTTATATTGATAATAATATAAGTAATAAGTATAATTATTACGGTTCTAGCGATAATAACTGTATTATATGTGTAATAATGCATGTTATATTGAGAGTAATATAAGTAATAAGTGTAATTACTATAGTTCTAGGGATAATAATAGTGCAATATGGCTAATAGTGCATGTTCTATTGATAATAATAAAAGTAATAAGTATATTAATTATAGTTCTGTCGATAATAACTGCATAATATGGGTAACAATGCATGTTATATTGAGAATAATATAAGTAATAAGTATAATTATTACAGTTCCAGCGATAATAACTGCATTATATGCGTAATAATGCATGTTATATTGATAATATCGGGAGTAATAAGTATAATTATTATAGTTCTAGCGATAATAATAGTAAAATATGGCTAATAGTGCATGTTATATTGATAATAATAAAAGTAATAAGTATATTTATTACAGTTCTATCGATAGAAATTGCATAATATGGGTAATAATGCATGTTATATTGATGATAATAAAAGTAATACGTATATTTATTATAGTTCTAGCGATAATAACTGCATAATAGGGCTAATAATGCATGTTATATTGATAATAATAAAAGTAATAAGTATATTTATTATAGTTCTATCGATAATAACTGCATAATATGGGTAATAATGCACGTTATATTGATGATAATAAAAGTAGTAAGTATATTTATTATAGTTCTACCGATTATAACTGCATAATATGGGTAATAATGCATGTTATATTGAGAATAATATAAGTAATAAGTATAATTACTATAGTTCTAGGGATAATAATAGTGCAATATGGCTAATAGTGCATGTTCTATTGATAATAATAAAAGTAATAAGTATATTTATTATAGTTCTGTCGATAATAACTGCATAATATGGGTAACAATGCATGTTATATTGAGAATAATATAAGTAATAAGTATAATTATTACATTTCTAGCGATAATAACTGCATTATATGCGTAATAATGCATGTTATATTGATAATATCGGGAGTAATATGTATAATTATTATAGTTCTAGCGATAATAATAGTAAAATATGGCTAATAGTGCATGTTATATTGATAATAATAAAAGTAATAAGTATATTTATTACAGTTCTATCGATAGAAACTGCATAATATGGGTAATAATGCATGTTATATTGATGATAATAAAAGTAATACGTATATTCATTATAGTTCTAGCGATAATAACTGCATAATATGGCTAATAATGCATGTTATATTGATAATAATAAAAGTAATAAGTATATTTATTATAGTTATATCGATAATAACTGCATAATATGGGTAATAATGCACGTTATATTGATGATAATAAAAGTAGTAAGTATATTTATTATAGTTCTACCGATTATAACTGCATAATATGGGTAATAATTCATGTTATATTGAGAATAATATAAGTAATAAGTATAATTATTACAGTTCTAGCGATAATCACTGCATTATTTGGGTAATAATGGATGTTATATTGATAATATCGGGAGTAATAAGTATAATTATTACAGTTCTAGCGATACTACTAGTAAAATATGGCTAAGAGTGCCTGTTATATTGATAATAATAAAAGTAATAAGTATATTTATTATACTTCTGTCGATAATAACCGCATAATAGGGGTAACAATGCATGTTATATTGAAAATAATATAAGTAATAAGCATAATTATTACAGTTCTAGCGATAATAACTGCATTATATGCGTAATAATGCATGTTATATTGATAATATCGGGAGTAATAAGTATAATTATTATAGTTCTAGCGATAATAATTGTAAAATATGGCTAATAGTGCATGTTATATTGATAATAATAAAAGTAATAAGTATATTTATTACAGTTCTATCGATAGAAACTGCATAATATGGGTAATAATGCATGTTATATTGATGATAATAAAAGTAATACGTATATTTGTTATAGTTATAGCGATAATAACTGCATAATATGGGTAATAATGCACGTTATATTGATGATAATAAAAGTAGTAAGTATATTTATTATAGTTCTACCGATTATAACTGCATAATATGGGTAATAATTCATGTTATATTGAGAATAATATAAGTAATAAGTATAATTATTACGGTTCTAGCGATAATAACTGTATTATATGTGTAATAATGCATGTTATATTGATAATAATAAAAGTAATAAGTATAATTATTACAGTTCTAGCGATAATAACTGCATTGTATGGGTAATAATGCACGTTATATTGCTAATAATATAAGTAATAAGTATAATTATTACGGTTCTAGCGATAATAACTGTATTATATGGGTAATAATGCATGTTATATTGATAATATCGGGAGTAATAAATATAATAATTATAGTTCTTGCGATAATAATAGTAAAATATGGCTAATAGTGCATGTTCTATTGATAATAATAAAAGTAATAAGTATATTTATTACAGTTCTATCGATAATAACTGCATAATATGGGTAACAATGCATGTTATATTGAGAATAATATAAGTAATAAGTATAATTATTACAGTTCTAGCGATAATAACTGCATTGTATGGGTAATAATGCACGTTATATTGCTAATGATATAGATAATAAGTATAATTATTACGGTTCTAGCGATAATAACTGTATTATATGGGTAATAATGCATGTTATATTGATAATATCGGGAGTAATAAATATAATAATTATAGTTCTTGCGATAATAATAGTAAAATATGGCTAATAGTGCATGTTATATTGATAATAATAAAAGTAATAAGTATATTTATTATAGTTCTATCGATAATAGCTGCATAATATGGGTAATAATGCACGTTATATTGATGATAATAAAAGTAGTAAGTATATTTATTATAGTTCTACCGATTATAACTGCATAATATGGGTAATAATGCATGTTATATTGAGAATAATATAAGTAATAAGTATAATTACAATAGTTCTAGGGATAATAATAGTGCAATATGGCTAATAGTGCATGTTCTATTGATAATAATAAAAGTAATAAGTATATTAATTATAGTTCTGTCGATAATAACTGCATAATATGGGTAATAATGCATGTTATATTGATGATAATAAAAGTAATACGTATATTTGTTATAGTTATAGCGATAATAACTGCATAATATGGGTAATAATGCACGTTATATTGATGATAATAAAAGTAGTAAGTATATTTATTATAGTTCTACCGATTATAACTGCATAATATGGGTAATAATTCATGTTATATTGAGAATAATATAAGTAATAAGTATAATTATTACGGTTCTAGCGATAATAACTGTATTATATGTGTAATAATGCATGTTATATTGATAATAATAAAAGTAATAAGTATAATTATTACAGTTCTAGCGATAATAACTGCATTGTATGGGTAATAATGCACGTTATATTGCTAATAATATAAGTAATAAGTATAATTATTACGGTTCTAGCGATAATAACTGTATTATATGGGTAATAATGCATGTTATATTGATAATATCGGGAGTAATAAATATAATAATTATAGTTCTTGCGATAATAATAGTAAAATATGGCTAATAGTGCATGTTCTATTGATAATAATAAAAGTAATAAGTATATTTATTACAGTTCTATCGATAATAACTGCATAATATGGGTAACAATGCATGTTATATTGAGAATAATATAAGTAATAAGTATAATTATTACAGTTCTAGCGATAATAACTGCATTGTATGGGTAATAATGCACGTTATATTGCTAATGATATAGATAATAAGTATAATTATTACGGTTCTAGCGATAATAACTGTATTATATGGGTAATAATGCATGTTATATTGATAATATCGGGAGTAATAAATATAATAATTATAGTTCTTGCGATAATAATAGTAAAATATGGCTAATAGTGCATGTTATATTGATAATAATAAAAGTAATAAGTATATTTATTATAGTTCTATCGATAATAGCTGCATAATATGGGTAATAATGCACGTTATATTGATGATAATAAAAGTAGTAAGTATATTTATTATAGTTCTACCGATTATAACTGCATAATATGGGTAATAATGCATGTTATATTGAGAATAATATAAGTAATAAGTATAATTACAATAGTTCTAGGGATAATAATAGTGCAATATGGCTAATAGTGCATGTTCTATTGATAATAATAAAAGTAATAAGTATATTAATTATAGTTCTGTCGATAATAACTGCATAATATGGGTAACAATGCATGTTATATTGAGAATAATATAAGTAATAAGTATAATTATTACAGTTCTAGCCATAATAACTCCATTATATGGGTAATAATGCATGTTATATTGATAATAATATAAGTAATACGTATATTTATTATAGTTCTAGCGATAATAACTGCATAATAGGGCTAATAATGCATGTTATATTGATAATAATAAAAGTAATAAGTATATTTATTATAGTTCTATCGATAATAACTGCATAATATGGGTAATAATGCACGTTATATTGATGATAATAAAAGTAGTAAGTATATTTATTATAGTTCTACCGATTATAACTGCATAATATGGGTAATAATGCACGTTATATTGATGATAATAAAAGTAGTAAGTATATTTATTATAGTTCTACCGATTATAACTGCATAATATGGGTAATAATGCATGTTATATTGAGAATAATATAAGTAATAAGTATAATTACTATAGTTCTAGGGATAATAATAGTGCAATATGGCTAATAGTGCATGTTCTATTGATAATAATAAAAGTAATAAGTATATTTATTATAGTTCTGTCGATAATAACTGCATAATATGGGTAACAATGCATGTTATATTGAGAATAATATAAGTAATAAGTATAATTATTACATTTCTAGCGATAATAACTGCATTATATGCGTAATAATGCATGTTATATTGATAATATCGGGAGTAATATGTATAATTATTATAGTTCTAGCGATAATAATAGTAAAATATGGCTAATAGTGCATGTTATATTGATAATAATAAAAGTAATAAGTATATTTATTACAGTTCTATCGATAGAAACTGCATAATATGGGTAATAATGCATGTTATATTGATGATAATAAAAGTAATACGTATATTCATTATAGTTCTAGCGATAATAACTGCATAATATGGGTAATAATGCACGTTATATTGCTAATAATATAAGTAATCAGTACAATTATTACAGTTCTAGCGATAATAACTGCATTATATGGGTAATAATGCATGTTTTATTGATAATAATATAAGTAATAAGTATAATTATTACAGTTCTAGCGATAATAACTGCATTATATGGGTAATAATGCATGTTATATTGATGATATCGGGAGTAATAAGTATAATTACTATATTTCTCGCGATAATAATAGTACAATATGGCTAATAGTGCATGTTATATTGATAATAATAAAAGTAATAAGTATATTTATTACAGTTCTATCGATAATAACTGCATAATATGGGTAATAATGCATGTTATATTGATGATAATAAAAGTAATACGTATATTTATTATAGTTATAGCGATAATAACTGCATAATATGTGTAATAATGCATGTTATATTGATAATAATATAAGTAATAAGAATAATTATTACAGTTCTAGCGATAATAACTGCATTATATGGGTAATAATGCATGTTATATTGATAATATTGGGAGTAATAAGTATAATTATTATAGTTCTAGCGATAATAATAGTAAAATATGGCTAATAGTGCATGTTATATTGATAATAATAAAAGTAATAAGTATAATTATTACAGTTCTAGCGATAATAACTGCATAATATGGGTAACAATGCATGTTATATTGAGAATAATATAAGTAATAAGTATAATTATTACAGTTCTAGCGATAATAACTGCAAATATGGGTAATAATGCACGTTACATTGCTAATAATATAAGTAATAAGTATAATTATTACAGTTCTAGCGATAATAACTGCATTATATGGCTAATAGTGCATGTTCTATTGATAATAATAAAAGTAATAAGTATATCTATTATAGTTCTGTCGATAATAACTGCATAATATGGGTAACAATGCATGTTATATTGAGAATAATATAAGTAATAAGTATAATTATTACATTCCTAGCGATAATAACTGCATTATATGCGTAATAATGCATGTTATATTGATAATATCGGGAGTAATAAGTATAATTATTATAGTTCTAGCGCTAATAATAGTAAAATATGGCTAATAGTGCATGTTATATTGATAATAATAAAAGTAATAAGTATATTTATTACAGTTCTATCGATAGAAATTGCATAATATGGGTAATAATGCATGTTATATTGATGATAATAAAAGTAATACGTATATTCATTATAGTTCTAGCGATAATAACTGCATAATATGGCTAATAATGCATGTTATATTGATAATAATAAAAGTAATAAGTATATTTATTATAGTTCTATCGATAATAACTGCATAATATGGGTAATAATGCACGTTATATTGATGATAATAAAAGTAGTAAGTATATTTATTATAGTTCTACCGATTATAACTGCATAATATGGGTAATAATTCATGTTATATTGAGAATAATATAAGTAATAAGTATAATTATTACAGTTCTAGCGATAATAACTGCATAATATGGGTAATAATGCACGTTACATTGCTAATAATATAAGTAATAAGTATAATTATTACAGTTCTAGCGATAATAACTGCATTATATGGGTAATAATGCATGTTATATTGATAATAATATAAGTAATACGTATATTTATTATAGTTCTAGCGATAATAACTGCATAATAGGGCTAATAATGCATGTTATATTGATAATAATAAAAGTAATAAGTATATTTATTATAGTTCTATCGATAATAACTGCATAATATGGGTAATAATGCACGTTATATTGATGATAATAAAAGTAGTAAGTATATTTATTATAGTTCTACCGATTATAACTGCATAATATGGGTAATAATGCACGTTATATTGATGATAATAAAAGTAGTAAGTATATTTATTATAGTTCTACCGATTATAACTGCATAATATGGGTAATAATGCATGTTATATTGAGAATAATATAAGTAATAAGTATAATTACTATAGTTCTAGGGATAATAATAGTGCAATATGGCTAATAGTGCATGTTCTATTGATAATAATAAAAGTAATAAGTATATTTATTATAGCTCTGTCGATAATAACTGCATAATATGGGTAACAATGCATGTTATATTGAGAATAATATAAGTAATAAGTATAATTATTACATTTCTAGCGATAATAACTGCATTATATGCGTAATAATGCATGTTATATTGATAATATCGGGAGTAATATGTATAATTATTATAGTTCTAGCGATAATAATAGTAAAATATGGCTAATAGTGCATGTTATATTGATAATAATAAAAGTAATAAGTATATTTATTACAGTTCTATCGATAGAAACTGCATAATATGGGTAATAATGCATGTTATATTGATGATAATAAAAGTAATACGTATATTCATTATAGTTCTAGCGATAATAACTGCATAATATGGGTAATAATGCACGTTATATTGCTAATAATATAAGTAATCAGTACAATTATTACAGTTCTAGCGATAATAACTGCATTATATGGGTAATAATGCATGTTTTATTGATAATAATATAAGTAATAAGTATAATTATTACAGTTCTAGCGATAATAACTGCATTATATGGGTAATAATGCATGTTATATTGATGATATCGGGAGTAATAAGTATAATTACTATATTTCTCGCGATAATAATAGTACAATATGGCTAATAGTGCATGTTATATTGATAATAATAAAAGTAATAAGTATATTTATTACAGTTCTATCGATAATAACTGCATAATATGGGTAATAATGCATGTTATATTGATGATAATAAAAGTAATACGTATATTTATTATAGTTATAGCGATAATAACTGCATAATATGTGTAATAATGCATGTTATATTGATAATAATATAAGTAATAAGAATAATTATTACAGTTCTAGCGATAATAACTGCATTATATGGGTAATAATGCATGTTATATTGATAATATTGGGAGTAATAAGTATAATTATTATAGTTCTAGCGATAATAATAGTAAAATATGGCTAATAGTGCATGTTATATTGATAATAATAAAAGTAATAAGTATAATTATTACAGTTCTAGCGATAATAACTGCATAATATGGGTAACAATGCATGTTATATTGAGAATAATATAAGTAATAAGTATAATTATTACAGTTCTAGCGATAATAACTGCAAATATGGGTAATAATGCACGTTACATTGCTAATAATATAAGTAATAAGTATAATTATTACAGTTCTAGCGATAATAACTGCATTATATGGCTAATAGTGCATGTTCTATTGATAATAATAAAAGTAATAAGTATATCTATTATAGTTCTGTCGATAATAACTGCATAATATGGGTAACAATGCATGTTATATTGAGAATAATATAAGTAATAAGTATAATTATTACATTCCTAGCGATAATAACTGCATTATATGCGTAATAATGCATGTTATATTGATAATATCGGGAGTAATAAGTATAATTATTATAGTTCTAGCGCTAATAATAGTAAAATAT
The DNA here is from genome assembly GCA_963576845.1 of Megachile leachella. Taxonomy (NCBI): domain Eukaryota; kingdom Metazoa; phylum Arthropoda; class Insecta; order Hymenoptera; family Megachilidae; genus Megachile; species Megachile leachella. The sequence continues at coordinate 55,248 of CAUYWW010000072.1, forward strand.
GGCTAATAGTGCATGTTATATTGATAATAATAAAAGTAATAAGTATATTTATTACAGTTCTATCGATAGAAATTGCATAATATGGGTAATAATGCATGTTATATTGATGATAATAAAAGTAATACGTATATTCATTATAGTTCTAGCGATAATAACTGCATAATATGGCTAATAATGCATGTTATATTGATAATAATAAAAGTAATAAGTATATTTATTATAGTTCTATCGATAATAACTGCATAATATGGGTAATAATGCACGTTATATTGATGATAATAAAAGTAGTAAGTATATTTATTATAGTTCTACCGATTATAACTGCATAATATGGGTAATAATTCATGTTATATTGAGAATAATATAAGTAATAAGTATAATTATTACAGTTCTAGCGATAATAACTGCATAATATGGGTAATAATGCACGTTACATTGCTAATAATATAAGTAATAAGTATAATTATTACAGTTCTAGCGATAATAACTGCATTATATGGGTAATAATGCATGTTATATTGATAATATCGGGAGTAATAAGTATAATTATTATAGTTCTAGCGATAATAATAGTAAAATATGGATAATAGTGCATGTTATATTGATAATAATAAAAGTAATATGTATATTTATTACAGTTCTATCGATAGAAGCTGCATAATATGGGTAATAATGCATGTTATATTGATAATAATATAAGTAATAAGTATAATTATTACGGTTCTAGCGATAATAACTGTATTATATGTGTAATAATGCATGTTATATTGAGAGTAATATAAGTAATAAGTGTAATTACTATAGTTCTAGGGATAATAATAGTGCAATATGGCTAATAGTGCATGTTCTATTGATAATAATAAAAGTAATAAGTATATTAATTATAGTTCTGTCGATAATAACTGCATAATATGGGTAACAATGCATGTTATATTGAGAATAATATAAGTAATAAGTATAATTATTACAGTTCTAGCGATAATAACTGCATTATATGCGTAATAATGCATGTTATATTGATAATATCGGGAGTAATAAGTATAATTATTATAGTTCTAGCGATAATAATAGTAAAATATGGCTAATAGTGCATGTTATATTGATAATAATAAAAGTAATAAGTATATTTATTACAGTTCTATCGATAGAAATTGCATAATATGGGTAATAATGCATGTTATATTGATGATAATAAAAGTAATACGTATATTTATTATAGTTCTAGCGATAATAACTGCATAATAGGGCTAATAATGCATGTTATATTGATAATAATAAAAGTAATAAGTATATTTATTATAGTTCTATCGATAATAACTGCATAATATGGGTAATAATGCACGTTATATTGATGATAATAAAAGTAGTAAGTATATTTATTATAGTTCTACCGATTATAACTGCATAATATGGGTAATAATGCATGTTATATTGAGAATAATATAAGTAATAAGTATAATTACTATAGTTCTAGGGATAATAATAGTGCAATATGGCTAATAGTGCATGTTCTATTGATAATAATAAAAGTAATAAGTATATTAATTATAGTTCTGTCGATAATAACTGCATAATATGGGTAACAATGCATGTTATATTGAGAATAATATAAGTAATAAGTATAATTATTACAGTTCTAGCCATAATAACTCCATTATATGGGTAATAATGCATGTTATATTGATAATAATATAAGTAATACGTATATTTATTATAGTTCTAGCGATAATAACTGCATAATAGGGCTAATAATGCATGTTATATTGATAATAATAAAAGTAATAAGTATATTTATTATAGTTCTATCGATAATAACTGCATAATATGGGTAATAATGCACGTTATATTGATGATAATAAAAGTAGTAAGTATATTTATTATAGTTCTACCGATTATAACTGCATAATATGGGTAATAATGCACGTTATATTGATGATAATAAAAGTAGTAAGTATATTTATTATAGTTCTACCGATTATAACTGCATAATATGGGTAATAATGCATGTTATATTGAGAATAATATAAGTAATAAGTATAATTACTATAGTTCTAGGGATAATAATAGTGCAATATGGCTAATAGTGCATGTTCTATTGATAATAATAAAAGTAATAAGTATATTTATTATAGTTCTGTCGATAATAACTGCATAATATGGGTAACAATGCATGTTATATTGAGAATAATATAAGTAATAAGTATAATTATTACATTTCTAGCGATAATAACTGCATTATATGCGTAATAATGCATGTTATATTGATAATATCGGGAGTAATATGTATAATTATTATAGTTCTAGCGATAATAATAGTAAAATATGGCTAATAGTGCATGTTATATTGATAATAATAAAAGTAATAAGTATATTTATTACAGTTCTATCGATAGAAACTGCATAATATGGGTAATAATGCATGTTATATTGATGATAATAAAAGTAATACGTATATTCATTATAGTTCTAGCGATAATAACTGCATAATATGGGTAATAATGCACGTTATATTGCTAATAATATAAGTAATCAGTACAATTATTACAGTTCTAGCGATAATAACTGCATTATATGGGTAATAATGCATGTTTTATTGATAATAATATAAGTAATAAGTATAATTATTACAGTTCTAGCGATAATAACTGCATTATATGGGTAATAATGCATGTTATATTGATGATATCGGGAGTAATAAGTATAATTACTATATTTCTCGCGATAATAATAGTACAATATGGCTAATAGTGCATGTTATATTGATAATAATAAAAGTAATAAGTATATTTATTACAGTTCTATCGATAATAACTGCATAATATGGGTAATAATGCATGTTATATTGATGATAATAAAAGTAATACGTATATTTATTATAGTTATAGCGATAATAACTGCATAATATGTGTAATAATGCATGTTATATTGATAATAATATAAGTAATAAGAATAATTATTACAGTTCTAGCGATAATAACTGCATTATATGGGTAATAATGCATGTTATATTGATAATATTGGGAGTAATAAGTATAATTATTATAGTTCTAGCGATAATAATAGTAAAATATGGCTAATAGTGCATGTTATATTGATAATAATAAAAGTAATAAGTATAATTATTACAGTTCTAGCGATAATAACTGCATAATATGGGTAACAATGCATGTTATATTGAGAATAATATAAGTAATAAGTATAATTATTACAGTTCTAGCGATAATAACTGCAAATATGGGTAATAATGCACGTTACATTGCTAATAATATAAGTAATAAGTATAATTATTACAGTTCTAGCGATAATAACTGCATTATATGGCTAATAGTGCATGTTCTATTGATAATAATAAAAGTAATAAGTATATCTATTATAGTTCTGTCGATAATAACTGCATAATATGGGTAACAATGCATGTTATATTGAGAATAATATAAGTAATAAGTATAATTATTACATTCCTAGCGATAATAACTGCATTATATGCGTAATAATGCATGTTATATTGATAATATCGGGAGTAATAAGTATAATTATTATAGTTCTAGCGCTAATAATAGTAAAATATGGCTAATAGTGCATGTTATATTGATAATAATAAAAGTAATAAGTATATTTATTACAGTTCTATCGATAGAAATTGCATAATATGGGTAATAATGCATGTTATATTGATGATAATAAAAGTAATACGTATATTCATTATAGTTCTAGCGATAATAACTGCATAATATGGCTAATAATGCATGTTATATTGATAATAATAAAAGTAATAAGTATATTTATTATAGTTCTATCGATAATAACTGCATAATATGGGTAATAATGCACGTTATATTGATGATAATAAAAGTAGTAAGTATATTTATTATAGTTCTACCGACTATAACTGCATAATATGGGTAATAATTCATGTTATATTGAGAATAATATAAGTAATAAGTATAATTATTACAGTTCTAGCGATAATAACTGCATAATATGGGTAATAATGCACGTTACATTGCTAATAATATAAGTAATAAGTATAATTATTACAGTTCTAGCGATAATAACTGCATTATATGGGTAATAATGCATGTTATATTGATAATATCGGGAGTAATAAGTATAATTATTATAGTTCTAGCGATAATAATAGTAAAATATGGATAATAGTGCATGTTATATTGATAATAATAAAAGTAATATGTATATTTATTACAGTTCTATCGATAGAAGCTGCATAATATGGGTAATAATGCATGTTATATTGATAATAATATAAGTAATAAGTATAATTATTACGGTTCTAGCGATAATAACTGTATTATATGTGTAATAATGCATGTTATATTGAGAGTAATATAAGTAATAAGTGTAATTACTATAGTTCTAGGGATAATAATAGTGCAATATGGCTAATAGTGCATGTTCTATTGATAATAATAAAAGTAATAAGTATATTAATTATAGTTCTGTCGATAATAACTGCATAATATGGGTAACAATGCATGTTATATTGAGAATAATATAAGTAATAAGTATAATTATTACAGTTCTAGCGATAATAACTGCATTATATGCGTAATAATGCATGTTATATTGATAATATCGGGAGTAATAAGTATAATTATTATAGTTCTAGCGATAATAATAGTAAAATATGGCTAATAGTGCATGTTATATTGATAATAATAAAAGTAATAAGTATATTTATTACAGTTCTATCGATAGAAATTGCATAATATGGGTAATAATGCATGTTATATTGATGATAATAAAAGTAATACGTATATTTATTATAGTTCTAGCGATAATAACTGCATAATAGGGCTAATAATGCATGTTATATTGATAATAATAAAAGTAATAAGTATATTTATTATAGTTCTATCGATAATAACTGCATAATATGGGTAATAATGCACGTTATATTGATGATAATAAAAGTAGTAAGTATATTTATTATAGTTCTACCGATTATAACTGCATAATATGGGTAATAATGCATGTTATATTGAGAATAATATAAGTAATAAGTATAATTACTATAGTTCTAGGGATAATAATAGTGCAATATGGCTAATAGTGCATGTTCTATTGATAATAATAAAAGTAATAAGTATATTTATTATAGTTCTGTCGATAATAACTGCATAATATGGGTAACAATGCATGTTATATTGAGAATAATATAAGTAATAAGTATAATTATTACATTTCTAGCGATAATAACTGCATTATATGCGTAATAATGCATGTTATATTGATAATATCGGGAGTAATATGTATAATTATTATAGTTCTAGCGATAATAATAGTAAAATATGGCTAATAGTGCATGTTATATTGATAATAATAAAAGTAATAAGTATATTTATTACAGTTCTATCGATAGAAACTGCATAATATGGGTAATAATGCATGTTATATTGATGATAATAAAAGTAATACGTATATTCATTATAGTTCTAGCGATAATAACTGCATAATATGGCTAATAATGCATGTTATATTGATAATAATAAAAGTAATAAGTATATTTATTATAGTTATATCGATAATAACTGCATAATATGGGTAATAATGCACGTTATATTGATGATAATAAAAGTAGTAAGTATATTTATTATAGTTCTACCGATTATAACTGCATAATATGGGTAATAATTCATGTTATATTGAGAATAATATAAGTAATAAGTATAATTATTACAGTTCTAGCGATAATCACTGCATTATTTGGGTAATAATGGATGTTATATTGATAATATCGGGAGTAATAAGTATAATTATTACAGTTCTAGCGATACTACTAGTAAAATATGGCTAAGAGTGCCTGTTATATTGATAATAATAAAAGTAATAAGTATATTTATTATACTTCTGTCGATAATAACCGCATAATAGGGGTAACAATGCATGTTATATTGAAAATAATATAAGTAATAAGCATAATTATTACAGTTCTAGCGATAATAACTGCATTATATGCGTAATAATGCATGTTATATTGATAATATCGGGAGTAATAAGTATAATTATTATAGTTCTAGCGATAATAATAGTAAAATATGGCTAATAGTGCATGTTATATTGATAATAATAAAAGTAATAAGTATATTTATTACAGTTCTATCGATAGAAACTGCATAATATGGGTAATAATGCATGTTATATTGATGATAATAAAAGTAATACGTATATTTGTTATAGTTATAGCGATAATAACTGCATAATATGGGTAATAATGCACGTTATATTGATGATAATAAAAGTAGTAAGTATATTTATTATAGTTCTACCGATTATAACTGCATAATATGGGTAATAATTCATGTTATATTGAGAATAATATAAGTAATAAGTATAATTATTACGGTTCTAGCGATAATAACTGTATTATATGTGTAATAATGCATGTTATATTGATAATAATAAAAGTAATAAGTATAATTATTACAGTTCTAGCGATAATAACTGCATTGTATGGGTAATAATGCACGTTATATTGCTAATAATATAAGTAATAAGTATAATTATTACGGTTCTAGCGATAATAACTGTATTATATGGGTAATAATGCATGTTATATTGATAATATCGGGAGTAATAAATATAATAATTATAGTTCTTGCGATAATAATAGTAAAATATGGCTAATAGTGCATGTTCTATTGATAATAATAAAAGTAATAAGTATATTTATTACAGTTCTATCGATAATAACTGCATAATATGGGTAACAATGCATGTTATATTGAGAATAATATAAGTAATAAGTATAATTATTACAGTTCTAGCGATAATAACTGCATTGTATGGGTAATAATGCACGTTATATTGCTAATGATATAGATAATAAGTATAATTATTACGGTTCTAGCGATAATAACTGTATTATATGGGTAATAATGCATGTTATATTGATAATATCGGGAGTAATAAATATAATAATTATAGTTCTTGCGATAATAATAGTAAAATATGGCTAATAGTGCATGTTATATTGATAATAATAAAAGTAATAAGTATATTTATTATAGTTCTATCGATAATAGCTGCATAATATGGGTAATAATGCACGTTATATTGATGATAATAAAAGTAGTAAGTATATTTATTATAGTTCTACCGATTATAACTGCATAATATGGGTAATAATGCATGTTATATTGAGAATAATATAAGTAATAAGTATAATTACAATAGTTCTAGGGATAATAATAGTGCAATATGGCTAATAGTGCATGTTCTATTGATAATAATAAAAGTAATAAGTATATTAATTATAGTTCTGTCGATAATAACTGCATAATATGGGTAACAATGCATGTTATATTGAGAATAATATAAGTAATAAGTATAATTATTACAGTTCTAGCCATAATAACTCCATTATATGGGTAATAATGCATGTTATATTGATAATAATATAAGTAATACGTATATTTATTATAGTTCTAGCGATAATAACTGCATAATAGGGCTAATAATGCATGTTATATTGATAATAATAAAAGTAATAAGTATATTTATTATAGTTCTATCGATAATAACTGCATAATATGGGTAATAATGCACGTTATATTGATGATAATAAAAGTAGTAAGTATATTTATTATAGTTCTACCGATTATAACTGCATAATATGGGTAATAATGCACGTTATATTGATGATAATAAAAGTAGTAAGTATATTTATTATAGTTCTACCGATTATAACTGCATAATATGGGTAATAATGCATGTTATATTGAGAATAATATAAGTAATAAGTATAATTACTATAGTTCTAGGGATAATAATAGTGCAATATGGCTAATAGTGCATGTTCTATTGATAATAATAAAAGTAATAAGTATATTTATTATAGTTCTGTCGATAATAACTGCATAATATGGGTAACAATGCATGTTATATTGAGAATAATATAAGTAATAAGTATAATTATTACATTTCTAGCGATAATAACTGCATTATATGCGTAATAATGCATGTTATATTGATAATATCGGGAGTAATATGTATAATTATTATAGTTCTAGCGATAATAATAGTAAAATATGGCTAATAGTGCATGTTATATTGATAATAATAAAAGTAATAAGTATATTTATTACAGTTCTATCGATAGAAACTGCATAATATGGGTAATAATGCATGTTATATTGATGATAATAAAAGTAATACGTATATTCATTATAGTTCTAGCGATAATAACTGCATAATATGGCTAATAATGCATGTTATATTGATAATAATAAAAGTAATAAGTATATTTATTATAGTTATATCGATAATAACTGCATAATATGGGTAATAATGCACGTTATATTGATGATAATAAAAGTAGTAAGTATATTTATTATAGTTCTACCGATTATAACTGCATAATATGGGTAATAATTCATGTTATATTGAGAATAATATAAGTAATAAGTATAATTATTACAGTTCTAGCGATAATCACTGCATTATTTGGGTAATAATGGATGTTATATTGATAATATCGGGAGTAATAAGTATAATTATTACAGTTCTAGCGATACTACTAGTAAAATATGGCTAAGAGTGCCTGTTATATTGATAATAATAAAAGTAATAAGTATATTTATTATACTTCTGTCGATAATAACCGCATAATAGGGGTAACAATGCATGTTATATTGAAAATAATATAAGTAATAAGCATAATTATTACAGTTCTAGCGATAATAACTGCATTATATGCGTAATAATGCATGTTATATTGATAATATCGGGAGTAATAAGTATAATTATTATAGTTCTAGCGATAATAATAGTAAAATATGGCTAATAGTGCATGTTATATTGATAATAATAAAAGTAATAAGTATATTTATTACAGTTCTATCGATAGAAACTGCATAATATGGGTAATAATGCATGTTATATTGATGATAATAAAAGTAATACGTATATTTGTTATAGTTATAGCGATAATAACTGCATAATATGGGTAATAATGCACGTTATATTGATGATAATAAAAGTAGTAAGTATATTTATTATAGTTCTACCGATTATAACTGCATAATATGGGTAATAATTCATGTTATATTGAGAATAATATAAGTAATAAGTATAATTATTACGGTTCTAGCGATAATAACTGTATTATATGTGTAATAATGCATGTTATATTGATAATAATAAAAGTAATAAGTATAATTATTACAGTTCTAGCGATAATAACTGCATTGTATGGGTAATAATGCACGTTATATTGCTAATAATATAAGTAATAAGTATAATTATTACGGTTCTAGCGATAATAACTGTATTATATGGGTAATAATGCATGTTATATTGATAATATCGGGAGTAATAAATATAATAATTATAGTTCTTGCGATAATAATAGTAAAATATGGCTAATAGTGCATGTTCTATTGATAATAATAAAAGTAATAAGTATATTTATTACAGTTCTATCGATAATAACTGCATAATATGGGTAACAATGCATGTTATATTGAGAATAATATAAGTAATAAGTATAATTATTACAGTTCTAGCGATAATAACTGCATTGTATGGGTAATAATGCACGTTATATTGCTAATGATATAGATAATAAGTATAATTATTACGGTTCTAGCGATAATAACTGTATTATATGGGTAATAATGCATGTTATATTGATAATATCGGGAGTAATAAATATAATAATTATAGTTCTTGCGATAATAATAGTAAAATATGGCTAATAGTGCATGTTATATTGATAATAATAAAAGTAATAAGTATATTTATTATAGTTCTATCGATAATAGCTGCATAATATGGGTAATAATGCACGTTATATTGATGATAATAAAAGTAGTAAGTATATTTATTATAGTTCTACCGATTATAACTGCATAATATGGGTAATAATGCATGTTATATTGAGAATAATATAAGTAATAAGTATAATTACAATAGTTCTAGGGATAATAATAGTGCAATATGGCTAATAGTGCATGTTCTATTGATAATAATAAAAGTAATAAGTATATTAATTATAGTTCTGTCGATAATAACTGCATAATATGGGTAACAATGCATGTTATATTGAGAATAATATAAGTAATAAGTATAATTATTACAGTTCTAGCCATAATAACTCCATTATATGGGTAATAATGCATGTTATATTGATAATAATATAAGTAATACGTATATTTATTATAGTTCTAGCGATAATAACTGCATAATAGGGCTAATAATGCATGTTATATTGATAATAATAAAAGTAATAAGTATATTTATTATAGTTCTATCGATAATAACTGCATAATATGGGTAATAATGCACGTTATATTGATGATAATAAAAGTAGTAAGTATATTTATTATAGTTCTACCGATTATAACTGCATAATATGGGTAATAATGCAAGTTATATTGAGAATAATATAAGTCATAAGTATAATTATTACAGTTCTAGCGATAATACTAGTAAAATATGGCTAAGAGTGCCTGTTATATTGATAATAATAAAAGTAATAAGTATATTTATTATAGTTCTATCGATAATAACTGCATAATATGGGTAATAATGCACGTTATATTGATGATAATAAAAGTAGTAAGTATATTTATTATAGTTCTACCGATTATAACTGCATAATATAGGTAATAATGCATGTTATATTGAGAATAATATAAGTAATAAGTATAATTACTATAGTTCTAGCGATAATAATAGTAAAATATGGCTAATAGTGCATGTTCTATTGATAATAATAAAAGTAAAAAGTATATTTATTACAGTTCTATCGATAGAAACTGCATAATATGGGTAATAATGCATGTTATATTGATGATAATAAAAGTAATACGTATATTTATTATAGTTCTAGCGATAATAACTGCATAATATGGGTAATAATGCATGTCATATTGATAATAATAAAAGTAATAAGTATATTTATTATAGTTCTATCGATAATAACTGCATAGTATGGGTAATAATGCACGTTATATTGATGATAATAAAAGTAGTAAGTATATTTATTATAGTTCTACCGATTATAACTGCATAATATGGGTAATAATGCATGTTATATTGAGAATAATATAAGTAATAAGTATAATTATCACAGTTCTAGCGATAATAACTGCATTATTTGGGTAATAATGGATGTTATATTGATAATATCGGGAGTAATAAGTATAATTATTACTGTTCTATCGATAATACTAGTAAAATATGGCTAAGAGTGCCTGTTATATTGATAATAATAAAAGTAATATGTATATTTATTATACTTCTGTCGATAATAACTGCATTATATGGGTAATAATGCATGTTATATTGATAATAATATAAGTAATAAGTATAATTATTACAGTTCTAGCGATAATAACTGCATTATATGCGTAATAATGCATGTTATATTGATAATATCGGGAGTAATAAGTATAATTATTATAGTTCTAGCGATAATAATAGTAAAATATGACTAATAGTGCATGTTATATTGATAATAATAAAAGTAATAAGTATATTTATTATACTTCTGTCGATAATAACTGCATTATGTGGGTAATAATGCATGTTATATTGATAATAATATAAGTAATAAGTATATTTATTATAGTTCTGTCGATAATAACTGCATAATATGGGTAACAATGCATGTTATATTGAGAATAATATAAGTAATAAGTATAATTATTACATTTCTAGCGATAATAACTGCATTATATGCGTAATAATGCATGTTATATTGATAATATCGGGAGTAATAAGTATAATTATTATAGTTCTAGCGATAATAATAGTAAAATATGGCTAATAGTGCATGTTCTATTGATAATAATAAAAGTAAAAAGTATATTTATTACAGTTCTATCGATAGAAACTGCATAATATGGGTAATAATGCATGTTATATTGATGATAATAAAAGTAATACGTATATTTATTATAGTTCTAGCGATAATAACTGCATAATATGGGTAATAATGCATGTCATATTGATAATAATAAAAGTAATAAGTATATTTATTATAGTTCTATCGATAATAACTGCATAGTATGGGTAATAATGCACGTTATATTGATGATAATAAAAGTAGTAAGTATATTTATTATAGTTCTACCGATTATAACTGCATAATATGGGTAATAATGCATGTTATATTGAGAATAATATAAGTAATAAGTATAATTATCACAGTTCTAGCGATAATAACTGCATTATTTGGGTAATAATGGATGTTATATTGATAATATCGGGAGTAATAAGTATAATTATTACTGTTCTATCGATAATACTAGTAAAATATGGCTAAGAGTGCCTGTTATATTGATAATAATAAAAGTAATATGTATATTTATTATACTTCTGTCGATAATAACTGCATTATATGGGTAATAATGCATGTTATATTGATAATAATATAAGTAATAAGTATAATTATTACAGTTCTAGCGATAATAACTGCATTATATGCGTAATAATGCATGTTATATTGATAATATCGGGAGTAATAAGTATAATTATTATAGTTCTAGCGATAATAATAGTAAAATATGACTAATAGTGCATGTTATATTGATAATAATAAAAGTAATAAGTATATTTATTATACTTCTGTCGATAATAACTGCATTATATGGGTAATAATGCATGTTATATTGATAATAATATAAGTAATAAGTATAATTATTACAGTTCTAGCGATAATAACTGCATTATATGCGTAATAATGCATGTTATATTGATAATATCGGGAGTAATAAGTATAATTATTATAGTTCTAGCGATAATAATAGTAAAATATGGCTAATAGTGCATGTTATATTGATAATAATAAAAGTAATAAGTATATTTATTACAGTTCTATCGATAGAAACTGCATAATATGGGTAATAATGCATGTTATATTGATGATAATAAAAGTAATACGTATATTTATTATAGTTCTAGCGATAATAACTGCATAATATGGGTAATAATGCATGTTATATTGATAATAATAAAAGTAATAAGTATATTTATTATAGTTCTATCGATAATAACTGCATAATATGGGTAATAATGCACGTTATATTGATGATAATAAAAGTAGTAAGTATATTTATTATAGTTCTACCGATTATAACTGCATAATATGGCTAATAATGCATGTTATATTGACAATAATAAAAGTAATAAGTATATTTATTATAGTTCTATCGCTAATAACTGCATAATATGGGTAATAATGCACGTTATATTGATGATAATAAAAGTAGTAAGTATATTTATTATAGTTCTACCGATTATAACTGCATTATATGGGTAATAATGCAAGTTATATTGAGAATAATATAAGTCATAAGTATAATTATTACAGTTCTAGCGATAATAACTGCATTATTTGGGTAATAATGGATGTTATATTGATAATATCGGGAGTAATCAGTATAATTATTACAGTTCTAGCGTTAATACTAGTAAAATATGGCTAAGAGTGCCTGTTATATTGATAATAATAAAAGTAATAAGTATATTTATTATAGTTCTATCGATAATAACTGCATAATATGGGTAATAATGCACGTTATATTGATGATAATAAAAGTAGTAAGTATATTTATTATAGTTCTACCGATTATAACTGCATAATATGGGTAATAATGCATGTTATATTGAGAATAATATAAGTAATAAGTATAATTACTATAGTTCTAGGGATAATAATAGTGCAATATGGCTAATAGTGCATGTTCTATTGATAATAATAAAAGTAATAAGTATATTAATTATAGTTCTGTCGATAATAACTGCATAATATGGGTAACAATGCATGTTATATTGAGAATAATATAAGTAATAAGTATAATTATTACAGTTCTAGCCATAATAACTCCATTATATGGGTAATAATGCATGTTATATTGATAATAATATAAGTAATACGTATATTTATTATAGTTCTAGCGATAATAGCTGCATAATAGGGCTAATAATGCATGTTATATTAATAATAATAAAAGTAATAAGTATATTTATTATAGTTCTATCGATAATAACTGCATAATATGGGTAATAATGCACGTTATATTGATGATAATAAAAGTAGTAAGTATATTTATTATAGTTCTACCGATTATAACTGCATAATATGCGTAATAATGCAAGTTATATTGAGAATAATATAAGTCATAAGTATAATTATTACAGTTCTAGCGATAATAACTGCATTATTTGGGTAATAATGGATGTTATATTGATAATATCGGGAGTAATCAGTATAATTATTACAGTTCTAGCGTTAATACTAGTAAAATATGGCTAAGAGTGCCTGTTATATTGATAATAATAAAAGTAATAAGTATATTTATTATAGTTCTATCGATAATAACTGCATAATATGGGTAATAATGCACGTTATATTGATGATAATAAAAGTAGTAAGTATATTTATTATAGTTCTACCGATTATAACTGCATAATATAGGTAATAATGCATGTTATATTGAGAATAATATAAGTAATAAGTATAATTACTATAGTTCTAGGGATAACAATAGTGCAATATGGCTAATAGTGCATGTTCTATTGATAATAATAAAAGTAATAAGTATATTTATTATAGTTCTGTCGATAATAACTGCATAATATGGGTAACAATGCATGTTATATTGAGAATAATATAAGTAATAAGTATAATTATTACATTTCTAGCGATAATAACTGCATTATATGCGTAATAATGCATGTTATATTGATAATATCGGGAGTAATAAGTATAATTATTATAGTTCTAGCGATAATAATAGTAAAATATGGCTAATAGTGCATGTTCTATTGATAATAATAAAAGTAAAAAGTATATTTATTACAGTTCTATCGATAGAAACTGCATAATATGGGTAATAATGCATGTTATATTGATGATAATAAAAGTAATACGTATATTTATTATAGTTCCAGCGATAATAACTGCATAATATGGGCAATAATGCATGTCATATTGATAATAATAAAAGTAATAAGTATATTTATTATAGTTCTATCGATAATAACTGCATAGTATGGGTAATAATGCACGTTATATTGATGATAATAAAAGTAGTAAGTATATTTATTATAGTTCTACCGATTATAACTGCATAATATGGGTAATAATGCATGTTATATTGAGAATAATATAAGTAATAAGTATAATTATTACAGTTCTAGCGATAATAACTGCATTATTTGGGTAATAATGGATGTTATATTGATAATATCGGGAGTAATAAGTATAATTATTACAGTTCTATCGATAATACTAGTAAAATATGGCTAAGAGTGCCTGTTATATTGATAATAATAAAAGTAATATGTATATTTATTATACTTCTGTCGATAATAACTGCATTATATGGGTAATAATGCATGTTATATTGATAATAATATAAGTAATAAGTATAATTATTACAGTTCTAGCGATAATAACTGCATTATATGCGTAATAATGCATGTTATATTGATAATATCGGGAGTAATAAGTATAATTATTATAGTTCTAGCGATAATAATAGTAAAATATGACTAATAGTGCATGTTATATTGATAATAATAAAAGTAATAAGTATATTTATTATACTTCTGTCGATAATAACTGCATTATATGGGTAATAATGCATGTTATATTGATAATAATATAAGTAATAAGTATAATTATTACAGTTCTAGCGATAATAACTGCATTATATGCGTAATAATGCATGTTATATTGATAATATCGGGAGTAATAAGTATAATTATTATAGTTCTAGCGATAATAATAGTAAAATATGGCTAATAGTGCATGTTATATTGATAATAATAAAAGTAATAAGTATATTTATTACAGTTCTATCGATAGAAACTGCATAATATGGGTAATAATGCATGTTATATTGATGATAATAAAAGTAATACGTATATTTATTATAGTTCTAGCGATAATAACTGCATAATATGGGTAATAATGCATGTTATATTGATAATAATAAAAGTAATAAGTATATTTATTATAGTTCTATCGATAATAACTGCATAATATGGGTAATAATGCACGTTATATTGATGATAATAAAAGTAGTAAGTATATTTATTATAGTTCTACCGATTATAACTGCATAATATGGCTAATAATGCATGTTATATTGACAATAATAAAAGTAATAAGTATATTTATTATAGTTCTATCGCTAATAACTGCATAATATGGGTAATAATGCACGTTATATTGATGATAATAAAAGTAGTAAGTATATTTATTATAGTTCTACCGATTATAACTGCATTATATGGGTAATAATGCAAGTTATATTGAGAATAATATAAGTCATAAGTATAATTATTACAGTTCTAGCGATAATAACTGCATTATTTGGGTAATAATGGATGTTATATTGATAATATCGGGAGTAATCAGTATAATTATTACAGTTCTAGCGTTAATACTAGTAAAATATGGCTAAGAGTGCCTGTTATATTGATAATAATAAAAGTAATAAGTATATTTATTATAGTTCTATCGATAATAACTGCATAATATGGGTAATAATGCACGTTATATTGATGATAATAAAAGTAGTAAGTATATTTATTATAGTTCTACCGATTATAACTGCATAATATGGGTAATAATGCATGTTATATTGAGAATAATATAAGTAATAAGTATAATTACTATAGTTCTAGGGATAATAATAGTGCAATATGGCTAATAGTGCATGTTCTATTGATAATAATAAAAGTAATAAGTATATTAATTATAGTTCTGTCGATAATAACTGCATAATATGGGTAACAATGCATGTTATATTGAGAATAATATAAGTAATAAGTATAATTATTACAGTTCTAGCCATAATAACTCCATTATATGGGTAATAATGCATGTTATATTGATAATAATATAAGTAATACGTATATTTATTATAGTTCTAGCGATAATAGCTGCATAATAGGGCTAATAATGCATGTTATATTGATAATAATAAAAGTAATAAGTATATTTATTATAGTTCTATCGATAATAACTGCATAATATGGGTAATAATGCACGTTATATTGATGATAATAAAAGTAGTAAGTATATTTATTATAGTTCTACCGATTATAACTGCATAATATGGGTAATAATGCAAGTTATATTGAGAATAATATAAGTCATAAGTATAATTATTACAGTTCTAGCGATAATAACTGCATTATTTGGGTAATAATGGATGTTATATTGATAATATCGGGAGTAATCAGTATAATTATTACAGTTCTAGCGTTAATACTAGTAAAATATGGCTAAGAGTGCCTGTTATATTGATAATAATAAAAGTAATAAGTATATTTATTATAGTTCTATCGATAATAACTGCATAATATGGGTAATAATGCACGTTATATTGATGATAATAAAAGTAGTAAGTATATTTATTATAGTTCTACCGATTATAACTGCATAATATAGGTAATAATGCATGTTATATTGAGAATAATATAAGTAATAAGTATAATTACTATAGTTCTAGCGATAATAATAGTAAAATATGGCTAATAGTGCATGTTCTATTGATAATAATAAAAGTAAAAAGTATATTTATTACAGTTCTATCGATAGAAACTGCATAATATGGGTAATAATGCATGTTATATTGATGATAATAAAAGTAATACGTATATTTATTATAGTTCTAGCGATAATAACTGCATAATATGGGTAATAATGCATGTCATATTGATAATAATAAAAGTAATAAGTATATTTATTATAGTTCTATCGATAATAACTGCATAGTATGGGTAATAATGCACGTTATATTGATGATAATAAAAGTAGTAAGTATATTTATTATAGTTCTACCGATTATAACTGCATAATATGGGTAATAATGCATGTTATATTGAGAATAATATAAGTAATAAGTATAATTATCACAGTTCTAGCGATAATAACTGCATTATTTGGGTAATAATGGATGTTATATTGATAATATCGGGAGTAATAAGTATAATTATTACTGTTCTATCGATAATACTAGTAAAATATGGCTAAGAGTGCCTGTTATATTGATAATAATAAAAGTAATATGTATATTTATTATACTTCTGTCGATAATAACTGCATTATATGGGTAATAATGCATGTTATATTGATAATAATATAAGTAATAAGTATAATTATTACAGTTCTAGCGATAATAACTGCATTATATGCGTAATAATGCATGTTATATTGATAATATCGGGAGTAATAAGTATAATTATTATAGTTCTAGCGATAATAATAGTAAAATATGACTAATAGTGCATGTTATATTGATAATAATAAAAGTAATAAGTATATTTATTATACTTCTGTCGATAATAACTGCATTATATGGGTAATAATGCATGTTATATTGATAATAATATAAGTAATAAGTATAATTATTACAGTTCTAGCGATAATAACTGCATTATATGCGTAATAATGCATGTTATATTGATAATATCGGGAGTAATAAGTATAATTATTATAGTTCTAGCGATAATAATAGTAAAATATGGCTAATAGTGCATGTTATATTGATAATAATAAAAGTAATAAGTATATTTATTACAGTTCTATCGATAGAAACTGCATAATATGGGTAATAATGCATGTTATATTGATGATAATAAAAGTAATACGTATATTTATTATAGTTCTAGCGATAATAACTGCATAATATGGGTAATAATGCATGTTATATTGATAATAATAAAAGTAATAAGTATATTTATTATAGTTCTATCGATAATAACTGCATAATATGGGTAATAATGCACGTTATATTGATGATAATAAAAGTAGTAAGTATATTTATTATAGTTCTACCGATTATAACTGCATAATATGGCTAATAATGCATGTTATATTGACAATAATAAAAGTAATAAGTATATTTATTATAGTTCTATCGCTAATAACTGCATAATATGGGTAATAATGCACGTTATATTGATGATAATAAAAGTAGTAAGTATATTTATTATAGTTCTACCGATTATAACTGCATTATATGGGTAATAATGCAAGTTATATTGAGAATAATATAAGTCATAAGTATAATTATTACAGTTCTAGCGATAATAACTGCATTATTTGGGTAATAATGGATGTTATATTGATAATATCGGGAGTAATCAGTATAATTATTACAGTTCTAGCGTTAATACTAGTAAAATATGGCTAAGAGTGCCTGTTATATTGATAATAATAAAAGTAATAAGTATATTTATTATAGTTCTATCGATAATAACTGCATAATATGGGTAATAATGCACGTTATATTGATGATAATAAAAGTAGTAAGTATATTTATTATAGTTCTACCGATTATAACTGCATAATATGGGTAATAATGCATGTTATATTGAGAATAATATAAGTAATAAGTATAATTACTATAGTTCTAGGGATAATAATAGTGCAATATGGCTAATAGTGCATGTTCTATTGATAATAATAAAAGTAATAAGTATATTAATTATAGTTCTGTCGATAATAACTGCATAATATGGGTAACAATGCATGTTATATTGAGAATAATATAAGTAATAAGTATAATTATTACAGCTCTAGCCATAATAACTCCATTATATGGGTAATAATGCATGTTATATTGATAATAATATAAGTAATACGTATATTTATTATAGTTCTAGCGATAATAGCTGCATAATAGGGCTAATAATGCATGTTATATTAATAATAATAAAAGTAATAAGTATATTTATTATAGTTCTATCGATAATAACTGCATAATATGGGTAATAATGCACGTTATATTGATGATAATAAAAGTAGTAAGTATATTTATTATAGTTCTACCGATTATAACTGCATAATATGCGTAATAATGCAAGTTATATTGAGAATAATATAAGTCATAAGTATAATTATTACAGTTCTAGCGATAATAAATGCATTATTTGGGTAATAATGGATGTTATATTGATAATATCGGGAGTAATCAGTATAATTATTACAGTTCTAGCGTTAATACTAGTAAAATATGGCTAAGAGTGCCTGTTATATTGATAATAATAAAAGTAATAAGTATATTTATTATAGTTCTATCGATAATAACTGCATAATATGGGTAATAATGCACGTTATATTGATGATAATAAAAGTAGTAAGTATATTTATTATAGTTCTACCGATTATAACTGCATAATATAGGTAATAATGCATGTTATATTGAGAATAATATAAGTAATAAGTATAATTACTATAGTTCTAGGGATAACAATAGTGCAATATGGCTAATAGTGCATGTTCTATTGATAATAATAAAAGTAATAAGTATATTTATTATAGTTCTGTCGATAATAACTGCATAATATGGGTAACAATGCATGTTATATTGAGAATAATATAAGTAATAAGTATAATTATTACATTTCTAGCGATAATAACTGCATTATATGCGTAATAATGCATGTTATATTGATAATATCGGGAGTAATAAGTATAATTATTATAGTTCTAGCGATAATAATAGTAAAATATGGCTAATAGTGCATGTTCTATTGATAATAATAAAAGTAAAAAGTATATTTATTACAGTTCTATCGATAGAAACTGCATAATATGGGTAATAATGCATGTTATATTGATGATAATAAAAGTAATACGTATATTTATTATAGTTCCAGCGATAATAACTGCATAATATGGGCAATAATGCATGTCATATTGATAATAATAAAAGTAATAAGTATATTTATTATAGTTCTATCGATAATAACTGCATAGTATGGGTAATAATGCACGTTATATTGATGATAATAAAAGTAGTAAGTATATTTATTATAGTTCTACCGATTATAACTGCATAATATGGGTAATAATGCATGTTATATTGAGAATAATATAAGTAATAAGTATAATTATTACAGTTCTAGCGATAATAACTGCATTATTTGGGTAATAATGGATGTTATATTGATAATATCGGGAGTAATAAGTATAATTATTACAGTTCTATCGATAATACTAGTAAAATATGGCTAAGAGTGCCTGTTATATTGATAATAATAAAAGTAATATGTATATTTATTATACTTCTGTCGATAATAACTGCATTATATGGGTAATAATGCATGTTATATTGATAATAATATAAGTAATAAGTATAATTATTACAGTTCTAGCGATAATAACTGCATTATATGCGTAATAATGCATGTTATATTGATAATATCGGGAGTAATAAGTATAATTATTATAGTTCTAGCGATAATAATAGTAAAATATGACTAATAGTGCATGTTATATTGATAATAATAAAAGTAATAAGTATATTTATTATACTTCTGTCGATAATAACTGCATTATATGGGTAATAATGCATGTTATATTGATAATAATATAAGTAATAAGTATAATTATTACAGTTCTAGCGATAATAACTGCATTATATGCGTAATAATGCATGTTATATTGATAATATCGGGAGTAATAAGTATAATTATTATAGTTCTAGCGATAATAATAGTAAAATATGGCTAATAGTGCATGTTATATTGATAATAATAAAAGTAATAAGTATATTTATTACAGTTCTATCGATAGAAACTGCATAATATGGGTAATAATGCATGTTATATTGATGATAATAAAAGTAATACGTATATTTATTATAGTTCTAGCGATAATAACTGCATAATATGGGTAATAATGCATGTTATATTGATAATAATAAAAGTAATAAGTATATTTATTATAGTTCTATCGATAATAACTGCATAATATGGGTAATAATGCACGTTATATTGATGATAATAAAAGTAGTAAGTATATTTATTATAGTTCTACCGATTATAACTGCATAATATGGCTAATAATGCATGTTATATTGACAATAATAAAAGTAATAAGTATATTTATTATAGTTCTATCGCTAATAACTGCATAATATGGGTAATAATGCACGTTATATTGATGATAATAAAAGTAGTAAGTATATTTATTATAGTTCTACCGATTATAACTGCATTATATGGGTAATAATGCAAGTTATATTGAGAATAATATAAGTCATAAGTATAATTATTACAGTTCTAGCGATAATAACTGCATTATTTGGGTAATAATGGATGTTATATTGATAATATCGGGAGTAATCAGTATAATTATTACAGTTCTAGCGTTAATACTAGTAAAATATGGCTAAGAGTGCCTGTTATATTGATAATAATAAAAGTAATAAGTATATTTATTATAGTTCTATCGATAATAACTGCATAATATGGGTAATAATGCACGTTATATTGATGATAATAAAAGTAGTAAGTATATTTATTATAGTTCTACCGATTATAACTGCATAATATGGGTAATAATGCATGTTATATTGAGAATAATATAAGTAATAAGTATAATTACTATAGTTCTAGGGATAATAATAGTGCAATATGGCTAATAGTGCATGTTCTATTGATAATAATAAAAGTAATAAGTATATTAATTATAGTTCTGTCGATAATAACTGCATAATATGGGTAACAATGCATGTTATATTGAGAATAATATAAGTAATAAGTATAATTATTACAGTTCTAGCCATAATAACTCCATTATATGGGTAATAATGCATGTTATATTGATAATAATATAAGTAATACGTATATTTATTATAGTTCTAGCGATAATAGCTGCATAATAGGGCTAATAATGCATGTTATATTGATAATAATAAAAGTAATAAGTATATTTATTATAGTTCTATCGATAATAACTGCATAATATGGGTAATAATGCACGTTATATTGATGATAATAAAAGTAGTAAGTATATTTATTATAGTTCTACCGATTATAACTGCATAATATGGGTAATAATGCAAGTTATATTGAGAATAATATAAGTCATAAGTATAATTATTACAGTTCTAGCGATAATAACTGCATTATTTGGGTAATAATGGATGTTATATTGATAATATCGGGAGTAATCAGTATAATTATTACAGTTCTAGCGTTAATACTAGTAAAATATGGCTAAGAGTGCCTGTTATATTGATAATAATAAAAGTAATAAGTATATTTATTATAGTTCTACCGATTATAACTGCATAATATGGGTAATAATGCATGTTATATTGAGAATAATATAAGTAATAAGTATAATTACTATAGTTCTAGGGATAATAATAGTGCAATATGGCTAATAGTGCATGTTCTATTGATAATAATAAAAGTAATAAGTATATTAATTATAGTTCTGTCGATAATAACTGCATAATATGGGTAACAATGCATGTTATATTGAGAATAATATAAGTAATAAGTATAATTATTACAGTTCTAGCCATAATAACTCCATTATATGGGTAATAATGCATGTTATATTGATAATAATATAAGTAATACGTATATTTATTATAGTTCTAGCGATAATAGCTGCATAATAGGGCTAATAATGCATGTTATATTGATAATAATAAAAGTAATAAGTATATTTATTATAGTTCTATCGATAATAACTGCATAATATGGGTAATAATGCACGTTATATTGATGATAATAAAAGTAGTAAGTATATTTATTATAGTTCTACCGATTATAACTGCATAATATGGGTAATAATGCAAGTTATATTGAGAATAATATAAGTCATAAGTATAATTATTACAGTTCTAGCGATAATAACTGCATTATTTGGGTAATAATGGATGTTATATTGATAATATCGGGAGTAATCAGTATAATTATTACAGTTCTAGCGTTAATACTAGTAAAATATGGCTAAGAGTGCCTGTTATATTGATAATAATAAAAGTAATAAGTATATTTATTATAGTTCTATCGATAATAACTGCATAATATGGGTAATAATGCACGTTATATTGATGATAATAAAAGTAGTAAGTATATTTATTATAGTTCTACCGATTATAACTGCATAATATAGGTAATAATGCATGTTATATTGAGAATAATATAAGTAATAAGTATAATTACTATAGTTCTAGGGATAATAATAGTGCAATATGGCTAATAGTGCATGTTCTATTGATAATAATAAAAGTAATAAGTATATTTATTATAGTTCTGTCGATAATAACTGCATAATATGGGTAACAATGCATGTTATATTGAGAACAATATAAGTAATAAGTATAATTATTACATTTCTAGCGATAATAACTGCATTATATGCGTAATAATGCATGTTATATTGATAATATCGGGAGTAATAAGTATAATTATTATAGTTCTAGCGATAATAATAGTAAAATATGGCTAATAGTGCATGTTCTATTGATAATAATAAAAGTAAAAAGTATATTTATTACAGTTCTATCGATAGAAACTGCATAATATGGGTAATAATGCATGTTATATTGATGATAATAAAAGTAATACGTATATTTATTATAGTTCCAGCGATAATAACTGCATAATATGGGCAATAATGCATGTCATATTGATAATAATAAAAGTAATAAGTATATTTATTATAGTTCTATCGATAATAACTGCATAGTATGGGTAATAATGCACGTTATATTGATGATAATAAAAGTAGTAAGTATATTTATTATAGTTCTACCGATTATAACTGCATAATATGGGTAATAATGCATGTTATATTGAGAATAATATAAGTAATAAGTATAATTATTACAGTTCTAGCGATAATAACTGCATTATTTGGGTAATAATGGATGTTATATTGATAATATCGGGAGTAATAAGTATAATTATTACAGTTCTATCGATAATACTAGTAAAATATGGCTAAGAGTGCCTGTTATATTGATAATAATAAAAGTAGTATGTATATTTATTATACTTCTGTCGATAATAACTGCATTATATGGGTAATAATGCATGTTATATTGATAATAATATAAGTAATAAGTATAATTATTACAGTTCTAGCGATAATAACTGCATTATATGCGTAATAATGCATGTTATATTGATAATATCGGGAGTAATAAGTATAGTTATTATAGTTCTAGCGATAATAATAGTAAAATATGACTAATAGTGCATGTTATATTGATAATAATAAAAGTAATAAGTATATTTATTATACTTCTGTCGATAATAACTGCATTATATGGGTAATAATGCATGTTATATTGATAATAATATAAGTAATAAGTATAATTATTACAGTTCTAGCGATAATAACTGCATTATATGCGTAATAATGCATGTTATATTGATAATATCGGGAGTAATAAGTATAATTATTATAGTTCTAGCGATAATAATAGTAAAATATGGCTAATAGTGCATGTTATATTGATAATAATAAAAGTAATAAGTATATTTATTATAGTTCTATCGATAATAACTGCATAATATGGGTAATAATGCACGTTATATTGATGATAATAAAAGTAGTAAGTATATTTATTATAGTTCTACCGATTATAACTGCATAATATGGGTAATAATTCATGTTATATTGAGAATAATATAAGTAATAAGTATAATTATTACAGTTCTAGCGATAATCACTGCATTATTTGGGTAATAATGGATGTTATATTGATAATATCGGGAGTAATAAGTATAATTATTACAGTTCTAGCGATAATACTAGTAAAATATGGCTAAGAGTGCCTGTTATATTGATAATAATAAAAGTAATAAGTATATTTATTATACTTCTGTCGATAATAACCGCATAATATGGGTAATAATGCAAGTTATATTGAGAATAATATAAGTCATAAGTATAATTATTACAGTTCTAGCGATAATAACTGCATTATTTGGGTAATAATGGATGTTATATTGATAATATCGGGAGTAATCAGTATAATTATTACAGTTCTAGCGTTAATACTAGTAAAATATGGCTAAGAGTGCCTGTTATATTGATAATAATAAAAGTAATAAGTATATTTATTATAGTTCTATCGATAATAACTGCATAATATGGGTAATAATGCACGTTATATTGATGATAATAAAAGTAGTAAGTATATTTATTATAGTTCTACCGATTATAACTGCATAATATAGGTAATAATGCATGTTATATTGAGAATAATATAAGTAATAAGTATAATTACTATAGTTCTAGGGATAATAATAGTGCAATATGGCTAATAGTGCATGTTCTATTGATAATAATAAAAGTAATAAGTATATTTATTATAGTTCTGTCGATAATAACTGCATAATATGGGTAACAATGCATGTTATATTGAGAATAATATAAGTAATAAGTATAATTATTACATTTCTAGCGATAATAACTGCATTATATGCGTAATAATGCATGTTATATTGATAATATCGGGAGTAATAAGTATAATTATTATAGTTCTAGCGATAATAATAGTAAAATATGGCTAATAGTGCATGTTCTATTGATAATAATAAAAGTAAAAAGTATATTTATTACAGTTCTATCGATAGAAACTGCATAATATGGGTAATAATGCATGTTATATTGATGATAATAAAAGTAATACGTATATTTATTATAGTTCCAGCGATAATAACTGCATAATATGGGCAATAATGCATGTCATATTGATAATAATAAAAGTAATAAGTATATTTATTATAGTTCTATCGATAATAACTGCATAGTATGGGTAATAATGCACGTTATATTGATGATAATAAAAGTAGTAAGTATATTTATTATAGTTCTACCGATTATAACTGCATAATATGGGTAATAATGCATGTTATATTGAGAAAAATTTAAGTAATAAGTATAATTATTACAGTTCTAGCGATAATAACTGCATTATTTGGGTAATAATGGATGTTATATTGATAATATCGGGAGTAATAAGTATAATTATTACAGTTCTATCGATAATACTAGTAAAATATGGCTAAGAGTGCCTGTTATATTGATAATAATAAAAGTAATATGTATATTTATTATACTTCTGTCGATAATAACTGCATTATATGGGTAATAATGCATGTTATATTGATAATAATATAAGTAATAAGTATAATTATTACAGTTCTAGCGATAATAACTGCATTATATGCGTAATAATGCATGTTATATTGATAATATCGGGAGTAATAAGTATAGTTATTATAGTTCTAGCGATAATAATAGTAAAATATGACTAATAGTGCATGTTATATTGATAATAATAAAAGTAATAAGTATATTTATTATACTTCTGTCGATAATAACTGCATTATATGGGTAATAATGCATGTTATATTGATAATAATATAAGTAATAAGTGTAATTATTACAGTTCTAGCGATAATAACTGCATTATATGGGTAAAAATGCATGTTATATTGGTAATATTGCGAGTAATAAGTATATTTATTATGGTTCTAGAGATAATAACTGCATTATATGCCTAATAAGGCATGTTATATTGATAATATCGGGAGTAATAAGTATAATTATTATAGTTCTAACGATAATAATAGTAAAATATGGCTAATAGTGCATGTCATATTTTTAATAGTAAAAGTAGTAAGTATATTTATTACAGTTCTATCGATAAGAACTGCATAATATGGGTAATAATGCATGTTATGTTGATGATAATGAAAGTAATACGTATGTTTATTATAGTTCTAGCGTTAATAACTGCATAATATGGGTAATAATGCATGTTATATTGAGAATAATATAAGTAATAAGTATAATTATTACAGTTCTGGCGATAATAACTGCATTATATGGGTAATAATGCACGTTATATTGCTAATAGTATAAGTAATAAGTATAATTATTACAGTTCTAGCGATAATACCTCCATTATATGGGTAATAATGCATGTTATATTGATAATAATATAAGTAATAAGTATAATTATTACAGTTCTGGCGATAATAACTGCATTATATGGGTAATAATGCACGTTATATTGCTAATAATATAAGTAATAAGTATAATTATTACAGTTCTAGCTATAATAACTGCATTATATGGGTAATAATGCATGTTATATTGATAATAATATAAGTAATAAGTATAATTATTACAGTTCTGGCGATAATAACTGCATTATATGGGTAATAATGCACGTTATATTGCTAATAATATAAGTAATAAGTATAATTATTACAG
Organism: Megachile leachella; assembly: GCA_963576845.1. Lineage (NCBI taxonomy): Eukaryota > Metazoa > Arthropoda > Insecta > Hymenoptera > Megachilidae > Megachile > Megachile leachella. The sequence goes on from CAUYWW010000072.1 coordinate 83,275, forward strand.
TTCTAGCGATAATACCTCCATTATATGGGTAATAATGCATGTTATATTGAGAATAATATAAGTAACAAGTATAATTATTACAGTTCTGGCGATAATAACTGCATTATATGGGTAACAATGCACCTTATATTGCTAATAGTATAAGCAATAAGTATAATTATTAGAGTTCTAGCAATAATACCTCCATTATATGGGTAATAATGCATGTTATATTGATAATATTGGGAGTAATAAGCATATTTATTATAGTTCTAGCGATAACAACTGCATAATATGGGTAATAATGCATGTTATATTGATAATGATATAAGTAATAAGTATAATTATTACAGTTCTAATGATAATAACTGCATAATATGGGTAATAATGCACGTTATATTGCTAATAGTATAAGTAATAAGTATAATTATTACAGTTCTAGCGATAATACCTCCATTATATGGGTAATAATGCATGTTATATTGATAATAATATAAGTAATTGGTATAATTATTACAGTTCTAGCGACAATAACTGCATTATATGGGTAATAATGCACGTTATATTGCTAATAATATAAGTAATAAGTATAATTATTACAGTTCTAGCGATAATAACTGCATTATATGGGTAATAATGCATGTTATATTGATAATATCGGGAGTAATAAGTATAATTATTATAGTTCTAGCGATAATAATAGTAAAATATGGCAAATAGTGCATGTTATATTGATAATAATAAAAGTAATAAGTATATTTATTACAGTTCTATCGATAATAACTGCATAATATGGGTAATAATGCATGTTATGTTGATGATAATGAAAGTAATACGTATGTTTATTATAGTTCTAGCGATAGTAACTGCATAATATGGGTAATAATGCATGTTATATTGATAATATCGGGAGTAATAAGTATAATTATTATAGTTCTAGCGATAATAATAGTAAAATATGGCTAATAGTGCATGTCATATTTTTAATAGTAAAAGTAGTAAGTATATTTATTACAGTTCTATCGATAATAACTGCATAATATGGGTAATAATGCATGTTATGTTGATGATAATGAAAGTAATACGTATGTTTATTATAGTTCTAGCGATAATAACTGCATAATATGGGTAATAATGCATGTTATATTGATAATAATATAAGTAATAAGTATAATTATTACAGTTCTAGCGATAATAACTGCATTATATGGGTAATAATGCACGTTATATTGCTAACAATATAAGTAGTAAGTATAATTATTACAGTTCAAGCGATAATAACCGCATTATATGGGTAATAATGCACGTTATATTGCTAACAATATAAGTAATAAGTATAATTATTACAGTTCTAGCGATAATAACTGCATTATACGGGTAATAATGCATGTTATATTGATAATATTGGGAGTAATAAGTATATTTATTATGGTTCTAGAGATAATAACTGCATAATATGGGTAATAATGCATGTTATATTGATAATAATATAAGTAATAAGTATAATTATTACAGTTCTAGCGATAATACCTCCATTATATGGGTAATAATGCATGTTATATTGATGATAATGAAAGTAATACGTATATTTATTATAGTTCTAGCGATAATAACTGCATAATATGGGTAATAATGCATGTTATATTGAGAATAATATAAGTAATAAGTATAATTATTACAGTTCTGGCGATAATAACTGCATTATATGGGTAATAATGCACGTTATATTGCTAATAGTATAAGCAATAAGTATAATTATTACAGTTCTAGCAATAATACCTCCATTATATGGGTAATAATGCATGTTATATTGATAATATTGGGAGTAATAAGCATATTTATTATAGTTCTAGCGATAATAACTGCATAATATGGGTAATAATGCATGTTATATTGATAATGATATAAGTAATAAGTATAATTATTACAGTTCTAGCGATAATAACTGCATAATATGGGTAATAATGCATGTTATATTGAGAATAATATAAGTAATAAGTATAATTATTACAGTTCTAACGATAATAACTGCATTATATGGGTAATAATGCATGTTATATTGCTAACAATATAAGTAATAAGTATAATTATTACAGTTCTAGCGATAATAACTGCATTATATGGGTAATAATGCATGTTATATTGCTAATAATATAAGTAATGAGTATAATTATTACAGTTCTGGCGATAATAACTGCATTATATGGGTAATAATGCATGTTATATTGATAATAATCTAAGTAATAAGTATAATTATTACAGTTCTAGCGATAATACCTCCATTATATGGGTAATAATGCATGTTATATTGAGAATAATATAAGTAATAAGTATAATTATTACAGTTCTGGCGATAATACCTCCATTATATGGGTAATAATGCATGTTATATTGAGAATAATATAAGTAATAAGTATAATTATTACAGTTCTGGCGATAATACCTCCATTATATGGGTAATAATGCATGTTATATTGAGAATAATATAAGTAATAAGTATAATTATTACAGTTCTGGCGATAACAACTGCATTCTATGGGTAACAATGCACGTTATATTGCTAATAGTATAAGCAATAAGTATAATTATTAGAGTTCTAGCAATAATACCTCCATTATATGGGTAATAATGCATGTTATATTGATAATATTGGGAGTAATAAGCATATTTATTATAGTTCTGGCGATAATAACTGCATAATATGGGTAATAATGCATGTTATATTGATAATGATATAAGTAATAAGTATAATTATTACAGTTCTAATGATAATAACTGCATAATATGGGTAATAATGCACGTTATATTGCTAATAATATAAGTAATGAGTATAATTATTACAGTTCTAGCGATAATAACTGCATTATATGGGTAATAATGCATGTTATATTGATGATAGTAAAAGTAATACGTATATTTATTATAGTTCTAGCGATAATAACTGCATAATATGGGTAATAATGCATGTTTTATTGATAATAATATAAGTAATAAGTATAATTATTACAGTTCTAGCGATAATAACTGCATTATATGGGTAATAATGCATGTTATATTGCTAACAATATAAGTAATAAGTATAATTATTACAGTTCTGGCGATAATAACTGCATAATATGGGTAATAATGCACGTTATATTGCTAATAATATAAGTAATGAGTATAATTATTACAGTTCTAGCGATAATAACTGCATTATATGGGTAATAATGCATGTTATATTGATGATAGTAAAAGTAATACGTATATTTATTATAGTTCTAGCGATAATAACTGCATAATATGGGTAATAATGCATGTTTTATTGATAATAATATAAGTAATAAGTATAATTATTACAGTTCTAGCGATAATAACTGCATTATATGGGTAACAATGCACCTTATATTGCTAATAGTATAAGCAATAAGTATAATTATTAGAGTTCTAGCAATAATACCTCCATTATATGGGTAATAATGCATGTTATATTGATAATATTGGGAGTAATAAGCATATTTATTATAGTTCTAGCGATAACAACTGCATAATATGGGTAATAATGCATGTTATATTGATAATGATATAAGTAATAAGTATAATTATTACAGTTCTAATGATAATAACTGCATAATATGGGTAATAATGCACGTTATATTGCTAATAATATAAGTAATGAGTATAATTATTACAGTTCTAGCGATAATAACTGCATTATATGGGTAATAATGCATGTTATATTGATAATAATCTAAGTAATAGGTATAATTATTACAGTTCTAGCGATAATACCTCCATTATATGGGTAATAATGCATGTTATATTGATGATAGCAAAAGTGATACGTATATTTATTATAGTTCTAGCGATAATAACTGCATAATATGGGTAATAATGCATGTTTTATTGATAATAATATAAGTAATAAGTATAATTATTACAGTTCTAGCGATAATAACTGCATTATGTGGGTAATAATGCATGTTTTATTGATAATAATATAAGTAATAAGTATAATTATTACAGTTCTAGCGATAATAACTGCATTATATGGGTAATAATGCATGTTATATTGCTAACAATATAAGTAATAAGTATAATTATTACAGTTCTAGCGATAATAACTGCATTATATGGGTAATAATGCATGTTATATTGATAATAATCTAAGTAATAGGTATAATTATTACAGTTCTAGCGATAATACCTCCATTATATGGGTAATAATGCATGTTATATTGAGAATGATATAAGTAATAAGTATAATTATTACAGTTCTGGCGATAATAACTGCATTATATGGGTAATAATGCACGTTATATTGCTAATAGTATAAGTAATAAGTATAATTATTACAGTTCTAGCGATAATACCTCCATTATATGGGTAATAATGCATGTTATATTGATAATAATATAAGTAATTGGTATAATTATTACAGTTCTAGCGACAATAACTGCATTATATGGGTAATAATGCACGTTATATTGCTAATAATATAAGTAATAAGTATAATTATTACAGTTCTAGCGATAATAACTGCATTATATGGGTAATAATGCATGTTATATTGATAATATCGGGAGTAATAAGTATAATTATTATAGTTCTAGCGATAATAATAGTAAAATATGGCAAATAGTGCATGTTATATTGATAATAATAAAAGTAATAAGTATATTTATTACAGTTCTATCGATAATAACTGCATAATATGGGTAATAATGCATGTTATGTTGATGATAATGAAAGTAATACGTATGTTTATTATAGTTCTAGCGATAGTAACTGCATAATATGGGTAATAATGCATGTTATATTGATAATATCGGGAGTAATAAGTATAATTATTATAGTTCTAGCGATAATAATAGTAAAATATGGCTAATAGTGCATGTCATATTTTTAATAGTAAAAGTAGTAAGTATATTTATTACAGTTCTATCGATAATAACTGCATAATATGGGTAATAATGCATGTTATGTTGATGATAATGAAAGTAATACGTATGTTTATTATAGTTCTAGCGATAATAACTGCATAATATGGGTAATAATGCATGTTATATTGATAATAATATAAGTAATAAGTATAATTATTACAGTTCTAGCGATAATAACTGCATTATATGGGTAATAATGCACGTTATATTGCTAACAATATAAGTAGTAAGTATAATTATTACAGTTCAAGCGATAATAACCGCATTATATGGGTAATAATGCACGTTATATTGCTAACAATATAAGTAATAAGTATAATTATTACAGTTCTAGCGATAATAACTGCATTATACGGGTAATAATGCATGTTATATTGATAATATTGGGAGTAATAAGTATATTTATTATGGTTCTAGAGATAATAACTGCATAATATGGGTAATAATGCATGTTATATTGATAATAATATAAGTAATAAGTATAATTATTACAGTTCTAGCGATAATACCTCCATTATATGGGTAATAATGCATGTTATATTGATGATAATGAAAGTAATACGTATATTTATTATAGTTCTAGCGATAATAACTGCATAATATGGGTAATAATGCATGTTATATTGAGAATAATATAAGTAATAAGTATAATTATTACAGTTCTGGCGATAATAACTGCATTATATGGGTAATAATGCACGTTATATTGCTAATAGTATAAGCAATAAGTATAATTATTACAGTTCTAGCAATAATACCTCCATTATATGGGTAATAATGCATGTTATATTGATAATATTGGGAGTAATAAGCATATTTATTATAGTTCTAGCGATAATAACTGCATAATATGGGTAATAATGCATGTTATATTGATAATGATATAAGTAATAAGTATAATTATTACAGTTCTAGCGATAATAACTGCATAATATGGGTAATAATGCATGTTATATTGAGAATAATATAAGTAATAAGTATAATTATTACAGTTCTAACGATAATAACTGCATTATATGGGTAATAATGCATGTTATATTGCTAACAATATAAGTAATAAGTATAATTATTACAGTTCTAGCGATAATAACTGCATTATATGGGTAATAATGCATGTTATATTGCTAATAATATAAGTAATGAGTATAATTATTACAGATCTGGCGATAATAACTGCATTATATGGGTAATAATGCATGTTATATTGATAATAATCTAAGTAATAAGTATAATTATTACAGTTCTAGCGATAATACCTCCATTATATGGGTAATAATGCATGTTATATTGAGAATAATATAAGTAATAAGTATAATTATTACAGTTCTGGCGATAATACCTCCATTATATGGGTAATAATGCATGTTATATTGAGAATAATATAAGTAATAAGTATAATTATTACAGTTCTGGCGATAATACCTCCATTATATGGGTAATAATGCATGTTATATTGAGAATAATATAAGTAATAAGTATAATTATTACAGTTCTGGCGATAACAACTGCATTCTATGGGTAACAATGCACGTTATATTGCTAATAGTATAAGCAATAAGTATAATTATTAGAGTTCTAGCAATAATACCTCCATTATATGGGTAATAATGCATGTTATATTGATAATATTGGGAGTAATAAGCATATTTATTATAGTTCTAGCGATAATAACTGCATAATATGGGTAATAATGCATGTTATATTGATAATGATATAAGTAATAAGTATAATTATTACAGTTCTAATGATAATAACTGCATAATATGGGTAATAATGCACGTTATATTGCTAATAATATAAGTAATGAGTATAATTATTACAGTTCTAGCGATAATAACTGCATTATATGGGTAATAATGCATGTTATATTGATGATAGTAAAAGTAATACGTATATTTATTATAGTTCTAGCGATAATAACTGCATAATATGGGTAATAATGCACGTTATATTGCTAATAATATAAGTAATAAGTATAATTATTACAGTTCTAGCGATAATAACTGCATTATATGGGTAATAATGCATGTTATATTGATAATATCGGGAGTAATAAGTATAATTATTATAGTTCTAGCGATAATAATAGTAAAATATGGCTAATAGTGCATGTCATATTTTTAATAGTAAAAGTAGTAAGTATATTTATTACAGTTCTATCGATAATAACTGCATAATATGGGTAATAATGCATGTTATGTTGATGATAATGAAAGTAATACGTATGTTTATTATAGTTCTAGCGATAATAACTGCATAATATGGGTAATAATGCATGTTATATTGATAATAATATAAGTAATAAGTATAATTATTACAGTTCTAGCGATAATAACTGCATAATATGGGTAATAATGCATGTTATATTGAGAATAATATAAGTAATAAGTATAATTATTACAGTTCTGGCGATAATAACTGCATTATATGGGTAATAATGCACGTTATATTGCTAATAGTATAAGCAATAAGTATAATTATTACAGTTCTAGCAATAATACCTCCATTATATGGGTAATAATGCATGTTATATTGATAATATTGGGAGTAATAAGCATATTTATTATAGTTCTAGCGATAATAACTGCATAATATGGGTAATAATGCATGTTATATTGATAATGATATAAGTAATAAGTATAATTATTACAGTTCTAGCGATAATAACTGCATAATATGGGTAATAATGCATGTTATATTGAGAATAATATAAGTAATAAGTATAATTATTACAGTTCTGGCGATAATAACTGCATTATATGGGTAATAATGCACGTTATATTGCTAATAGTATAAGTAATAAGTATAATTATTACAGTTCTAGCGATAATACCTCCATTATATGGGTAATAATGCATGTTATATTGATAATGATATAAGTAATAAGTATAATTATTACAGTTCTAGCGACAATAACTGCATAATATGGGTAATAATGCATGTTATATTGCTAATAATATAAGTAATAAGTATAATTATTACAGTTCTAGCGATAATAACTGCATTATATGGGTAATAATGCATGTTATATTGATAATATCGGGAGTAATAAGTATAATTATTACAGTTCTAGCGATAATAACTGCATTATATGGGTAAAAATGCATGATATATTGATAATATTGGGAGTAATAAGTATATTTATTATGGTTCTAGAGATAATAACTGCATAATATGGGTAATAATGCATGTTGTATTGATAATAATATAAGTAATAAGTATAATTATTACAGTTCTAGCGATAATACCTCCATCATATGGGTAATAATGCATGTTATATTGATGATAATGAAAGTAATACGTATATTTATTATAGTTCTAGCGATAATAACTGCATAATATGGGTAATAATGCATGTTATATTGCTAATAATATAAGTAATGAGTATAATTATTACAGTTCTAGCGATAATAACTGCATTATATGGGTAATAATGCATGTTATATTGATGATAGTAAAAGTAATACGTATATTTATTATAGTTCTAGCGATAATAACTGCATAATATGGGTAATAATGCATGTTTTATTGATAATAATATAAGTAATAAGTGTAATTATTACAGTTCTAGCGATAATAACTGCATTATATGGGTAATAATGCACGTTATATTGCTAACAATATAAGTAATAAGTATAATTATTACAGTTCTAGCGATAATAACTGCATTATATGGGTAATAATGCATGTTATATTGATAATAATCTAAGTAATAAGTATAATTATTACAGTTCTAGCGATAATACCTCCATTATATGGGTAAAAATGCATGTTATATTGAGAATAATATAAGTAATAAGTATAATTATTACAGTTCTGGCGATAATAACTGCATTATATGGGTAATAATGCACGTTATATTGCTAATAGTATAAGTAATAAGTATAATTATTACAGTTCTAGCGATAATACCTCCATTATATGGGTAATAATGCATGTTATATTGATAATAATATAAGTAATAAGTATAATTATTACAGTTCTAACGATAATAACTGCATTATATGGGTAATAATGCATGTTATATTGATGATAGTAAAAGTAATACGTATATTTATTATAGTTCTAGCGATAATAACTGCATAATATGGGTAATAATGCATGTTTTATTGATAATAATATAAGTAATAAGTATAATTATTACAGTTCTAGCGATAATAACTGCATTATATGGGTAATAATGCATGTTATATTGCTAACAATATAAGTAATAAGTATAATTATTACAGTTCTAGCGATAATAACTGCATTATATGGGTAATAATGCATGTTATATTGATAATAATCTAAGTAATAAGTATAATTATTACAGTTCTAGCGATAATACCTCCATTATATGGGTAATAATGCATGTTATATTGAGAATAATATAAGTAATAAGTATAATTATTACAGTTCTGGCGATAATAACTGCATTATATGGGTAATAATGCACGTTATGTTGCTAATAGTATAAGTAATGAGTATAATTATTACAGTTCCAGCGATAATACCTCCATTATATGGGTAATAATGCATGTTATATTGTTAATAATATAAGTAATTGGTATAATTATTACAGTTCTAGCGATAATAACTGCATTATATGGGTAATAATGCACGTTATATTGCTAATAATATAAGTAATAAGTATAATTATTACAGTTCTAGCGATAATAACTGCATTATATGGGTAATAATGCATGTTATATTGATAATATCGGGAGTAGTAAGTATAATTATTATAGTTCTAGCGATAATAATAGTAAAATATGGCAAATAGTGCATGTTATATTGATAATAATAAAAGTAATAAGTATATTTATTACAGTTCTATCGATAATAACTGCATAATATGGGTAATAATGCATGTTATGTTGATGATAATGAAAGTAATACGTATGTTTATTATAGTTCTAGCGATAGTAACTGCATAATATGGGTAATAATGCATGTTATATTGATAATATCGGGAGTAATAAGTATAATTATTATAGTTCTAGCGATAATAATAGTAAAATATGGCTAATAGTGCATGTCATATTTTTAATAGTAAAAGTAGTAAGTATATTTATTACAGTTCTATCGATAATAACTGCATAATATGGGTAATAATGCATGTTATGTTGATGAAAATGAAAGTAATACGTATGTTTATTATAGTTCTAGCGATAATAACTGCATAATATGGGTAATAATGCATGTTATATTGATAATAATATAAGTAATAAGTATAATTATTACAGTTCTAGCGATAATAACTGCATAATATGGGTAATAATGCATGTTATATTGAGAATAATATAAGTAATAAGTATAATTATTACAGTTCTGGCGATAATAACTGCATTATATGGGTAATAATGCACGTTATATTGCTAATAGTATAAGCAATAAGTATAATTATTACAGTTCTAGCAATAATACCTCCATTATATGGGTAATAATGCATGTTATATTGATAATATTGGGAGTAATAAGCATATTTATTATAGTTCTAGCGATAATAACTGCATAATATGGGTAATAATGCATGTTATATTGATAATGATATAAGTAATAAGTATAATTATTACAGTTCTAGCGATAATAACTGCATAATATGGGTAATAATGCATGTTATATTGAGAATAATATAAGTAATAAGTATAATTATTACAGTTCTGGCGATAATAACTGCATTATATGGGTAATAATGCACGTTATATTGCTAATAGTATAAGTAATAAGTATAATTATTACAGTTCTAGCGATAATACCTCCATTATATGGGTAATAATGCATGTTATATTGATAATGATATAAGTAATAAGTATAATTATTACAGTTCTAGCGACAATAACTGCATAATATGGGTAATAATGCATGTTATATTGCTAATAATATAAGTAATAAGTATAATTATTACAGTTCTAGCGATAATAACTGCATTATATGGGTAATAATGCATGTTATATTGATAATATCGGGAGTAATAAGTATAATTATTACAGTTCTAGCGATAATAACTGCATTATATGGGTAAAAATGCATGATATATTGATAATATTGGGAGTAATAAGTATATTTATTATGGTTCTAGAGATAATAACTGCATAATATGGGTAATAATGCATGTTGTATTGATAATAATATAAGTAATAAGTATAATTATTACAGTTCTAGCGATAATACCTCCATCATATGGGTAATAATGCATGTTATATTGATGATAATGAAAGTAATACGTATATTTATTATAGTTCTAGCGATAATAACTGCATAATATGGGTAATAATGCATGTTATATTGCTAATAATATAAGTAATGAGTATAATTATTACAGTTCTAGCGATAATAACTGCATTATATGGGTAATAATGCATGTTATATTGATGATAGTAAAAGTAATACGTATATTTATTATAGTTCTAGCGATAATAACTGCATAATATGGGTAATAATGCATGTTTTATTGATAATAATATAAGTAATAAGTATAATTATTACAGTTCTAGCGATAATAACTGCATTATATGGGTAATAATGCACGTTATATTGCTAACAATATAAGTAATAAGTATAATTATTACAGTTCTAGCGATAATAACTGCATTATATGGGTAATAATGCATGTTATATTGATAATAATCTAAGTAATAAGTATAATTATTACAGTTCTAGCGATAATACCTCCATTATATGGGTAAAAATGCATGTTATATTGAGAATAATATAAGTAATAAGTATAATTATTACAGTTCTGGCGATAATAACTGCATTATATGGGTAATAATGCACGTTATATTGCTAATAGTATAAGTAATAAGTATAATTATTACAGTTCTAGCGATAATACCTCCATTATATGGGTAACAATGCATGTTATATTGATAATAATATAAGTAATAAGTATAATTATTACAGTTCTAACGATAATAACTGCATTATATGGGTAATAATGCATGTTATATTGCTAACAATATAAGTAATAAGTATAATTATTACAGTTCTAGCGATAATAACTGCATTATATGGGTAATAATGCATGTTATATTGCTAATAATATAAGTAATGAGTATAATTATTACAGTTCTAGCGATAATAACTGCATTATATGGGTAATAATGGGGGTGTCCCACTTGGACGTCGACAGATTGGACGCGTTCCGTTTGGACGGTCCCGATTCGACGCGTTCCAATCCGAAGCGGTGCCGATTGGACGCGTCCCAATTCGAAGAGCTTAGATTTGGTTAGGTTAGGTTCTATAAGCCCTGCTTAGAATTGGAACGCGTCCAATCGGCACCGCTTCGAATTGGAACGAGTCGAATCGGGACCGTCCAATCGGGACGCGTCCAAACGGTCGGCGTCCAAGTGGGCATCACTCGGTAATAATGCATGTTATATTGATGATAGTAAAAGTAATACGTATATTTATTATAGTTCTAGCGATAATAACTGCATAATATGGGTAATAATGCATGTTTTATTGATAATAATATAAGTAATAAGTATAATTATTACAGTTCTAGCGATAATACCTCCATTATATGGGTAATAATGCATGTTATATTGAGAATAATATAAGTAATAAGTATAATTATTACAGGTCTGGCGATAATAACTGCATTATATGGGTAATAATGCACGTTATATTGCTAATAGTATAAGTAATAAGTATAATTATTACAGTTCTAGCGATAATACCTCCATTATATGGGTAATAATGCATGTTATATTGATAATAATATAAGTAATAAGTATAATTATTACAGTTCTAGCGATAATAACTGCATTATATGGGTAATAATGCACGTTATATTGCTAATAATATTAGTAATAAGTATAATTATTACAGTTCTAGCGATAATAACTGCATTATATGGGTAATAATGCATGTTATATTGATAATATCGGGAGTAATAAGTATAATTATTATAGTTCTAGCGATAATAATAGTAAAATATGGCAAATAGTGCATGTTATATTGATAATAATAAAAGTAATAAGTATATTTATTACAGTTCTATCGATAATAACTGCATAATATGGGTAATAATGCATGTTATGTTGATGATAATGAAAGTAATACGTATGTTTATTATAGTTCTAGCGATAATAACTGCATAATATGGGTAATAATGCATGTTATATTGATAATATCGGGAGTAATAAGTATAATTATTATAGTTCTAGCGATAATAATAGTAAAATATGGCTAATAGTGCATGTCATATTTTTAATAGTAAAAGTAGTAAGTATATTTATTACAGTTCTATCGATAATAACTGCATAATATGGGTAATAATGCATGTTATGTTGATGATAATGAATGTAATACGTATGTTTATTATAGTTCTAGCGATAATAACTGCATAATATGGGTAATAATGCATGTTATATTGATAATAATATAAGTAATAAGTATAATTATTACAGTTCTAGCGATAATAACTGCATTATATGGGTAATAATGCACGTTATATTGCTAACAATATAAGTAGTAAGTATAATTATTACAGTTCTAGCGATAATAACCGCATTATATGGGTAATAATGCACGTTATATTGCTAACAATATAAGTAATAAGTATAATTATTACAGTTCTAGCGATAATAACTGCATTATACGGGTAATAATGCATGTTATATTGATAATATTGGGAGTAATAAGTATATTTATTATGGTTCTAGAGATAATAACTGCATAATATGGGTAATAATGCATGTTATATTGAGAATAATATAAGTAATAAGTATAATTATTACAGTTCTGGCGATAATAAGTGCATTATATGGGTAACAATGCACGTTATATTGCTAATAGTATAAGCAATAAGTATAATTATTACAGTTCTTGCAATAATACCTCCATTATATGGGTAATAATGCATGTTATATTGATAATATTGGGAGTAATAAGCATATTTATTATAGTTCTAGCGATAATAACTGCATAATATGGGTAATAATGCATGTTATATTGATAATGATATAAGTAATAAGTATAATTATTACAGTTCTAGCGATAATAACTGCATAATATGGGTAATAATGCATGTTATATTGAGAATAATATAAGTAATAAGTATAATTATTACAGTTCTGGCGATAATAACTGCATTATATGGGTAATAATGCACGTTATATTGCTAATAGTATAAGTAATAAGTATAATTATTACAGTTCTAGCGATAATACCTCCATTATATGGGTAATAATGCATGTTATATTGATAAGGTTATAAGTAATAAGTATAATTATTACAGTTCTAGCGACAATAACTGCATAATATGGGTAATAATGCATGTTATATTGCTAATAATATAAGTAATAAGTATAATTATTACAGTTCTAGCGATAATAACTGCATTATATGGGTAATAATGCATGTTATATTGATAATATCGGGAGTAATAAGTATAATTATTACAGTTCTAGCGATAATAACTGCATTATATGGGTAAAAATGCATGTTATATTGATAATATTGGGAGTAATAAGTATATTTATTATGGTTCTAGCGATAATAAATGCATAATATGGGTAATAATGCACGTTATATTGATAATATAATATAAGTAATGAGTATATTTATTACAGTTCTAGCGATAATAACTGCATAATATGGGTAATAATGCACGTTATATTGCTAATAATATAAGTAATGAGTACAATTATTACAGTTCTAACGATAATAACTGCATTATATGGGTAATAATGCATGTTATATTGCTAACAATATAAGTAATAAGTATAATTATTACAGTTCTAGCGATAATAACTGCATTATATGGGTAATAAAGCACGTTATATTGCTAACAATATAAGTAATAAGTATAATTATTACAGTTCTAGCGATAATAACTGCATTATATGGGTAATAATGCATGTTATATTGATAATAATCTAAGTAATAAGTATAATTATTACAGTTCTAGCGATAATACCTCCATTATATGGGTAATAATGCATGTTATATTGAGAATAATATAAGTAATAAGTATAATTATTACAGTTCTAGCGATAATACCTCCATTATATGGGTAATAATGCATGTTATATTGAGAATAATATAAGTAATAAGTATAATTATTACAGTTCTGGCGATAATACCTCCATTATATGAGTAATAATGCATGTTATATTGGGAATAATATAAGTAATAAGTATAATTATTACAGTTCTGGCGATAATAACTGCATTATATGGGTAACAATGCACGTTATATTGCTAATAGTATAAGCAATAAGTATAATTATTACAGTTCTAGCGATAATACCTCCATTATATGGGTAATAATGCATGTTATATTGATGATAATGAAAGCAATACGTATATTTATTATAGTTCTAGCGATAATAACTGCATAATATGGGTAATAATGCATGTTATATTGAGAATAATATAAGTAATAAGTATAATTATTACAGTTCTAGCGATAATAACTGCATTATATGGGTAATAATGCACGTTATATTGCTAACAATATAAGTAGTAAGTATAATTATTACAGTTCTAGCGATAATAACCGCATTATATGGGTAATAATGCACGTTATATTGCTAACAATATAAGTAATAAGTATAATTATTACAGTTCTAGCGATAATAACTGCATTATACGGGTAATAATGCATGTTATATTGATAATATTGGGAGTAATAAGTATATTTATTATGGTTCTAGAGATAATAACTGCATAATATGGGTAATAATGCATGTTATATTGAGAATAATATAAGTAATAAGTATAATTATTACAGTTCTGGCGATAATAAGTGCATTATATGGGTAACAATGCACGTTATATTGCTAATAGTATAAGCAATAAGTATAATTATTACAGTTCTTGCAATAATACCTCCATTATATGGGTAATAATGCATGTTATATTGATAATATTGGGAGTAATAAGCATATTTATTATAGTTCTAGCGATAATAACTGCATAATATGGGTAATAATGCATGTTATATTGATAATGATATAAGTAATAAGTATAATTATTACAGTTCTAGCGATAATAACTGCATAATATGGGTAATAATGCATGTTATATTGAGAATAATATAAGTAATAAGTATAATTATTACAGTTCTGGCGATAATAACTGCATTATATGGGTAATAATGCACGTTATATTGCTAATAGTATAAGTAATAAGTATAATTATTACAGTTCTAGCGATAATACCTCCATTATATGGGTAATAATGCATGTTATATTGATAAGGTTATAAGTAATAAGTATAATTATTACAGTTCTAGCGACAATAACTGCATAATATGGGTAATAATGCATGTTATATTGCTAATAATATAAGTAATAAGTATAATTATTACAGTTCTAGCGATAATAACTGCATTATATGGGTAATAATGCATGTTATATTGATAATATCGGGAGTAATAAGTATAATTATTACAGTTCTAGCGATAATAACTGCATTATATGGGTAAAAATGCATGTTATATTGATAATATTGGGAGTAATAAGTATATTTATTATGGTTCTAGCGATAATAAATGCATAATATGGGTAATAATGCACGTTATATTGATAATATAATATAAGTAATGAGTATATTTATTACAGTTCTAGCGATAATAACTGCATAATATGGGTAATAATGCACGTTATATTGCTAATAATATAAGTAATGAGTACAATTATTACAGTTCTAACGATAATAACTGCATTATATGGGTAATAATGCATGTTATATTGCTAACAATATAAGTAATAAGTATAATTATTACAGTTCTAGCGATAATAACTGCATTATATGGGTAATAAAGCACGTTATATTGCTAACAATATAAGTAATAAGTATAATTATTACAGTTCTAGCGATAATAACTGCATTATATGGGTAATAATGCATGTTATATTGATAATAATCTAAGTAATAAGTATAATTATTACAGTTCTAGCGATAATACCTCCATTATATGGGTAATAATGCATGTTATATTGAGAATAATATAAGTAATAAGTATAATTATTACAGTTCTAGCGATAATACCTCCATTATATGGGTAATAATGCATGTTATATTGAGAATAATATAAGTAATAAGTATAATTATTACAGTTCTGGCGATAATACCTCCATTATATGAGTAATAATGCATGTTATATTGGGAATAATATAAGTAATAAGTATAATTATTACAGTTCTGGCGATAATAACTGCATTATATGGGTAACAATGCACGTTATATTGCTAATAGTATAAGCAATAAGTATAATTATTACAGTTCTAGCGATAATACCTCCATTATATGGGTAATAATGCATGTTATATTGATGATAATGAAAGCAATACGTATATTTATTATAGTTCTAGCGATAATAACTGCATAATATGGGTAATAATGCATGTTATATTGAGAATAATATAAGTAATAAGTATAATTATTACAGTTCTGGCGATAATAAGTGCATTATATGGGTATCAATGCACGTTATATTGCTAATAGTATAAGCAATAAGTATAATTATTAGAGTTCTAGCAATAATACCTCCATTATATGGGTAATAATGCATGTTATATTGATAATATTGGGAGTAATAAGCATATTTATTATAGTTCTAGCGATAACAACTGCATAATATGGGTAATAATGCATGTTATATTGATAATGATATAAGTAATAAGTATAATTATTACAGTTCTAGCGATAATAACTGCATAATATGGGTAATAATGCATGTTATATTGAGAATAATATAAGTAATAAGTATAATTATTACAGTTCTGGCGATAATAACTGCATTATGTGGGTAATAATGCACGTTATATTGCTAATAGTATAAGTAATAAGTATAATTATTACAGTTCTAGCGATAATACCTCCATTATATGGGTAATAATGCATGTTATATTGATAAGGTTATAAGTAATAAGTATAATTATTACAGTTCTAGCGACAATAACTGCATAATATGGGTAATAATGCATGTTATATTGCTAATAATATAAGTAATAAGTGTAATTATTACAGTTCTAGCGATAATAACTGCATTATATGGGTAATAATGCATGTTATATTGATAATATCGGGAGTAATAAGTATAATTATTACAGTTCTGGCGATAATAACTGCATTATATGGGTAAAAATGCATGTTATATTGATAATATTGGGAGTAATAAGTATATTTATTATGGTTCTAGCGATAATAAATGCATAATATGGGTAATAATGCACGTTATATTGATAATATAATATAAGTAATGAGTATATTTATTACAGTTCTAGCGATAATAACTGCATAATATGGGTAATAATGCACGTTATATTGCTAATAATATAAGTAATGAGTACAATTATTACAGTTCTAACGATAATAACTGCATTATATGGGTAATAATGCATGTTATATTGCTAACAATATAAGTAATAAGTATAATTATTACAGTTCTAGCGATAATAACTGCATTATATGGGTAATAAAGCACGTTATATTGCTAACAATATAAGTAATAAGTATAATTATTACAGTTCTAGCGATAATAACTGCATTATATGGGTAATAATGCATGTTATATTGATAATAATCTAAGTAATAAGTATAATTATTACAGTTCTAGCGATAATACCTCCATTATATGGGTAATAATGCATGTTATATTGAGAATAATATAAGTAATAAGTATAATTATTACAGTTCTAGCGATAATACCTCCATTATATGGGTAATAATGCATGTTATATTGAGAATAATATAAGTAATAAGTATAATTATTACAGTTCTGGCGATAATACCTCCATTATATGAGTAATAATGCATGTTATATTGGGAATAATATAAGTAATAAGTATAATTATTACAGTTCTGGCGATAATAACTGCATTATATGGGTAACAATGCACGTTATATTGCTAATAGTATAAGCAATAAGTATAATTATTACAGTTCTAGCGATAATACCTCCATTATATGGGTAATAATGCATGTTATATTGATGATAATGAAAGCAATACGTATATTTATTATAGTTCTAGCGATAATAACTGCATAATATGGGTAATAATGCATGTTATATTGAGAATAATATAAGTAATAAGTATAATTATTACAGTTCTGGCGATAATAAGTGCATTATATGGGTAACAATGCACGTTATATTGCTAATAGTATAAGCAATAAGTATAATTATTAGAGTTCTAGCAATAATACCTCCATTATATGGGTAATAATGCATGTTATATTGATAATATTGGGAGTAATAAGCATATTTATTATAGTTCTAGCGATAACAACTGCATAATATGGGTAATAATGCATGTTATATTGATAATGATATAAGTAATAAGTATAATTATTACAGTTCTAGCGATAATAACTGCATAATATGGGTAATAATGCATGTTATATTGAGAATAATATAAGTAATAAGTATAATTATTACAGTTCTGGCGATAATAACTGCATTATGTGGGTAATAATGCACGTTATATTGCTAATAGTATAAGTAATAAGTATAATTATTACAGTTCTAGCGATAATACCTCCATTATATGGGTAATAATGCATGTTATATTGATAAGGTTATAAGTAATAAGTATAATTATTACAGTTCTAGCGACAATAACTGCATAATATGGGTAATAATGCATGTTATATTGCTAATAATATAAGTAATAAGTGTAATTATTACAGTTCTAGCGATAATAACTGCATTATATGGGTAATAATGCATGTTATATTGATAATATCGGGAGTAATAAGTATAATTATTACAGTTCTGGCGATAATAACTGCATTATATGGGTAATAATGCATGTTGTATTGATAATAATATAAGTAATAAGTATAATTATTACAGTTCTAGCGATAATACCTTCATCATATGGGTAATAATGCATGTTATATTGATGATAATGAAAGTAATACGTATATTTATTATAGTTCTAGCGATAATAACTGCATAATATGGGTAATAATGCATGTTATATTGCTAATAATATAAGTAATGAGTATAATTATTACAGTTCTAGCGATAATAACAGCATTATATGGGTAATAATGCATGTTATATTGATGATAGTAAAAGTAATACGTATATTTATTATAGTTCTAGCGATAATAACTGCATTATATGGGTAATAATGCACGTTATATTGCTAATAGTATAAGTAATAAGTATAATTATTACGGTTCTAGCGATAATACCTCCATTATATGGGTAATAATGCATGTTATATTGATAATAATATAAGTAATAAGTATAATTATTACAGTTCTAACGATAATAACTGCATTATATGGGTAATAATGCATGTTATATTGCTAACAATATAAGTAATAAGTATAATTATTACAGTTCTAGCGATAATAACTGCATTATATGGGTAATAATGCATGTTATATTGCTAATAATATGAGTAATGAGTATAATTATTACAGTTCTAGCGATAATAACTGCATTATATGGGTAATAATGCATGTTATATTGATAATAATCTAAGTAATAAGTATAATTATTACAGTTCTAGCGATAATACCACCATTATATGGGTAATAATGCATGTTATATTGAGAATAATATAAGTAATAAGTATAATTATTACAGTTCTGACGATAATACCTCCATTATATGGGTAATAATGCATGTTATATTGAGAATAATATAAGTAATAAGTATAATTATTACAGTTCTGGCGATAATAACTGCATTATATGGGTAACAATGCACGTTATATTGCTAATAGTATAAGCAATAAGTATAATTATTAGAGTTCTAGCAATAATACCTCCATTATATGGGTAATAATGCATGTTATATTGATAATATTGGGAGTAATAAGCATATTTATTATAGTTCTAGCGATAATAACTGCATAATATGGGTAATAATGCATGTTATATTGATAATGATATAAGTAATAAGTATAATTATTACAGTTCTAATGATAATAACTGCATAATATGGGTAATAATGCACGTTATATTGCTAATAATATAAGTAATGAGTATAATTATTACAGTTCTAGCGATAATAACTGCATTATATGGGTAATAATGCATGTTATATTGATGATAGTAAAAGTAATACGTATATTTATTATAGTTCTAGCGATAATAACTGCATAATATGGGTAATAATGCATGTTTTATTGATAATAATATAAGTAATAAGTATAATTATTACAGTTCTAGCGATAATAACTGCATTATATGGGTAATAATGCATGTTATATTGCTAACAATATAAGTAATAAGTATAATTATTACAGTTCTAGCGATAATAACTGCATTATATGGGTAATAATGCATGTTATATTGATAATAATCTAAGTAATAAGTATAATTATTACAGTTCTAGCGATAATACCTCCATTATATGGGTAATAATGCATGTTATATTGAGAATAATATAAGTAATAAGTATAATTATTACAGTTCTGGCGATAATAACTGCATTATATGGGTAATAATGCACGTTATATTGCTAATAGTATAAGTAATAAGTATAATTATTACAGTTCTAGCGATAATACCTCCATTATATGGGTAATAATGCATGTTATATTGATAATAATATAAGTAATTGGTATAATTATTACAGTTCTAGCGATAATAACTGCATTATATGGGTAATAATGCACGTTATATTGCTAATAATATAAGTAATAAGTATAATTATTACAGTTCTAGCGATAATAACTGCATTATATGGGTAATAATGCATGTTATATTGATAATATCGGGAGTAATAAGTATAATTATTATAGTTCTAGCGATAATAATAGTAAAATATGGCAAATAGTGCATGTTATATTGATAATAATAAAAGTAATAAGTATATTTATTACAGTTCTATCGATAATAACTGCATAATATGGGTAATAATGCATGTTATGTTGATGATAATGAAAGTAATACGTATGTTTATTATAGTTCTAGCGATAGTAACTGCATAATATGGGTAATAATGCATGTTATATTGATAATATCGGGAGTAATAAGTATAATTATTATAGTTCTAGCGATAATAATAGTAAAATATGGCTAATAGTGCATGTCACATTTTTAATAGTAAAAGTAGTAAGTATATTTATTACAGTTCTATCGATAATAACTGCATAATATGGGTAATAATGCATGTTATGTTGATGAAAATGAAAGTAATACGTATGTTTATTATAGTTCTAGCGATAATAACTGCATAATATGGGTAATAATGCATGTTATATTGATAATAATATAAGTAATAAGTATAATTATTACAGTTCTAGCGATAATAACTGCATAATATGGGTAATAATGCATGTTATATTGAGAATAATATAAGTAATAAGTATAATTATTACAGTTCTGGCGATAATAACTGCATTATATGGGTAATAATGCACGTTATATTGCAAATAGTATAAGCAATAAGTATAATTATTACAGTTCTAGCAATAATACCTCCATTATATGGGTAATAATGCATGTTATATTGATAATATTGGGAGTAATAAGCATATTTATTATAGTTCTAGCGATAATAACTGCATAATATGGGTAATAATGCATGTTATATTGATAATGATATAAGTAATAAGTATAATTATTACAGTTCTAGCGATAATAACTGCATAATATGGGTAATAATGCATGTTATATTGAGAATAATATAAGTAATAAGTATAATTATTACAGTTCTGGCGATAATAACTGCATTATATGGGTAATAATGCACGTTATATTGCTAATAGTATAAGTAATAAGTATAATTATTACAGTTCTAGCGATAATACCTCCATTATATGGGTAATAATGCATGTTATATTGATAATGATATAAGTAATAAGTATAATTATTACAGTTCTAGCGACAATAACTGCATAATATGGGTAATAATGCATGTTATATTGCTAATAATATAAGTAATAAGTATAATTATTACAGTTCTAGCGATAATAACTGCATTATATGGGTAATAATGCATGTTATATTGATAATATCGGGAGTAATAAGTATAATTATTACAGTTCTAGCGATAATAACTGCATTATATGGGTAAAAATGCATGATATATTGATAATATTGGGAGTAATAAGTATATTTATTATGGTTCTAGAGATAATAACTGCATAATATGGGTAATAATGCATGTTGTATTGATAATAATATAAGTAATAAGTATAATTATTACAGTTCTAGCGATAATACCTCCATCATATGGGTAATAATGCATGTTATATTGATGATAATGAAAGTAATACGTATATTTATTATAGTTCTAGCGATAATAACTGCATAATATGGGTAATAATGCATGTTATATTGCTAATAATATAAGTAATGAGTATAATTATTACAGTTCTAGCGATAATAACTGCATTATATGGGTAATAATGCATGTTATATTGATGATAGTAAAAGTAATACGTATATTTATTATAGTTCTAGCGATAATAACTGCATAATATGGGTAATAATGCATGTTTTATTGATAATAATATAAGTAATAAGTATAATTATTACAGTTCTAGCGATAATAACTGCATTATATGGGTAATAATGCACGTTATATTGCTAACAATATAAGTAATAAGTATAATTATTACAGTTCTAGCGATAATAACTGCATTATATGGGTAATAATGCATGTTATATTGATAATAATCTAAGTAATAAGTATAATTATTACAGTTCTAGCGATAATACCTCCATTATATGGGTAAAAATGCATGTTATATTGAGAATAATATAAGTAATAAAAATAATTATTACAGTTCTGGCGATAATAACTGCATTATATGGGTAATAATGCACGTTATATTGCTAATAGTATAAGTAATAAGTATAATTATTACAGTTCTAGCGATAATACCTCCATTATATGGGTAATAATGCATGTTATATTGATAATAATATAAGTAATAAGTATAATTATTACAGTTCTAACGATAATAACTGCATTATATGGGTAATAATGCATGTTATATTGCTAACAATATAAGTAATAAGTATAATTATTACAGTTCTAGCGATAATAACTGCATTATATGGGTAATAATGCATGTTATATTGCTAATAATATAAGTAATGAGTATAATTATTACAGTTCTAGCGATAATAACTGCATTATATGGGTAATAATGGGGGTGTCCCACTTGGACGTCGACCGATTGGACGCGTTCCGTTTGGACGGTCCCGATTCGACGCGTTCCAATCCGAAGCGGTGCCGATTGGACGCGTCCCAATTCGAAGAGCTTAGATTTGGTTAGGTTAGGTTCTATAAGCCCTGCTTAGAATTGGAACGCGTCCAATCGGCACCGCTTCGAATTGGAACGAGTCGAATCGGGACCGTCCAATCGGGACGCGTCCAAACGGTCGGCGTCCAAGTGGGCATCACTCGGTAATAATGCATGTTATATTGATGATAGTAAAAGTAATACGTATATTTATTATAGTTCTAGCGATAATAACTGCATAATATGGGTAATAATGCATGTTTTATTGATAATAATATAAGTAATAAGTATAATTATTACAGTTCTAGCGATAATACCTCCATTATATGGGTAATAATGCATGTTATATTGAGAATAATATAAGTAATAAGTATAATTATTACAGGTCTGGCGATAATAACTGCATTATATGGGTAATAATGCACGTTATATTGCTAATAGTATAAGTAATAAGTATAATTATTACAGTTCTAGCGATAATACCTCCATTATATGGGTAATAATGCATGTTATATTGATAATAATATAAGTAATAAGTATAATTATTACAGTTCTAGCGATAATAACTGCATTATATGGGTAATAATGCACGTTATATTGCTAATAATATTAGTAATAAGTATAATTATTACAGTTCTAGCGATAATAACTGCATTATATGGGTAATAATGCATGTTATATTGATAATATCGGGAGTAATAAGTATAATTATTATAGTTCTAGCGATAATAATAGTAAAATATGGCAAATAGTGCATGTTATATTGATAATAATAAAAGTAATAAGTATATTTATTACAGTTCTATCGATAATAACTGCATAATATGGGTAATAATGCACGTTATATTGCTAACAATATAAGTAGTAAGTATAATTATTACAGTTCTAGCGATAATAACCGCATTATATGGGTAATAATGCACGTTATATTGCTAACAATATAAGTAATAAGTATAATTATTACAGTTCTAGCGATAATAACTGCATTATACGGGTAATAATGCATGTTATATTGATAATATTGGGAGTAATAAGTATATTTATTATGGTTCTAGAGATAATAACTGCATAATATGGGTAATAATGCATGTTATATTGAGAATAATATAAGTAATAAGTATAATTATTATAGTTCTGGCGATAATAAGTGCATTATATGGGTAACAATGCACGTTATATTGCTAATAGTATAAGCAATAAGTATAATTATTACAGTTCTTGCAATAATACCTCCATTATATGGGTAATAATGCATGTTATATTGATAATATTGGGAGTAATAAGCATATTTATTATAGTTCTAGCGATAATAACTGCATAATATGGGTAATAATGCATGTTATATTGATAATATCGGGAGTAATAAGTATAATTATTACAGTTCTGGCGATAATAACTGCATTATATGGGTAATAATGCACGTTATATTGCTAATAGTATAAGTAATAAGTATAATTATTACAGTTCTAGCGATAATACCTCCATTATATGGGTAATAATGCATGTTATATTGATAAGGTTATAAGTAATAAGTATAATTATTACAGTTCTAGCGACAATAACTGCATAATATGGGTAATAATGCATGTTATATTGCTAATAATATAAGTAATAAGTGTAATTATTACAGTTCTAGCGATAATAACTGCATTATATGGGTAATAATGCATGTTATATTGATAATATCGGGAGTAATAAGTATAATTATTACAGTTCTGGCGATAATAACTGCATTATATGGGTAATAATGCATGTTGTATTGATAATAATATAAGTAATAAGTATAATTATTACAGTTCTAGCGATAATACCTTCATCATATGGGTAATAATGCATGTTATATTGATGATAATGAAAGTAATACGTATATTTATTATAGTTCTAGCGATAATAACTGCATAATATGGGTAATAATGCATGTTATATTGCTAATAATATAAGTAATGAGTATAATTATTACAGTTCTAGCGATAATAACTGCATTATATGGGTAATAATGCATGTTATATTGATGATAGTAAAAGTAATACGTATATTTATTATAGTTCTAGCGATAATAACTGCATTATATGGGTAATAATGCACGTTATATTGCTAATAGTATAAGTAATAAGTATAATTATTACGGTTCTAGCGATAATACCTCCATTATATGGGTAATAATGCATGTTATATTGATAATAATATAAGTAATAAGTATAATTATTACAGTTCTAACGATAATAACTGCATTATATGGGTAATAATGCATGTTATATTGCTAACAATATAAGTAATAAGTATAATTATTACAGTTCTAGCGATAATAACTGCATTATATGGGTAATAATGCATGTTATATTGCTAATAATATGAGTAATGAGTATAATTATTACAGTTCTAGCGATAATAACTGCATTATATGGGTAATAATGCATGTTATATTGATAATAATCTAAGTAATAAGTATAATTATTACAGTTCTAGCGATAATACCACCATTATATGGGTAATAATGCATGTTATATTGAGAATAATATAAGTAATAAGTATAATTATTACAGTTCTGACGATAATACCTCCATTATATGGGTAATAATGCATGTTATATTGAGAATAATATAAGTAATAAGTATAATTATTACAGTTCTGGCGATAATAACTGCATTATATGGGTAACAATGCACGTTATATTGCTAATAGTATAAGCAATAAGTATAATTATTAGAGTTCTAGCAATAATACCTCCATTATATGGGTAATAATGCATGTTATATTGATAATATTGGGAGTAATAAGCATATTTATTATAGTTCTAGCGATAATAACTGCATAATATGGGTAATAATGCATGTTATATTGATAATGATATAAGTAATAAGTATAATTATTACAGTTCTAATGATAATAACTGCATAATATGGGTAATAATGCACGTTATATTGCTAATAATATAAGTAATGAGTATAATTATTACAGTTCTAGCGATAATAACTGCATTATATGGGTAATAATGCATGTTATATTGATGATAGTAAAAGTAATACGTATATTTATTATAGTTCTAGCGATAATAACTGCATAATATGGGTAATAATGCATGTTTTATTGATAATAATATAAGTAATAAGTATAATTATTACAGTTCTAGCGATAATAACTGCATTATATGGGTAATAATGCATGTTATATTGCTAACAATATAAGTAATAAGTATAATTATTACAGTTCTAGCGATAATAACTGCATTATATGGGTAATAATGCATGTTATATTGATAATAATCTAAGTAATAAGTATAATTATTACAGTTCTAGCGATAATACCTCCATTATATGGGTAATAATGCATGTTATATTGAGAATAATATAAGTAATAAGTATAATTATTACAGTTCTGGCGATAATAACTGCATTATATGGGTAATAATGCACGTTATATTGCTAATAGTATAAGTAATAAGTATAATTATTACAGTTCTAGCGATAATACCTCCATTATATGGGTAATAATGCATGTTATATTGATAATAATATAAGTAATTGGTATATTTATTACAGTTCTAGCGATAATAACTGCATTATATGGGTAATAATGCACGTTATATTGCTAATAATATAAGTAATAAGTATAATTATTACAGTTCTAACGATAATAACTGCATTATATGGGTAATAATGCATGTTATATTGATAATATCGGGAGTAATAAGTATAATTATTATAGTTCTAGCGATAATAATAGTAAAATATGGCAAATAGTGCATGTTATATTGATAATAATAAAAGTAATAAGTATATTTATTACAGTTCTATCGATAATAACTGCATAATATGGGTAATAATGCATGTTATGTTGATGATAATGAAAGTAATACGTATGTTTATTATAGTTCTAGCGATAGTAACTGCATAATATGGGTAATAATGCATGTTATATTGATAATATCGGGAGTAATAAGTATAATTATTATAGTTCTAGCGATAATAATAGTAAAATATGGCTAATAGTGCATGTCATATTTTTAATAGTAAAAGTAGTAAGTATATTTATTACAGTTCTATCGATAATAACTGCATAATATGGGTAATAATGCATGTTATGTTGATGAAAATGAAAGTAATACGTATGTTTATTATAGTTCTAGCGATAATAACTGCATAATATGGGTAATAATGCATGTTATATTGATAATAATATAAGTAATAAGTATAATTATTACAGTTCTAGCGATAATAACTGCATAATATGGGTAATAATGCATGTTATATTGAGAATAATATAAGTAATAAGTATAATTATTACAGTTCTGGCGATAATAACTGCATTATATGGGTAATAATGCACGTTATATTGCTAATAGTATAAGCAATAAGTATAATTATTACAGTTCTAGCAATAATACCTCCATTATATGGGTAATAATGCATGTTATATTGATAATATTGGGAGTAATAAGCATATTTATTATAGTTCTAGCGATAATAACTGCATAATATGGGTAATAATGCATGTTATATTGATAATGATATAAGTAATAAGTATAATTATTACAGTTCTAGCGATAATAACTGCATAATATGGGTAATAATGCATGTTATATTGAGAATAATATAAGTAATAAGTATAATTATTACAGTTCTGGCGATAATAACTGCATTATATGGGTAATAATGCACGTTATATTGCTAATAGTATAAGTAATAAGTATAATTATTACAGTTCTAGCGATAATACCTCCATTATATGGGTAATAATGCATGTTATATTGATAATAATATAAGTAATAAGTATAATTATTACAGTTCTAACGATAATAACTGCATTATATGGGTAATAATGCATGTTATATTGCTAACAATATAAGTAATAAGTATAATTATTACAGTTCTAGCGATAATAACTGCATTATATGGGTAATAATGCATGTTATATTGCTAATAATATAAGTAATGAGTATAATTATTACAGTTCTAGCGATAATAACTGCATTATATGGGTAATAATGGGGGTGTCCCACTTGGACGTCGACCGATTGGACGCGTTCCGTTTGGACGGTCCCGATTCGACGCGTTCCAATCCGAAGCGGTGCCGATTGGACGCGTCCCAATTCGAAGAGCTTAGATTTGGTTAGGTTAGGTTCTATAAGCCCTGCTTAGAATTGGAACGCGTCCAATCGGCACCGCTTCGAATTGGAACGAGTCGAATCGGGACCGTCCAATCGGGACGCGTCCAAACGGTCGGCGTCCAAGTGGGCATCACTCGGTAATAATGCATGTTATATTGATGATAGTAAAAGTAATACGTATATTTATTATAGTTCTAGCGATAATAACTGCATAATATGGGTAATAATGCATGTTTTATTGATAATAATATAAGTAATAAGTATAATTATTACAGTTCTAGCGATAATACCTCCATTATATGGGTAATAATGCATGTTATATTGAGAATAATATAAGTAATAAGTATAATTATTACAGGTCTGGCGATAATAACTGCATTATATGGGTAATAATGCACGTTATATTGCTAATAGTATAAGTAATAAGTATAATTATTACAGTTCTAGCGATAATACCTCCATTATATGGGTAATAATGCATGTTATATTGATAATAATATAAGTAATAAGTATAATTATTACAGTTCTAGCGATAATAACTGCATTATATGGGTAATAATGCACGTTATATTGCTAATAATATTAGTAATAAGTATAATTATTACAGTTCTAGCGATAATAACTGCATTATATGGGTAATAATGCATGTTATATTGATAATATCGGGAGTAATAAGTATAATTATTATAGTTCTAGCGATAATAATAGTAAAATATGGCAAATAGTGCATGTTATATTGATAATAATAAAAGTAATAAGTATATTTATTACAGTTCTATCGATAATAACTGCATAATATGGGTAATAATGCATGTTATGTTGATGATAATGAAAGTAATACGTATGTTTATTATAGTTCTAGCGATAATAACTGCATAATATGGGTAATAATGCATGTTATATTGATAATATCGGGAGTAATAAGTATAATTATTATAGTTCTAGCGATAATAATAGTAAAATATGGCTAATAGTGCATGTCATATTTTTAATAGTAAAAGTAGTAAGTATATTTATTACAGTTCTATCGATAATAACTGCATAATATGGGTAATAATGCATGTTATGTTGATGATAATGAATGTAATACGTATGTTTATTATAGTTCTAGCGATAATAACTGCATAATATGGGTAATAATGCATGTTATATTGATAATAATATAAGTAATAAGTATAATTATTACAGTTCTAGCGATAATAACTGCATTATATGGGTAATAATGCACGTTATATTGCTAACAATATAAGTAGTAAGTATAATTATTACAGTTCTAGCGATAATAACCGCATTATATGGGTAATAATGCACGTTATATTGCTAACAATATAAGTAATAAGTATAATTATTACAGTTCTAGCGATAATAACTGCATTATACGGGTAATAGTGCATGTTATATTGATAATATTGGGAGTAATAAGTATATTTATTATGGTTCTAGAGATAATAACTGCATAATATGGGTAATAATGCATGTTATATTGAGAATAATATAAGTAATAAGTATAATTATTACAGTTCTGGCGATAATAAGTGCATTATATGGGTAACAATGCACGTTATATTGCTAATAGTATAAGCAATAAGTATAATTATTACAGTTCTTGCAATAATACCTCCATTATATGGGTAATAATGCATGTTATATTGATAATATTGGGAGTAATAAGCATATTTATTATAGTTCTAGCGATAATAACTGCATAATATGGGTAATAATGCATGTTATATTGATAATGATATAAGTAATAAGTATAATTATTACAGTTCTAGCGATAATAACTGCATAATATGGGTAATAATGCATGTTATATTGAGAATAATATAAGTAATAAGTATAATTATTACAGTTCTGGCGATAATAACTGCATTATATGGGTAATAATGCACGTTATATTGCTAATAGTATAAGTAATAAGTATAATTATTACAGTTCTAGCGATAATACCTCCATTATATGGGTAATAATGCATGTTATATTGATAAGGTTATAAGTAATAAGTATAATTATTACAGTTCTAGCGACAATAACTGCATAATATGGGTAATAATGCATGTTATATTGCTAATAATATAAGTAATAAGTATAATTATTACAGTTCTAGCGATAATAACTGCATTATATGGGTAATAATGCATGTTATATTGATAATATCGGGAGTAATAAGTATAATTATTACAGTTCTAGCGATAATAACTGCATTATATGGGTAAAAATGCATGTTATATTGATAATATTGGGAGTAATAAGTATATTTATTATGGTTCTAGCGATAATAAATGCATAATATGGGTAATAATGCACGTTATATTGATAATATAATATAAGTAATGAGTATATTTATTACAGTTCTAGCGATAATAACTGCATAATATGGGTAATAATGCACGTTATATTGCTAATAATATAAGTAATGAGTACAATTATTACAGTTCTAACGATAATAACTGCATTATATGGGTAATAATGCACGTTATATTGCTAATAATATTAGTAATAAGTATAATTATTACAGTTCTAGCGATAATAACTGCATTATATGGGTAATAATGCATGTTATATTGATAATATCGGGAGTAATAAGTATAATTATTATAGTTCTAGCGATAATAATAGTAAAATATGGCAAATAGTGCATGTTATATTGATAATAATAAAAGTAATAAGTATATTTATTACAGTTCTATCGATAATAACTGCATAATATGGGTAATAATGCATGTTATGTTGATGATAATGAAAGTAATACGTATGTTTATTATAGTTCTAGCGATAATAACTGCATAATATGGGTAATAATGCATGTTATATTGATAATATCGGGAGTAATAAGTATAATTATTATAGTTCTAGCGATAATAATAGTAAAATATGGCTAATAGTGCATGTCATATTTTTAATAGTAAAAGTAGTAAGTATATTTATTACAGTTCTATCGATAATAACTGCATAATATGGGTAATAATGCATGTTATGTTGATGATAATGAATGTAATACGTATGTTTATTATAGTTCTAGCGATAATAACTGCATAATATGGGTAATAATGCATGTTATATTGATAATAATATAAGTAATAAGTATAATTATTACAGTTCTAGCGATAATAACTGCATTATATGGGTAATAATGCACGTTATATTGCTAACAATATAAGTAGTAAGTATAATTATTACAGTTCTAGCGATAATAACCGCATTATATGGGTAATAATGCACGTTATATTGCTAACAATATAAGTAATAAGTATAATTATTACAGTTCTAGCGATAATAACTGCATTATACGGGTAATAGTGCATGTTATATTGATAATATTGGGAGTAATAAGTATATTTATTATGGTTCTAGAGATAATAACTGCATAATATGGGTAATAATGCATGTTATATTGAGAATAATATAAGTAATAAGTATAATTATTACAGTTCTGGCGATAATAAGTGCATTATATGGGTAACAATGCACGTTATATTGCTAATAGTATAAGCAATAAGTATAATTATTACAGTTCTTGCAATAATACCTCCATTATATGGGTAATAATGCATGTTATATTGATAATATTGGGAGTAATAAGCATATTTATTATAGTTCTAGCGATAATAACTGCATAATATGGGTAATAATGCATGTTATATTGATAATGATATAAGTAATAAGTATAATTATTACAGTTCTAGCGATAATAACTGCATAATATGGGTAATAATGCATGTTATATTGAGAATAATATAAGTAATAAGTATAATTATTACAGTTCTGGCGATAATAACTGCATTATATGGGTAATAATGCACGTTATATTGCTAATAGTATAAGTAATAAGTATAATTATTACAGTTCTAGCGATAATACCTCCATTATATGGGTAATAATGCATGTTATATTGATAAGGTTATAAGTAATAAGTATAATTATTACAGTTCTAGCGACAATAACTGCATAATATGGGTAATAATGCATGTTATATTGCTAATAATATAAGTAATAAGTATAATTATTACAGTTCTAGCGATAATAACTGCATTATATGGGTAATAATGCATGTTATATTGATAATATCGGGAGTAATAAGTATAATTATTACAGTTCTAGCGATAATAACTGCATTATATGGGTAAAAATGCATGTTATATTGATAATATTGGGAGTAATAAGTATATTTATTATGGTTCTAGCGATAATAAGTGCATAATATGGGTAATAATGCACGTTATATTGATAATATAATATAAGTAATGAGTATATTTATTACAGTTCTAGCGATAATAACTGCATAATATGGGTAATAATGCATGTTATATTGAGAATAATATAAGTAATAAGTATAATTATTACAGTTCTAGCGATAATACCTCCATTATATGGGTAATAATGCATGTTATATTGATAAGGTTATAAGTAATAAGTATAATTATTACAGTTCTAGCGACAATAACTGCATAATATGGGTAATAATGCATGTTATATTGCTAATAATATAAGTAATAAGTATAATTATTACAGTTCTAGCGATAATAACTGCATTATATGGGTAATAATGCATGTTATATTGATAATATCGGGAGTAATAAGTATAATTATTACAGTTCTAGCGATAATAACTGCATTATATGGGTAAAAATGCATGTTATATTGATAATATTGGGAGTAATAAGTATATTTATTATGGTTCTAGCGATAATAAGTGCATAATATGGGTAATAATGCACGTTATATTGATAATATAATATAAGTAATGAGTATATTTATTACAGTTCTAGCGATAATAACTGCATAATATGGGTAATAATGCACGTTATATTGCTAATAATATAAGTAATGAGTACAATTATTACAGTTCTAACGATAATAACTGCATTATATGGGTAATAATGCATGTTATATTGCTAACAATATAAGTAATAAGTATAATTATTACAGTTCTAGCGATAATAACTGCATTATATGGGTAATAATGCACGTTATATTGCTAACAATATAAGTAATAAGTATAATTATTACAGTTCTAGCGATAATACCTCCATTATATGGGTAATAATGCATGTTATATTGAGAATAATATAAGTAATAAGTATAATTATTACAGTTCTAGCGATAATACCTCCATTATATGGGTAATAATGCATGTTATATTGAGAATAATATAAGTAATAAGTATAATTATTACAGTTCTGGCGATAATACCTCCATTATATGAGTAATAATGCATGTTATATTGGGAATAATATAAGTAATAAGTATAATTATTACAGTTCTGGCGATAATAACTGCATTATATGGGTAACAATGCACGTTATATTGCTAATAGTATAAGCAATAAGTATAATTATTAGAGTTCTAGCAATAATACCTCCATTATATGGGTAATAATGCATGTTATATTGATAATATTGGGAGTAATAAGCATATTTATTATAGTTCTAGCGATAATAACTGCATAATATGGGTAATAATGCATGTTATATTGATAATGATATAAGTAATAAGTATAATTATTACAGTTCTAATGATAATAACTGCATAATATGGGTAATAATGCACGTTATATTGCTAATAATATAAGTAATGAGTATAATTATTACAGTTCTAGCGATAATAACTGCGTTATATGGGTAATAATGCATGTTATATTGATGATAGTAAAAGTAATACGTATATTTATTATAGTTCTAGCGATAATAACTGCATAATATGGGTAATAATGCATGTTTTATTGATAATAATATAAGTAATAAGTATAATTATTACAGTTCTAGCGATAATAACTGCATTATATGGGTAATAATGCATGTTATATTGCTAACAATATAAGTAATAAGTATAATTATTACAGTTCTAGCGATAATAACTGCATTATATGGGTAATAATGCATGTTATATTGATAATAATCTAAGTAATAAGTATAATTATTACAGTTCTAGCGATAATACCTCCATTATATGGGTAATAATGCATGTTATATTGAGAATAATATAAGTAATAAGTATAATTATTACAGTTCTGGCGATAATACCTCCATTATATGGGTAATAATGCATGTTATATTGAGAATAATATAAGTAATAAGTATAATTATTACAGTTCTGGCGATAACAACTGCATTATATGGGTAACAATGCACGTTATATTGCTAATAGTATAAGCAATAAGTATAATTATTAGAGTTCTAGCAATAATACCTCCATTATATGGGTAATAATGCATGTTATATTGATAATATTGGGAGTAATAAGCATATTTATTACAGTTCTAGCGATAATACCTCCATTATATGGGTAATAATGCATGTTATATTGATAATGATATAAGTAATAAGTATAATTATTACAGTTCTAGCGACAATAACTGCATAATATGGGTAATAATGCATGTTATATTGCTAATAATATAAGTAATAAGTATAATTATTACAGTTCTAGCGATAATAACTGCATTATATGGGTAATAATGCATGTTATATTGATAATATCGGGAGTAATAAGTATAATTATTACAGTTCTAGCGATAATAACTGCATTATATGGGTAAAAATGCATGATATATTGATAATATTGGGAGTAATAAGTATATTTATTATGGTTCTAGAGATAATAACTGCATAATATGGGTAATAATGCATGTTGTATTGATAATAATATAAGTAATAAGTATAATTATTACAGTTCTAGCGATAATACCTCCATCATATGGGTAATAATGCATGTTATATTGATGATAATGAAAGTAATACGTATATTTATTATAGTTCTAGCGATAATAACTGCATAATATGGGTAATAATGCATGTTATATTGCTAATAATATAAGTAATGAGTATAATTATTACAGTTCTAGCGATAATAACTGCATTATATGGGTAATAATGCATGTTATATTGATGATAGTAAAAGTAATACGTATATTTATTATAGTTCTAGCGATAATAACTGCATAATATGGGTAATAATGCATGTTTTATTGATAATAATATAAGTAATAAGTATAATTATTACAGTTCTAGCGATAATAACTGCATTATATGGGTAATAATGCACGTTATATTGCTAACAATATAAGTAATAAGTATAATTATTACAGTTCTAGCGATAATAACTGCATTATATGGGTAATAATGCATGTTATATTGATAATAATCTAAGTAATAAGTATAATTATTACAGTTCTAGCGATAATACCTCCATTATATGGGTAAAAATGCATGTTATATTGAGAATAATATAAGTAATAAAAATAATTATTACAGTTCTGGCGATAATAACTGCATTATATGGGTAATAATGCACGTTATATTGCTAATAGTATAAGTAATAAGTATAATTATTACAGTTCTAGCGATAATACCTCCATTATATGGGTAATAATGCATGTTATATTGATAATAATATAAGTAATAAGTATAATTATTACAGTTCTAACATTAATAACTGCATTATATGGGTAATAATGCATGTTATATTGCTAACAATATAAGTAATAAGTATAATTATTACAGTTCTAGCGATAATAACTGCATTATATGGGTAATAATGCATGTTATATTGCTAATAATATAAGTAATGAGTATAATTATTACAGTTCTAGCGATAATAACTGCATTATATGGGTAATAATGGGGGTGTCCCACTTGGACGTCGACCGATTGGACGCGTTCCGTTTGGACGGTCCCGATTCGACGCGTTCCAATCCGAAGCGGTGCCGATTGGACGCGTCCCAATTCGAAGAGCTTAGATTTGGTTAGGTTAG
The DNA here is from genome assembly GCA_963576845.1 of Megachile leachella. Taxonomy (NCBI): domain Eukaryota; kingdom Metazoa; phylum Arthropoda; class Insecta; order Hymenoptera; family Megachilidae; genus Megachile; species Megachile leachella. Next base: position 120,192 of record CAUYWW010000072.1, read on the forward strand.
GTTCTATAAGCCCTGCTTAGAATTGGAACGCGTCCAATCGGCACCGCTTCGAATTGGAACGAGTCGAATCGGGACCGTCCAATCGGGACGCGTCCAAACGGTCGGCGTCCAAGTGGGCATCACTCGGTAATAATGCATGTTATATTGATGATAGTAAAAGTAATACGTATATTTATTATAGTTCTAGCGATAATAACTGCATAATATGGGTAATAATGCATGTTTTATTGATAATAATATAAGTAATAAGTATAATTATTACAGTTCTAGCGATAATACCTCCATTATATGGGTAATAATGCATGTTATATTGAGAATAATATAAGTAATAAGTATAATTATTACAGGTCTGGCGATAATAACTGCATTATATGGGTAATAATGCACGTTATATTGCTAATAGTATAAGTAATAAGTATAATTATTACAGTTCTAGCGATAATACCTCCATTATATGGGTAATAATGCATGTTATATTGATAATAATATAAGTAATAAGTATAATTATTACAGTTCTAGCGATAATAACTGCATTATATGGGTAATAATGCACGTTATATTGCTAATAATATTAGTAATAAGTATAATTATTACAGTTCTAGCGATAATAACTGCATTATATGGGTAATAATGCATGTTATATTGATAATATCGGGAGTAATAAGTATAATTATTATAGTTCTAGCGATAATAATAGTAAAATATGGCAAATAGTGCATGTTATATTGATAATAATAAAAGTAATAAGTATATTTATTACAGTTCTATCGATAATAACTGCATAATATGGGTAATAATGCATGTTATGTTGATGATAATGAAAGTAATACGTATGTTTATTATAGTTCTAGCGATAATAACTGCATAATATGGGTAATAATGCATGTTATATTGATAATATCGGGAGTAATAAGTATAATTATTATAGTTCTAGCGATAATAATAGTAAAATATGGCTAATAGTGCATGTCATATTTTTAATAGTAAAAGTAGTAAGTATATTTATTACAGTTCTATCGATAATAACTGCATAATATGGGTAATAATGCATGTTATGTTGATGATAATGAATGTAATACGTATGTTTATTATAGTTCTAGCGATAATAACTGCATAATATGGGTAATAATGCATGTTATATTGATAATAATATAAGTAATAAGTATAATTATTACAGTTCTAGCGATAATAACTGCATTATATGGGTAATAATGCACGTTATATTGCTAACAATATAAGTAGTAAGTATAATTATTACAGTTCTAGCGATAATAACCGCATTATATGGGTAATAATGCACGTTATATTGCTAACAATATAAGTAATAAGTATAATTATTACAGTTCTAGCGATAATAACTGCATTATACGGGTAATAATGCATGTTATATTGATAATATTGGGAGTAATAAGTATATTTATTATGGTTCTAGAGATAATAACTGCATAATATGGGTAATAATGCATGTTATATTGAGAATAATATAAGTAATAAGTATAATTATTACAGTTCTGGCGATAATAAGTGCATTATATGGGTAACAATGCACGTTATATTGCTAATAGTATAAGCAATAAGTATAATTATTACAGTTCTTGCAATAATACCTCCATTATATGGGTAATAATGCATGTTATATTGATAATATTGGGAGTAATAAGCATATTTATTATAGTTCTAGCGATAATAACTGCATAATATGGGTAATAATGCATGTTATATTGATAATGATATAAGTAATAAGTATAATTATTACAGTTCTAGCGATAATAACTGCATAATATGGGTAATAATGCATGTTATATTGAGAATAATATAAGTAATAAGTATAATTATTACAGTTCTGGCGATAATAACTGCATTATATGGGTAATAATGCACGTTATATTGCTAATAGTATAAGTAATAAGTATAATTATTACAGTTCTAGCGATAATACCTCCATTATATGGGTAATAATGCATGTTATATTGATAAGGTTATAAGTAATAAGTATAATTATTACAGTTCTAGCGACAATAACTGCATAATATGGGTAATAATGCATGTTATATTGCTAATAATATAAGTAATAAGTATAATTATTACAGTTCTAGCGATAATAACTGCATTATATGGGTAATAATGCATGTTATATTGATAATATCGGGAGTAATAAGTATAATTATTATAGTTCTAGCGATAATAATAGTAAAATATGGCAAATAGTGCATGTTATATTGATAATAATAAAAGTAATAAGTATATTTATTACAGTTCTATCGATAATAACTGCATAATATGGGTAATAATGCATGTTATGTTGATGATAATGAAAGTAATACGTATGTTTATTATAGTTCTAGCGATAATAACTGCATAATATGGGTAATAATGCATGTTATATTGATAATATCGGGAGTAATAAGTATAATTATTATAGTTCTAGCGATAATAATAGTAAAATATGGCTAATAGTGCATGTCATATTTTTAATAGTAAAAGTAGTAAGTATATTTATTACAGTTCTATCGATAATAACTGCATAATATGGGTAATAATGCATGTTATGTTGATGATAATGAATGTAATACGTATGTTTATTATAGTTCTAGCGATAATAACTGCATAATATGGGTAATAATGCATGTTATATTGATAATAATATAAGTAATAAGTATAATTATTACAGTTCTAGCGATAATAACTGCATTATATGGGTAATAATGCACGTTATATTGCTAACAATATAAGTAGTAAGTATAATTATTACAGTTCTAGCGATAATAACCGCATTATATGGGTAATAATGCACGTTATATTGCTAACAATATAAGTAATAAGTATAATTATTACAGTTCTAGCGATAATAACTGCATTATACGGGTAATAATGCATGTTATATTGATAATATTGGGAGTAATAAGTATATTTATTATGGTTCTAGAGATAATAACTGCATAATATGGGTAATAATGCATGTTATATTGAGAATAATATAAGTAATAAGTATAATTATTACAGTTCTGGCGATAATAAGTGCATTATATGGGTAACAATGCACGTTATATTGCTAATAGTATAAGCAATAAGTATAATTATTACAGTTCTTGCAATAATACCTCCATTATATGGGTAATAATGCATGTTATATTGATAATATTGGGAGTAATAAGCATATTTATTATAGTTCTAGCGATAATAACTGCATAATATGGGTAATAATGCATGTTATATTGATAATGATATAAGTAATAAGTATAATTATTACAGTTCTAGCGATAATAACTGCATAATATGGGTAATAATGCATGTTATATTGAGAATAATATAAGTAATAAGTATAATTATTACAGTTCTGGCGATAATAACTGCATTATATGGGTAATAATGCACGTTATATTGCTAATAGTATAAGTAATAAGTATAATTATTACAGTTCTAGCGATAATACCTCCATTATATGGGTAATAATGCATGTTATATTGATAAGGTTATAAGTAATAAGTATAATTATTACAGTTCTAGCGACAATAACTGCATAATATGGGTAATAATGCATGTTATATTGCTAATAATATAAGTAATAAGTATAATTATTACAGTTCTAGCGATAATAACTGCATTATATGGGTAATAATGCATGTTATATTGATAATATCGGGAGTAATAAGTATAATTATTACAGTTCTAGCGATAATAACTGCATTATATGGGTAAAAATGCATGTTATATTGATAATATTGGGAGTAATAAGTATATTTATTATGGTTCTAGCGATAATAAATGCATAATATGGGTAATAATGCACGTTATATTGATAATATAATATAAGTAATGAGTATATTTATTACAGTTCTAGCGATAATAACTGCATAATATGGGTAATAATGCACGTTATATTGCTAATAATATAAGTAATGAGTACAATTATTACAGTTCTAACGATAATAACTGCATTATATGGGTAATAATGCATGTTATATTGCTAACAATATAAGTAATAAGTATAATTATTACAGTTCTAGCGATAATAACTGCATTATATGGGTAATAATGCACGTTATATTGCTAACAATATAAGTAATAAGTATAATTATTACAGTTCTAGCGATAATACCTCCATTATATGGGTAATAATGCATGTTATATTGAGAATAATATAAGTAATAAGTATAATTATTACAGTTCTAGCGATAATACCTCCATTATATGGGTAATAATGCATGTTATATTGAGAATAATATAAGTAATAAGTATAATTATTACAGTTCTGGCGATAATACCTCCATTATATGAGTAATAATGCATGTTATATTGGGAATAATATAAGTAATAAGTATAATTATTACAGTTCTGGCGATAATAACTGCATTATATGGGTAACAATGCACGTTATATTGCTAATAGTATAAGCAATAAGTATAATTATTAGAGTTCTAGCAATAATACCTCCATTATATGGGTAATAATGCATGTTATATTGATAATATTGGGAGTAATAAGCATATTTATTATAGTTCTAGCGATAATAACTGCATAATATGGGTAATAATGCATGTTATATTGATAATGATATAAGTAATAAGTATAATTATTACAGTTCTAATGATAATAACTGCATAATATGGGTAATAATGCACGTTATATTGCTAATAATATAAGTAATGAGTATAATTATTACAGTTCTAGCGATAATAACTGCGTTATATGGGTAATAATGCATGTTATATTGATGATAGTAAAAGTAATACGTATATTTATTATAGTTCTAGCGATAATAACTGCATAATATGGGTAATAATGCATGTTTTATTGATAATAATATAAGTAATAAGTATAATTATTACAGTTCTAGCGATAATAACTGCATTATATGGGTAATAATGCATGTTATATTGCTAACAATATAAGTAATAAGTATAATTATTACAGTTCTAGCGATAATAACTGCATTATATGGGTAATAATGCATGTTATATTGATAATAATCTAAGTAATAAGTATAATTATTACAGTTCTAGCGATAATACCTCCATTATATGGGTAATAATGCATGTTATATTGAGAATAATATAAGTAATAAGTATAATTATTACAGTTCTGGCGATAATACCTCCATTATATGGGTAATAATGCATGTTATATTGAGAATAATATAAGTAATAAGTATAATTATTACAGTTCTGGCGATAACAACTGCATTATATGGGTAACAATGCACGTTATATTGCTAATAGTATAAGCAATAAGTATAATTATTAGAGTTCTAGCAATAATACCTCCATTATATGGGTAATAATGCATGTTATATTGATAATATTGGGAGTAATAAGCATATTTATTATAGTTCTAGCGATAATAACTGCATAATATGGGTAATAATGCATGTTATATTGATAATGATATAAGTAATAAGTATAATTATTACAGTTCTAATGATAATAACTGCATAATATGGGTAATAATGCACGTTATATTGCTAATAATATAAGTAATGAGTATAATTATTACAGTTCTAGCGATAATAACTGCATTATATGGGTAATAATGCATGTTATATTGATGATAGTAAAAGTAATACGTATATTTATTATAGTTCTAGCGATAATAACTGCATAATATGGGTAATAATGCATGTTTTATTGATAATAATATAAGTAATAAGTATAATTATTACAGTTCTAGCGATAATAACTGCATTATATGGGTAATAATGCATGTTATATTGCTAACAATATAAGTAATAAGTATAATTATTACAGTTCTAGCGATAATAACTGCATTATATGGGTAATAATGCATGTTATATTGATAATAATCTAAGTAATAAGTATAATTATTACAGTTCTAGCGATAATACCTCCATGATATGGGTAATAATGCATGTTATATTGAGAATAATATAAGTAATAAGTATAATTATTACAGTTCTGGCGATAATAACTGCATTATATGGGTAATAATGCACGTTATATTGCTAATAGTATAAGCAATAAGTATAATTATTACAGTTCTAGCAATAATACCTCCATTATATGGGTAATAATGCATGTTATATTGATAATATTGGGAGTAATAAGCATATTTATTATAGTTCTAGCGATAATAACTGCATAATATGGGTAATAATGCATGTTATATTGATAATGATATAAGTAATAAGTATAATTATTACAGTTCTAGCGATAATAACTGCATAATATGGGTAATAATGCATGTTATATTGAGAATAATATAAGTAATAAGTATAATTATTACAGTTCTGGCGATAATAACTGCATTATATGGGTAATAATGCACGTTATATTGCTAATAGTATAAGTAATAAGTATAATTATTACAGTTCTAGCGATAATACCTCCATTATATGGGTAATAATGCATGTTATATTGATAATGATATAAGTAATAAGTATAATTATTACAGTTCTAGCGACAATAACTGCATAATGTGGGTAATAATGCATGTTATATTGCTAATAATATAAGTAATAAGTATAATTATTACAGTTCTAGCGATAATAACTGCATTATATGGGTAATAATGCATGTTATATTGATAATATCGGGAGTAATAAGTATAATTATTACAGTTCTAGCCATAATAACTGCATTATATGGGTAAAAATGCATGAAATATTGATAATATTGGGAGTAATAAGTATATTTATTATGGTTCTAGAGATAATAACTGCATAATATGGGTAATAATGCATGTTGTATTGATAATAATATAAGTAATAAGTATAATTATTACAGTTCTAGCGATAATACCTCCATCATATGGGTAATAATGCATGTTATATTGATGCTAATGAAAGTAATACGTATATTTATTATAGTTCTAGCGATAATAACTGCATAATATGGGTAATAATGCATGTTATATTGCTAATAATATAAGTAATGAGTATAATTATTACAGTTCTAGCGATAATAACTGCATTATATGGGTAATAATGCATGTTATATTGATGATAGTAAAAGTAATACGTATATTTATTATAGTTCTAGCGATAATAACTGCATAATATGGGTAATAATGCATGTTATATTGATAATGATATAAGTAATAAGTATAATTATTACAGTTCTAATGATAATAACTGCATAATATGGGTAATAATGCACGTTATATTGCTAATAATATAAGTAATGAGTATAATTATTACAGTTCTAGCGATAATAACTGCATTATATGGGTAATAATGCATGTTATATTGATGATAGTAAAAGTAATACGTATATTTATTATAGTTCTAGCGATAATAACTGCATAATATGGGTAATAATGCATGTTTTATTGATAATAATATAAGTAATAAGTATAATTATTACAGTTCTAGCGATAATAACTGCATTATATGGGTAATAATGCATGTTATATTGCTAACAATATAAGTAATAAGTATAATTATTACAGTTCTAGCGATAATAACTGCATTATATGGGTAATAATGCATGTTATATTGATAATAATCTAAGTAATAAGTATAATTATTACAGTTTTAGCGATAATACCTCCATTATATGGGTAATAATGCATGTTATATTGAGAATAATATAAGTAATAAGTATAATTATTACAGTTCTGGCGATAATAACTGCATTATATGGGTAATAATGCACGTTATATTGCTAATAGTATAAGTAATAAGTATATATATTACAGTTCTAGCGATAATACCTCCATTATATGGGTAATAATGCATGTTATATTGATAATAATATAAGTAATTGGTATAATTATTACAGTTCTAGCGATAATAACTGCATTATATGGGTAATAATGCACGTTATATTGCTAATAATATAAGTAATAAGTATAATTATTACAGTTCTAGCGATAATAACTGCATTATATGGGTAATAATGCATGTTATATTGATAATATCGGGAGTAATAAGTATAATTATTATAGTTCTAGCGATAATAATAGTAAAATATGGCAAATAGTGCATGTTATATTGATAATAATAAAAGTAATAAGTATATTTATTACAGTTCTATCGATAATAACTGCATAATATGGGTAATAATGCATGTTATGTTGATGATAATGAAAGTAATACGTATGTTTATTATAGTTCTAGCGTTAATAACTGCATAATATGGGTAATAATGCATGTTATATTGATAATAATATAAGTAATAAGTATAATTATTACAGTTCTAGCGATAATACCTCCATTATATGGGTAATAATGCATGTTATATTGATGATAATGAAAGCAATACGTATATTTATTATAGTTCTAGCGATAATAACTGCATAATATGGGTAATAATGCATGTTATATTGAGAATAATATAAGTAATAAGTATAATTATTACAGTTCTGGCGATAATAAGTGCATTATATGGGTAACAATGCACGTTATATTGCTAATAGTATAAGCAATAAGTATAATTATTACAGTTCTTGCAATAATACCTCCATTATATGGGTAATAATGCATGTTATATTGATAATATTGGGAGTAATAAGCATATTTATTATAGTTCTAGCGATAATAACTGCATAATATGGGTAATAATGCATGTTATATTGATAATGATATAAGTAATAAGTATAATTATTACAGTTCTAGCGATAATAACTGCATAATATGGGTAATAATGCATGTTATATTGAGAATAATATAAGTAATAAGTATAATTATAACAGTTCTGGCGATAATAACTGCATTATATGGGTAATAATGCACGTTATATTGCTAATAGTATAAGTAATAAGTATAATTATCCCAGTTCTAGCGATAATACCTCCATTATATGGGAAATAATGCATGTTATATTGATAAGGATATAAGTAATAAGTATAATTATTACAGTTCTAGCGACAATAACTGCATAATATGGGTAATAATGCATGTTATATTGCTAATAATATAAGTAATAAGTCTAATTATTACAGTTCTAGCGATAATAACTGCATTATATGGGTAATAATGCATGTTATATTGATAATATCGGGAGTAATAAGTATAATTATTACAGTTCTAGCGATAATAACTGCATTATATGGGTAAAAATGCATGTTATATTGATAATAATCTAAGTAATAAGTATAATTATTACAGTTCTAGCGATAATACCTCCATTATATGGGTAATAATGCATGTTATATTGAGAATAATATAAGTAATAAGTATAATTATTACAGTTCTGGCGATAATAACTGCATTATATGGGTAATAATGCACGTTATATTGCTAATAGTATAAGTAATAAGTATAATTATTACAGTTCTAGCGATAATACCTCCATTATATGGGTAATAATGCATGTTATATTGATAATAATATAAGTAATATGTATAATTATTACAGTTCTAACGATAATAACTGCATTATATGGGTAATAATGCATGTTATATTGCTAACAATATAAGTAATAAGTATAATTATTACAGTTCTAGCGATAATAACTGCATTATATGGGTAATAATGCATGTTATATTGCTAATAATATAAGTAATGAGTATAATTATTACAGTTCTAGCGATAATAACTGCATTATATGGGTAATAATGCATGTTATATTGATGATAGTAAAAGTAATACGTATATTTATTATAGTTCTAGCGATAATAACTGCATAATATGGGTAATAATGCATGTTTTATTGATAATAATATAAGTAATAAGTATAATTATTACAGTTCTAGCGATAATACCTCCATTATATGGGTAATAATGCATGTTATATTGAGAATAATATAAGTAATAAGTATAATTATTACAGGTCTGGCGATAATAACTGCATTATATGGGTAATAATGCACGTTATATTGCTAATAGTATAAGTAATAAGTATAATTATTACAGTTCTAGCGATAATACCTCCATTATATGGGTAATAATGCATGTTATATTGATAATCATATAAGTAATAAGTATAATTATTACAGTTCTAGCGATAATAACTGCATTATATGGGTAATAATGCATGTTATATTGCTAACAATATAAGTAATAAGTATAATTATTACAGTTCTAGCGATAATAACTGCATTATATGGGTAATAATGCATGTTATATTGCTAATAATATAAGTAATGAGTATAATTATTACAGTTCTAGCGATAATAACTGCATTATATGGGTAATAATGCATGTTATATTGATGATAGTAAAAGTAATACGTATATTTATTATAGTTCTAGCGATAATAACTGCATAATATGGGTAATAATGCATGTTTTATTGATAATAATATAAGTAATAAGTATAATTATTACAGTTCTAGCGATAATACCTCCATTATATGGGTAATAATGCATGTTATATTGAGAATAATATAAGTAATAAGTATAATTATTACAGGTCTGGCGATAATAACTGCATTATATGGGTAATAATGCACGTTATATTGCTAATAGTATAAGTAATAAGTATAATTATTACAGTTCTAGCGATAATACCTCCATTATATGGGTAATAATGCATGTTATATTGATAATAATATAAGTAATAAGTATAATTATTACAGTTCTAGCGATAATAACTGCATTATATGGGTAATAATGCACGTTATATTGCTAATAATATTAGTAATAAGTATAATTATTACAGTTCTAGCGATAATAACTGCATTATATGGGTAATAATGCATGTTATATTGATAATATCGGGAGTAATAAGTATAATTATTATAGTTCTAGCGATAATAATAGTAAAATATGGCAAATAGTGCATGTTATATTGATAATAATAAAAGTAATAAGTATATTTATTACAGTTCTATCGATAATAACTGCATAATATGGGTAATAATGCATGTTATGTTGATGATAATGAAAGTAATACGTATGTTTATTATAGTTCTAGCGATAATAACTGCATAATATGGGTAATAATGCATGTTATATTGATAATATCGGGAGTAATAAGTATAATTATTATAGTTCTAGCGATAATAATAGTAAAATATGGCTAATAGTGCATGTCATATTTTTAATAGTAAAAGTAGTAAGTATATTTATTACAGTTCTATCGATAATAACTGCATAATATGGGTAATAATGCATGTTATGTTGATGATAATGAATGTAATACGTATGTTTATTATAGTTCTAGCGATAATAACTGCATAATATGGGTAATAATGCATGTTATATTGATAATAATATAAGTAATAAGTATAACTATTACAGTTCTAGCGATAATAACTGCATTATATGGGTAATAATGCATGTTATATTGCTAATAATATAAGTAATGAGTATAATTATTACAGTTCTAGCGATAATAACTGCATAATATGGGTAATAATGCATGTTATATTGAGAATAATATAAGTAATAAGTATAATTATTACAGTTCTGGCGATAATAAGTGCATTATATGGGTAACAATGCACGTTATATTGCTAATAGTATAAGCTATAAGTATAATTATTACAGTTCTTGCAATAATACCTCCATTATATGGGTAATAATGCATGTTATATTGATAATATTGGGAGTAATAAGCATATTTATTATAGTTCTAGCGATAATAACTGCATAATATGGGTAATAATGCATGTTATATTGATAATGATATAAGTAATAAGTATAATTATTACAGTTCTAGCGATAATAACTGCATAATATGGGTAATAATGCATGTTATATTGAGAATAATATAAGTAATAAGTATAATTATTACAGTTCTGGCGATAATAACTGCATTATATGGGTAATAATGCACGTTATATTGCTAATAGTATAAGTAATAAGTATAATTATTACAGTTCTAGCGATAATACCTCCATTATATGGGTAATAATGCATGTTATATTGATAAGGTTATAAGTAATAAGTATAATTATTACAGTTCTAGCGACAATAACTGCATAATATGGGTAATAATGCATGTTATATTGCTAATAATATAAGTAATAAGTATAATTATTACAGTTCTAGCGATAATAACTGCATTATATGGGTAATAATGCATGTTATATTGATAATATCGGGAGTAATAAGTATAATTATTACAGTTCTAGCGATAATAACTGCATTATATGGGTAAAAATGCATGTTATATTGATAATATTGGGAGTAATAAGTATATTTATTATGGTTCTAGCGATAATAAATGCATAATATGGGTAATAATGCACGTTATATTGATAATATAATATAAGTAATGAGTATATTTATTACAGTTCTAGCGATAATAACTGCATAATATGGGTAATAATGCACGTTATATTGCTAATAATATAAGTAATGAGTACAATTATTACAGTTCTAACGATAATAACTGCATTATATGGGTAATAATGCATGTTATATTGCTAACAATATAAGTAATAAGTATAATTATTACAGTTCTAGCGATAATAACTGCATTATATGGGTAATAATGCACGTTATATTGCTAACAATATAAGTAATAAGTATAATTATTACAGTTCTAGCGATAATAACTGCATTATATGGGTAATAATGCATGTTATATTGATAATAATCTAAGTAATAAGTATAATTATTACAGTTCTAGCGATAATACCTCCATTATATGGGTAATAATGCATGTTATATTGAGAATAATATAAGTAATAAGTATAATTATTACAGTTCTAGCGATAATACCTCCATTATATGGGTAATAATGCATGTTATATTGAGAATAATATAAGTAATAAGTATAATTATTACAGTTCTGGCGATAACAACTGCATTATATGGGTAACAATGCACGTTATATTGCTAATAGTATAAGCAATAAGTATAATTATTAGAGTTCTAGCAATAATACCTCCATTATATGGGTAATAATGCATGTTATATTGATAATATTGGGAGTAATAAGCATATTTATTACAGTTCTAGCGATAATAACTGCATAATATGGGTAATAATGCACGTTATATTGCTAATAATATAAGTAATGAGTACAATTATTACAGTTCTAACGATAATAACTGCATTATATGGGTAATAATGCATGTTATATTGCTAACAATATAAGTAATAAGTATAATTATTACAGTTCTAGCGATAATAACTGCATTATATGGGTAATAATGCACGTTATATTGCTAACAATATAAGTAATAAGTATAATTATTACAGTTCTAGCGATAATAACTGCATTATATGGGTAATAATGCATGTTATATTGATAATAATCTAAGTAATAAGTATAATTATTACAGTTCTAGCGATAATACCTCCATTATATGGGTAATAATGCATGTTATATTGAGAATAATATAAGTAATAAGTATAATTATTACAGTTCTAGCGATAATACCTCCATTATATGGGTAATAATGCATGTTATATTGAGAATAATATAAGTAATAAGTATAATTATTACAGTTCTGGCGATAACAACTGCATTATATGGGTAACAATGCACGTTATATTGCTAATAGTATAAGCAATAAGTATAATTATTAGAGTTCTAGCAATAATACCTCCATTATATGGGTAATAATGCATGTTATATTGATAATATTGGGAGTAATAAGCATATTTATTATAGTTCTAGCGATAATAACTGCATAATATGGGTAATAATGCATGTTATATTGATAATGATATAAGTAATAAGTATAATTATTACAGTTCTAATGATAATAACTGCATAATATGGGTAATAATGCACGTTATATTGCTAATAATATAAGTAATGAGTATAATTATTACAGTTCTAGCGATAATAACTGCATTATATGGGTAATAATGCATGTTATATTGATGATAGTAAAAGTAATACGTATATTTATTATAGTTCTAGCGATAATAACTGCATAATATGGGTAATAATGCATGTTTTATTGATAATAATATAAGTAATAAGTATAATTATTACAGTTCTAGCGATAATAACTGCATTATATGGGTAATAATGCATGTTATATTGCTAACAATATAAGTAATAAGTATAATTATTACAGTTCTAGCGATAATAACTGCATTATATGGGTAATAATGCATGTTATATTGATAATAATCTAAGTAATAAGTATAATTATTACAGTTCTAGCGATAATACCTCCATGATACGGGTAATAATGCATGTTATATTGAGAATAATATAAGTAATAAGTATAATTATTACAGTTCTGGCGATAATAACTGCATTATATGGGTAATAATGCACGTTATATTGCTAATAGTATAAGTAATAAGTATAATTATTACAGTTCTAGCGATAATACCTCCATTATATTGGGTAATAATGCATGTTATATTGATAATAATATAAGTAATTGGTATAATTATTACAGTTCTAGCGATAATAACTGCATTATATGGGTAATAATGCACGTTATATTGCTAATAATATAAGTAATAAGTCTAATTATTACAGTTCTAGCGATAATAACTGCATTATATGGGTAATAATGCATGTTATATTGATAATATCGGGAGTAATAAGTATAATTATTACAGTTCTAGCGATAATAACTGCATTATATGGGTAAAAATGCATGTTATATTGATAATAATCTAAGTAATAAGTATAATTATTACAGTTCTAGCGATAATACCTCCATTATATGGGTAATAATGCATGTTATATTGAGAATAATATAAGTAATAAGTATAATTATTACAGTTCTGGCGATAATAACTGCATTATATGGGTAATAATGCACGTTATATTGCTAATAGTATAAGTAATAAGTATAATTATTACAGTTCTAGCGATAATACCTCCATTATATGGGTAATAATGCATGTTATATTGATAATAATATAAGTAATAAGTATAATTATTACAGTTCTAACGATAATAACTGCATTATATGGGTAATAATGCATGTTATATTGCTAACAATATAAGTAATAAGTATAATTATTACAGTTCTAGCGATAATAACTGCATTATATGGGTAATAATGCATGTTATATTGCTAATAATATAAGTAATGAGTATAATTATTACAGTTCTAGCGATAATAACTGCATTATATGGGTAATAATGCATGTTATATTGATGATAGTAAAAGTAATACGTATATTTATTATAGTTCTAGCGATAATAACTGCATAATATGGGTAATAATGCATGTTTTATTGATAATAATATAAGTAATAAGTATAATTATTACAGTTCTAGCGATAATAACTGCATTATATGGGTAATAATGCATGTTATATTGCTAACAATATAAGTAATAAGTATAATTATTACAGTTCTAGCGATAATAACTGCATTATATGGGTAATAATGCATGTTATATTGATAATAATCTAAGTAATAAGTATAATTATTACAGTTCTAGCGATAATACCTCCATTATATGGGTAATAATGCATGTTATATTGAGAATAATATAAGTAATAAGTATAATTATTACAGTTCTGGCGATAATACCTCCATTATATGGGTAATAATGCATGTTATATTGAGAATAATATAAGTAATAAGTATAATTATTACAGTTCTGGCGATAACAACTGCATTATATGGGTAACAATGCACGTTATATTGCTAATAGTATAAGCAATAAGTATAATTATTAGAGTTCTAGCAATAATACCTCCATTATATGGGTAATAATGCATGTTATATTGATAATATTGGGAGTAATAAGCATATTTATTATAGTTCTAGCGATAATAACTGCATAATATGGGTAATAATGCATGTTATATTGATAATGATATAAGTAATAAGTATAATTATTACAGTTCTAATGATAATAACTGCATAATATGGGTAATAATGCACGTTATATTGCTAATAATATAAGTAATGAGTATAATTATTACAGTTCTAGCGATAATAACTGCATTATATGGGTAATAATGCATGTTATATTGATGATAGTAAAAGTAATACGTATATTTATTATAGTTCTAGCGATAATAACTGCATAATATGGGTAATAATGCATGTTTTATTGATAATAATATAAGTAATAAGTATAATTATTACAGTTCTAGCGATAATAACTGCATTATATGGGTAATAATGCATGTTATATTGCTAACAATATAAGTAATAAGTATAATTATTACAGTTCTAGCGATAATAACTGCATTATATGGGTAATAATGCATGTTATATTGATAATAATCTAAGTAATAAGTATAATTATTACAGTTCTAGCGATAATACCTCCATGATATGGGTAATAATGCATGTTATATTGAGAATAATATAAGTAATAAGTATAATTATTACAGTTCTGGCGATAATAACTGCATTATATGGGTAATAATGCACGTTATATTGCTAATAGTATAAGCAATAAGTATAATTATTACAGTTCTAGCAATAATACCTCCATTATATGGGTAATAATGCATGTTATATTGATAATATTGGGAGTAATAAGCATATTTATTATAGTTCTAGCGATAATAACTGCATAATATGGGTAATAATGCATGTTATATTGATAATGATATAAGTAATAAGTATAATTATTACAGTTCTAGCGATAATAACTGCATAATATGGGTAATAATGCATGTTATATTGAGAATAATATAAGTAATAAGTATAATTATTACAGTTCTGGCGATAATAACTGCATTATATGGGTAATAATGCACGTTATATTGCTAATAGTATAAGTAATAAGTATAATTATTACAGTTCTAGCGATAATACCTCCATTATATGGGTAATAATGCATGTTATATTGATAATGATATAAGTAATAAGTATAATTATTACAGTTCTAGCGACAATAACTGCATAATGTGGGTAATAATGCATGTTATATTGCTAATAATATAAGTAATAAGTATAATTATTACAGTTCTAGCGATAATAACTGCATTATATGGGTAATAATGCATGTTATATTGATAATATCGGGAGTAATAAGTATAATTATTACAGTTCTAGCCATAATAACTGCATTATATGGGTAAAAATGCATGAAATATTGATAATATTGGGAGTAATAAGTATATTTATTATGGTTCTAGAGATAATAACTGCATAATATGGGTAATAATGCATGTTGTATTGATAATAATATAAGTAATAAGTATAATTATTACAGTTCTAGCGATAATACCTCCATCATATGGGTAATAATGCATGTTATATTGATGCTAATGAAAGTAATACGTATATTTATTATAGTTCTAGCGATAATAACTGCATAATATGGGTAATAATGCATGTTATATTGCTAATAATATAAGTAATGAGTATAATTATTACAGTTCTAGCGATAATAACTGCATTATATGGGTAATAATGCATGTTATATTGATGATAGTAAAAGTAATACGTATATTTATTATAGTTCTAGCGATAATAACTGCATAATATGGGTAATAATGCATGTTATATTGATAATGATATAAGTAATAAGTATAATTATTACAGTTCTAATGATAATAACTGCATAATATGGGTAATAATGCACGTTATATTGCTAATAATATAAGTAATGAGTATAATTATTACAGTTCTAGCGATAATAACTGCATTATATGGGTAATAATGCATGTTATATTGATGATAGTAAAAGTAATACGTATATTTATTATAGTTCTAGCGATAATAACTGCATAATATGGGTAATAATGCATGTTTTATTGATAATAATATAAGTAATAAGTATAATTATTACAGTTCTAGCGATAATAACTGCATTATATGGGTAATAATGCATGTTATATTGCTAACAATATAAGTAATAAGTATAATTATTACAGTTCTAGCGATAATAACTGCATTATATGGGTAATAATGCATGTTATATTGATAATAATCTAAGTAATAAGTATAATTATTACAGTTTTAGCGATAATACCTCCATTATATGGGTAATAATGCATGTTATATTGAGAATAATATAAGTAATAAGTATAATTATTACAGTTCTGGCGATAATAACTGCATTATATGGGTAATAATGCACGTTATATTGCTAATAGTATAAGTAATAAGTATATATATTACAGTTCTAGCGATAATACCTCCATTATATGGGTAATAATGCATGTTATATTGATAATAATATAAGTAATTGGTATAATTATTACAGTTCTAGCGATAATAACTGCATTATATGGGTAATAATGCACGTTATATTGCTAATAATATAAGTAATAAGTATAATTATTACAGTTCTAGCGATAATAACTGCATTATATGGGTAATAATGCATGTTATATTGATAATATCGGGAGTAATAAGTATAATTATTATAGTTCTAGCGATAATAATAGTAAAATATGGCAAATAGTGCATGTTATATTGATAATAATAAAAGTAATAAGTATATTTATTACAGTTCTATCGATAATAACTGCATAATATGGGTAATAATGCATGTTATGTTGATGATAATGAAAGTAATACGTATGTTTATTATAGTTCTAGCGATAATAACTGCATAATATGGGTAATAATGCATGTTATATTGATAATAATATAAGTAATAAGTATAATTATTACAGTTCTAGCGATAATACCTCCATTATATGGGTAATAATGCATGTTATATTGATGATAATGAAAGCAATACGTATATTTATTATAGTTCTAGCGATAATAACTGCATAATATGGGTAATAATGCATGTTATATTGAGAATAATATAAGTAATAAGTATAATTATTACAGTTCTGGCGATAATAAGTGCATTATATGGGTAACAATGCACGTTATATTGCTAATAGTATAAGCAATAAGTATAATTATTACAGTTCTTGCAATAATACCTCCATTATATGGGTAATAATGCATGTTATATTGATAATATTGGGAGTAATAAGCATATTTATTATAGTTCTAGCGATAATAACTGCATAATATGGGTAATAATGCATGTTATATTGATAATGATATAAGTAATAAGTATAATTATTACAGTTCTAGCGATAATAACTGCATAATATGGGTAATAATGCATGTTATATTGAGAATAATATAAGTAATAAGTATAATTATAACAGTTCTGGCGATAATAACTGCATTATATGGGTAATAATGCACGTTATATTGCTAATAGTATAAGTAATAAGTATAATTATCCCAGTTCTAGCGATAATACCTCCATTATATGGGAAATAATGCATGTTATATTGATAAGGATATAAGTAATAAGTATAATTATTACAGTTCTAGCGACAATAACTGCATAATATGGGTAATAATGCATGTTATATTGCTAATAATATAAGTAATAAGTCTAATTATTACAGTTCTAGCGATAATAACTGCATTATATGGGTAATAATGCATGTTATATTGATAATATCGGGAGTAATAAGTATAATTATTACAGTTCTAGCGATAATAACTGCATTATATGGGTAAAAATGCATGTTATATTGATAATAATCTAAGTAATAAGTATAATTATTACAGTTCTAGCGATAATACCTCCATTATATGGGTAATAATGCATGTTATATTGAGAATAATATAAGTAATAAGTATAATTATTACAGTTCTGGCGATAATAACTGCATTATATGGGTAATAATGCACGTTATATTGCTAATAGTATAAGTAATAAGTATAATTATTACAGTTCTAGCGATAATACCTCCATTATATGGGTAATAATGCATGTTATATTGATAATAATATAAGTAATAAGTATAATTATTACAGTTCTAACGATAATAACTGCATTATATGGGTAATAATGCATGTTATATTGCTAACAATATAAGTAATAAGTATAATTATTACAGTTCTAGCGATAATAACTGCATTATATGGGTAATAATGCATGTTATATTGCTAATAATATAAGTAATGAGTATAATTATTACAGTTCTAGCGATAATAACTGCATTATATGGGTAATAATGCATGTTATATTGATGATAGTAAAAGTAATACGTATATTTATTATAGTTCTAGCGATAATAACTGCATAATATGGGTAATAATGCATGTTTTATTGATAATAATATAAGTAATAAGTATAATTATTACAGTTCTAGCGATAATACCTCCATTATATGGGTAATAATGCATGTTATATTGAGAATAATATAAGTAATAAGTATAATTATTACAGGTCTGGCGATAATAACTGCATTATATGGGTAATAATGCACGTTATATTGCTAATAGTATAAGTAATAAGTATAATTATTACAGTTCTAGCGATAATACCTCCATTATATGGGTAATAATGCATGTTATATTGATAATCATATAAGTAATAAGTATAATTATTACAGTTCTAGCGATAATAACTGCATTATATGGGTAATAATGCATGTTATATTGCTAACAATATAAGTAATAAGTATAATTATTACAGTTCTAGCGATAATAACTGCATTATATGGGTAATAATGCATGTTATATTGCTAATAATATAAGTAATGAGTATAATTATTACAGTTCTAGCGATAATAACTGCATTATATGGGTAATAATGCATGTTATATTGATGATAGTAAAAGTAATACGTATATTTATTATAGTTCTAGCGATAATAACTGCATAATATGGGTAATAATGCATGTTTTATTGATAATAATATAAGTAATAAGTATAATTATTACAGTTCTAGCGATAATACCTCCATTATATGGGTAATAATGCATGTTATATTGAGAATAATATAAGTAATAAGTATAATTATTACAGGTCTGGCGATAATAACTGCATTATATGGGTAATAATGCACGTTATATTGCTAATAGTATAAGTAATAAGTATAATTATTACAGTTCTAGCGATAATACCTCCATTATATGGGTAATAATGCATGTTATATTGATAATAATATAAGTAATAAGTATAATTATTACAGTTCTAGCGATAATAACTGCATTATATGGGTAATAATGCACGTTATCTTGCTAATAATATTAGTAATAAGTATAATTATTACAGTTCTAGCGATAATAACTGCATTATATGGGTAATAATGCATGTTATATTGATAATATCGGGAGTAATAAGTATAATTATTATAGTTCTAGCGATAATAATAGTAAAATATGGCAAATAGTGCATGTTATATTGATAATAATAAAAGTAATAAGTATATTTATTACAGTTCTATCGATAATAACTGCATAATATGGGTAATAATGCATGTTATGTTGATGATAATGAAAGTAATACGTATGTTTATTATAGTTCTAGCGATAATAACTGCATAATATGGGTAATAATGCATGTTATATTGATAATATCGGGAGTAATAAGTATAATTATTATAGTTCTAGCGATAATAATAGTAAAATATGGCTAATAGTGCATGTCATATTTTTAATAGTAAAAGTAGTAAGTATATTTATTACAGTTCTATCGATAATAACTGCATAATATGGGTAATAATGCATGTTATGTTGATGATAATGAATGTAATACGTATGTTTATTATAGTTCTAGCGATAATAACTGCATAATATGGGTAATAATGCATGTTATATTGATAATAATATAAGTAATAAGTATAACTATTACAGTTCTAGCGATAATAACTGCATTATATGGGTAATAATGCATGTTATATTGCTAATAATATAAGTAATGAGTATAATTATTACAGTTCTAGCGATAATAACTGCATAATATGGGTAATAATGCATGTTATATTGAGAATAATATAAGTAATAAGTATAATTATTACAGTTCTGGCGATAATAAGTGCATTATATGGGTAACAATGCACGTTATATTGCTAATAGTATAAGCTATAAGTATAATTATTACAGTTCTTGCAATAATACCTCCATTATATGGGTAATAATGCATGTTATATTGATAATATTGGGAGTAATAAGCATATTTATTATAGTTCTAGCGATAATAACTGCATAATATGGGTAATAATGCATGTTATATTGATAATGATATAAGTAATAAGTATAATTATTACAGTTCTAGCGATAATAACTGCATAATATGGGTAATAATGCATGTTATATTGAGAATAATATAAGTAATAAGTATAATTATTACAGTTCTGGCGATAATAACTGCATTATATGGGTAATAATGCACGTTATATTGCTAATAGTATAAGTAATAAGTATAATTATTACAGTTCTAGCGATAATACCTCCATTATATGGGTAATAATGCATGTTATATTGATAAGGTTATAAGTAATAAGTATAATTATTACAGTTCTAGCGACAATAACTGCATAATATGGGTAATAATGCATGTTATATTGCTAATAATATAAGTAATAAGTATAATTATTACAGTTCTAGCGATAATAACTGCATTATATGGGTAATAATGCATGTTATATTGATAATATCGGGAGTAATAAGTATAATTATTACAGTTCTAGCGATAATAACTGCATTATATGGGTAAAAATGCATGTTATATTGATAATATTGGGAGTAATAAGTATATTTATTATGGTTCTAGCGATAATAAATGCATAATATGGGTAATAATGCACGTTATATTGATAATATAATATAAGTAATGAGTATATTTATTACAGTTCTAGCGATAATAACTGCATAATATGGGTAATAATGCACGTTATATTGCTAATAATATAAGTAATGAGTACAATTATTACAGTTCTAACGATAATAACTGCATTATATGGGTAATAATGCATGTTATATTGCTAACAATATAAGTAATAAGTATAATTATTACAGTTCTAGCGATAATAACTGCATTATATGGGTAATAATGCACGTTATATTGCTAACAATATAAGTAATAAGTATAATTATTACAGTTCTAGCGATAATAACTGCATTATATGGGTAATAATGCATGTTATATTGATAATAATCTAAGTAATAAGTATAATTATTACAGTTCTAGCGATAATACCTCCATTATATGGGTAATAATGCATGTTATATTGAGAATAATATAAGTAATAAGTATAATTATTACAGTTCTAGCGATAATACCTCCATTATATGGGTAATAATGCATGTTATATTGAGAATAATATAAGTAATAAGTATAATTATTACAGTTCTGGCGATAACAACTGCATTATATGGGTAACAATGCACGTTATATTGCTAATAGTATAAGCAATAAGTATAATTATTAGAGTTCTAGCAATAATACCTCCATTATATGGGTAATAATGCATGTTATATTGATAATATTGGGAGTAATAAGCATATTTATTATAGTTCTAGCGATAATAACTGCATAATATGGGTAATAATGCATGTTATATTGATAATGATATAAGTAATAAGTATAATTATTACAGTTCTAATGATAATAACTGCATAATATGGGTAATAATGCACGTTATATTGCTAATAATATAAGTAATGAGTATAATTATTACAGTTCTAGCGATAATAAGTGCATTATATGGGTAATAATGCATGTTATATTGATGATAGTAAAAGTAATACGTATATTTATTATAGTTCTAGCGATAATAACTGCATAATATGGGTAATAATGCATGTTTTATTGATAATAATATAAGTAATAAGTATAATTATTACAGTTCTAGCGATAATAACTGCATTATATGGGTAATAATGCATGTTATATTGCTAACAATATAAGTAATAAGTATAATTATTACAGTTCTAGCGATAATAACTGCATTATATGGGTAATAATGCATGTTATATTGATAATAATCTAAGTAATAAGTATAATTATTACAGTTCTAGCGATAATACCTCCATGATACGGGTAATAATGCATGTTATATTGAGAATAATATAAGTAATAAGTATAATTATTACAGTTCTGGCGATAATAACTGCATTATATGGGTAATAATGCACGTTATATTGCTAATAGTATAAGTAATAAGTATAATTATTACAGTTCTAGCGATAATACCTCCATTATATTGGGTAATAATGCATGTTATATTGATAATAATATAAGTAATTGGTATAATTATTACAGTTCTAGCGATAATAACTGCATTATATGGGTAATAATGCACGTTATATTGCTAATAATATAAGTAATAAGTATAATTATTACAGTTCTAGCGATAATAACTGCATTATATGGGTAATAATGCATGTTATATTGATAATATCGGGAGTAATAAGTATAATTATTATAGTTCTAGCGATAATAATAGTAAAATATGGCAAATAGTGCATGTTATATTGATAATAATAAAAGTAATAAGTATATTTATTACAGTTCTATCGATAATAACTGCATAATATGGGTAATAATGCATGTTATGTTGATGATAATGAAAGTAATACGTATGTTTATTATAGTTCTAGCGATAGTAACTGCATAATATGGGTAATAATGCATGTTATATTGATAATATCGGGAGTAATAAGTATAATTATTATAGTTCTAGCGATAATAATAGTAAAATATGGCTAATAGTGCATGTCATATTTTTAATAGTAAAAGTAGTAAGTATATTTATTACAGTTCTATCGATAATTACTGCATAATATGGGTAATAATGCATGTTATGTTGATGATAATGAAAGTAATACGTATGTTTATTATAGTTCTAGCGATAATAACTGCATAATATGGGTAATAATGCATGTTATATTGATAATAATATAAGTAATAAGTATAATTATTACAGTTCTAGCGATAATAACTGCATAATATGGGTAATAATGCATGTTATATTGAGAATAATATAAGTAATAAGTATAATTATTACAGTTCTGGCGATAATAACTGCATTATATGGGTAATAATGCACGTTATATTGCTAATAGTATAAGCAATAAGTATAATTATTACAGTTCTAGCAATAATACCTCCATTATATGGGTAATAATGCATGTTATATTGATAATATTGGGAGTAATAAGCATATTTATTATAGTTCTAGCGATAATAACTGCATAATATGGGTAATAATGCATGTTATATTGATAATGATATAAGTAATAAGTATAATTATTACAGTTCTAGCGATAATAACTGCATAATATGGGTAATAATGCATGTTATATTGAGAATAATATAAGTAATAAGTATAATTATTACAGTTCTGGCGATAATAACTGCATTATATGGGTAATAATGCACGTTATATTGCTAATAGTATAAGTAATAAGTATAATTATTACAGTTCTAGCGATAATACCTCCATTATATGGGTAATAATGCATGTTATATTGATAATGATATAAGTAATAAGTATAATTATTACAGTTCTAGCGACAATAACTGCATAATGTGGGTAATAATGCATGTTATATTGCTAATAATATAAGTAATAAGTATAATTATTACAGTTCTAGCGATAATAACTGCATTATATGGGTAATAATGCATGTTATATTGATAATATCGGGAGTAATAAGTATAATTATTACAGTTCTAGCCATAATAACTGCATTATATGGGTAAAAATGCATGAAATATTGATAATATTGGGAGTAATAAGTATATTTATTATGGTTCTAGAGATAATAACTGCATAATATGGGTAATAATGCATGTTGTATTGATAATAATATAAGTAATAAGTATAATTATTACAGTTCTAGCGATAATACCTCCATCATATGGGTAATAATGCATGTTGTATTGATGATAATGAAAGTAATACGTATATTTATTATAGTTCTAGCGATAATAACTGCATAATGTGGGTAATAATGCATGTTATATTGCTAATAATATAAGTAATGAGTATAATTATTACAGTTCTAGCGATAATAACTGCATTATATGGGTAATAATGCATGTTATATTGATGATAGTAAAAGTAATACGTATATTTATTATAGTTCTAGCGATAATAACTGCATAATATGGGTAATAATGCATGTTTTATTGATAATAATATAAGTAATAAGTATAATTATTACAGTTCTGGCGATAATACCTCCATTATATGAGTAATAGTGCATGTTATATTGAGAATAATATAAGTAATAAGTATAATTATTACAGTTCTGGCGATAATAACTGCATTATATGGGTAACAATGCACGTTATATTGCTAATAGTATAAGCAATAAGTATAATTATTAGAGTTCTAGCAATAATACCTCCATTATATGGGTAATAATGCATGTTATATTGATAATATTGGGAGTAATAAGCATATTTATTATAGTTCTAGCGATAATAACTGCATAATATGGGTAATAATGCATGTTATATTGATAATGATATAAGTAATAAGTATAATTATTACAGTTCTAATGATAATAACTGCATAATATGGGTAATAATGCACGTTATATTGCTAATAATATAAGTAATGAGTATAATTATTACAGTTCTAGCGATAATAACTGCATTATATGGGTAATAATGCATGTTATATTGATGATAGTAAAAGTAATACGTATATTTATTATAGTTCTAGCGATAATAACTGCATAATATGGGTAATAATGCATGTTTTATTGATAATAATATAAGTAATAAGTATAATTATTACAGTTCTAGCGATAATAACTGCATTATATGGGTAATAATGCATGTTATATTGCTAACAATATAAGTAATAAGTATAATTATTACAGTTCTAGCGATAATAACTGCATTATATGGGTAATAATGCATGTTATATTGATAATAATCTAAGTAATAAGTATAATTATTACAGTTCTAGCGATAATACCTCCATTATATGGGTAATAATGCATGTTATATTGAGAATAATATAAGTAATAAGTATAATTATTACAGTTCTGGCGATAATAACTGCATTATATGGGTAATAATGCACGTTATATTGCTAATAGTATAAGTAATAAGTATATATATTACAGTTCTAGCGATAATACCTCCATTATATGGGTAATAATGCATGTTATATTGATAATAATATAAGTAATTGGTATAATTATTACAGTTCTAGCGATAATAACTGCATTATATGGGTAATAATGCACGTTATATTGCTAATAATATAAGTAATAAGTATAATTATTACAGTTCTAGCGATAATAACTGCATTATATGGGTAATAATGCATGTTATATTGATAATATCGGGAGTAATAAGTATAATTATTATAGTTCTAGCGATAATAATAGTAAAATATGGCAAATAGTGCATGTTATATTGATAATAATAAAAGTAATAAGTATATTTATTACAGTTCTATCGATAATAACTGCATAATATGGGTAATAATGCATGTTATGTTGATGATAATGAAAGTAATACGTATGTTTATTATAGTTCTAGCGATAGTAACTGCATAATATGGGTAATAATGCATGTTATATTGATAATATCGGGAGTAATAAGTATAATTATTATAGTTCTAGCGATAATAATAGTAAAATATGGCTAATAGTGCATGTCATATTTTTAATAGTAAAAGTAGTAAGTATATTTATTACAGTTCTATCGATAATAACTGCATAATATGGGTAATAATGCATGTTATGTTGATGATAATGAAAGTAATACGTATGTTTATTATAGTTCTAGCGATAATAACTGCATAATATGGGTAATAATGCATGTTATATTGATAATAATATAAGTAATAAGTATAATTATTACAGTTCTAGCGATAATACCTCCATTATATGGGTAATAATGCATGTTATATTGATGATAATGAAAGCAATACGTATATTTATTATAGTTCTAGCGATAATAACTGCATAATATGGGTAATAATGCATGTTATATTGAGAATAATATAAGTAATAAGTATAATTATTACAGTTCTGGCGATAATAAGTGCATTATATGGGTAACAATGCACGTTATATTGCTAATAGTATAAGCAATAAGTATAATTATTACAGTTCTTGCAATAATACCTCCATTATATGGGTAATAATGCATGTTATATTGATAATATTGGGAGTAATAAGCATATTTATTATAGTTCTAGCGATAATAACTGCATAATATGGGTAATAATGCATGTTATATTGATAATGATATAAGTAATAAGTATAATTATTACAGTTCTAGCGATAATAACTGCATAATATGGGTAATAATGCATGTTATATTGAGAATAATATAAGTAATAAGTATAATTATAACAGTTCTGGCGATAATATCTGCATTATATGGGTAATAATGCACGTTACATTGCTAATAGTATAAGTAATAAGTATAATTATTACAGTTCTAGCGATAATACCTCCATTATATGGGAAATAATGCATGTTATATTGATAAGGATATAAGTAATAAGTATAATTATTACAGTTCTAGCGACAATAACTGCATAATATGGGTAATAATGCATGTTATATTGCTAATAATATAAGTAATAAGTCTAATTATTACAGTTCTAGCGATAATAACTGCATTATATGGGTAATAATGCATGTTATATTGATAATATCGGGAGTAATAAGTATAATTATTACAGTTCTAGCGATAATAACTGCATTATATGGGTAAAAATGCATGTTATATTGATAATAATCTAAGTAATAAGTATAATTATTACAGTTCTAGCGATAATACCTCCATTATATGGGTAATAATGCATGTTATATTGAGAATAATATAAGTAATAAGTATAATTATTACAGTTCTGGCGATAATAACTGCATTATATGGGTAATAATGCACGTTATATTGCTAATAGTATAAGTAATAAGTATAATTATTACAGTTCTAGCGATAATACCTCCATTATATGGGTAATAATGCATGTTATATTGATAATAATATAAGTAATAAGTATAATTATTACAGTTCTAACGATAATAACTGCATTATATGGGTAATAATGCATGTTATATTGCTAACAATATAAGTAATAAGTATAATTATTACAGTTCTAGCGATAATAACTGCATTATATGGGTAATAATGCATGTTATATTGCTAATAATATAAGTAATGAGTATAATTATTACAGTTCTAGCGATAATAACTGCATTATATGGGTAATAATGCATGTTATATTGATGATAGTAAAAGTAATACGTATATTTATTATAGTTCTAGCGATAATAACTGCATAATATGGGTAATAATGCATGTTTTATTGATAATAATATAAGTAATAAGTATAATTATTACAGTTCTAGCGATAATACCTCCATTATATGGGTAATAATGCATGTTATATTGAGAATAATATAAGTAATAAGTATAATTATTACAGGTCTGGCGATAATAACTGCATTATATGGGTAATAATGCACGTTATATTGCTAATAGTATAAGTAATAAGTATAATTATTACAGTTCTAGCGATAATACCTCCATTATATGGGTAATAATGCATGTTATATTGATAATCATATAAGTAATAAGTATAATTATTACAGTTCTAGCGATAATAACTGCATTATATGGGTAATAATGCATGTTATATTGCTAACAATATAAGTAATAAGTATAATTATTACAGTTCTAGCGATAATAACTGCATTATATGGGTAATAATGCATGTTATATTGCTAATAATATAAGTAATGAGTATAATTATTACAGTTCTAGCGATAATAACTGCATTATATGGGTAATAATGCATGTTATATTGATGATAGTAAAAGTAATACGTATATTTATTATAGTTCTAGCGATAATAACTGCATAATATGGGTAATAATGCATGTTTTATTGATAATAATATAAGTAATAAGTATAATTATTACAGTTCTAGCGATAATACCTCCATTATATGGGTAATAATGCATGTTATATTGAGAATAATATAAGTAATAAGTATAATTATTACAGGTCTGGCGATAATAACTGCATTATATGGGTAATAATGCACGTTATATTGCTAATAGTATAAGTAATAAGTATAATTATTACAGTTCTAGCGATAATACCTCCATTATATGGGTAATAATGCATGTTATATTGATAATAATATAAGTAATAAGTATAATTATTACAGTTCTAGCGATAATAACTGCATTATATGGGTAATAATGCACGTTATATTGCTAATAATATTAGTAATAAGTATAATTATTACAGTTCTAGCGATAATAACTGCATTATATGGGTAATAATGCATGTTATATTGATAATATCGGGAGTAATAAGTATAATTATTATAGTTCTAGCGATAATAATAGTAAAATATGGCAAATAGTGCATGTTATATTGATAATAATAAAAGTAATAAGTATATTTATTACAGTTCTATCGATAATAACTGCATAATATGGGTAATAATGCATGTTATGTTGATGATAATGAAAGTAATACGTATGTTTATTATAGTTCTAGCGATAATAACTGCATAATATGGGTAATAATGCATGTTATATTGATAATATCGGGAGTAATAAGTATAATTATTATAGTTCTAGCGATAATAATAGTAAAATATGGCTAATAGTGCATGTCATATTTTTAATAGTAAAAGTAGTAAGTATATTTATTACAGTTCTATCGATAATAACTGCATAATATGGGTAATAATGCATGTTATGTTGATGATAATGAATGTAATACGTATGTTTATTATAGTTCTAGCGATAATAACTGCATAATATGGGTAATAATGCATGTTATATTGATAATAATATAAGTAATAAGTATAACTATTACAGTTCTAGCGATAATAACTGCAGTATATGGGTAATAATGCACGTTATATTGCTAACAATATAAGTAGTAAGTATAATTATTACAGTTCTAGCGATAATAACCGCATTATATGGGTAATAATGCACGTTATATTGCTAACAATATAAGTAATAAGTATAATTATTACAGTTCTAGCGATAATAACTGCATTATACGGGTAATAATGCATGTTATATTGATAATATTGGGAGTAATAAGTATATTTATTATGGTTCTAGAGATAATAACTGCATAATATGGGTAACAATGCATGTTATATTGATAATAATATAAGTAATAAGTATAATTATTACAGTTCTAGCGATAATACCTCCATTATATGGGTAATAATGCATGTTATATTGATGATAATGAAAGCAATACGTATATTTATTATAGTTCTAGCGATAATAACTGCATAATATGGGTAATAATGCATGTTATATTGAGAATAATATAAGTAATAAGTATAATTATTACAGTTCTGGCGATAATAAGTGCATTATATGGGTAACAATGCTCGTTATATTGCTAATAGTATAAGCAATAAGTATAATTATTACAGTTCTTGCAATAATACCTCCATTATATGAGTAATAATGCATGTTATATTGATAATATTGGGAGTAATAAGCATATTTATTATAGTTCTAGCGATAATAACTGCATAATATGGGTAATAATGCATGTTATATTGATAATGATATAAGTAATAAGTATAATTATTACAGTTCTAGCGATAATAACTGCATAATATGGGTAATAATGCATGTTATATTGAGAATAATATAAGTAATAAGTATAATTATTACAGTTCTGGCGATAATAACTGCATTATATGGGTAATAATGCACGTTATATTGCTAATAGTATAAGTAATAAGTATAATTATTACAGTTCTAGCGATAATACCTCCATTATATGGGTAATAATGCATGTTATATTGATAAGGATATAAGTAATAAGTATAATTATTACAGTTCTAGCGACAATAACTGCATAATATGGGTAATAATGCATGTTATATTGCTAATAATATAAGTAATAAGTATAATTATTACAGTTCTAGCGATAATAACTGCATTATATGGGTAATAATGCATGTTATATTGATAATATCGGGAGTAATAAGTATAATTATTATAGCTCTAGCGATAATAATAGCACAATATGGCCAATTGTGCATGTTATATTGATAATAATAAAAGTAATGACTATATTTATTATAGTTCTATCGATAATAACTGCATAATATGTGTAATAATGCATGTTATATTGATGATAATAAAAGTACTAAGTATATTTATTATAGTTCTATCGATAATAACTGCATAATATGGGTAATAATGCATGTTATATTGATGATAATGAAAGTAGTAAGTATATTTATTACAGTTCTAGCGATAATAACTGCATTATATGCGTAATAATGCATGTTATATTGATAATAATATAAGTAATAAGTATAATTATTACAATTCTAGCGATAGTAACTGCATTATATGGGTAATAATGCATGTTATATTGATAATATCGGGAGTAATAAGTATAATTATTATAGTTCTAGCGATAATAATAGTAAATTATGGCTAATAGTGCATGTTATATTGCTAATAATATAAGTAGTAAGTATAATTATTACAGTTCCAGCGATAATAACTGCATTATATGGGCAATAAAGCATGTTATATTGATAACATCGGAAGTAATAAGTATAATTATTATAGTTCTAGCGATAATAACTGCATAATATGGGTAATAATGCATGTTATATTGATAATAATATAAGTAATAAGTATAATTACTACAGTTCTAGCGATAATAACTGCATAATATGGGTAATAATGCACGTTATATTGCTAATAATAAAAGTAATAAGTATAACTATTACAGTTCTAGCGATAATACCTGCATTATATGGGTAATAATGCATGTTATATTGATAATATCGGGAGTAATAAGTATAATTATTATAGCTCTAGCGATAATAATAGCACAATATGGCCAATAGTGCATGTTATATTGATAATAATAAAAGTAATGACTATATTTATTATAGTTCTATCGATAATAACTGCATAATATGTGTAATAATGCATGTTATATTGATGATAATAAAAGTACTAAGTATATTTATTACAGTTCTAGCAATAATAACTGCATTATATGGGTAATAATGCATGTTATATTGATAATAATATAAGTAATAAGTATATTTATTACAGTTCTAGCGATAATAACTGCATTATATGGGTAATAATGCATGTTATATTGATGATAATAAAAGTACTAAGTATATTTATTATACTTCTGTCGATAATAACTGCATTATATGGGTAATAATGCATGTTATATTGATAATAATATAAGTAATAAGTATAATTATTACAGTTCTAGCAATAATAACTGCATTATATGGGTAATAATGCATGTTATATTGATAATAATAAAAGTAATAAGTATATTTATTATAGTTCTACCGATAATAACTGCATAATATGGGTAATAATGCATGTTATAGTGATGACAATAAAAGTACTAAGTATATTTATCATAGTTCTAGCGATTATAACTGCATAATATGGGTAATATTGCATGATATATTGAGAATAATATAAGTAATAAGTATAATTATTATAGTTCTAGCGATAATAATAGTAAATTATGGCTAATAGTGCATGTTATATTGCTAATAATATAAGTAGTAAGTATAATTATTACAGTTCTAGCAATAATAACTGCATTATATGGGTAATAATGCATGTTATATTGATAATAATAAAAGTAATAAGTATATTTATTATACTTCTGTCGATAGTAACCGCATTATATGGGTAATAATGCATGTTATATTGATAATGATATAAGTAATAAGTATAATTATTACAGTTCTAGCGATAATAACTGCATTATATGGGTAATAATGCATGTTATATTGATAATATCGGGAGTAATAAGTATAATTATTATAGCTCTAGCGATAATAATAGCACAATATGGCCAATAGTGCATGTTATATTGATAATAATAAAAGTAATGACTATATTTATTATAGTTCTATCGATAATAACTGCATAATATGGGTAATAATGCATGTTATATTGATGATAATGAAAGTACTAAGTATATTTATTACAGTTCTAGCGATAATAACTGCATTATATGCGTAATAATGCATGTTATATTGATAATAATATAAGTAATAAGTATAATTATTACAAGTCTAGCGATAGTAACTGCATTATATGGGTAATAATGCATGTTATATTGATAATATCGGGAGTAATAAGTATAATTATTATAGTTCTGGCGATAATAATAGTAAATTATGGCTAATAGTGCATGTTATATTGCTAATAATATAAGTAGTAAGTATAATTATTACAGTTCTAGCGATAATAACTGCATTATATGGGTAATAATGCATGTTATATTGATGATAATAAAAGTACTAAGTATATTTATTATACTTCTGTCGATAATAACTGCATTATATGGGTAATAATGCATGTTATATTGATAATAATATAAGTAATAAGTATAATTATTACAGTTCTAGCGATAATAACTGCATTATTTGGATAATAATGGATGTTATATTGATAATATCGGGAATAATAAGTATAATTATTATAGTTCTAGCGATAGTGATAGTAAAATATGGCTAATAGTGCATGTTATATTGATGATAATAAAAGTAATACGTATATTTATTATAGTTCTAGCGGTAATAACTGCATAATATGGGTAATAATGCACGTTATATTGCTAATAATATAAGTAGTAAGTATAATTATTACAGTTCTAGCAATAATAACTGCATTATATGGGTAATAATGCATGTTATATTGATAATAATAAAAGTAATAAGTATATTTATTATAGTTCTACCGATAATAACTGCATAATATGGGTAATAATGCATGTTATAGTGATGACAATAAAAGTACTAAGTATATTTATCATAGTTCTAGCGATTAATACTGCATAATATGGGTAATATTGCATGATATATTGAGAATAATATAAGTAATAAGTATATTTATTACAGTTCTAGCGATAATAACTGCATTATATGGGTAATAATGCATGTTATATTGATGATAATAAAAGTACTAAGTATATTTATTATACTTCTGTCGATAATAACTGCATTATATGGGTAATAATGCATGTTATATTGATAATAATATAAGTAATAAGTATAATTATTACAGTTCTAGCGATAATAACTGCATTATATGCGTAATAATGAATGTTATATTGATAATATCGGGAGTAATAAGTATAGTTATTACAGTTCTAGCGATAAGAACTGCATTATATGGGTAATAATGGATGTTATATTGATAATATCGGGAGTAATAAGTATAATTATTATAGTTCTAGCGATAATGATACTAAAATATGGCTAATAGTGCATGTTATATTGATGATAATAAAAGTAATACGTATATTTATTATAGTTCTAGCGATAATAACTGCATAATATGGGTAATAATGCATGTTATATTGATGAGAATAAAAGTAATACGTATATTTATTATAGTTCTAGCGATAATAACTGCATAATATGGGTAATAATGCATGTTATATTGATAATAATATAAGTAATAAGTATAATTACTACAGTTCTAGCGATAATAACTGCATAATATGGGTAATAATGCACGTTATATTGCTAATAATAAAAGTAATAAGTATAACTATTACAGTTCTAGCGATAATACCTGCATTATATGGGTAATAATGCATGTTATATTGATAATATCGGGAGTAATAAGTATAATTATTATAGCTCTAGCGATAATAATAGCACAATATGGCCAATTGTGCATGTTATATTGATAATAATAAAAGTAATGACTATATTTATTATAGTTCTATCGATAATAACTGCATAATATGTGTAATAATGCATGTTATATTGATGATAATAAAAGTACTAAGTATATTTATTACAGTTCTAGCAATAATAACTGCATTATATGGGTAATAATGCATGTTATATTGATAATAATAAAAGTAATAAGTATATTTATTATAGTTCTACCGATAATAACTGCATAATATGGGTAATAATGCATGTTATAGTGATGACAATAAAAGTACTAAGTATATTTATCATAGTTCTAGCGATTATAACTGCATAATATGGGTAATATTGCATGATATATTGAGAATAATATAAGTAATAAGTATATTTATTACAGTTCTAGCGATAATAACTGCATTATATGGGTAATAATGCATGTTATATTGATGATAATAAAAGTACTAAGTATATTTATTATACTTCTGTCGATAATAACTGCATTATATGGGTAATAATGCATGTTATATTGATAATAATATAAGTAATAAGTATAATTATTACAGTTCTAGCAATAATAACTGCATTATATGGGTAATAATGCATGTTATATTGATAATAATAAAAGTAATAAGTATATTTATTATAGTTCTACCGATAATAACTGCATAATATGGGTAATAATGCATGTTATAGTGATGACAATAAAAGTACTAAGTATATTTATCATAGTTCTAGCGATTATAACTGCATAATATGGGTAATATTGCATGACATATTGAGAATAATATAAGTAATAAGTATATTTATTACAGTTCTAGCGATAATAACTGCATTATATGGGTAATAATGCATGTTATATTGATGATAATAAAAGTACTAAGTATATTTATTATACTTCTGTCGATAATAACTGCATTATATGGGTAATAATGCATGTTATATTGATAATAATATAAGTAATAAGTATAATTATTACAGTTCTAGCAATAATAACTGCATTATATGGGTAATAATGCATGTTATATTGATAATAATAAAAGTAATAAGTATATTTATTATAGTTCTACCGATAATAACTGCATAATATGGGTAATAATGCATGTTATAGTGATGACAATAAAAGTACTAAGTATATTTATCATAGTTCTAGCGATTATAACTGCATAATATGGGTAATATTGCATGATATATTGAGAATAATATAAGTAATAAGTATATTTATTACAGTTCTAGCGATAATAACTGCATTATATGGGTAATAATGCAT
Organism: Megachile leachella; assembly: GCA_963576845.1. Taxonomy (NCBI): domain Eukaryota; kingdom Metazoa; phylum Arthropoda; class Insecta; order Hymenoptera; family Megachilidae; genus Megachile; species Megachile leachella. The sequence continues at coordinate 156,609 of CAUYWW010000072.1, forward strand.
GTTATATTGATGATAATAAAAGTACTAAGTATATTTATTATACTTCTGTCGATAATAACTGCATTATATGGGTAATAATGCATGTTATATTGATAATAATATAAGTAATAAGTATAATTATTACAGTTCTAGCGATAATAACTGCATTATATGCGTAATAATGCATGTTATATTGATAATATCGGGAGTAATAAGTATAGTTATTACAGTTCTAGCGATAATAACTGCATTATATGGGTAATAATGCATGTTATATTGATAATATCGGGAGTAATAAGTATAATTATTATAGTTCTAGCGATAATAATAGTAAAATATGGCAAATAGTGCATGTTATATTGATAATAATAAAAGTAATAAGTATATTTATTACAGTTCTATCGATAATAACTGCATAATATGGGTAATAATGCATGTTATGTTGATGATAATGAAAGTAATACGTATGTTTATTATAGTTCTAGCGATAGTAACTGCATAATATGGGTAATAATGCATGTTATATTGATAATATCGGGAGTAATAAGTATAATTATTATAGTTCTAGCGATAATAATAGTAAAATATGGCTAATAGTGCATGTCATATTTTTAATAGTAAAAGTAGTAAGTATATTTATTACAGTTCTATCGATAATTACTGCATAATATGGGTAATAATGCATGTTATGTTGATGATAATGAAAGTAATACGTATGTTTATTATAGTTCTAGCGATAATAACTGCATAATATGGGTAATAATGCATGTTATATTGATAATAATATAAGTAATAAGTATAATTATTACAGTTCTAGCGATAATAACTGCATAATATGGGTAATAATGCATGTTATATTGAGAATAATATAAGTAATAAGTATAATTATTACAGTTCTGGCGATAATAACTGCATTATATGGGTAATAATGCACGTTATATTGCTAATAGTATAAGCAATAAGTATAATTATTACAGTTCTAGCAATAATACCTCCATTATATGGGTAATAATGCATGTTATATTGATAATATTGGGAGTAATAAGCATATTTATTATAGTTCTAGCGATAATAACTGCATAATATGGGTAATAATGCATGTCATATTGATAATGATATAAGTAATAAGTATAATTATTACAGTTCTAGCGATAATAACTGCATAATATGGGTAATAATGCATGTTATATTGAGAATAATATAAGTAATAAGTATAATTATTACAGTTCTGGCGATAATAACTGCATTATATGGGTAATAATGCACGTTATATTGCTAATAGTATAAGTAATAAGTATAATTATTACAGTTCTAGCGATAATACCTCCATTATATGGGTAATAATGCATGTTATATTGATAATGATATAAGTAATAAGTATAATTATTACAGTTCTAGCGACAATAACTGCATAATGTGGGTAATAATGCATGTTATATTGCTAATAATATAAGTAATAAGTATAATTATTACAGTTCTAGCGATAATAACTGCATTATATGGGTAATAATGCATGTTATATTGATAATATCGGGAGTAATAAGTATAATTATTACAGTTCTAGCCATAATAACTGCATTATATGGGTAAAAATGCATGAAATATTGATAATATTGGGAGTAATAAGTATATTTATTATGGTTCTAGAGATAATAACTGCATAATATGGGTAATAATGCATGTTGTATTGATAATAATATAAGTAATAAGTATAATTATTACAGTTCTAGCGATAATACCTCCATCATATGGGTAATAATGCATGTTGTATTGATGATAATGAAAGTAATACGTATATTTATTATAGTTCTAGCGATAATAACTGCATAATGTGGGTAATAATGCATGTTATATTGCTAATAATATAAGTAATGAGTATAATTATTACAGTTCTAGCGATAATAACTGCATTATATGGGTAATAATGCATGTTATATTGATGATAGTAAAAGTAATACGTATATTTATTATAGTTCTAGCGATAATAACTGCATAATATGGGTAATAATGCATGTTTTATTGATAATAATATAAGTAATAAGTATAATTATTACAGTTCTGGCGATAATACCTCCATTATATGAGTAATAGTGCATGTTATATTGAGAATAATATAAGTAATAAGTATAATTATTACAGTTCTGGCGATAATAACTGCATTATATGGGTAACAATGCACGTTATATTGCTAATAGTATAAGCAATAAGTATAATTATTAGAGTTCTAGCAATAATACCTCCATTATATGGGTAATAATGCATGTTATATTGATAATATTGGGAGTAATAAGCATATTTATTATAGTTCTAGCGATAATAACTGCATAATATGGGTAATAATGCATGTTATATTGATAATGATATAAGTAATAAGTATAATTATTACAGTTCTAATGATAATAACTGCATAATATGGGTAATAATGCACGTTATATTGCTAATAATATAAGTAATGAGTATAATTATTACAGTTCTAGCGATAATAACTGCATTATATGGGTAATAATGCATGTTATATTGATGATAGTAAAAGTAATACGTATATTTATTATAGTTCTAGCGATAATAACTGCATAATATGGGTAATAATGCATGTTTTATTGATAATAATATAAGTAATAAGTATAATTATTACAGTTCTAGCGATAATAACTGCATTATATGGGTAATAATGCATGTTATATTGCTAACAATATAAGTAATAAGTATAATTATTACAGTTCTAGCGATAATAACTGCATTATATGGGTAATAATGCATGTTATATTGATAATAATCTAAGTAATAAGTATAATTATTACAGTTCTAGCGATAATACCTCCATTATATGGGTAATAATGCATGTTATATTGAGAATAATATAAGTAATAAGTATAATTATTACAGTTCTGGCGATAATAACTGCATTATATGGGTAATAATGCACGTTATATTGCTAATAGTATAAGTAATAAGTATATATATTACAGTTCTAGCGATAATACCTCCATTATATGGGTAATAATGCATGTTATATTGATAATAATATAAGTAATTGGTATAATTATTACAGTTCTAGCGATAATAACTGCATTATATGGGTACTAATGCACGTTATATTGCTAATAATATAAGTAATAAGTATAATTATTACAGTTCTAGCGATAATAACTGCATTATATGGGTAATAATGCATGTTATATTGATAATATCGGGAGTAATAAGTATAATTATTATAGTTCTAGCGATAATAATAGTAAAATATGGCAAATAGTGCATGTTATATTGATAATAATAAAAGTAATAAGTATATTTATTACAGTTCTATCGATAATAACTGCATAATATGGGTAATAATGCATGTTATGTTGATGATAATGAAAGTAATACGTATGTTTATTATAGTTCTAGCGATAGTAACTGCATAATATGGGTAATAATGCATGTTATATTGATAATATCGGGAGTAATAAGTATAATTATTATAGTTCTAGCGATAATAATAGTAAAATATGGCTAATAGTGCATGTCATATTTTTAATAGTAAAAGTAGTAAGTATATTTATTACAGTTCTATCGATAATAACTGCATAATATGGGTAATAATGCATGTTATGTTGATGATAATGAAAGTAATACGTATGTTTATTATAGTTCTAGCGATAATAACTGCATAATATGGGTAATAATGCATGTTATATTGATAATAATATAAGTAATAAGTATAATTATTACAGTTCTAGCGATAATACCTCCATTATATGGGTAATAATGCATGTTATATTGATGATAATGAAAGCAATACGTATATTTATTATAGTTCTAGCGATAATAACTGCATAATATGGGTAATAATGCATGTTATATTGAGAATAATATAAGTAATAAGTATAATTATTACAGTTCTGGCTATAATAAGTGCATTATATGGGTAACAATGCACGTTATATTGCTAATAGTATAAGCAATAAGTATAATTATTACAGTTCTTGCAATAATACCTCCATTATATGGGTAATAATGCATGTTATATTGATAATATTGGGAGTAATAAGCATATTTATTATAGTTCTAGCGATAATAACTGCATAATATGGGTAATAATGCATGTTATGTTGATGATAATGAATGTAATACGTATGTTTATTATAGTTCTAGCGATAATAACTGCATAATATGGGTAATAATGCATGTTATATTGATAATAATATAAGTAATAAGTATAACTATTACAGTTCTAGCGATAATAACTGCAGTATATGGGTAATAATGCACGTTATATTGCTAACAATATAAGTAGTAAGTATAATTATTACAGTTCTAGCGATAATAACCGCATTATATGGGTAATAATGCACGTTATATTGCTAACAATATAAGTAATAAGTATAATTATTACAGTTCTAGCGATAATAACTGCATTATACGGGTAATAATGCATGTTATATTGATAATATTGGGAGTAATAAGTATATTTATTATGGTTCTAGAGATAATAACTGCATAATATGGGTAACAATGCATGTTATATTGATAATAATATAAGTAATAAGTATAATTATTACAGTTCTAGCGATAATACCTCCATTATATGGGTAATAATGCATGTTATATTGATGATAATGAAAGCAATACGTATATTTATTATAGTTCTAGCGATAATAACTGCATAATATGGGTAATAATGCATGTTATATTGAGAATAATATAAGTAATAAGTATAATTATTACAGTTCTGGCGATAATAAGTGCATTATATGGGTAACAATGCTCGTTATATTGCTAATAGTATAAGCAATAAGTATAATTATTACAGTTCTTGCAATAATACCTCCATTATATGGGTAATAATGCATGTTATATTGATAATATTGGGAGTAATAAGCATATTTATTATAGTTCTAGCGATAATAACTGCATAATATGGGTAATAATGCATGTTATATTGATAATGATATAAGTAATAAGTATAATTATTACAGTTCTAGCGATAATAACTGCATAATATGGGTAATAATGCATGTTATATTGAGAATAATATAAGTAATAAGTATAATTATTACAGTTCTGGCGATAATAACTGCATTATATGGGTAATAATGCACGTTATATTGCTAATAGTATAAGTAATAAGTATAATTATTACAGTTCTAGCGATAATACCTCCATTATATGGGTAATAATGCATGTTATATTGATAAGGATATAAGTAATAAGTATAATTATTACAGTTCTAGCGACAATAACTGCATAATATGGGTAATAATGCACGTTATATTGCTAATAATAAAAGTAATAAGTATAACTATTACAGTTCTAGCGATAATACCTGCATTATATGGGTAATAATGCATGTTATATTGATAATATCGGGAGTAATAAGTATAATTATTATAGCTCTAGCGATAATAATAGCACAATATGGCCAATAGTGCATGTTATATTGATAATAATAAAAGTAATGACTATATTTATTATAGTTCTATCGATAATAACTGCATAATATGTGTAATAATGCATGTTATATTGATGATAATAAAAGTACTAAGTATATTTATTACAGTTCTAGCAATAATAACTGCATTATATGGGTAATAATGCATGTTATATTGATAATAATATAAGTAATAAGTATATTTATTACAGTTCTAGCGATAATAACTGCATTATATGGGTAATAATGCATGTTATATTGATGATAATAAAAGTACTAAGTATATTTATTATACTTCTGTCGATAATAACTGCATTATATGGGTAATAATGCATGTTATATTGATAATAATATAAGTAATAAGTATAATTATTACAGTTCTAGCAATAATAACTGCATTATATGGGTAATAATGCATGTTATATTGATAATAATAAAAGTAATAAGTATATTTATTATAGTTCTACCGATAATAACTGCATAATATGGGTAATAATGCATGTTATAGTGATGACAATAAAAGTACTAAGTATATTTATCATAGTTCTAGCGATTATAACTGCATAATATGGGTAATATTGCATGATATATTGAGAATAATATAAGTAATAAGTATAATTATTATAGTTCTAGCGATAATAATAGTAAATTATGGCTAATAGTGCATGTTATATTGCTAATAATATAAGTAGTAAGTATAATTATTACAGTTCTAGCAATAATAACTGCATTATATGGGTAATAATGCATGTTATATTGATAATAATAAAAGTAATAAGTATATTTATTATACTTCTGTCGATAGTAACCGCATTATATGGGTAATAATGCATGTTATATTGATAATGATATAAGTAATAAGTATAATTATTACAGTTCTAGCGATAATAACTGCATTATATGGGTAATAATGCATGTTATATTGATAATATCGGGAGTAATAAGTATAATTATTATAGCTCTAGCGATAATAATAGCACAATATGGCCAATAGTGCATGTTATATTGATAATAATAAAAGTAATGACTATATTTATTATAGTTCTATCGATAATAACTGCATAATATGGGTAATAATGCATGTTATATTGATGATAATGAAAGTACTAAGTATATTTATTACAGTTCTAGCGATAATAACTGCATTATATGCGTAATAATGCATGTTATATTGATAATAATATAAGTAATAAGTATAATTATTACAAGTCTAGCGATAGTAACTGCATTATATGGGTAATAATGCATGTTATATTGATAATATCGGGAGTAATAAGTATAATTATTATAGTTCTGGCGATAATAATAGTAAATTATGGCTAATAGTGCATGTTATATTGCTAATAATATAAGTAGTAAGTATAATTATTACAGTTCTAGCGATAATAACTGCATTATATGGGTAATAATGCATGTTATATTGATGATAATAAAAGTACTAAGTATATTTATTATACTTCTGTCGATAATAACTGCATTATATGGGTAATAATGCATGTTATATTGATAATAATATAAGTAATAAGTATAATTATTACAGTTCTAGCGATAATAACTGCATTATTTGGATAATAATGGATGTTATATTGATAATATCGGGAATAATAAGTATAATTATTATAGTTCTAGCGATAGTGATAGTAAAATATGGCTAATAGTGCATGTTATATTGATGATAATAAAAGTAATACGTATATTTATTATAGTTCTAGCGGTAATAACTGCATAATATGGGTAATAATGCACGTTATATTGCTAATAATATAAGTAGTAAGTATAATTATTACAGTTCTAGCAATAATAACTGCATTATATGGGTAATAATGCATGTTATATTGATAATAATAAAAGTAATAAGTATATTTATTATAGTTCTACCGATAATAACTGCATAATATGGGTAATAATGCATGTTATAGTGATGACAATAAAAGTACTAAGTATATTTATCATAGTTCTAGCGATTAATACTGCATAATATGGGTAATATTGCATGATATATTGAGAATAATATAAGTAATAAGTATATTTATTACAGTTCTAGCGATAATAACTGCATTATATGGGTAATAATGCATGTTATATTGATGATAATAAAAGTACTAAGTATATTTATTATACTTCTGTCGATAATAACTGCATTATATGGGTAATAATGCATGTTATATTGATAATAATATAAGTAATAAGTATAATTATTACAGTTCTAGCGATAATAACTGCATTATATGCGTAATAATGAATGTTATATTGATAATATCGGGAGTAATAAGTATAGTTATTACAGTTCTAGCGATAAGAACTGCATTATATGGGTAATAATGGATGTTATATTGATAATATCGGGAGTAATAAGTATAATTATTATAGTTCTAGCGATAATGATACTAAAATATGGCTAATAGTGCATGTTATATTGATGATAATAAAAGTAATACGTATATTTATTATAGTTCTAGCGATAATAACTGCATAATATGGGTAATAATGCATGTTATATTGATGAGAATAAAAGTAATACGTATATTTATTATAGTTCTAGCGATAATAACTGCATAATATGGGTAATAATGCATGTTATATTGATAATAATATAAGTAATAAGTATAATTACTACAGTTCTAGCGATAATAACTGCATAATATGGGTAATAATGCACGTTATATTGCTAATAATAAAAGTAATAAGTATAACTATTACAGTTCTAGCGATAATACCTGCATTATATGGGTAATAATGCATGTTATATTGATAATATCGGGAGTAATAAGTATAATTATTATAGCTCTAGCGATAATAATAGCACAATATGGCCAATTGTGCATGTTATATTGATAATAATAAAAGTAATGACTATATTTATTATAGTTCTATCGATAATAACTGCATAATATGTGTAATAATGCATGTTATATTGATGATAATAAAAGTACTAAGTATATTTATTATAGTTCTATCGATAATAACTGCATAATATGGGTAATAATGCATGTTATATTGATGATAATGAAAGTAGTAAGTATATTTATTACAGTTCTAGCGATAATAACTGCATTATATGCGTAATAATGCATGTTATATTGATAATAATATAAGTAATAAGTATAATTATTACAATTCTAGCGATAGTAACTGCATTATATGGGTAATAATGCATGTTATATTGATAATATCGGGAGTAATAAGTATAATTATTATAGTTCTAGCGATAATAATAGTAAATTATGGCTAATAGTGCATGTTATATTGCTAATAATATAAGTAGTAAGTATAATTATTACAGTTCTAGCGATAATAACTGCATTATATGGGCAATAATGCATGTTATATTGATAACATCGGAAGTAATAAGTATAATTATTATAGTTCTAGCGATAATAACTGCATAATATGGGTAATAATGCATGTTATATTGATAATAATATAAGTAATAAGTATAATTACTACAGTTCTAGCGATAATAACTGCATAATATGGGTAATAATGCACGTTATATTGCTAATAATAAAAGTAATAAGTATAACTATTACAGTTCTAGCGATAATACCTGCATTATATGGGTAATAATGCATGTTATATTGATAATATCGGGAGTAATAAGTATAATTATTATAGCTCTAGCGATAATAATAGCACAATATGGCCAATAGTGCATGTTATATTGATAATAATAAAAGTAATGACTATATTTATTATAGTTCTATCGATAATAACTGCATAATATGTGTAATAATGCATGTTATATTGATGATAATAAAAGTACTAAGTATATTTATTACAGTTCTAGCAATAATAACTGCATTATATGGGTAATAATGCATGTTATATTGATAATAATAAAAGTAATAAGTATATTTATTATAGTTCTACCGATAATAACTGCATAATATGGGTAATAATGCATGTTATAGTGATGACAATAAAAGTACTAAGTATATTTATCATAGTTCTAGCGATTATAACTGCATAATATGGGTAATATTGCATGATATATTGAGAATAATATAAGTAATAAGTATATTTATTACAGTTCTAGCGATAATAACTGCATTATATGGGTAATAATGCATGTTATATTGATGATAATAAAAGTACTAAGTATATTTATTATACTTCTGTCGATAATAACTGCATTATATGGGTAATAATGCATGTTATATTGATAATAATATAAGTAATAAGTATAATTATTACAGTTCTAGCAATAATAACTGCATTATATGGGTAATAATGCATGTTATATTGATAATAATAAAAGTAATAAGTATATTTATTATAGTTCTACCGATAATAACTGCATAATATGGGTAATAATGCATGTTATAGTGATGACAATAAAAGTACTAAGTATATTTATCATAGTTCTAGCGATTATAACTGCATAATATGGGTAATATTGCATGATATATTGAGAATAATATAAGTAATAAGTATATTTATTACAGTTCTAGCGATAATAACTGCATTATATGGGTAATAATGCATGTTATATTGATGATAATAAAAGTACTAAGTATATTTATTATACTTCTGTCGATAATAACTGCATTATATGGGTAATAATGCATGTTATATTGATAATAATATAAGTAATAAGTATAATTATTACAGTTCTAGCAATAATAACTGCATTATATGGGTAATAATGCATGTTATATTGATAATAATAAAAGTAATAAGTATATTTATTATAGTTCTACCGATAATAACTGCATAATATGGGTAATAATGCATGTTATAGTGATGACAATAAAAGTACTAAGTATATTTATCATAGTTCTAGCGATTATAACTGCATAATATGGGTAATATTGCATGATATATTGAGAATAATATAAGTAATAAGTATATTTATTACAGTTCTAGCGATAATAACTGCATTATATGGGTAATAATGCATGTTATATTGATGATAATAAAAGTACTAAGTATATTTATTATACTTCTGTCGATAATAACTGCATTATATGGGTAATAATGCATGTTATATTGATAATAATATAAGTAATAAGTATAATTATTACAGTTCTAGCGATAATAACTGCATTATATGCGTAATAATGCATGTTATATTGATAATATCGGGAGTAATAAGTATAGTTATTACAGTTCTAGCGATAAGAACTGCATTATATGGGTAATAATGGATGTTATATTGATAATATCGGGAGTAATAAGTATAATTATTACAGTCCTAGCGATAATACTAGTAAAATATGGCAAAGAGTGCCTGTTATATTGATAATAATAAAAGTAATAAGTATATTTATTATACTTCTGTCGATAATAACTGCATTATATGGTTAATAATGCATGTTATATTGATAATAATAAAAGTAATAAGTATATTTATTATAGTTCTGTCGACAATAACTACATAGTATGGGTAATAATGCATGTAATGTTGATGAAAATAAATGTACTAAGTATATTTATTACAGTTCTAGCGATTATAACTGCATAATATGGGTAATAATGCATGTTATATTGATAATAATATGAGTAGTAGGTATAAATATTACAGTTCTAGCGATAATAACTGCATTATATGGGCAATAATGCATGTTATATTGATAACATCGGAAGTAATAAGTATAATTATTATAGTTCTAGCGATAATAACTGCATAATATGGGTAATAATGCATGTTATATTGATAATAATATAAGTAATAAGTATAATTACTACAGTTCTAGCGATAATAACTGCATAATATGGGTCATAATGCACGTTATGTTGCTAATAATAAAAGTAATAAGTATAACTATTACAGTTCTAGCGATAATACCTGCATTATATGGGTAATAATGGATGTTATATTGATAATATCGGGAGTAATAAGTATAATTATTATAGCTCTAGCGATAATAATAGCACAATATGGCCAATAGTGCATGTTATATTGATAATAATAAAAGTAATGACTATATTTATTATAGTTCTATCGATAATAACTGCATAATATGTGTAATAATGCATGTTATATTGATGATAATAAAAGTACTAAGTATATTTATTATAGTTCTATCGATAATAACTGCATAATATGGGTAATAATGCATGTTATATTGATGATAATGAAAGTAGTAAGTATATTTATTACAGTTCTAGCGATAATAACTGCATTATATGCGTAATAATGCATGTTATATTGATAATAATATAAGTAATAAGTATAATTATTACAATCCTAGCGATAGTAACTGCATTATATGGGTAATAATGCATGTTATATTGATAATATCGGGAGTAATAAGTATAATTATTATAGTTCTAGCGATAATCATAGTAAAATATGGCTAATAGTGCATGTTATATTGATGATAACAAAAGTAATACGTATATTTATTATAGTTCTAGCGATAATAACTGCAGAATATGGGTAATAATGCATGTTATATTGATGATAATAAAAGTAATACGTATATTTATTATAGTTCTAGCGATAATAACTGCATAATATGGGTAATAATGCATGTTATATTGAGAATAATATAAGTAATAAGTATAATTATTACAGTTCTAGCGATAATAACTGCATTATTTGGATAATAATGGATGTTATATTGATAATATCGGGAATAATAAGTATAATTATTATAGCTCTAGCGATAATGATAGTAAAATATGGCTAATAGTGCATGTTATATTGATGATAATAAAAGTAATACGTATATTTATTATAGTTCTAGCGATAATAACTGCAGAATATGGGTAATAATGCATGTTATATTGATGATAATAAAAGTAATACGTATATTTATTATAGTTCTAGCGATAATAACTGCATAATATGGGTAATAATGCATGTTATATTGATAATAATATAAGTAATAAGTATAATTATTACAGTTCTAGCGATAATAACTGCATTATATGGGTAATAATGCATGTTATATTGATAATATTGGGAGTAATAAGTATAATTATTATAGTTCTAGCGATAATAACTGCATTATATGGGTAATAATGCACGTTATATTGCTAATAATATACGTAATAAGTATAATTATTACAGTTCTAGCGATAATAACTGCATGTTATATTGATAATAATAAAAGTAATAAGTATATTTATTATACTTCTGTCGATAGTAACTGCATTATATGGGTAATAATGCATGTTATATTGATAATAATATAAGTAATAAGTATAATTATTACAGTTCTAGCGATAATAACTGCATTATATGGGTAATAATGCATGTTATATTGATAATATCGGGAGTAATAAGTATAATTTATATAGTTTTCGCGATAATAATAGTACAATATGGCTGATAGTGCTTGTTATATTGATAATAATAAAAGTAATAAGTATATTTATTATAGTTCTATCGATAATAACTGCATAGTATGGGTAATAATGCATGTTATATTGATGATAATAAAAGTAATACGTATATTTATTATAGTTCTAGCGATAATAACTGCATAATATGGGTAATAATGCATGTTATACTGAGAATAATATAAGTAATAAGTATAATTATTACAGTTCTAGCGACAATAACTGCATTATTTGGGTAATAATGAATGTTATGTTGATAATATCGGGAGTAATAAGTATAATTATCATAGTTTTCGCGATAATAATAGTACAATATTTCTAATAGTGCATGTTATATTGATAATAATAAAAGTAATAAGTATATTTATTATAGTTCCATCGATAATAACTGCATAATATGGGTAATAATGCATGTTATATTGATGATAATTAAAGTACTAAGTATATTTATTATAGTTCTAGCGATCATAACTGCATAATATGCGTAATAATGCATGTTATATTGATAATAATATAAGTAATAAGTATAATTATTACAATTCTATCGATGAGAACTGCATTATATGGGTAATAATGCATGTTATATAGATAATATTGGGAGTAATAAGTATAATTATTATAGTTCTAGCGATAATGATAGTAAAATATGGCTAATAGTGCATGTTATATTGATGATAATATAAGTAATAAGTATAATTATTACAGTTCTAGCGATAATAACTCCATTATATGGCTAATAATGCATGTTGTATTGATAATAATATAAGTAACAAGTATAATTATTACAGTTCTAGCGATAATAACTTCATAATATGGGTAATAATGCACGTTATATTGCTAATAATATAAGTAGTAAGTATAATTATTACAGTTCTAGCGATAATAACTGCATTATATGGGTAATAATGCATGTTATATTGATAATAATAAAAGTAATAAGTATATTTATTATACTTCTGTCGATAGTAACTGCATTATATGGGTAATAATGCATGTTATATTGATAATAATATAAGTAATAAGTATAATTATTACAGTTCTAGCGATAATAACTGCATTATATGGGTAATAATGCATGTTATATTGCTAATAATATACGTAATAAGTATAATTATTACAGTTCTAGCGATAATAACTGCATGTTATATTGATAATAATAAAAGTAATAAGTATATTTATTATAGTTCCATCGATAATAACTGCATAATATGGGTAATAATGCATGTTATATTGATGATAATTAAAGTACTAAGTATATTTATTATAGTTCTAGCGATAATAACTGCATAATATGGGTAATAATGCATGTTATATTGAGAATAATATAAGTAATAAGTATAATTATTACAGTTCCAGCGATAATAACTGCATTATTTTGGTAATAATGGATGTTATATAGATAATATCGGGACTAATAAGTATAATTATTATAGTTCTAGCGATAATGATAGTAAAATATGGCTAATAGTGCATGTTATATTGATGATAATAAAAGTAATACGTATATTTATTATAGTTCTAGCGATAATAACTGCATAATATGGGTAATAATGCATGTTATATTGATGATAATGAAAGTAATACGTATATTTATTATAGTTCTAGCTATAATAACTGCATAATATGGGTAATAATGCATGTTATATTGATAATAATATAAGTAATAAGTATAATTATTACAGTTCTAGCGATAATAACTGCATTATATGGGTAATAATGCATGTTATATTGATGATAATAAAAGTACTAAGTATATTTATTATACTTCTGTCGATAATAACTGCATTATATGGGTAATAATGCATGTTATATTGATAATAATATAAGTAATAAGTATAATTATTACAGTTCTAGCGATAATAACTGCATTATATGGGTAATAATGCATGTTATACTGAGAATAATATAAGTAATAAGTATAATTGTTACAGTTCTAGCGATAATAACTGCATTATTTGGGTAATAATGAATGTTATGTTGATAATATCGGGAGTAATAAGTATAATTATCATAGTTTTCGCGATAATAATAGTACAATATTTCTAATAGTGCATGTTATATTGATAATAATAAAAGTAATAAGTATATTTATTATAGTTCCATCGATAATAACTTCATAATATGGGTAATAATGCATGTTATATTGATGATAATATAAGTAATAAGTATAATTATTACAGTTCTAGCGATAATAACTGCATTATATGGGTAATAATGCATGTTATATTGATAATATTGGGAGTAATAAGTATAATTATTATAGTTCTAGCGATAATCATAGTAAAATATGGCTAATAGTGCATGTTATATTGATGATAATAAAAGTAATACGTATATTTATTATAGTTCTAGCGATAATAACTGCATAATATGGGTAATAATGCATGTTATATTGATGATAATAAAAGTAATACGTATATTTATTATAGTTCTAGTGATAATAACTTCATAATATGGGTAATAATGCATGTTATATTGAGAATAATATAAGTAATAAGTATAATTATTACAGTTCTAGCGATAATAACTGCATTATTTGGATAATAATGGATGTTATATTGATAATATCGGGAATAATAAGTATAATTATTATAGTTCTAGCGATAATGATAGTAAAAAATGGCTATTAGTGAATGTTATATTGATGATAATAAAAGTAATACGTATATTTATTATAGTTCTAGCGATAATAACTGCATAATATGGGTAATAATGCATGTTATATTGATGATAATAAAAGTAATACGTATATTTATTATAGTTCTAGCGATAATAACTGCATAATATGGGTAATAATGCATGTTATATTGAGAATAATATAAGTAATAAGTATAATTATTACAGTTCCAGCGATAATAACTGCATTATTTTGGTAATAATGGATGTTATATTGATAATATCGGGAGTAATAAGTATAATTATTATAGTTCTAGCGATAATGATAGTAAAATATGGCTAATGGTGCATGTTATATTGATGATAATAAAAGTAATACGTATATTTATTACAGTTATATCGATAATAACTGCATAATATGGGTAATAATGCATGTTATATTGATGATAATGAAAGTAATACGTATATTTATTATACTTCTGTCGATAATAACTGCATTATATGGGTAATAAGGCATGTTATATTGATAATAATATAAGTAATAAGTACAATTATTACAGTTCTAGCGATAATAACTGCATTATATGGGTAATAATGCATGTTATATTGATAATATCGGGAGTAATAAGTATAATTTATATAGTTTTCGCGATAATAATAGTACAATATGGCTAATAGTGCATGTTATATTGATAATAATAAAAGTAATAAGTATATTTATTATAGTTCTATCGATAATAACTGCATAGTATGGGTAATAATGCATGTTATATTGATGATAATAAAAGTAATACGTATATTTATTATAGTTCTAGCGATAATAACTGCATAATATGGGTAATAATGCATGTTATACTGAGAATAATATAAGTAATAAGTATAATTATTACAGTTCTAGCGATAATAACTGCATTATTTGGGTAATAATGAATGTTATGTTGATAATATCGGGAGTAATAAGTATAATTATCATAGTTTTCGCGATAATAATAGTACAATATTTCTAATAGTGCATGTTATATTGATAATAATAAAAGTAATAAGTATATTTATTATAGTTCCATCGATAATAACTGCATAATATGGGTAATAATGCATGTTATATTGATGATAATTAAAGTACTAAGTATATTTATTATAGTTCTAGCGATCATAACTGCATAATATGCGTAATAATGCATGTTATATTGATAATAATAGAAGTAATAAGTATAATTATTACAATTCTAGCGACGAGAACTGCATTATATGGGTAATAATGCATGTTATATAGATAATATTGGGAGTAATAAGTATAATTATTATAGTTCTAGCGATAATGATAGTAAAATATGGCTAATAGTGCATGTTATATTGATGATAATATAAGTAATAAGTATAATTATTACAGTTCTAGCGATAATAACTCCATTATATGGGTAATAATGAATGTTATGTTGATAATATCGGGAGTAATAAGTATAATTATCATAGTTTTCGCGATAATAATAGTACAATATTTCTAATAGTGCATGTTATATTGATAATAATAAAAGTAATAAGTATATTTATTATAGTTCCATCGATAATAACTGCATAATATAGGTAATAATGCATGTTATATTGATGATAATATAAGTAATAAGTATAATTATTACAGTTCTAGCGATAATAACTGCATTATATGGGTAATAATGCATGTTATATTGATAATATTGGGAGTAATAAGTATAATTATTATAGTTCTAGCGATAATCATAATAAAATATGGCTAATAGTGCATGTTATATTGATGATAATAAAGGTAATACGTATATTTATTATAGTTCTAGCGATAATAACTGCATAATATGGGTAATAATGCATGTTATATTGATGATAATAAAAGTAATACGTATATTTATTATAGTTCTAGTGATTATAACTTCATAATATGGGTAATAATGCATGTTATATTGAGAATAATATAAGTAATAAGTATAATTATTACAGTTCTAGCGATAATAACTGCATTATTTGGATAATAATGGATGTTATATTGATAATATCGGGAATAATTAGTATAATTATTATAGTTCTAGCGATAATGATAGTAAAAAATGGCTATTAGTGCATGTTATATTGATGATAATAAAAGTAATACGTATATTTATTATAGTTCTAGCGATAATAACTGCATAATATGGGTAATAATGCATGTTATATTGATGATAATAAAAGTAATACGTATATTTATTATAGTTCTAGCGATAATAACTGCATAACATGGGTAATAATGCATGTTATATTGATGATAATAAAAGTAATACGTATATTTATTATAGTTCTAGTGATAATAACTTCATAATATGGGTAATAATGCATGTTATATTGAGAATAATATAAGTAATAAGTATAATTATTACAGTTCTAGCGATAATAACTGCATTATTTGGATAATAATGGATGTTATATTGATAATATCGGGAATAATAAGTATAATTATTATAGTTCTAGCGATAATGATAGTAAAAAATGGCTATTAGTGCATGTTATATTGATGATAATAAAAGTAATACGTATATTTATTATAGTTCTAGCGATAATAACTGCATAATATGGGTAATAATGCATGTTATATTGATGATAATAAAAGTAATACGTATATTTATTATAGTTCTAGCGATAATAACTGCATAATATGGGTAATAATGCATGTTATATTGAGAATAATATAAGTAATAAGTATAATTATTACAGTTCCAGCGATAATAACTGCATTATTTTGGTAATAATGGATGTTATATTGATAATATCGGGAGTAATAAGTATAATTATTATAGTTCTAGCGATAATGATAGTAAAATATGGCTAATGGTGCATGTTATATTGATGATAATAAAAGTAATACGTATATTTATTACAGTTATATCGATAATAACTGCATAATATGGGTAATAATGCATGTTATATTGATGATAATGAAAGTAATACGTATATTTATTATACTTCTGTCGATAATAACTGCATTATATGGGTAATAAGGCATGTTATATTGATAATAATATAAGTAATAAGTATAATTATTACAGTTCTAGCGATAATAACTGCATTATATGGGTAATAATGCATGTTATATTGATAATATCGGGAGTAATAAGTATAATTTATATAGTTTTCGCGATAATAATAGTACAATATGGCTAATAGTGCATGTTATATTGATAATAATAAAAGTAATAAGTATATTTATTATAGTTCTATCGATAATAACTGCATAGTATGGGTAATAATGCATGTTATATTGATGATAATAAAAGTAATACGTATATTTATTATAGTTCTAGCGATAATAACTGCATAATATGGGTAATAATGCATGTTATACTGAGAATAATATAAGTAATAAGTATAATTATTACAGTTCTAGCGATAATAACTGCATTATTTGGGTAATAATGAATGTTATGTTGATAATATCGGGAGTAATAAGTATAATTATCATAGTTTTCGCGATAATAATAGTACAATATTTCTAATAGTGCATGTTATATTGATAATAATAAAAGTAATAAGTATATTTATTATAGTTCCATCGATAATAACTGCATAATATGGGTAATAATGCATGTTATATTGATGATAATAAAAGTACTAAGTATATTTATTATACTTCTGTCGATAATAACTGCATTATATGGGTAATAATGCATGTTATATTGATAATAATATAAGTAATAAGTATAATTATTACAGTTCTAGCGATAATAACTGCATTATATGCGTAATAATGCATGTTATATTGATAATATCGGGAGTAATAAGTATAATTTATATAGTTTTCGCGATAATAATAGTACAATATGGCTAATAGTGCATGTTATATTGATAATAATAAAAGCAATAAGTATATTTATTATAGTTCTAGCGATAATAACTGCATTATATGGGTAATAATGCAAGTTATACTGAGAATAATATAAGTAATAAGTATAATTATTACAGTTCTAGCGATAATAACTGCATTATTTGGGTAATAATGAATGTTATGTTGATAATATCGGGAGTAATAAGTATAATTATCATAGTTTTCGCGATAATAATAGTACAATATTTCTAATAGTGCATGTTATATTGATAATAATAAAAGTAATAAGTATATTTATTATAGTTCCATCGATAATAACTGCATAATATGGGTAATAATGCATGTTATATTGATGATAATATAAGTAATAAGTATAATTATTACAGTTCTAGCGATAATAACTGCATTATATGGGTAATAATGCATGTTATATTGATAATATTGGGAGTAATAAGTATAATTATTATAGTTCTAGCGATAATCATAGTAAAATATGGCTAATAGTGCATGTTATATTGATGATAATAAAAGTAATACGTATATTTATTATAGTTCTAGCGATAATAACTGCATAATATGGGTAATAATGCATGTTATATTGATGATAATAAAAGTAATACGTATATTTATTATAGTTCTAGTGATTATAACTTCATAATATGGGTAATAATGCATGTTATATTGAGAATAATATAAGTAATAAGTATAATTATTACAGTTCTAGCGATAATAACTGCATTATTTGGATAATAATGGATGTTATATTGATAATATCGGGAATAATAAGTATAATTATTATAGTTCTAGCGATAATGATAGTAAAAAATGGATATTAGTGCATGTTATATTGATGATAATAAAAGTAATACGTATATTTATTATAGTTCTAGCGATAATAACTGCATAATATGGGTAATAATGCATGTTATATTGATGATAATAAAAGTAATACGTATATTTATTATAGTTCTAGCGATAATAACTGCATAATATGGGTAATAATGCATGTTATATTGATGATAATAAAAGTAATACGTATATTTATTATAGTTCTAGTGATAATAACTTCATAATATGGGTAATAATGCATGTTATATTGAGAATAATATAAGTAATAAGTATAATTATTACAGTTCTAGCGATAATAACTGCATTATTTGGATAATAATGGATGTTATATTGATAATATCGGGAATAATAAGTATAATTATTATAGTTCTAGCGATAATGATAGTAAAAAATGGCTATTAGTGCATGTTATATTGATGATAATAAAAGTAATACGTATATTTATTATAGTTCTAGCGATAATAACTGCATAATATGGGTAATAATGCATGTTATATTGATGATAATAAAAGTAATACGTATATTTATTATAGTTCTAGCGATAATAACTGCATAATATGGGTAATAATGCATGTTATATTGAGAATAATATAAGTAATAAGTATAATTATTACAGTTCCAGCGATAATAACTGCATTATTTTGGTAATAATGGATGTTATATTGATAATATCGGGAGTAATAAGTATAATTATTATAGTTCTAGCGATAATGATAGTAAAATATGGCTAATGGTGCATGTTATATTGATGATAATAAAAGTAATACGTATATTTATTACAGTTATATCGATAATAACTGCATAATATGGGTAATAATGCATGTTATATTGATGATAATGAAAGTAATACGTATATTTATTATACTTCTGTCGATAATAACTGCATTATATGGGTAATAAGGCATGTTATATTGATAATAATATAAGTAATAAGTATAATTATTACAGTTCTAGCGATAATAACTGCATTATATGGGTAATAATGCATGTTATATTGATAATATCGGGAGTAATAAGTATAATTTATATAGTTTTCGCGATAATAAAAGTACAATATGGCTAATAGTGCATGTTATATTGATAATAATAAAAGTAATAAGTATATTTATTATAGTTCTATCGATAATAACTGCATAGTATGGGTAATAATGCATGTTATATTGATGATAATAAAAGTAATACGTATATTTATTATAGTTCTAGCGATAATAACTGCATAATATGGGTAATAATGCATGTTATACTGAGAATAATATAAGTAATAAGTATAATTATTACAGTTCTAGCGATAATAACTGCATTATTTGGGTAATAATGAATGTTATGTTGATAATATCGGGAGTAATAAGTATAATTATCATAGTTTTCGCGATAATAATAGTACAATATTTCTAATAGTGCATGTTATATTGATAATAATAAAAGTAATAAGTATATTTATTATAGTTCCATCGATAATAACTGCATAATATGGGTAATAATGCATGTTATATTGATGATAATAAAAGTACTAAGTATATTTATTATACTTCTGTCGATAATAACTGCATTATATGGGTAATAATGCATGTTATATTGATAATAATATAAGTAATAAGTATAATTATTACAGTTCTAGCGATAATAACTGCATTATATGCGTAATAATGCATGTTATATTGATAATATCGGGAGTAATAAGTATAATTTATATAGTTTTCGCGATAATAATAGTACAATATGGCTAATAGTGCATGTTATATTGATAATAATAAAAGTAATAAGTATATTTATTATAGTTCCATCGATAATAACTGCATAATATGGGTAATAATGCATGTTATATTGATGATAATATAAGTAACAAGTATAATTATTACAGTTCTAGCGATAATAACTGCATTATATGGGTAATAATGCATGTTATATTGATAATATTGGGAGTAATAAGTATAATTATTATAGTTCTAGCGATAATCATAGTAAAATATGGCTAATAGTGCATGTTATATTGATGATAATAAAAGTAATACGTATATTTATTATAGTTCTAGCGATAATAACTGCATAATATGGGTAATAATGCATGTTATATTGATGATAATAAAAGTAATACGTATATTTATTATAGTTCTAGTGATTATAACTTCATAATATGGGTAATAATGCATGTTATATTGAGAATAATATAAGTAATAAGTATAATTATTACAGTTCTAGCGATAATAACTGCATTATTTGGATAATAATGGATGTTATATTGATAATATCGGGAATAATAAGTATAATTATTATAGTTCTAGCGATAATGATAGTAAAAAATGGATATTAGTGCATGTTATATTGATGATAATAAAAGTAATACGTATATTTATTATAGTTCTAGCGATAATAACTGCATAATATGGGTAATAATTCATGTTATATTGATGATAATAAAAGTAATACGTATATTTATTATAGTTCTAGCGATAATAACTGCATAATATGGGTAATAATGCATGTTATATTGATGATAATAAAAGTAATACGTATATTTATTATAGTTCTAGTGATAATAACTTCATAATATGGGTAATAATGCATGTTATATTGAGAATAATATAAGTAATAAGTATAATTATTACAGTTCTAGCGATAATAACTGCATTATTTGGATAATAATGGATGTTATATTGATAATATCGGGAATAATAAGTATAATTATTATAGTTCTAGCGATAATGATAGTAAAAAATGGCTATTAGTGCATGTTATATTGATGATAATAAAAGTAATACGTATATTTATTATAGTTCTAGCGATAATAACTGCATAATATGGGTAATAATGCATGTTATATTGATGATAATAAAAGTAATACGTATATTTATTATAGTTCTAGCGATAATAACTGCATAATATGGGTAATAATGCATGTTATATTGAGAATAATATAAGTAATAAGTATAATTATTACAGTTCTAGCGATAATAACTGCATTATTTGGGTAATAATGAATGTTATGTTGATAATATCGGGAGTAATAAGTATAATTATCATAGTTTTCGCGATAATAATAGTACAATATTTCTAATAGTGCATGTTATATTGATAATAATAAAAGTAATAAGTATATTTATTATAGTTCCATCGATAATAACTGCATAATATGGGTAATAATGCATGTTATATTGATGATAATAAAAGTACTAAGTATATTTATTATACTTCTGTCGATAATAACTGCATTATATGGGTAATAATGCATGTTATATTGATAATAATATAAGTAATAAGTATAATTATTACAGTTCTAGCGATAATAACTGCATTATATGCGTAATAATGCATGTTATATTGATAATATCGGGAGTAATAAGTATAATTTATATAGTTTTCGCGATAATAATAGTACAATATGGCTAATAGTGCATGTTATATTGATAATAATAAAAGCAATAAGTATATTTATTATAGTTCTAGCGATAATAACTGCATTATATGGGTAATAATGCAAGTTATACTGAGAATAATATAAGTAATAAGTATAATTATTACAGTTCTAGCGATAATAACTGCATTATTTGGGTAATAATGAATGTTATGTTGATAATATCGGGAGTAATAAGTATAATTATCATAGTTTTCGCGATAATAATAGTACAATATTTCTAATAGTGCATGTTATATTGATAATAATAAAAGTAATAAGTATATTTATTATAGTTCCATCGATAATAACTGCATAATATGGGTAATAATGCATGTTATATTGATGATAATATAAGTAATAAGTATAATTATTACAGTTCCAGCGATAATAACTGCATTATATGGGTAATAATGCATGTTATATTGATAATATTGGGAGTAATAAGTATAATTATTATAGTTCTAGCGATAATCATAGTAAAATATGGCTAATAGTGCATGTTATATTGATGATAATAAAAGTAATACGTATATTTATTATAGTTCTAGCGATAATAACTGCATAATATGGGTAATAATGCATGTTATATTGATGATAATAAAAGTAATACGTATATTTATTATAGTTCTAGTGATTATAACTTCATAATATGGGTAATAATGCATGTTATATTGAGAATAATATAAGTAATAAGTATAATTATTACAGTTCTAGCGATAATAACTGCATTATTTGGATAATAATGGATGTTATATTGATAATATCGGGAATAATAAGTATAATTATTATAGTTCTAGCGATAATGATAGTAAAAAATGGCTATTAGTGCATGTTATATTGATGATAATAAAAGTAATACGTATATTTATTATAGTTCTAGCGATAATAACTGCATAATATGGGTAATAATGCATGTTATATTGATGATAATAAAAGTAATACGTATATTTATTATAGTTCTAGCGATAATAACTGCATAATATGGGTAATAATGCATGTTATATTGATGATAATAAAAGTAATACGTATATTTATTATAGTTCTAGTGATAATAACTTCATAATATGGGTAATAATGCATGTTATATTGAGAATAATATAAGTAATAAGTATAATTATTACAGTTCTAGCGATAATAACTGCATTATTTGGATAATAATGGATGTTATATTGATAATATCGGGAATAATAAGTATAATTATTATAGTTCTAGCGATAATGATAGTAAAAAATGGCTATTAGTGCATGTTATATTGATGATAATAAAAGTAATACGTATATTTATTATAGTTCTAGCGATAATAACTGCATAATATGGGTAATAATGCATGTTATATTGATGATAATAACAGTAATACGTATATTTATTATAGTTCTAGCGATAATAACTGCATAATATGGGTAATAATGCATGTTATATTGAGAATAATATAAGTAATAAGTATAATTATTACAGTTCCAGCGATAATAACTGCATTATTTTGGTAATAATGGATGTTATATTGATAATATCGGGAGTAATAAGTATAATTATTATAGTTCTAGCGATAATGATAGTAAAATATGGCTAATGGTGCATGTTATATTGATGATAATAAAAGTAATACGTATATTTATTACAGTTATATCGATAATAACTGCATAATATGGGTAATAATGCATGTTATATTGATGATAATGAAAGTAATACGTATATTTATTATACTTCTGTCGATAATAACTGCATTATATGGGTAATAAGGCATGTTATATTGATAATAATATAAGTAATAAGTATAATTATTACAGTTCTAGCGATAATAACTGCATTATATGGGTAATAATGCATGTTATATTGATAATATCGGGAGTAATAAGTATAATTTATATAGTTTTCGCGATAATAATAGTACAATATGGCTAATAGTGCATGTTATATTGATAATAATAAAAGTAATAAGTATATTTATTATAGTTCTATCGATAATAACTGCATAGTATGGGTAATAATGCATGTTATATTGATGATAATAAAAGTAATACGTATATTTATTATAGTTCTAGCGATAATAACTGCATAATATGGGTAATAATGCATGTTATACTGAGAATAATATAAGTAATAAGTATAATTATTACAGTTCTAGCGATAATAACTGCATTATTTGGGTAATAATGAATGTTATGTTGATAATATCGGGAGTAATAAGTATAATTATCATAGTTTTCGCGATAATAATAGTACAATATTTCTAATAGTGCATGTTATATTGATAATAATAAAAGTAATAAGTATATTTATTATAGTTCCATCGATAATAACTGCATAATATGGGTAATAATGCATGTTATATTGATGATAATAAAAGTACTAAGTATATTTATTATACTTCTGTCGATAATAACTGCATTATATGGGTAATAATGCATGTTATATTGATAATAATATAAGTAATAAGTATAATTATTACAGTTCTAGCGATAATAACTGCATTATATGCGTAATAATGCATGTTATATTGATAATATCGGGAGTAATAAGTATAATTTATATAGTTTTCGCGATAATAATAGTACAATGTGGCTAATAGTGCATGTTATATTGATAATAATAAAAGCAATAAGTATATTTATTATAGTTCTAGCGATAATAACTGCATTATATGGGTAATAATGCATGTTATACTGAGAATAATATAAGTAATAAGTATAATTATTACAGTTCTAGCGATAATAACTGCATTATTTGGGTAATAATGAATGTTATGTTGATAATATCGGGAGTAATAAGTATAATTATCATAGTTTTCGCGATAATAATAGTACAATATTTCTAATAGTGCATGTTATATTGATAATAATAAAAGTAATAAGTATATTTATTGTAGTTCCATCGATAATAACTGCATAATATGGGTAATAATGCATGTTATATTGATGATAATATAAGTAATAAGTATAATTATTACAGTTCTAGCGATAATAACTGCATTATATGGGTAATAATGCATGTTATATTGATAATATTGGGAGTAATAAGTATAATTATTATAGTTCTAGCGATAATCATAGTAAAATATGGCTAATAGTGCATGTTATATTGATGATAATAAAAGTAATACGTATATTTATTATAGTTCTAGCGATAATAACTGCATAATATGGGTAATAATGCATGTTATATTGATGATAATAAAAGTAATACGTATATTTATTATAGTTCTAGTGATTATAACTTCATAATATGGGTAATAATGCATGTTATATTGAGAATAATATAAGTAATAAGTATAATTATTACAGTTCTAGCGATAATAACTGCATTATTTGGATAATAATGGATGTTATATTGATAATATCGGGAATAATAAGTATAATTATTATAGTTCTAGCGATAATGATAGTAAAAAATGGCTATTAGTGCATGTTATATTGATGATAATAAAAGTAATACGTATATTTATTATAGTTCTAGCGATAATAACTGCATAATATGGGTAATAATGCATGTTATATTGATGATAATAAAAGTAATACGTATATTTATTATAGTTCTAGCGATAATAACTGCATAATATGGGTAATAATGCATGTTATATTGAGAATAATATAAGTAATAAGTATAATTATTACAGTTCCAGCGATAATAACTGCATTATTTTGGTAATAATGGATGTTATATTGATAATATCGGGAGTAATAAGTATAATTATTATAGTTCTAGCGATAATGATAGTAAAATATGGCTAATGGTGCATGTTATATTGATGATAATAAAAGTAATACGTATATTTATTACAGTTATATCGATAATAACTGCATAATATGGGTAATAATGCATGTTATATTGATGATAATGAAAGTAATACGTATATTTATTATACTTCTGTCGATAATAACTGCATTATATGGGTAATAAGGCATGTTATATTGATAATAATATAAGTAATAAGTATAATTATTACAGTTCTAGCGATAATAACTGCATTATATGGGTAATAATGCATGTTATATTGATAATATCGGGAGTAATAAGTATAATTTATATAGTTTTCGCGATAATAATAGTACAATATGGCTAATAGTGCATGTTATATTGATAATAATAAAAGTAATAAGTATATTTATTATAGTTCTATCGATAATAACTGCATAGTATGGGTAATAATGCATGTTATATTGATGATAATAAAAGTAATACGTATATTTATTATAGTTCTAGCGATAATAACTGCATAATATGGGTAATAATGCATGTTATACTGAGAATAATATAAGTAATGGGTATAATTATTACAGTTCTAGCGATAATAACTGCATTATTTGGGTAATAATGAATGTTATGTTGATAATATCGGGAGTAATAAGTATAATTATCATTGTTTTCGCGATAATAATAGTACAATATTTCTAATAGTGCATGTTATATTGATAATAATAAAAGTAATAAGTATATTTATTATAGTTCCATCGATAACAACTGCATAATATGGGTAATAATGCATGTTATATTGATGATAATTAAAGTACTAAGTATATTTATTATAGTTCTAGCGATCATAACTTCATAATATGGGTAATAATGCACGTTATATTGCTAATAATATAAGTAGTAAGTATAATTATTACAGTTCTAGCGATAATAACTGCATTATATGGGTAATAATGCATGTTATATTGATAATAATAAAAGTAATAAGTATATGTATTATACTTCTGTCGATAGTAACTGCATTATATGGGTAATAATGCATGTTATATTGATAATAATATAAGTAATAAGTATAATTATTACAGTTCTAGCGATAATAACTGCATTATATGGGTAATAATGCATGTTATATTGATAATAATAAAAGTAATAAGTATATTTATTATAGTTCTAGTGATAATAACTTCATAATATGGGTAATAATGCATGTTATATTGAGAATAATATAAGTAATAAGTATAATTATTACAGTTCTAGCGATAATAACTGCATTATTTGGATAATAATGGATGTTATATTGATAATATCGGGAATAATAAGTATAATTATTATAGTTCTAGCGATAATGATAGTAAAAAATGGCTATTAGTGCATGTTATATTAATGATAATAAAAGTAATACGTATATTTATTATAGTTCTAGCGATAATAACTGCATAATATGGGTAATAATGCATGTTATATTGATGATAATAAAAGTAATACGTATATTTATTATAGTTCTAGCGATAATAACTGCATAATATGGGTAATAATGCATGTTATATTGAGAATAATATAAGTAATAAGTATAATTATTACAGTTCCAGCGATAATAACTGCATTATTTTGGTAATAATGGATGTTATATTGATAATATCGGGACTAATAAGTATAATTATTACAGTTCTAGCGATAATACTAGTAAAATATGGCTAAGAGTGCCTGTTATATTCATAATAGTGAAAGTAATAAGTATATTTATTATACTTCTGTCGATAATAACTGTATTATTTGGGTAATAGTGCACGTTATATTGCTAATAGTATAAGTAATAAGTATAATTATTACAGTCCTAGCGATAATAACTGCATTATATGGGTAATAATGCATGTTATATTGATAATATCGGGAGTAATAAGTATAATTATTATAGTTTTCGCGATAATAATAGTACAATATTTCTAATAGTGCATGTTATATTGATAATAATAAAAGTAATACGTATATTTATTATAGTTCTAGCGATAATAACTGCATAATATGGGTAATAATGCATGTTATATTGAATATAATATAAGTAATAAGTATAATTATTACAGTTCCAGCGATAATAACTGCATTATTTTGGTAATAATGGATGTTATATTGATAATATCGGGAGTAATAAGTATAATTATTATAGTTCTAGCGATAATGATAGTAAAATATGGCTAATAGTGCATGTTATATTGATGATAATAAAAGTAATACGTATATTTATTATAGTTGTAGCGATAATAACTGCATAATATGGGTAATAATGCATGTTATATTGATAATAATATAAGTAATAAGTATAATTATTACAGTTCTAGCGATAATAACTGCATTATATGGGTAATAATGCATGTTATATTGATAATATTGGGAGTAATAAGTATAATTATTATAGTTCTAGCGATAATGATAGTAAAATATGGCTAATAGTGCATGTTATATTGATGATAATATAAGTAATAAGTATAATTATTACAGTTCTAGCGATAATAACTCCATTATATGGGTAATAATGCATGTTGTATTGATAATAATATAAGTAACAAGTATAATTATTACAGTTCTACCGATAATAACTGCATTATTTGGGTAATAATGAATGTTATGTTGATAATATCGGGAGTAATAAGTATAATTATCATTGTTTTCGCGATAATAATAGTACAATATTTCTAATAGTGCATGTTATATTGATAATAATAAAAGTAATAAGTATATTTATTATAGTTCCATCGATAACAACTGCATAATATGGGTAATAATGCATGTTATATTGATGATAATTAAAGTACTAAGTATATTTATTATAGTTCTAGCGATCATAACTTCATAATATGGGTAATAATGCACGTTATATTGCTAATAATATAAGTAGTAAGTATAATTATTACAGTTCTAGCGATAATAACTGCATTATATGGGTAATAATGCATGTTATATTGATAATAATAAAAGTAATAAGTATATGTATTATACTTCTGTCGATAGTAACTGCATTATATGGGTAATAATGCATGTTATATTGATAATAATATAAGTAATAAGTATAATTATTACAGTTCTAGCGATAATAACTGCATTATATGGGTAATAATGCATGTTATATTGATAATAATAAAAGTAATAAGTATATTTATTATAGTTCTAGTGATAATAACTTCATAATATGGGTAATAATGCATGTTATATTGAGAATAATATAAGTAATAAGTATAATTATTACAGTTCCAGCGATAATAACTGCATTATTGTGGTAATCATGGATGTTATATTGATAATATCGGGACTAATAAGTATAATTATTACAGTTCTAGCGATAATACTAGTAAAATATGGCTAAGAGTGCCTGTTATATTCATAATAGTAAAAGTAATAAGTATATTTATTATACTTCTGTCGATAATAACTGCATTATTTGGGTAATAGTGCACGTTATATTGCTAATAGTATAAGTAATAAGTATAATTATTACAGTCCTAGCGATAATAACTGCATTATATGGGTAATAATGCATGTTATATTGATAATAATAAAAGTAATACGTATATTTATTATAGTTCTAGCGATAATAACTGCATAATATGGGTAATAATGCATGTTATATTGAATATAATATAAGTAATAAGTATAATTATTACAGTTCCAGCGATAATAACTGCATTATTTTGGTAATAATGGATGTTATATTGATAATATCGGGAGTAATAAGTATAATTATTATAGTTCTAGCGATAATGATAGTAAAATATGGCTAATAGTGCATGTTATATTGATGATAATAAAAGTAATACGTATATTTATTATAGTTGTAGCGATAATAACTGCATAATATGGGTAATAATGCATGTTATATTGATAATAATATAAGTAATAAGTATAATTATTACAGTTCTAGCGATAATAACTGCATTATATGGGTAATAATGCATGTTATATTGATAATATTGGGAGTAATAAGTATAATTATTATAGTTCTAGCGATAATGATAGTAAAATATGGCTAATAGTGCATGTTATATTGATGATAATATAAGTAATAAGTATAATTATTACAGTTCTAGCGATAACAACTCCATTATATGGGTAATAATGCATGTTGTATTGATAATAATATAAGTAATAAGTATAATTATTACAGTTCTAGCGATAATAACTGCATTATATGGGTAATAATGCATGTTATATTGATAATATTGGGAGTAATAAGTATAATTATTAT
The DNA here is from genome assembly GCA_963576845.1 of Megachile leachella. Taxonomy (NCBI): domain Eukaryota; kingdom Metazoa; phylum Arthropoda; class Insecta; order Hymenoptera; family Megachilidae; genus Megachile; species Megachile leachella. The sequence goes on from CAUYWW010000072.1 coordinate 187,903, forward strand.
AGTTCTAGCGATAATGATAGTAAAATATGGCTAATAGTGCATGTTATATTGATGATAATATAAGTAATAAGTATAATTATTACAGTTCTAGCGATAATAACTCCATTATATGGGTAATAATGCATGTTGTATTGATAATAATATAAGTAACAAGTATAATTATTACAGTTCTACCGATAATAACTGCATTATTTGGGTAATAATGAATGTTATGTTGATAATATCGGGAGTAATAAGTATAATTATCATTGTTTTCGCGATAATAATAGTACAATATTTCTAATAGTGCATGTTATATTGATAATAATAAAAGTAATAAGTATATTTATTATAGTTCCATCGATAACAACTGCATAATATGGGTAATAATGCATGTTATATTGATGATAATTAAAGTACTAAGTATATTTATTATAGTTCTAGCGATCATAACTTCATAATATGGGTAATAATGCACGTTATATTGCTAATAATATAAGTAGTAAGTATAATTATTACAGTTCTAGCGATAATAACTGCATTATATGGGTAATAATGCATGTTATATTGATAATAATAAAAGTAATAAGTATATGTATTATACTTCTGTCGATAGTAACTGCATTATATGGGTAATAATGCATGTTATATTGATAATAATATAAGTAATAAGTATAATTATTACAGTTCTAGCGATAATAACTGCATTATATGGGTAATAATGCATGTTATATTGATAATAATAAAAGTAATAAGTATATTTATTATAGTTCTAGTGATAATAACTTCATAATATGGGTAATAATGCATGTTATATTGAGAATAATATAAGTAATAAGTATAATTATTACAGTTCCAGCGATAATAACTGCATTATTGTGGTAATCATGGATGTTATATTGATAATATCGGGACTAATAAGTATAATTATTACAGTTCTAGCGATAATACTAGTAAAATATGGCTAAGAGTGCCTGTTATATTCATAATAGTAAAAGTAATAAGTATATTTATTATACTTCTGTCGATAATAACTGCATTATTTGGGTAATAGTGCACGTTATATTGCTAATAGTATAAGTAATAAGTATAATTATTACAGTCCTAGCGATAATAACTGCATTATATGGGTAATAATGCATGTTATATTGATAATAATAAAAGTAATACGTATATTTATTATAGTTCTAGCGATAATAACTGCATAATATGGGTAATAATGCATGTTATATTGAATATAATATAAGTAATAAGTATAATTATTACAGTTCCAGCGATAATAACTGCATTATTTTGGTAATAATGGATGTTATATTGATAATATCGGGAGTAATAAGTATAATTATTATAGTTCTAGCGATAATGATAGTAAAATATGGCTAATAGTGCATGTTATATTGATGATAATAAAAGTAATACGTATATTTATTATAGTTGTAGCGATAATAACTGCATAATATGGGTAATAATGCATGTTATATTGATAATAATATAAGTAATAAGTATAATTATTACAGTTCTAGCGATAATAACTGCATTATATGGGTAATAATGCATGTTATATTGATAATATTGGGAGTAATAAGTATAATTATTATAGTTCTAGCGATAATGATAGTAAAATATGGCTAATAGTGCATGTTATATTGATGATAATATAAGTAATAAGTATAATTATTACAGTTCTAGCGATAATAACTCCATTATATGGGTAATAATGCATGTTGTATTGATAATAATATAAGTAACAAGTATAATTATTACAGTTCTACCGATAATAACTGCATTATTTGGGTAATAATGAATGTTATGTTGATAATATCGGGAGTAATAAGTATAATTATCATTGTTTTCGCGATAATAATAGTACAATATTTCTAATAGTGCATGTTATATTGATAATAATAAAAGTAATAAGTATATTTATTATAGTTCCATCGATAACAACTGCATAATATGGGTAATAATGCATGTTATATTGATGATAATTAAAGTACTAAGTATATTTATTATAGTTCTAGCGATCATAACTTCATAATATGGGTAATAATGCACGTTATATTGCTAATAATATAAGTAGTAAGTATAATTATTACAGTTCTAGCGATAATAACTGCATTATATGGGTAATAATGCATGTTATATTGATAATAATAAAAGTAGTAAGTATATGTATTATACTTCTGTCGATAGTAACTGCATTATATGGGTAATAATGCATGTTATATTGATAATAATATAAGTAATAAGTATAATTATTACAGTTCTAGCGATAATAACTGCATTATATGGGTAATAATGCATGTTATATTGATAATAATAAAAGTAATAAGTATATTTATTATAGTTCTAGTGATAATAACTTCATAATATGGGTAATAATGCATGTTATATTGAGAATAATATATGTAATAAGTATAATTATTACAGTTCCAGCGATAATAACTGCATTATTGTGGTAATAATGGATGTTATATTGATAATATCGGGACTAATAAGTATAATTATTACAGTTCTAGCGATAATACTAGTAAAATATGGCTAAGAGTGCCTGTTATATTCATAATAGTAAAAGTAATAAGTATATTTATTATACTTCTGTCGATAATAACTGCATTATTTGGGTAATAGTGCACGTTATATTGCTAATAGTATAAGTAATAAGTATAATTATTACAGTCCTAGCGATAATAACTGCATTATATGGGTAATAATGCATGTTATATAGATAATATCGGGAGTAATAAGTATAATTATTATAGTTTTCGCGATAATAATAGTACAATATTTCTAATAGTGCATGTTATATTGATAATAATAAAAGTAATACGTATATTTATTATAGTTCTAGCGATAATAACTGCATAATATGGGTAATAATGCATGTTATATTGAGAATAATATAAGTAATAAGTATAATTATTACACTTCCAGCGATAATAACTGCATTATTTGGGTAATAATGGATGTTATATTGATAATATCGGGAGTAATAAGCATAATTATTGTAGTTCTAGCGATAATCATAGTAAAATATGGCTAATAGTGCATGTTATATTGATGATAATAAAAGTAATACGTATATTTATTATAGTTCTAGCGATAATAACTGCATAATATGGGTAATAATGCATGTTATATTGATGATAATAAAAGTAATACGTATATTTATTATAGTTCTAGTGATAATAACTTCATAATATGGGTAATAATGCATGTTATATTGAGAATAATCTAAGTAATAAGTATAGTTATTACAGTTCTAGCGATAATAACTGCATTATTTGGGTAATAATGAATGTTATGTTGATAATATCGGGAGTAATAAGTATAATTATTAGAGTTCTAGCGATAATACTAGTAAAATATGGCTAACAGTGCCTGTTATATTGATAATAATAAAAGTAATAAGTATACTTGTTATACTTCTGTCGATAATAACTGCATTATATGGGTAATAATGCATGTTATATTGATGATAATGAGAGTAGTAAGTATATTTATTACAGTTCTATCGATAATAACTGCATAATATGGGTAATAATGCATGTTATATTGATAATAATAAAAGTAATAAGTATATTTATTATAGTTCTATCGATAATAACTGCATAATATGGGTAATAATGCATGTTATATTGATGATAATGAAAGTAGTAAGTATATTTATTACAGTTCTAGCGATAATAACTGCATAATATGGGTAATAATGTACGTTATATTGCTAATAATATAAGTAATAAGTATAATTATTACAGTTCTAGCGATAATAACTGCATTATATGGGTAATAATGCATGTTACATTGATAATATTGGGAGTAATAGGTATATTTATTATAGTTCTAGCGATAATAACTGCATAATATGGGTAATAATGCATGTTATATTGCTAACAATATAAGTAATAAGTATAATTATTACAGTTCTAGCGATAATAACTGCATTATATGGGTAATAATGCATGTTATATTGATAATAATATAAGTAATAAGTATAATTATTACAGTTCTAGCGATAATACCTCCATTATATGGGTAATAATGCATGTTATATTGATGATAATGAAAGTAATACGTATAGTTATTATAGTTCTAGCGATAATAACTGCATAATATGGGTAAAAATGCATGTTATATTGAGAATAATATAAGTAATAAGTATAATTATTACAGTTCTAGCGATAATAACTGCATTATATGCGTAATAATGCATGTTATATTGATAATAATATAAGTAATAAGTATAATTATTACAATTCTAGCGATAGTAACTGCATTATATGGGTAATAATGCATGTTATATTGATAATATCGGGAGTAATAAGTATAATTATTACAGTTCTAGCGATAATAATAGTAAAATATGGCTAATAGTGCATGATATGTTGATAATAGTAAAAGTAATAAGTATATTTATTACAGTTCTATCGATAATAACTGCATAATATGGGTAATACTGCATGTTATGTTGATGATAATGAAAGTAATACGTATGTTTATTATAGTTCTAGCGATAATAACTGCATAATATGGGTAATAATGCATGTTATATTGAGAATAATATAAGTAATAAGTATAATTATTACAGTTCTAGCGATAATAACTGCATAATATGGGTAATAATGCATGTTATATTGATGATAATGAAAGTAGTAAGTATATTTATTACAGTTCTAGCGATAATAACTGCATTATATGCGTAATAATGCATGTTATATTGATAATAATATAAGTAATAAGTATAATTATTACAATTCTAGCGATAGTAACTGCATTATATGGGTAATAATGCATGTTATATTGATAATATCGGGAGTAATAAGTATAATTATTATAGTTCTAGCGATAATAATAGTAAAATATGGCTAATAGTGCATGTTATATTGATAATAATAAAAGTAATAAGTATATTTATTACAGTTCTATCGATAATAACTGCATAATATGGGTAATAATGCATGTTATATTGATGATAATGAAAGTAATACGTATATTTATTATAGTTCTAGGGATAATAACTGCATAATGTGGGTAATAATGCATGTTATATTGATAATAATATAAGTAATAAGTATAATTATTACAGTTCTAGCGATAATAACTGCATAATATGGGTAATAATGTACGTTATATTGCTAATAATATAAGTAATAAGTATAATTATTACAGTTCTAGCGATAATAACTGCATTATATGGGTAATAATGCATGTTACATTGATAATAATATAAGTAATAAGTATAATTATTACAGTTCTAGCGATAATACCTCCATTATATGGGTAATAATGCATGTTATATTGATGATAATGAAAGTAATACGTATATTTATTACAGTTCTATCGATAATAACTGCATAATATGGGTAATAATGCATGTTATGTTGATAATAATATAAGTAATGAGTATAATTATTACAGTTCTGGCGATAATAACTGCATTATATGGGTAATAATGCATGTTATGTTGATAATAATAAAAGTAATAAGTATAATTATTACAGTTCTAGCGATAATACCTCCATTATATGGGTAATAATGCATGTTATATTGATAATAATATAAGTAATAAGCATAATTATTACAGTTCTAGCGATAATAACTGCATAATATGGGTAATAATGCACGTTATATTGCTAATAGTATAAGTAATAAGTATAATTATTACAGTTCTTGCGATAATACCTCCATTATATGGGTAATAATGCATGTTATATTGATAATAATATAAGTAATAAGTATAATTATTACAGTTCTAGCGATAATACCTCCATTATATGGGTAATAATGCATGTTATATTGATGATAATGAAAGTAATACGTATATTTATTGTAGTTCTAGTGATAATAACTGCATAATATGGGTAATAATGCATGTTATATTGAGAATAATATAAGTAATAAGTATAATTATTACAGTTCTGGCGATAATAACTGCATTATATGGGTAATAATGCACGTTATATTGCTAATAGTATAAGTAATAAGTATAATTATTACAGTTCTTGCGATAATACCTCCATTATATGGGTAATAATGCATGTTATATTGATAACAATATAAGTAATAAGTATAATTATTACAGTTCTAGCGATAATAACTGCATTATATGGGTAATAATGCACATTATATTGCTAATAATATAAGTAATAAGTATAATTATTACAGTTCTAGCGATAATAACTGCATTATATGGGTAATAATGCATGTTATATTGATAATATCGGGAGTAATAAGTATAATTATTATAGTTCTAGCGATAATAATAGTAAAATATGGCAAATAGTGCATGTTATATTGATAATAATAAAAGTAATAAGTATATTTATTACAGTTCTATCGATAATAACTGCATAATATGGGTAATAATGCATGCTATATTGATGATAATAAAAGTAATACGTATATTTATTATAGTTCTAGCGATAATAACTGCATAATATGGGTAATAATGCATGTTATATTGATGATAATGAAAGTAATACGTATATTTATTATAGTTCTAGCGATAATAACTGCATAATATGGGTAATAATGCATGTTATATTGAGAATAATATAAGTAATAAGTATAATTATTACAGTTCTGGCGATAATAACTGCATTATATGGGTAATAATGCACGTTATATTGCTAATAGTATAAGTAATAAGTATAATTATTACAGTTCTTGCGATAATAACTGCATTATATGGGTAATAATGCATGTTATATTGATGATAATGAAAGTAATACGTATATTTATTACAGTTCTATCGATAACAACTGCATAATATGGGTAATAATGCATGTTATGTTGATGATAATGAAAGTAATACGTATGTTTATTATAGTTCTATCGATAATAACTGCATAATATGGGTAATAATGCATGTTATGTTGATGATAATGAAAGTAATACGTATGTTTATTATAGTTCTATCGATAATAACTGCATAATATGGGTAATAATGCATGTTATGTTGATAATAATATAAGTAATGAGTATAATTATTACAGTTCTGGCGATAATAACTGCATTATATGGGTAATAATGCATGTTATGTTGATAATAATAAAAGTAATAAGTATAATTATTACAGTTCTTGCGATAATACCTCCATTATATGGGTAATAATGCATGTTATATTGATAACAATATAAGTAATAAGTATAATTATTACAGTTCTAGCGATAATAACTGCATTATATGGGTAATAATGCACATTATATTGCTAATAATATAAGTAATAAGTATAATTATTACAGTTCTAGCGATAATAACTGCATTATATGGGTAATAATGCATGTTATATTGATAATATCGGGAGTAATAAGTATAATTATTATAGTTCTAGCGATAATAATAGTAAAATATGGCAAATAGTGCATGTTATATTGATAATAATAAAAGTAATAAGTATATTTATTACAGTTCTATCGATAATAACTGCATAATATGGGTAATAATGCATGCTATATTGATGATAATAAAAGTAATACGTATATTTATTATAGTTCTAGCGATAATAACTGCATAATATGGGTAATAATGCATGTTATATTGATGATAATGAAAGTAATACGTATATTTATTATAGTTCTAGCGATAATAACTGCATAATATGGGTAATAATGCATGTTATATTGAGAATAATATAAGTAATAAGTATAATTATTACAGTTCTGGCGATAATAACTGCATTATATGGGTAATAATGCACGTTATATTGCTAATAGTATAAGTAATAAGTATAATTATTACAGTTCTTGCGATAATAACTGCATTATATGGGTAATAATGCATGTTATATTGATGATAATGAAAGTAATACGTATATTTATTACAGTTCTATCGATAACAACTGCATAATATGGGTAATAATGCATGTTATGTTGATGATAATGAAAGTAATACGTATGTTTATTATAGTTCTATCGATAATAACTGCATAATATGGGTAATAATGCATGTTATGTTGAGAATAATATAAGTAATAAGTATAATTATTACAGTTCTGGCGATAATAACTGCATTATATGGGTAATAATGCACGTTATATTGCTAATAGTATAAGTAATAAGTATAATTATTACAGTTCTAGCGATAATACCTCCATTATATGGGTAATAATGCATGTTATGTTGATAATAATATAAGTAATAAGTATAATTATAACAGTTCTAGCGATAATAACTGCATTATATGGGTAATAATGCACGTTATATTGCTAATAGTATAAGTAATAAGTATAATTATTACAGTTCTAGCGATAATAACTGCATAATATGGGTAATAATGCACGTTATATTGCTAATAGTATAAGTAATAAGTATAATTATTACAGTTCTTGCGATAATACCTCCATTATATGGGTAATAATGCATGTTATATTGATAATAATATAAGTAATAAGTATAATTATTACAGTTCTAGCGATAATACCTCCATTATATGGGTAATAATGCATGTTATATTGATGATAATGAAAGTAATACGTATATTTATTATAGTTCTAGCGATAATAACTGCATAATATGGGTAATAATGCATGTTATATTGATCATAATGAAAGTAATACGTATATTTATTATAGTTCTAGCGATAATAACTGCATAATATGGGTAATAATGCATGTTATATTGAGAATAATATAAGTAATAAGTATAATTATTACAGTTCTGGCGATAATAACTGCATTATATGGGTAATAATGCACGTTATATAGCTAATAGTATAAGTAATAAGTATAATTATTACAGTTCTTGCGATAATAACTGCATTATATGGGTAATAATGCATGTTATATTGATGATAATGAAAGTAATACGTATATTTATTATAGTTCTAGCGATAATAACTGCATAATATGGGTAATAATGCATGTTATATTGATAATAATATAAGTAATAAGTATAATTATTACAGTTCTGGCGATAATAACTGCATTATATGGGTAATAATGCACGTTATATTGCTAATAGTATAAGTAATAAGTATAATTATTACAGTTCTTGCGATAATAACTGCATTATATGGGTAATAATGCATGTTATATTGATGATAATGAAAGTAATACGTATATTTATTACAGTTCTATCGATAACAACTGCATAATATGGGTAATAATGCATGTTATGTTGATGATAATGAAAGTAATACGTATGTTTATTATAGTTCTATCGATAATAACTGCATAATATGGGTAATAATGCATGTTATGTTGAGAATAATATAAGTAATAAGTATAATTATTACAGTTCTGGCGATAATAACTGCATTATATGGGTAATAATGCACGTTATATTGCTAATAGTATAAGTAATAAGTATAATTATTACAGTTCTAGCGATAATTCCTCCATTATATGGGTAATAATGCATGTTATGTTGATAATAATATAAGTAATAAGTATAATTATAACAGTTCTAGCGATAATAACTGCATTATATGGGTAATAATGCACGTTATATTGCTAATAGTATAAGTAATAAGTATAATTATTACAGTTCTAGCGATAATAACTGCATAATATGGGTAATAATGCACGTTATATTGCTAATAGTATAAGTAATAAGTATAATTATTACAGTTCTTGCGATAATACCTCCATTATATGGGTAATAATGCATGTTATATTGATAATAATATAAGTAATAAGTATAATTATTACAGTTCTAGCGATAATACCTCCATTATATGGGTAATAATGCATGTTATATTGATGATAATGAAAGTAATACGTATATTTATTATAGTTCTAGCGATAATAACGGCATAATATGGGTAATAATGCATGTTATATTGATGATAATGAAAGTAATGCGTATATTTATTATAGTTCTAGCGATAATAACTGCATAATATGGGTAATAATGCATGTTATATTGAGAATAATATAAGTAATAAGTATAATTATTACAGTTCTGGCGATAATAACTGCATTATATGGGTAATAATGCACGTTATATTGCTAATAGTATAAGTAATAAGTATAATTATTACAGTTCTTGCGATAATAACTGCATTATATGGGTAATAATGCATGTTATATTGATGATAATGAAAGTAATACGTATATTTATTATAGTTCTAGCGATAATAACTGCATAATATGGGTAATAATGCATGTTATATTGATAATAATATAAGTAATAAGTATAATTATTACAGTCCTAGCGATAATACCTCCATTATATGGGTAATAATGCATGTTATATTGATGATAATGAAAGTAATACGTATATTTATTACAGTTCTATCGATAATAACTGCATAATATGGGTAATAATGCATGTTATGTTGATGATAATGAAAGTAATACGTATGTTTATTATAGTTCTAGCGATAATAACTGCATAATATGGGTAATAATGCATGTTATATTGAGAATAATATAAGTAATAAGTATAATTATTACAGTTCTGGCGATAATAACTGCATTATATGGGTAATAATGCACGTTATATTGCTAATAGTATAAGTAATAAGTATAATTATTACAGTTCTAGCGATAATACCTCCATTATATGGGTAATAATGCATGTTATGTTGATAATAATATAAGTAATAAGTATAATTATTACAGTTCTAGCGATAATAACTGCATTATATGGGTAATAATGCATGTTATATTGAGAATAATATAAGTAATAAGTACAATTATTACAGTTCTGGCGATAATAACTGCATTATATGGGTAATAATGCACGTTATATTGCTAATAGTATAAGTAATAAGTATAATTATTACAGTTCTAGCGATAATAACTGCATAATATGGGTAATAATGCACGTTATATTGCTAATAGTATAAGTAATAAGTATAATTATTACAGTTCTTGCGATAATACCTCCATTATATGGGTAATAATGCATGTTATATTGATAATAATATAAGTAATAAGTATAATTATTACAGTTCTAGCGATAATAACTGCATAATATGGGTAATAATGCACGTTATATTGCTAATAATATAAGTAATGAGTACAATTATTACAGTACTAGCGATAATAACTGCATAATATGGGTAATAATGCATGTTATATTGATGATAATGAAAGTAATACGTATATTTATTATAGTTCTAGCGATAATAACTGCATAATATGGGTAATAATGCATGTTATATTGATGATAATGAAAGTAATACGTATATTTATTATAGTTCTAGCGATAATAACTGCATAATATGGGTAATAATGCATGTTATATTGAGAATAATATAAGTAATAAGTATAATTATTACAGTTCTGGCGATAATACCTCCATTATATGGGTAATAATGCATGTTATATTGATGAACATGAAAGTAATACGTATATTTATTACAGTTCTATCGATAATAACTGCATAATATGGGTAATAATGCATGTTATGTTGATGATAATGAAAGTAATACGTATGTTTATTATAGTTCTAGCGATAATAACTGCATAATATGGGTAATAATGCATGTTATATTGAGAATAATATAAGTAATAAGTATAATTATTACAGTTCTGGCGATAATAACTGCATTATATGGGTAATAATGCACGTTATATTGCTAATAGTATAAGTAATAAGTATAATTATTACAGTTCTAGCGATAATACCTCCATTATATGGGTAATAATGCATGTTATGTTGATAATAATATAAGTAATAAGTATAATTATTACAGTTCTAGCGATAATAACTGCATTATATGGGTAATAATGCATGTTATATTGAGAATAATATAAGTAATAAGTATAATTATTACAGTTCTGGCGATAATAACTGCATTATATGGGTAATAATGCACGTTATATTGCTAATAGTATAAGTAATAAGTATAAGTATTACAGTTCTAGCGATAATAACTGCATAATATGGGTAATAATGCACGTTATATTGCTAATAGTATAAGTAATAAGTATAATTATTACAGTTCTTGCGATAATACCTCCATTATATGGGTAATAATGCATGTTATATTGATAATAATATAAGTAATAAGTATAATTATTACAGTTCTAGCGATAATAACTGCGTTATATGGATAATAATGCATGTTATATTGCTAACAATATAAGTAATAAGTATAATTATTACAGTTCTAGCGATAATAACTGCATTATATGGGTAATAATGCATGTTATATTGATAATATCGGGAGTAATAAGTATAATTATTATAGTTCTAGCGATAATAATAGTAAAATATGGCAAATAGTGCATGTTATATTGCTAATAGTATAAGTAATAAGTATAATTATTACAGTTCTAGCGATAATAACTGCATTATATGGGTAAAAATGCATGTTATATTGATAATATTGGGAGTAATAGGTATATTTATTATGGTTCTAGAGATAATAACTGCATAATATGGGTAATAATGCATGTTATATTGATAACAATATAAGTAATAAGTACAATTATTACAGTTCTAGCGATAATAACTGCATAATATGGGTAATAATGCACGTTATATTGCTAATAATATAAGTAATGAGTATAATTATTACAGTTCTAGCGATAATAACTGCATTATATGGGTAATAATGCACGTTATATTGCTAATAGTATAAGTAATAAGTATAATTATTACAGTTCTTGCGATAATACCTCCATTATATGGGTAATAATGCATGTTATATTGATAATAATATAAGTAATAAGTATAATTATTACAGTTCTAGCGATAATAACTGCATTATATGGGTAATAATGCATGTTACATTGATAATATTGGGAGTAATAAGTGTATTTATTATAGTTCTAGCGATAATAACTGCATAATATGGGTAATAATGCATGTTATATTTATAATAATATAAGTAATAAGTATAATTATTACAGTTCTAGCAATAATACCTCCATTATATGGGTAATAATGCATGTTATATTGATGATAATGAAAGTAATACGTATATTTATTATAGTTCTTGCGATAATAACTGCATTACATGGGAAATAATGCATGTTATATTGATAATATTGGGACTAATAAGTATATTTATTATAGTTCTAGCGATAATAACTGCATAATATGGGTAATAATGCATGTTATATTGAGAATAATATAAGTAATAAGTATAATTATTACAGTTCTGGCGATAATAACTGCATTATATGGGTAATAATGCACGTTATATTGCTAATAGTATAAGTAATAAGTATAATTATAACAGTTCTAGCGATAATACCTCCATTATATGGGTAATAATGCATGTTATATTGATAATGATATAAGTAATAAGTATAATTATTACAGTTCTACCGATAATAACTGCATAATATGGGTAATAATGCACGTTATATTGCTAATAATATAAGTAATGAGTACAATTATTACAGTTCTAGTGATAATAACTGCATTATATGGGTAATAATGCATGTTATGTTGATAATAACATAAGTAATAAGTATAATTATTACAGTTCTAGCGATAATAACTGCATTATATGGGTAATAATGCATGTTATATTGATAATAATATAAGTAATAAGTATAATTATTACAGTTCTAGCGATAATAACTGCATTATATGGGTAATAATGCACGTTATATTGCTAACAATATAAGTAATAAGTATAATTATTACAGTTCTAGCGATAATAACTGCATTATATGGGTAAAAATGCATGTTATATTGATAATATTGGGAGTAATAAGTATATTTATTATGGTTCTAGAGATAATAACTGCATAATATGGGTAATAATGCATGTTATATTGATAATAATATAAGTAATAAGTATAATTATTACAGTTCTAACGATAATACCTGCATTATATGGGTAATAATGCATGTTATATTGATGATAATGAAAGTAATACGTATATTTATTATAGTTCTAGCGATAATAACTGCATAATATGGGTAATAATGCATGTTATATTGAGAATAATATAAGTAATAAGTATAATTATTACAGTTCTGGCGATAATAACTGCATTATATGGGTAATAATGCACGTTATATTGCTAATAGTATAAGTAATAAGTATAATTATTACAGTTCTTGCGATAATACCTCCATTATATGGGTAATAATGCATGTTATATTGATAATGATATAAGTAATAAGTACAATTATTACAGTTCTAGCGATAATAACTGCATAATATGGGTAATAATGCACGTTATATTGCTAATAATATTAGTAATGAGTACAATTATTACAGTTCTAGCGATAATAACTGCATTATATGGGTAATAATGCATGTTTTATTGATAATAATATAAGTAATAAGTATAATTATTACAGTTCTAGCGATAATACCTCCATTATATGGGTAGTAATGCATGTTATATTGAGAATAATATAAGTAATAAGTATAATTATTACAGTTCTAGCGATAATAATAGTAAAATATGGCTAATAGTGCATGATATATTGATAATAGTAAAAGTAATAAGTATATTTATTACAGTTCTATCGATAATAACTGCATAATATGGGTAATAATGCATGCTATATTGATGATAATAAAAGTAATACGTATATTTATTATAGTTCTAGCGATAATAACTGCATAATATAGGTAATAATGCATGTTATATTGATAATAATATAAGTAATAAGTATAATTATTACAGTTCTAGCGACAATAACTTCATTATATGGGTAATAATGCACTATATATTGCTAACAATATAAGTAATAAGTATAATTATTACAGTTCTAGCGATAATAATAGTAAAATATGGCTAATAGTGCATGATATATTGATAATAGTAAAAGTAATAAGTATATTTATTACAGTTCTATCGATAATAACTGCATAATATGGGTAATAATGCATGTTATATTGATGACAATGAAAGTAGTAAGTATATTTATTACAGTTCTAGCGATAATAACTGCATTATATGCCTAATAAGGCATGTTATATTGATAATATCGGGAGTAATTAGTATAATTATTATAGTTCTAGCGATAGTAATAGTAAAATATGGCTAATAGTGCATGTCATATTTTTAATAGTAAAAGTGGTAAGTATATTTATTACAGTTCTATCGATAATAACTGCATAATATGGGTAATAATGCATGTTATGTTGATGATAATAAAAGTAATACGTATATTTATTATAGTTCTAGCGATAATAACTGCATAATATGGGTAATAATGCATGTTATATTGATAATAATATAAGTAATAAGTATAATTATTACAGTTCTAGCGATAATAACTGCATTATATGGGTAATAATGCACGTTATGTTGCTAACAATATAAGTAATAAGTATAATTATTACAGTTCTAGCGATAATAACTGCATTATATGGGTAAAAATGCATGTTATATTGATAATATTGGGAGTAATAAGTATATTTATTATGGTTCTAGAGATAATAACTGCATAATATGGGTAATAATGCATGTTATATTGATAATAATATAAGTAATAAGTATAATTATTACAGTTCTAACGATAATACCTGCATTATATGGGTAATAATGCATGTTATATTGATGATAATGAAAGTAATACGTATATTTATTATAGTTCTAGCGATAATAACTGCATTATATGGGTAATAATGCATGTTGTATTGATAATAATGTAAGTAATAAGTATAATTATTACAATTCTAGCGATAATAACTGCATAATATGGGTAACAATGCACGTTATATTGCTAATAATATAAGTAATAAGTATAATTATTACAGTTCTAGCGATAATAACTGCATTATATGGGTAATAATGCATGTTATATTGATAATAATAAAAGTAATAAGTATATTTATTATACTTCTGTCGATAATAACTGCATTACATGGATAATAATGCATGTTATATTGATAATAATATAAGTAATAAGTATAATTATTGCAGTTCTAGCGATAATAACTGCATTATATGCGTAATAATGCATGTTATATTGATAATATCGGGAGTAATAAGTATAATTATTATAGTTCTAGCGATAATAAAAGTAAAATATGGCTAATAGTGCATGTTATACTGATAATAATAAAAGTAATAAGTATATTTATTATACTTCTGCCGATAATAACTGCATTATATGGGTAATAGTGCATGTTATATTGATAATAATATAAGTAATAAGTATAATTATTACAGTTCTAGCCATAATAACTGCATAATATGGGTAATAATGCACGTTATATTGCTAATAATATAAGTAATAAGTATAATTGTTACAGTTCTAGCGATAATAACTGCATTATATGCGTAATAATGCATGTTATATTGATAATATCGGGAGTAATAAGTATAATTATTATAGTTCTAGCGATCATAAAAGTAAAATATGGCTAATAGTGCATGTTATACTGATAATAATAAAAGTAATAAGTATATTTATTATACTTCTGTCGATAATAACTGCATTATATGGGTAATAGTGCATGTTATATTGATAATAATATAAGTAGTAAGTATAATTATTACAGTTGTAGCCATAATAACTGCATAATATGGGTAATAATGCACGTTATATTGCTAATAATATAAGTAATAAGTATAATTGTTACAGTTCTAGCGATAATAACTGCATTATATGGGTAAGAATGCATGTTATATTGATAATATCGGGAGTAATAAGTGTAATTATTATAGTTCTAGCGATAATAATAGTAAAATGTGGCTAATAGTGCATGTTATATTGATAATAATAAAAGTAGTAAGTATATTTATTATAGTTCTATCGATAGTAACTTCATAATATGTGTAATAATGCATGTTATATTGATGATAATAAAAGTACTAAGTATATTTATTATAGCTCTAGCGATAATAACTGCATTATATGGGTAATAATGCATGTTATATTGGTAATATTCGGAATAATAAGTATAATTATTATAGTTCTAGCGATAATAATAGTAAAATATGACTAATAGTGCATGTTATATTGATAATAATAAAAGTAATAAGTATATTTATTACAGTTCTATCGATAATAACTGCATAATATGGGTAATAATGCATGTTATATTGATGATAATAAAAGCAATACGTATATTTATTATAGTTCTAGCTATAATAACTGCATAATATGGGTAATAATGCATGTTATATTGATAATAATATAAGTAATAAGTATAATTATTACAGTTCTAGCGATAATAACTGCATTATATGGGTAAGAATGCATGTTATATTGATAATAATATAAGTAATAAGTATAATTATTACAGTTCTAGCGATAATAACTGTATTGTATGGGTAATAATGCATGTTATATTGATGATAATAAAAGTACTAAGTATATTAATTATACTACTGTCGATAATAACTGCATTATATGGGTAATAATGCATGTTATATTGATAATAATATAAGTAATAAGTATAATTATTACAGTTCTAGCGATAATAACTGCATTATATGGGTAAGAATGCATGTTATATTGATAATAATATAAGTAATAAGTATAATTATTACAGTTCTAGCGATAATAACTGCATTATATGGGTAATAATGCATGTTGTATTGATAATAATATAAGTAATAAGTATAATTATTACAATTCTAGCGATAATAACTGCATAATATGGGTAACAATGCACGTTATATTGCTAATAATATAAGTCATAAGTATAATTATTACAGTTCCAGCGATAATAACTGCATTATATGGGTAATAATGCATGTTATATTGATAATAATAAAAGTAATAAGTATATTTATTATACTTCTGTCGATAATAACTGCATTATATGGATAATAATGCATGTTATATTGATAATAATATAAGTAATAAGTATAATTATTGCAGTTCTAGCGATAATAACTGCATTATATGCGTAATAATGCATGTTATATTGATAATATCGGGAGTAATAAGTATAATTATTATAGTTCTAGCGATAATAAAAGTAAAATATGGCTAATAGTGCATGTTATACTGATAATAATAAAAGTAATAAGTATATTTATTATACTTCTGTCGATAATAACTGCATTATATGGGTAATAGTGCATGTTATATTGATAATAATATAAGTAATAAGTATAATTATTACAGTTCTAGCTATAATAACTGCATAATATGGGTAATAATGCACGTTATATTGCTAATAATATAAGTAATAAGTATAATTATTACAGTTCTAGCGATAATAACTGCATTATATGGGTAAGAATGCATGTTATATTGATAATAATATAAGTAATAAGTATAATTATTACAGTTCTAGCGATAATAACTGCATTATATGGGTAATAATGCATGTTGTATTGATAATAATATAAGTAATAAGTATAATTATTACAATTCTAGCGATAATAACTGCATAATATGGGTAACAATGCACGTTATATTGCTAATAATATAAGTAATAAGTATAATTATTACAGTTCCAGCGATAATAACTGCATTATATGGGTAATAATGCATGTTATATTGATAATAATAAAAGTAATAAGTATATTTATTATACTTCTGTCGATAATAACTGCATTATATGGATAATAATGCATGTTATATTGATAATAATATAAGTAATAAGTATAATTATTGCAGTTCTAGCGATAATAACTGCATTATATGCGTAATAATGCATGTTATATTGATAATATCGGGAGTAATAAGTATAATTATTATAGTTCTAGCGTTAATAAAAGTAAAATATGGCTAATAGTGCATGTTATACTGATAATAATGAAAGTAATAAGTATATTTATTATACTTCTGTCGATAATAACTGCATTATATGGGTAATAGTGCATGTTATATTGATAATAATATAAGTAATAAGTATAATTATTACAGTTCTAGCTATAATAACTGCATAATATGGGTAATAATGCACGTTATATTGCTAATAATATAAGTAATAAGTATAATTATTACAGTTCTAGCGATAATAACTGCATTATATGGGTAATAATGCACGTTATATTGCTAACAATATAAGTAATAAGTATAATTATTACAGTTCTAGCGATAATAACTGCATTATATGGGTAAAAATGCATGTTATATTGATAATATTGGGAGTAATAAGTATATTTATTATGGTTCTAGAGATAATAACTGCATAATATGGGTAATAATGCATGTTATATTGATAATAATATAAGTAATAAGTATAATTATTACAGTTCTAACGATAATACCTGCATTATATGGGTAATAATGCATGTTATATTGATGATAATGAAAGTAATACGTATATTTATTATAGTTCTAGCGATAATAACTGCATAATATGGGTAATAATGCATGTTATATTGAGAATAATATAAGTAATAAGTATAATTATTACAGTTCTGGCGATAATAACTGCATTATATGCGTAATAATGCATGTTATATTGATAATATCGGGAGTAATAAGTATAATTATTATAGTTCTAGCGATAATAAAAGTAAAATATGGCTAATAGTGCATGTTATACTGATAATAATAAAAGTAATAAGTATATTTATTATACTTCTGTCGATAATAACTGCATTATATGGGTAATAGTGCATGTTATATTGATAATAATATAAGTAATAAGTATAATTATTACAGTTCTAGCTATAATAACTGCATAATATGGGTAATAATGCACGTTATATTGCTAATAATATAAGTAATAAGTATAATTGTTACAGTTCTAGCGATAATAACTGCATTATATGCGTAATAATGCATGTTATATATGATAATATCGGGAGTAATAAGTATAATTATTATAGTTCTAGCGATAATAAAAGTAAAATATGGCTAATAGTGCATGTTATACTGATAATAATAAAAGTAATAAGTATATTTATTATACTTCTGTCGATAATAACTGCATTATATGGGTAATAGTGCATGTTATATTGATAATAATATAAGTAGTAAGTATAATTATTACAGTTGTAGCCATAATAACTGCATAATATGAGTAATAATGCACGTTATATTGCTAATAATATAAGTAATAAGTATAATTGTTACAGTTCTAGCGATAATAACTGCATTATATGGGTAAGAATGCATGTTATATTGATAATATCGGGAGTAATAAGTATAATTATTATAGTTCTAGCGATAATAATAGTAAAATGTGGCTAATAGCGCATGTTATATTGATAATAATAAAAGTAGTAAGTATATTTATTATAGTTCTATCGATAATAACTTCATAATATGTGTAATAATGCATGTTATATTGATGATAATAAAAGTACTAAGTATATTTATTATAGCTCTAGCGATAATAACTGCATTATATGGGTAATAATGCATGTTATATTGGTAATATTCGGAATAATAAGTATAATTATTATAGTTCTAGCGATAATAATAGTAAAATATGACTAATAGTGCATGTTATATTGATAATAATAAAAGTAATAAGTATATTTATTACAGTTCTATCGATAATAACTGCATAATATGGGTAATAATGCATGTTATATTGATGATAATAAAAGCAATACGTATATTTATTATAGTTCTAGCTATAATAACTGCATAATATGGGTAATAATGCATGTTATATTGATAATAATATAAGTAATAAGTATAATTATTACAGTTCTAGCGATAATAACTGTATTGTATGGGTAATAATGCATGTTATATTGATGATAATAAAAGTACTAAGTATATTTATTATAGCTCTAGCGATAATAACTGCATTATATGGGTAATAATGCATGTTATATTGGTAATATTCGGAATAATAAGTATAATTATTATAGTTCTAGCGATAATAACTGCATTATATGGGTAAGAATGCATGTTATATTGATAATAATATAAGTAATAAGTATAATTATTACAGTTCTAGCGATAATAACTGCATTATATGGGTAATAATGCATGTTGTATTGATAATAATATAAGTAATAAGTATAATTATTACAATTCTAGCGATAATAACTGCATAATATGGGTAACAATGCACGTTATATTGCTAATAATATAAGTAATAAGTATAATTATTACAGTTCCAGCGATAATAACTGCATTATATGGGTAATAATGCATGTTATATTGATAATAATAAAAGTAATAAGTATATTTAATATACTTCTGTCGATAATAACTGCATTATATGGATAATAATGCATGTTATATTGATAATAATATAAGTAATAAGTATAATTATTGCAGTTCTAGCGATAATAACTGCATTATATGCGTAATAATGCATGTTATATTGATAATATCGGGAGTAATAAGTATAATTATTATAGTTCTAGCGATAATAAAAGTAAAATATGGCTAATAGTGCATGTTATACTGATAATAATAAAAGTAATAAGTATATTTATTATACTTCTGTCGATAATAACTGCATTATATGGGTAATAGTGCATGTTATATTGATAATAATATAAGTAATAAGTATAATTATTACAGTTCTAGCAATAATAACTGCATAATATGGGTAATAATGCACGTTATATTCCTAATAATATAAGTAATGAGTACAATTATTACAGTTCTAGCGATAATAACTGCATTATATGGGTAATAATGCATGTTATATTGATAATAATATAAGTAATAAGTATAATTATTGCAGTTCTAGCGATAATAACTGCATTATATGGGTAATAATGCATGTTATATTGATAATATCGGGAGTAATAAGTATAATTATTATAGTTCTAGCGATAATAATAGTAAAATATGGCAAATAGTGCATGTTATATTGATAATAATAAAAGTAATAGGTATATTTATTATCGTTCTATCGATAATAACTGCATAATATGGGCAATAATGCATGTTATATTGATGATAATGAAAGTAGTAAGTATATTTATTACAGTTCTAGCGATAATAACTGCATTATATGCGTAATAAGGCATGTTATATTGATAATATCGGGAGTAATAAGTATAATTATTATAGTTCTAGCGATAACAATAGTGAAATATGGCTAATAGTGCATGTTATATTGATAATAGTAAAAGTAATAAGTATATTTATTACAGTTCTATCGATAATAACTGCATAATATGGGTAATAATGCATGTTATATTGATGATAATAAAAGTAATACGTATATTTATTATAGTTCTAGCGATAATAACTGCATTATATGGGTAATAATGCACGTTATATTGCTAATAGTATAAGTAATAAGTATAATTATTACAGTTCTTGCGATAATACCTCCATTATATGGGTAATAATGCATGTTATATTGATAATGATATAAGTAATGAGTATAATTATTACAGTTCTAGTGATAATAACTGCATAATATGGGTAATAATGCATGTTATATTGAGAATAATATAAGTAATAAGTATAATTATTACAGTTCTGGCGATAATAACTGCATTATATGGGTAATAATGCACGTTATATTGCTAATAGTATAAGTAATACGTATAATTATTACAGTTCTAGCGATAATACCTCCATTATATGGGTAATAATGCATGTTATATTGATAATAATATAAGTAATAGGTATAATTATTACAGTTCTAGCGATAATAACTGCATAATATGGGTAATAATGCACGTTATATTGCAAATAATATAAGAAATGAGTATAATTATTGCAGTTCTAGCGATAATAACTGCATTATATGGGTAATAATGCATGTTATATTGATGATAATGAAAGTAATACGTATATTTATTACAGTTCTATCGATAACAACTGCATAATATGGGTAATAATGCATGTTATGTTGATGATAATGAAAGTAATACGTATGTTTATTATAGTTCTATCGATAATAACTGCATAATATGGGTAATAATGCATGTTATGTTGATGATAATGAAAGTAATACGTATGTTTATTATAGTTCTATCGATAATAACTGCATAATATGGGTAATAATGCATGTTATGTTGATAATAATATAAGTAATGAGTATAATTATTACAGTTCTGGCGATAATAACTGCATTATATGGGTAATAATGCATGTTATGTTGATAATAATAAAAGTAATAAGTATAATTATTACAGTTCTAGCGATAATACCTCCATTATATGGGTAATAATGCATGTTATATTGATAATAATATAAGTAATAAGTATAATTATTACAGTTCTAGCGATAATAACTGCATAATATGGGTAATAATGCACGTTATATTGCTAATAGTATAAGTAATAAGTATAATTATTACAGTTCTTGCGATAATACCTCCATTATATGGGTAATAATGCATGTTATATTGATAATAATATAAGTAATAAGTATAATTATTACAGTTCTAGCGATAATACCTCCATTATATGGGTAATAATGCATGTTATATTGATGATAATGAAAGTAATACGTATATTTATTGTAGTTCTAGTGATAATAACTGCATAATATGGGTAATAATGCATGTTATATTGAGAATAATATAAGTAATAAGTATAATTATTACAGTTCTGGCGATAATAACTGCATTATATGGGTAATAATGCACGTTATATTGCTAATAGTATAAGTAATAAGTATAATTATTACAGTTCTTGCGATAATACCTCCATTATATGGGTAATAATGCATGTTATATTGATAACAATATAAGTAATAAGTATAATTATTACAGTTCTAGCGATAATAACTGCATTATATGGGTAATAATGCACATTATATTGCTAATAATATAAGTAATAAGTATAATTATTACAGTTCTAGCGATAATAACTGCATTATATGGGTAATAATGCATGTTATATTGATAATATCGGGAGTAATAAGTATAATTATTATAGTTCTAGCGATAATAATAGTAAAATATGGCAAATAGTGCATGTTATATTGATAATAATAAAAGTAATAAGTATATTTATTACAGTTCTATCGATAATAACTGCATAATATGGGTAATAATGCATGCTATATTGATGATAATAAAAGTAATACGTATATTTATTATAGTTCTAGCGATAATAACTGCATAATATGGGTAATAATGCATGTTATATTGATGATAATGAAAGTAATACGTATATTTATTATAGTTCTAGCGATAATAACTGCATAATATGGGTAATAATGCATGTTATATTGAGAATAATATAAGTAATAAGTATAATTATTACAGTTCTGGCGATAATAACTGCATTATATGGGTAATAATGCACGTTATATTGCTAATAGTATAAGTAATAAGTATAATTATTACAGTTCTTGCGATAATAACTGCATTATATGGGTAATAATGCATGTTATATTGATGATAATGAAAGTAATACGTATATTTATTACAGTTCTATCGATAACAACTGCATAATATGGGTAATAATGCATGTTATGTTGATGATAATGAAAGTAATACGTATGTTTATTATAGTTCTATCGATAATAACTGCATAATATGGGTAATAATGCATGTTATGTTGAGAATAATATAAGTAATAAGTATAATTATTACAGTTCTGGCGATAATAACTGCATTATATGGGTAATAATGCACGTTATATTGCTAATAGTATAAGTAATAAGTATAATTATTACAGTTCTAGCGATAATACCTCCATTATATGGGTAATAATGCATGTTATGTTGATAATAATATAAGTAATAAGTATAATTATAACAGTTCTAGCGATAATAACTGCATTATATGGGTAATAATGCACGTTATATTGCTAATAGTATAAGTAATAAGTATAATTATTACAGTTCTAGCGATAATAACTGCATAATATGGGTAATAATGCACGTTATATTGCTAATAGTATAAGTAATAAGTATAATTATTACAGTTCTTGCGATAATACCTCCATTATATGGGTAATAATGCATGTTATATTGATAATAATATAAGTAATAAGTATAATTATTACAGTTCTAGCGATAATACCTCCATTATATGGGTAATAATGCATGTTATATTGATGATAATGAAAGTAATACGTATATTTATTATAGTTCTAGCGATAATAACTGCATAATATGGGTAATAGTGCATGTTATACTGATAATAATAAAAGTAATAAGTATATTTATTATACTTCTGTCGATAATAACTGCATTATATGGGTAATAGTGCATGTTATGTTGATAATAATATAAGTAATAAGTATAATTATAACAGTTCTAGCGATAATATGCATTATATGGGTAATAATGCACGTTATATTGCTAATAGTATAAGTAATAAGTATAATTATTACAGTTCTAGCGATAATAACTGCATAATATGGGTAATAATGCACGTTATATTGCTAATAGTATAAGTAATAAGTATAATTATTACAGTTCTTGCGATAATACCTCCATTATATGGGTAATAATGCATGTTATATTGATAATAATATAAGTAATAAGTATAATTATTACAGTTCTAGCGATAATACCTCCATTATATGGGTAATAATGCATGTTATATTGATGATAATGAAAGTAATACGTATATTTATTATAGTTCTAGCGATAATAACTGCATAATATGGGTAATAATGCATGTTATATTGATGATAATGAAAGTAATACGTATATTTATTATAGTTCTAGCGATAATAACTGCATAATATGGTAATAATGCATGTTATATTGAGAATAATATAAGTAATAAGTATAATTATTACAGTTCTGGCGATAATAACTGCATTATATGGGTAATAATGCACGTTATATTGCTAATAGTATAAGTAATAAGTATAATTATTACAGTTCTTGCGATAATAACTGCATTATATGGGTAATAATGCATGTTATATTGGTAATAATAAAAGTAATAAGTATATTTATTATACTTCTGTCGATAATAACTGCATATATGGATAATAATGCATGTTATATTGATAATAATATAAGTAATAAGTATAATTATTGCAGTTCTAGCGATAATAACTGCATTATATGCGTAATAATGCATGTTATATTGATAATATCGGGAGTAATAAGTATAATTATTATAGTTCTAGCGATAATAAAAGTAAAATATGGCTAATAGTGCATGTTATACTGATAATAATAAAAGTAATAAGTATATTTATTATACTTCTGTCGATAATAACTGCATTATATGGGTAATAGTGCATGTTATATTGATAATAATATAAGTAATAAGTATAATTATTACAGTTCTAGCTATAATAACTGCATAATATGGGTAATAATGCACGTTATATTGCTAATAATATAAGTAATAAGTATAATTATTACAGTTCTAGCGATAATAACTGCATTATATGGGTAATAATGCACGTAATATTGCTAACAATATAAGTAATAAGTATAATTATTACAGTTCTAGCGATAATAACTGCATTATATGGGTAATAATGCATGTTATATTGATAATAGTATAAGTAATAAGTATATTTATTATACTTCTGTCGATAATAACTGCATTATATGGATAATAATGCATGTTATATTGATAATAATATAAGTAATAAGTATAATTATTGCAGTTCTAGCGATAATAACTGCATTATATGCGTAATAATGCATGTTATATTGATAATATCGGGAGTAATAAGTATAATTATTATAGTTCTAGCGATAATAAAAGTAAAATATGGCTAATAGTGCATGTTATACTGATAATAATAAAAGTAATAAGTATATTTATTATACTTCTGCCGATAATAACTGCATTATATGGGTAATAGTGCATGTTATATTGATAATAATATAAGTAATAAGTATAATTATTACAGTTCTAGCCATAATAACTGCATAATATGGGTAATAATGCACGTTATATTGCTAATAATATAAGTAATAAGTATAATTGTTACAGTTCTAGCGATAATAACTGCATTATATGCGTAATAATGCATGTTATATATGATAATATCGGGAGTAATAAGTATAATTATTATAGTTCTAGCGATAATAAAAGTAAAATATGGCTAATAGTGCATGTTATACTGATAATAATAAAAGTAATAAGTATATTTATTATACTTCTGTCGATAATAACTGCATTATATGGGTAATAGTGCATGTTATATTGATAATAATATAAGTAGTAGTAAGTATAATTATTACAGTTGTAGCCATAATAACTGCATAATATGGGTAATAATGCACGTTATATTGCTAATAATATAAGTAATAAGTATAATTGTTACAGTTCTAGCGATAATAACTGCATTATATGGGTAAGAATGCATGTTATATTGATAATATCGGGAGTAATAAGTATAATTATTATAGTTCTAGCGATAATAATAGTAAAATGTGGCTAATAGCGCATGTTATATTGATAATAATAAAAGTAGTAAGTATATTTATTATAGTTCTATCGATAATAACTTCATAATATGTGTAATAATGCATGTTATATTGATGATAATAAAAGTACTAAGTATATTTATTATAGCTCTAGCGATAATAACTGCATTATATGGGTAATAATGCATGTTATATTGGTAATATTCGGAATAATAAGTATAATTATTATAGTTCTAGCGATAATAATAGTAAAATATGACTAATAGTGCATGTTATATTGATAATAATAAAAGTAATAAGTATATTTATTACAGTTCTATCGATAATAACTGCATAATATGGGTAATAATGCATGTTATATTGATGATAATAAAAGCAATACGTATATTTATTATAGTTCTAGCTATAATAACTGCATAATATGGGTAATAATGCATGTTATATTGATAATAATATAAGTAATAAGTATAATTATTACAGTTCTAGCGATAATAACTGTATTGTATGGGTAATAATGCATGTTATATTGATGATAATAAAAGTACTAAGTATATTTATTATAGCTCTAGCGATAATAACTGCATTATATGGGTAATAATGCATGTATATTGGTAATATTCGGAATAATAAGTATAATTATTATAGTTCTAGCGATAATAACTGCATTATATGGGTAAGAATGCATGTTATATTGATAATAATATAAGTAATAAGTATAATTATTACAGTTCTAGCGATAATAACTGCATTATATGGGTAATAATGCATGTTGTATTGATAATAATATAAGTAATAAGTATAATTATTACAATTCTAGCGATAATAACTGCATAATATGGGTAACAATGCACGTTATATTGCTAATAATATAAGTAATAAGTATAATTATTACAGTTCCAGCGATAATAACTGCATTATATGGGTAATAATGCATGTTATATTGATAATAATAAAAAGTAATAAGTATATTTAATATACTTCTGTCGATAATAACTGCATTATATGGATAATAATGCATGTTATATTGATAATAATCTAAGTAATAAGTATAATTATTGCAGTTCTAGCGATAATAACTGCATTATATGCGTAATAATGCATGTTATATTGATAATATCGGGAGTAATAAGTATAATTATTATAGTTCTAGCGATAATAAAAGTAAAATATGGCTAATAGTGCATGTTATACTGATAATAATAAAAGTAATAAGTATATTTATTACACTTCTGTCGATAATAACTGCATTATATGGGTAATAGTGCATGTTATATTGATAATAATATAAGTAATAAGTATAATTATTACAGTTCTAGCTATAATAACTGCATAATATGGGTAATAATGCACGTTATATTGCTAATAATATAAGTAATAAGTATAATTATTACAGTTCTAGCGATAATAACTGCATTATATGGGTAATAATGCATGTTATATTGCTAATAATATAAGTAATAAGTATAATTATTACAGTTCTAGCGATAATAACTGCATTATATGGGTAATAATGCATGTTATATTGATAATGATATAAGTAATAAGTATAATTATTACAGTTCTAGCAATAATAACTGCATAATATGGGTAATAATGCACGTTATATTCCTAATAATATAAGTAATGAGTACAATTATTACAGTTCTAGCGATAATAACTGCATTATATGGGTAATAATGCATGTTATATTGATAATAATATAAGTAATAAGTATAATTATTGCAGTTCTAGCGATAATAACTGCATTATATGGGTAATAATGCATGTTATATTGATAATATCGGGAGTAATAAGTATAATTATTATAGTTCTAGCGATAACAATAGTGAAATATGGCTAATAGTGCATGTTATATTGATAATAGTAAAAGTAATAAGTATATTTATTACAGTTCTATCGATAATAACTGCATAATATGGGTAATAATGCATGTTATATTGATGATAATAAAAGTAATACGTATATTTATTATAGTTCTAGCGATAATAACTGCATTATATGGGTAATAATGCACGTTATATTGCTAATAGTATAAGTAATAAGTATAATTATTACAGTTCTTGCGATAATACCTCCATTATATGGGTAATAATGCATGTTATATTGATAATGATATAAGTAATGAGTATAATTATTACAGTTCTAGTGATAATAACTGCATAATATGGGTAATAATGCATGTTATATTGAGAATAATATAAGTAATAAGTATAATTATTACAGTTCTGGCGATAATAACTGCATAATATGGGTAATAATGCACGTTATATTGCTAATAATATAAGTAATAAGTATAATTATTACAGTTCTAGCGATAATAACTGCATTATATGGGTAATAATGCATGTTATATTGCTAATAATATAAGTAATAAGTATAATTATTACAGTTCTAGCGATAATAACTGCATTATATGGGTAATAATGCATGTTATATTGATAATGATATAAGTAATAAGTATAATTATTACAGTTCTAGCAATAATAACTGCATAATATGGGTAATAATGCACGTTATATTCCTAATAATATAAGTAATGAGTACAATTATTACAGTTCTAGCGATAATAACTGCATTATATGGGTAATAATGCATGTTATATTGATAATAATATAAGTAATAAGTATAATTATTGCAGTTCTAGCGATAATAACTGCATTATATGGGTAATAATGCATGTTATATTGATAATATCGGGAGTAATAAGTATAATTATTATAGTTCTAGCGATAATAATAGTAAAATATGGCAAATAGTGCATGTTATATTGATAATAATAAAAGTAATAAGTATATTTATTATCGTTCTATCGATAATAACTGCATAATATGGGCAATAATGCATGTTATATTGATGATAATGAAAGTAGTAAGTATATTTATTACAGTTCTAGCGATAATAACTGCATTATATGCGTAATAAGGCATGTTATATTGATAATATCGGGAGTAATAAGTATAATTATTATAGTTCTAGCGATAACAATAGTGAAATATGGCTAATAGTGCATGTTATATTGATAATAGTAAAAGTAATAAGTATATTTATTACAGTTCTATCGATAATAACTGCATAATATGGGTAATAATGCATGTTATATTGATGATAATAAAAGTAATACGTATATTTATTATAGTTCTAGCGATAATAACTGCATTATATGGGTAATAATGCACGTTATATTGCTAATAGTATAAGTAATAAGTATAATTATTACAGTTCTTGCGATAATACCTCCATTATATGGGTAATAATGCATGTTATATTGATAATGATATAAGTAATGAGTATAATTATTACAGTTCTAGTGATAATAACTGCATAATATGGGTAATAATGCATGTTATATTGAGAATAATATAAGTAATAAGTATAATTATTACAGTTCTGGCGATAATAACTGCATTATATGGGTAATAATGCACGTTATATTGCTAATAGTATAAGTAATACGTATAATTATTACAGTTCTAGCGATAATACCTCCATTATATGGGTAATAATGCATGTTATATTGATAATAATATAAGTAATAGGTATAATTATTACAGTTCTAGCGATAATAACTGCATAATATGGGTAATAATGCACGTTATATTGCAAATAATATAAGAAATGAGTATAATTATTGCAGTTCTAGCGATAATAACTGCATTATATGGGTAATAATGCATGTTATATTGATGATAATGAAAGTAATACGTATATTTATTACAGTTCTATCGATAACAACTGCATAATATGGGTAATAATGCATGTTATGTTGATGATAATGAAAGTAATACGTATGTTTATTATAGTTCTATCGATAATAACTGCATAATATGGGTAATAATGCATGTTATGTTGATGATAATGAAAGTAATACGTATGTTTATTATAGTTCTATCGATAATAACTGCATAATATGGGTAAGAATGCATGTTATGTTGATAATAATATAAGTAATGAGTATAATTATTACAGTTCTGGCGATAATAACTGCATTATATGGGTAATAATGCATGTTATGTTGATAATAATAAAAGTAATAAGTATAATTATTACAGTTCTAGCGATAATACCTCCATTATATGGGTAATAATGCATGTTATATTGATAATAATATAAGTAATAAGTATAATTATTACAGTTCTAGCGATAATAACTGCATAATATGGGTAATAATGCACGTTATATTGCTAATAGTATAAGTAATAAGTATAATTATTACAGTTCTTGCGATAATACCTCCATTATATGGGTAATAATGCATGTTATATTGATAATAATATAAGTAATAAGTATAATTATTACAGTTCTAGCGATAATACCTCCATTATATGGGTAATAATGCATGTTATATTGATGATAATGAAAGTAATACGTATATTTATTGTAGTTCTAGTGATAATAACTGCATAATATGGGTAATAATGCATGTTATATTGAGAATAGTATAAGTAATAAGTATAATTATTACAGTTCTGGCGATAATAACTGCATTATATGGGTAATAATGCACGTTATATTGCTAATAGTATAAGTAATAAGTATAATTATTACAGTTCTTGCGATAATACCTCCATTATATGGGTAATAATGCATGTTATATTGATAACAATATAAGTAATAAGTATAATTATTACAGTTCTAGCGATAATAACTGCATTATATGGGTAATAATGCACATTATATTGCTAATAATATAAGTAATAAGTATAATTATTACAGTTCTAGCGATAATAACTGCATTATATGGGTAATAATGCATGTTATATTGATAATATCGGGAGTAATAAGTATAATTATTATAGTTCTAGCGATAATAATAGTAAAATATGGCAAATAGTGCATGTTATATTGATAATAATAAAAGTAATAAGTATATTTATTACAGTTCTATCGATAATAACTGCATAATATGGGTAATAATGCATGCTATATTGATGATAATAAAAGTAATACGTATATTTATTATAGTTCTAGCGATAATAACTGCATAATATGGGTAATAATGCATGTTATATTGATGATAATGAAAGTAATACGTATATTTATTATAGTTCTAGCGATAATAACTGCATAATATGGGTAATAATGCATGTTATATTGAGAATAATATAAGTAATAAGTATAATTATTACAGTTCTGGCGATAATAACTGCATTATATGGGTAATAATGCACGTTATATTGCTAATAGTATAAGTAATAAGTATAATTATTACAGTTCTTGCGATAATAACTGCATTATATGGGTAATAATGCATGTTATATTGATGATAATGAAAGTAATACGTATATTTATTACAGTTCTATCGATAACAACTGCATAATATGGGTAATAATGCATGTTATGTTGATGATAATGAAAGTAATACGTATGTTTATTATAGTTCTATCGATAATAACTGCATAATATGGGTAATAATGCATGTTATGTTGAGAATAATATAAGTAATAAGTATAATTATTACAGTTCTGGCGATAATAACTGCATTATATGGGTAATAATGCACGTTATATTGCTAATAGTATAAGTAATAAGTATAATTATTACAGTTCTAGCGATAATACCTCCATTATATGGGTAATAATGCATGTTATGTTGATAATAATATAAGTAATAAGTATAATTATAACAGTTCTAGCGATAATAACTGCATTATATGGGTAATAATGCACGTTATATTGCTAATAGTATAAGTAATAAGTATAATTATTACAGTTCTAGCGATAATAACTGCATAATATGGGTAATAATGCACGTTATATTGCTAATAGTATAAGTAATAAGTATAATTATTACAGTTCTTGCGATAATACCTCCATTATATGGGTAATAATGCATGTTATATTGATAATAATATAAGTAATAAGTATAATTATTACAGTTCTAGCGATAATACCTCCATTATATGGGTAATAATGCATGTTATATTGATGATAATGAAAGTAATACGTATATTTATTATAGTTCTAGCGATAATAACTGCATAATATGGGTAATAATGCATGTTATATTGATGATAATGAAAGTAATACGTATATTTATTATAGTTCTAGCGATAATAACTGCATAATATGGGTAATAATGCATGTTATATTGAGAATAATATAAGTAATAAGTATAATTATTACAGTTCTGGCGATAATAACTGCATTATATGGGTAATAATGCACGTTATATTGCTAATAGTATAAGTAATAAGTATAATTATTACAGTTCTTGCGATAATAACTGCATTATATGGGTAATAATGCATGTTATATTGATGATAATGAAAGTAATACGTATATTTATTATAGTTCTAGCGATAATAACTGCATAATATGGGTAATAATGCATGTTATATTGATAATAATATAAGTAATAAGTATAATTATTACAGTTCTGGCGATAATAACTGCATTATATGGGTAATAATGCACGTTATATTGCTAATAGTATAAGTAATAAGTATAATTATTACAGTTCTTGCGATAATAACTGCATTATATGGGTAATAATGCATGTTATATTGATGATAATGAAAGTAATACGTATATTTATTACAGTTCTATCGATAACAACTGCATAATATGGGTAATAATGCATGTTATGTTGATGATAATGAAAGTAATACGTATGTTTATTATAGTTCTATCGATAATAACTGCATAATATGGGTAATAATGCATGTTATGTTGAGAATAATATAAGTAATAAGTATAATTATTACAGTTCTGGCGATAATAACTGCATTATATGGGTAATAATGCACGTTATATTGCTAATAGTATAAGTAATAAGTATAATTATTACAGTTCTAGCGATAATACCTCCATTATATGGGTAATAATGCATGTTATGTTGATAATAATATAAGTAATAAGTATAATTATAACAGTTCTAGCGATAATAACTGCATTATATGGGTAATAATGCACGTTATATTGCTAATAGTATAAGTAATAAGTATAATTATTACAGTTCTAGCGATAATAACTGCATAATATGGGTAATAATGCACGTTATATTGCTAATAGTATAAGTAATAAGTATAATTATTACAGTTCTTGCGATAATACCGCCATTATATGGGTAATAATGCATGTTATATTGATAATAATATAAGTAATAAGTATAATTATTACAGTTCTAGCGATAATACCTCCATTATATGGGTAATAATGCATGTTATATTGATGATAATGAAAGTAATACGTATATTTATTATAGTTCTAGCGATAATAACTGCATAATATGGGTAATAATGCATGTTATATTGATGATAATGAAAGTAATGCGTATATTTATTATAGTTCTAGCGATAATAACTGCATAATATGGGTAATAATGCATGTTATATTGAGAATAATATAAGTAATAAGTATAATTATTACAGTTCTGGCGATAATAACTGCATTATATGGGTAATAATGCACGTTATATTGCTAATAGTATAAGTAATAAGTATAATTATTACAGTTCTTGCGATAGTAACTGCATTATATGGGTAATAATGCATGTTATATTGATGATAATGAAAGTAATACGTATATTTATTATAGTTCTAGCAATAATAACTGCATAATATGGGTAATAATGCATGTTATATTGATAATAATATAAGTAATAAGTATAATTATTACAGTTCTAGCGATAATACCTCCATTATATGGGTAATAATGCATGTTATATTGATGATAATGAAAGTAATACGTATATTTATTACAGTTCTATCGATAATAACTGCATAATATGGGTAATAATGCATGTTATGTTGATGATAATGAAAGTAATACGTATGTTTATTATAGTTCTAGCGATAATAACTGCATAATATGGGTAATAATGCATGTTATATTGAGAATAATATAAGTAATAAGTATAATTATTACAGTTCTGGCGATAATAACTGCATTATATGGGTAATAATGCACGTTATATTGCTAATAGTATAAGTAATAAGTATAATTATTACAGTTCTAGCGATAATACCTCCATTATATGGGTAATAATGCATGTTATGTTGATAATAATATAAGTAATAAGTATAATTATTACAGTTCTAGCGATAATAACTGCATTATATGGGTAATAATGCATGTTATATTGAGAATAATATAAGTAATAAGTACAATTATTACAGTTCTGGCGATAATAACTGCATTATATGGGTAATAATGCACGTTATATTGCTAATAGTATAAGTAATACGTATAATTATTACAGTTCTAGCGATAATAACTGCATAATATGGGTAATAATGCACGTTATATTGCTAATAGTATAAGTAATAAGTATAATTATTACAGTTCTTGCGATAATACCTCCATTATATGGGTAATAATGCATGTTATATTGATAATAATATAAGTAATAAGTATAATTATTACAGTTCTAGCGATAATAACTGCATAATATGGGTAATAATGCACGTTATATTGCTAATAATATAAGTAATGAGTATATTTATTACAGTTCTAGCGATACTAACTGCATAATATGGGTAATAATGCACGTAAAATTGCTAATAATATAAGTAATGAGTACAATTATTACAGTACTAGCGATAATAACTGCATAATATGGGTAATAATGCATGTTATATTGATGATAATGAAAGTAATACGTATATTTATTATAGTTCTAGCGATAATAACTGCATAATATGGGTAATAATGCATGTTATATTGATGATAATGAAAGTAATACGTATATTTATTATAGTTCTAGCGATAATAACTGCATAATATGGGTAATAATGCATGTTATATTGAGAATAATATAAGTAATAAGTATAATTATTACAGTTCTGGCGATAATAACTGCATTATATGGGTAATAATGCACGTTATATTGCTAATAGTATAAGTAATAAGTATAATTATTACAGTTCTAGCGATAATAACTGCATAATATGGGTAATAATGCACGTTATATTGCTAATAGTATAAGTAATAAGTATAATTATTACAGTTCTTGCGATAATACCTCCATTATATGGGTAATAATGCATGTTATATTGATAATAATATAAGTAATAAGTATAATTATTACAGTTCTAGCGATAATAACTGCATAATATGGGTAATAATGCACGTTATATTGCTAATAATATAAGTAATGAGTATATTTATTACAGTTCTAGCGATACTAACTGCATAATATGGGTAATAATGCACGTAAAATTGCTAATAATATAAGTAATGAGTACAATTATTACAGTACTAGCGATAATAACTGCATAATATGGGTAATAATGCATGTTATATTGATGATAATGAAAGTAATACGTATATTTATTATAGTTCTAGCGATAATAACTGCATAATATGGGTAATAATGCATGTTATATTGATGATAATGAAAGTAATACGTATATTTATTATAGTTCTAGCGATACTAACTGCATAATATGGGTAATAATGCACGTAAAATTGCTAATAATATAAGTAATGAGTACAATTATTACAGTACTAGCGATAATAACTGCATAATATGGGTAATAATGCATGTTATATTGATGATAATGAAAGTAATACGTATATTTATTATAGTTCTAGCGATAATAACTGCATAATATGGGTAATAATGCATGTTATATTGATGATAATGAAAGTAATACGTATATTTATTATAGTTCTAGCGATAATAACTGCATAATATGGGTAATAATGCATGTTATATTGAGAATAATATAAGTAATAAGTATAATTATTACAGTTCTGGCGATAATACCTCCATTATATGGGTAATAATGCATGTTATATTGATGAACATGAAAGTAATACGTATATTTATTACAGTTCTATCGATAATAACTGCATAATATGGGTAATAATGCATGTTATGTTGATGATAATGAAAGTAATACGTATGTTTATTATAGTTCTAGCGATAATAACTGCATAATATGGGTAATAATGCATGTTATATTGAGAATAATATAAGTAATAAGTATAATTATTACAGTTCTGGCGATAATAACTGCATTATATGGGTAATAATGCACGTTATATTGCTAATAGTATAAGTAATAAGTATAATTATAACAGTTCTAGCGATAATACCTCCATTATATGGGTAATAATGCATGTTATATTGATAATGATATAAGTAATAAGTATAATTATTACAGTTCTACCGATAATAACTGCATAATATGGGTAATAATGCACGTTATATTGCTAATAATATAAGTAATGAGTACAATTATTACAGTTCTAGCGATAATAACTGCATTATATGGGTAATAATGCATGTTATGTTGATAATAACATAAGTAATAAGTATAATTATTACAGTTCTAGCGATAATAACTGCATTATATGGGTAATAATGCATGTTATATTGATAATAATATAAGTAATAAGTATAATTATTACAGTTCTAGCGATAATAACTGCATTATATGGGTAATAATGCACGTTATATTGCTAACAATATAAGTAATAAGTATAATTATTACAGTTCTAGCGATAATAACTGCATTATATGGGTAAAAATGCATGTTATATTGATAATATTGGGAGTAATAAGTATATTTATTATGGTTCTAGAGATAATAACTGCATAATATGGGTAATAATGCATGTTATATTGAGAATAATATAAGTAATAAGTATAATTATTACAGTTCTGGCGATAATAACTGCATTATATGGGTAATAATGCACGTTATATTGCTAATAGTATAAGTAATAAGTATAATTATTACAGTTCTAGCGATAATACCTCCATTATATGGGTAGTAATGCATGTTATATTGAGAATAATATAAGTAATAAGTATAATTATTACAGTTCTAGCGATAATAATAGTAAAATATGGCTAATAGTGCATGATATATTGATAATAGTAAAAGTAATAAGTATATTTATTACAGTTCTATCGATAATAACTGCATAATATGGGTAATAATGCATGCTATATTGATGATAATAAAAGTAATACGTATATTTATTATAGTTCTAGCGATAATAACTGCATAATATAGGTAATAATGCATGTTATATTGATAATAATATAAGTAATAAGTATAATTATTACAGTTCTAGCGACAATAACTTCATTATATGGGTAATAATGCACTATATATTGCTAACAATATAAGTAATAAGTATAATTATTACAGTTCTAGCGATAATAATAGTAAAATATGGCTAATAGTGCATGATATATTGATAATAGTAAAAGTAATAAGTATATTTATTACAGTTCTATCGATAATAACTGCATAATATGGGTAATAATGCATGTTATATTGATGACAATGAAAGTAGTAAGTATATTTATTACAGTTCTAGCGATAATAACTGCATTATATGCCTAATAAGGCATGTTATATTGATAATATCGGGAGTAATTAGTATAATTATTATAGTTCTAGCGATAGTAATAGTAAAATATGGCTAATAGTGCATGTCATATTTTTAATAGTAAAAGTGGTAAGTATATTTATTTCAGTTCTATCGATAATAACTGCATAATATGGGTAATAATGCATGTTATGTTGATGATAATAAAAGTAATACGTATATTTATTATAGTTCTAGCGATAATAACTGCATAATATGGGTAATAATGCATGTTATATTGATAATAATATAAGTAATAAGTATAATTATTACAGTTCTAGCGATAATAACTGCATTATATGGGTAATAATGCACGTTATGTTGCTAACAATATAAGTAATAAGTATAATTATTACAGTTCTAGCGATAATAACTGCATTATATGGGTAAAAATGCATGTTATATTGATAATATTGGGAGTAATAAGTATATTTATTATGGTTCTAGAGATAATAACTGCATAATATGGGTAATAATGCATGTTATATTGATAATAATATAAGTAATAAGTATAATTATTACAGTTCTAACGATAATACCTGCATTATATGGGTAATAATGCATGTTATATTGATGATAATGAAAGTAATACGTATATTTATTATAGTTCTAGCGATAATAACTGCATTATATGGGTAATAATGCATGTTGTATTGATAATAATGTAAGTAATAAGTATAATTATTACAATTCTAGCGATAATAACTGCATAATATGGGTAACAATGCACGTTATATTGCTAATAATATAAGTAATAAGTATAATTATTACAGTTCTAGCGATAATAACTGCATTATATGGGTAATAATGCATGTTATATTGATAATAATAAAAGTAATAAGTATATTTATTATACTTCTGTCGATAATAACTGCATTACATGGATAATAATGCATGTTATATTGATAATAATATAAGTAATAAGTATAATTATTGCAGTTCTAGCGATAATAACTGCATTATATGCGTAATAATGCATGTTATATTGATAATATCGGGAGTAATAAGTATAATTATTATAGTTCTAGCGATAATAAAAGTAAAATATGGCTAATAGTGCATGTTATACTGATAATAATAAAAGTAATAAGTATATTTATTATACTTCTGCCGATAATAACTGCATTATATGGGTAATAGTGCATGTTATATTGATAATAATATAAGTAATAAGTATAATTATTACAGTTCTAGCCATAATAACTGCATAATATGGGTAATAATGCACGTTATATTGCTAATAATATAAGTAATAAGTATAATTGTTACAGTTCTAGCGATAATAACTGCATTATATGGGTAAGAATGCATGTTATATTGATAATATCGGGAGTAATAAGTATAATTATTATAGTTCTAGCGATAATAATAGTAAAATGTGGCTAATAGTGCATGTTATATTGATAATAATAAAAGTAGTAAGTATATTTATTATAGTTCTATCGATAATAACTTCATAATATGTGTAATAATGCATGTTATATTGATGATAATAAAAGTACTAAGTATATTTATTATAGCTCTAGCGATAATAACTGCATTATATGGGTAATAATGCATGTTATATTGGTAATATTCGGAATAATAAGTATAATTATTATAGTTCTAGCGATAATAATAGTAAAATATGACTAATAGTGCATGTTATATTGATAATAATAAAAGTAATAAGTATATTTATTACAGTTCTATCGATAATAACTGCATAATATGGGTAATAATGCATGTTATATTGATGATAATAAAAGCAATACGTATATTTATTATAGTTCTAGCTATAATAACTGCATAATATGGGTAATAATGCATGTTATATTGATAATAATATAAGTAATAAGTATAATTATTACAGTTCTAGCGATAATAACTGTATTGTATGGGTAATAATGCATGTTATATTGATGATAATAAAAGTACTAAGTATATTAATTATACTACTGTCGATAATAACTGCATTATATGGGTAATAATGCATGTTATATTGATAATAATATAAGTAATAAGTATAATTATTACAGTTCTAGCGATAATAACTGCATTATATGGGTAAGAATGCATGTTATATTGATAATAATATAAGTAATAAGTATAATTATTACAGTTCTAGCGATAATAACTGCATTATATGGGTAATAATGCATGTTGTATTGATAATAATATAAGTAATAAGTATAATTATTACAATTCTAGCGATAATAACTGCATAATATGGGTAACAATGCACGTTATATTGCTAATAATATAAGTCATAAGTATAATTATTACAGTTCCAGCGATAATAACTGCATTATATGGGTAATAATGCATGTTATATTGATAATAATAAAAGTAATAAGTATATTTATTATACTTCTGTCGATAATAACTGCATTATATGGATAATAATGCATGTTATATTGATAATAATATAAGTAATAAGTATAATTATTGCAGTTCTAGCGATAATAACTGCATTATATGCGTAATAATGCATGTTATATTGATAATATCGGGAGTAATAAGTATAATTATTATAGTTCTAGCGATAATAAAAGTAAAATATGGCTAATAGTGCATGTTATACTGATAATAATAAAAGTAATAAGTATATTTATTATACTTCTGTCGATAATAACTGCATTATATGGGTAACAATGCACGTTATATTGCTAATAATATAAGTAATAAGTATAATTATTACAGTTCCAGCGATAATAACTGCATTATATGGGTAATAATGCATGTTATATTGATAATAATAAAAGTAATAAGTATATTTATTATACTTCTGTCGATAATAACTGCATTATATGGATAATAATGCATGTTATATTGATAATAATATAAGTAATAAGTATAATTATTGCAGTTCTAGCGATAATAACTGCATTATATGCGTAATAATGCATGTTATATTGATAATATCGGGAGTAATAAGTATAATTATTATAGTTCTAGCGTTAATAAAAGTAAAATATGGCTAATAGTGCATGTTATACTGATAATAATGAAAGTAATAAGTATATTTATTATACTTCTGTCGATAATAACTGCATTATATGGGTAATAGTGCATGTTATATTGATAATAATATAAGTAATAAGTATAATTATTACAGTTCTAGCTATAATAACTGCATAATATGGGTAATAATGCACGTTATATTGCTAATAATATAAGTAATAAGTATAATTATTACAGTTCTAGCGATAATAACTGCATTATATGGGTAATAATGCACGTTATATTGCTAACAATATAAGTAATAAGTATAATTATTACAGTTCTAGCGATAATAACTGCATTATATGGGTAAAAATGCATGTTATATTGATAATATTGGGAGTAATAAGTATATTTATTATGGTTCTAGAGATAATAACTGCATAATATGGGTAATAATGCATGTTATATTGATAATAATATAAGTAATAAGTATAATTATTACAGTTCTAACGATAATACCTGCATTATATGGGTAATAATGCATGTTATATTGATGATAATGAAAGTAATACGTATATTTATTATAGTTCTAGCGATAATAACTGCATAATATGGGTAATAATGCATGTTATATTGAGAATAATATAAGTAATAAGTATAATTATTACAGTTCTGGCGATAATAACTGCATTATATGCGTAATAATGCATGTTATATTGATAATATCGGGAGTAATAAGTATAATTATTATAGTTCTAGCGATAATAAAAGTAAAATATGGCTAATAGTGCATGTTATACTGATAATAATAAAAGTAATAAGTATATTTATTATACTTCTGTCGATAATAACTGCATTATATGGGTAATAGTGCATGTTATATTGATAATAATATAAGTAATAAGTATAATTATTACAGTTCTAGCTATAATAACTGCATAATATGGGTAATAATGCACGTTATATTGCTAATAATATAAGTAATAAGTATAATTATTACAGTTCTAGCGATAATAACTGCATTATATGGGTAATAA
Source organism: Megachile leachella (assembly GCA_963576845.1). Lineage (NCBI taxonomy): Eukaryota > Metazoa > Arthropoda > Insecta > Hymenoptera > Megachilidae > Megachile > Megachile leachella. Next base: position 230,188 of record CAUYWW010000072.1, read on the forward strand.
TGCACGTAAAATTGCTAACAATATAAGTAATAAGTATAATTATTACAGTTCTAGCGATAATAACTGCATTATATGGGTAATAATGCATGTTATATTGATAATAATAAAAGTAATAAGTATATTTATTATACTTCTGTCGATAATAACTGCATTATATGGATAATAATGCATGTTATATTGATAATAATATAAGTAATAAGTATAATTATTGCAGTTCTAGCGATAATAACTGCATTATATGCGTAATAATGCATGTTATATTGATAATATCGGGAGTAATAAGTATAATTATTATAGTTCTAGCGATAATAAAAGTAAAATATGGCTAATAGTGCATGTTATACTGATAATAATAAAAGTAATAAGTATATTTATTATACTTCTGCCGATAATAACTGCATTATATGGGTAATAGTGCATGTTATATTGATAATAATATAAGTAATAAGTATAATTATTACAGTTCTAGCCATAATAACTGCATAATATGGGTAATAATGCACGTTATATTGCTAATAATATAAGTAATAAGTATAATTGTTACAGTTCTAGCGATAATAACTGCATTATATGCGTAATAATGCATGTTATATATGATAATATCGGGAGTAATAAGTATAATTATTATAGTTCTAGCGATAATAAAAGTAAAATATGGCTAATAGTGCATGTTATACTGATAATAATAAAAGTAATAAGTATATTTATTATACTTCTGTCGATAATAACTGCATTATATGGGTAATAATGCATGTTGTATTGATAATAATATAAGTAATAAGTATAATTATTACAATTCTAGCGATAATAACTGCATAATATGGGTAACAATGCACGTTATATTGCTAATAATATAAGTAATAAGTATAATTATTACAGTTCCAGCGATAATAACTGCATTATATGGGTAATAATGCATGTTATATTGATAATAATAAAAGTAATAAGTATATTTAATATACTTCTGTCGATAATAACTGCATTATATGGATAATAATGCATGTTATATTGATAATAATATAAGTAATAAGTATAATTATTGCAGTTCTAGCGATAATAACTGCATTATATGGGTAATAATGCATGTTATATTGATAATGATATAAGTAATAAGTATAATTATTACAGTTCTAGCAATAATAACTGCATAATATGGGTAATAATGCACGTTATATTCCTAATAATATAAGTAATGAGTACAATTATTACAGTTCTAGCGATAATAACTGCATTATATGGGTAATAATGCATGTTATATTGATAATAATATAAGTAATAAGTATAATTATTGCAGTTCTAGCGATAATAACTGCATTATATGGGTAATAATGCATGTTATATTGATAATATCGGGAGTAATAAGTATAATTATTATAGTTCTAGCGATAATAATAGTAAAATATGGCAAATAGTGCATGTTATATTGATAATAATAAAAGTAATAAGTATATTTATTATCGTTCTATCGATAATAACTGCATAATATGGGCAATAATGCATGTTATATTGATGATAATGAAAGTAGTAAGTATATTTATTACAGTTCTAGCGATAATAACTGCATTATATGCGTAATAAGGCATGTTATATTGATAATATCGGGAGTAATAAGTATAATTATTATAGTTCTAGCGATAACAATAGTGAAATATGGCTAATAGTGCATGTTATATTGATAATAGTAAAAGTAATAAGTATATTTATTACAGTTCTATCGATAATAACTGCATAATATGGGTAATAATGCATGTTATATTGATGATAATAAAAGTAATACGTATATTTATTATAGTTCTAGCGATAATAACTGCATTATATGGGTAATAATGCACGTTATATTGCTAATAGTATAAGTAGTAAGTATAATTATTACAGTTCTTGCGATAATACCTCCATTATATGGGTAATAATGCATGTTATATTGATAATGATATAAGTAATGAGTATAATTATTACAGTTCTAGTGATAATAACTGCATAATATGGGTAATAATGCATGTTATATTGAGAATAATATAAGTAATAAGTATAATTATTACAGTTCTGGCGATAATAACTGCATAATATGGGTAATAATGCACGTTATATTGCTAATAATATAAGTAATAAGTATAATTATTACAGTTCTAGCGATAATAACTGCATTATATGGGTAATAATGCATGTTATATTGCTAATAATATAAGTAATAAGTATAATTATTACAGTTCTAGCGATAATAACTGCATTATATGGGTAATAATGCATGTTATATTGATAATGATATAAGTAATAAGTATAATTATTACAGTTCTAGCAATAATAACTGCATAATATGGGTAATAATGCACGTTATATTCCTAATAATATAAGTAATGAGTACAATTATTACAGTTCTAGCGATAATAACTGCATTATATGGGTAATAATGCATGTTATATTGATAATAATATAAGTAATAAGTATAATTATTGCAGTTCTAGCGATAATAACTGCATTATATGGGTAATAATGCATGTTATATTGATAATATCGGGAGTAATAAGTATAATTATTATAGTTCTAGCGATAATAATAGTAAAATATGGCAAATAGTGCATGTTATATTGATAATAATAAAAGTAATAAGTATATTTATTATCGTTCTATCGATAATAACTGCATAATATGGGCAATAATGCATGTTATATTGATGATAATGAAAGTAGTAAGTATATTTATTACAGTTCTAGCGATAATAACTGCATTATATGCGTAATAAGGCATGTTATATTGATAATATCGGGAGTAATAAGTATAATTATTATAGTTCTAGCGATAACAATAGTGAAATATGGCTAATAGTGCATGTTATATTGATAATAGTAAAAGTAATAAGTATATTTATTACAGTTCTATCGATAATAACTGCATAATATGGGTAATAATGCATGTTATATTGATGATAATAAAAGTAATACGTATATTTATTATAGTTCTAGCGATAATAACTGCATTATATGGGTAATAATGCAGGTTATATTGCTAATAGTATAAGTAATAAGTATAATTATTACAGTTCTTGCGATAATACCTCCATTATATGGGTAATAATGCATGTTATATTGATAATAATATAAGTAATAGGTATAATTATTACAGTTCTAGCGATAGTAACTGCATAATATGGGTAATAATGCACGTTATATTGCAAATAATATAAGAAATGAGTATAATTATTGCAGTTCTAGCGATAATAACTGCATTATATGGGTAATAATGCACGTTATATTGCTAATAATATAAGTAATAAGTATAATTATTACAGTTCTAGCGATAATAACTGCATTATATGGCTAATAATGCATGTTACATTGATAATATTGGAAGTAATAAGTATATTTAGTATAGTTCTAGCGATAATAACTGCATAATATGGGTAATAATGCATGTTATATTGATAATAATATAAGTAATAAGTATAATTATTACAGTTCTAGCGATAATACCTCCATTATATGGGTAATAATGCATGTTATATTGATGATAATGAAAGTAATACGTATATTTATTCTAGTTCTAGCGATAATAACTGCATAATATGGGTAATAATGCATGTTATATTGATGATAGTGAAAGTAGTAAATATATTTATTACAGTTCTAGCGATAATAACTGCATTATATGCGTAATAAGGCATGTTATATTGATAATATCGGGAGTAATAAGTATAATTATTATAGTTCTAGCGATAATAATAGTAAAATATGGCTAATAGTGCATGTTATATTGATAATAGTAAAAGTAATAAATATATTTATTACAGTTCTATCGATAATAACTGCATAATATGGGTAATAATGCATGTTATATTGATGATAATAAAAGTAATACGTATATTTATTATAGTTCTAGCGATAAAAACTGCATAATATGGGTAATAATGCATGTTATATTGATAATAATATAAGTAATAAGTCTAATTATTACAGTTCTAGCGATAATAACTGCATTATATGGGTAATAATGCACGTTATATTGCTAACAATATAAGTAATAAGTATAATTATTACAGTTCTAGCGATAATAACTGCATTATATGGCTAATAATGCATGTTACATTGATAATATTGGAAGTAATAAGTATATTTATTATAGTTCTAGCGATAATAACTGCATAATATGGGTAATAATGCATGTTATATTGATAATAATATAAGTAATAAGTATAATTATTACAGTTCTAGCGATAATACCTCCATTATATGGGTAATAATGCATGTTATATTGATGATAATGAAAGTAATACGTATATTTATTCTAGTTCTAGCGATAATAACTGCATAATATGGGTAATAATGCACGTTATATTGCTAATAATATAAGTAATAAGTATAATTGTTACAGTTCTAGCGATAATAACTGCATTATATGGGTAAGAATGCATGTTATATTGATAATATCGGGAGTAATAAGTATAATTATTATAGTTCTAGCGATAATAATAGTAAAATGTGGCTAATAGTGCATGTTATATTGATAATAATAAAAGTAGTAAGTATATTTATTATAGTTCTATCGATAATAACTTCATAATATGTGTAATAATGCATGTTATATTGATGATAATAAAAGTACTAAGTATATTTATTATAGCTCTAGCGATAATAACTGCATTATATGGGTAATAATGCATGTTATATTGGTAATATTCGGAATAATAAGTATAATTATTATAGTTCTAGCGATAATAATAGTAAAATATGACTAATAGTGCATGTTATATTGATAATAATAAAAGTAATAAGTATATTTATTACAGTTCTATCGATAATAACTGCATAATATGGGTAATAATGCATGTTATATTGATGATAATAAAAGCAATACGTATATTTATTATAGTTCTAGCTATAATAACTGCATAATATGGGTAATAATGCATGTTATATTGATAATAATATAAGTAATAAGTATAATTATTACAGTTCTAGCGATAATAACTGTATTGTATGGGTAATAATGCATGTTATATTGATGATAATAAAAGTACTAAGTATATTAATTATACTACTGTCGATAATAACTGCATTATATGGGTAATAATGCATGTTATATTGATAATAATATAAGTAATAAGTATAATTATTACAGTTCTAGCGATAATAACTGCATTATATGGGTAAGAATGCATGTTATATTGATAATAATATAAGTAATAAGTATAATTATTACAGTTCTAGCGATAATAACTGCATTATATGGGTAATAATGCATGTTGTATTGATAATAATATAAGTAATAAGTATAATTATTACAATTCTAGCGATAATAACTGCATAATATGGGTAACAATGCACGTTATATTGCTAATAATATAAGTCATAAGTATAATTATTACAGTTCCAGCGATAATAACTGCATTATATGGGTAATAATGCATGTTATATTGATAATAATAAAAGTAATAAGTATATTTATTATACTTCTGTCGATAATAACTGCATTATATGGATAATAATGCATGTTATATTGATAATAATATAAGTAATAAGTATAATTATTGCAGTTCTAGCGATAATAACTGCATTATATGCGTAATAATGCATGTTATATTGATAATATCGGGAGTAATAAGTATAATTATTATAGTTCTAGCGATAATAAAAGTAAAATATGGCTAATAGTGCATGTTATACTGATAATAATAAAAGTAATAAGTATATTTATTATACTTCTGTCGATAATAACTGCATTATATGGGTAACAATGCACGTTATATTGCTAATAATATAAGTAATAAGTATAATTATTACAGTTCCAGCGATAATAACTGCATTATATGGGTAATAATGCATGTTATATTGATAATAATAAAAGTAATAAGTATATTTATTATACTTCTGTCGATAATAACTGCATTATATGGATAATAATGCATGTTATATTGATAATAATATAAGTAATAAGTATAATTATTGCAGTTCTAGCGATAATAACTGCATTATATGCGTAATAATGCATGTTATATTGATAATATCGGGAGTAATAAGTATAATTATTATAGTTCTAGCGTTAATAAAAGTAAAATATGGCTAATAGTGCATGTTATACTGATAATAATGAAAGTAATAAGTATATTTATTATACTTCTGTCGATAATAACTGCATTATATGGGTAATAGTGCATGTTATATTGATAATAATATAAGTAATAAGTATAATTATTACAGTTCTAGCTATAATAACTGCATAATATGGGTAATAATGCACGTTATATTGCTAATAATATAAGTAATAAGTATAATTATTACAGTTCTAGCGATAATAACTGCATTATATGGGTAATAATGCACGTTATATTGCTAACAATATAAGTAATAAGTATAATTATTACAGTTCTAGCGATAATAACTGCATTATATGGGTAAAAATGCATGTTATATTGATAATATTGGGAGTAATAAGTATATTTATTATGGTTCTAGAGATAATAACTGCATAATATGGGTAATAATGCATGTTATATTGATAATAATATAAGTAATAAGTATAATTATTACAGTTCTAACGATAATACCTGCATTATATGGGTAATAATGCATGTTATATTGATGATAATGAAAGTAATACGTATATTTATTATAGTTCTAGCGATAATAACTGCATAATATGGGTAATAATGCATGTTATATTGAGAATAATATAAGTAATAAGTATAATTATTACAGTTCTGGCGATAATAACTGCATTATATGCGTAATAATGCATGTTATATTGATAATATCGGGAGTAATAAGTATAATTATTATAGTTCTAGCGATAATAAAAGTAAAATATGGCTAATAGTGCATGTTATACTGATAATAATAAAAGTAATAAGTATATTTATTATACTTCTGTCGATAATAACTGCATTATATGGGTAATAGTGCATGTTATATTGATAATAATATAAGTAATAAGTATAATTATTACAGTTCTAGCTATAATAACTGCATAATATGGGTAATAATGCACGTTATATTGCTAATAATATAAGTAATAAGTATAATTATTACAGTTCTAGCGATAATAACTGCATTATATGGGTAATAATGCACGTAAAATTGCTAACAATATAAGTAATAAGTATAATTATTACAGTTCTAGCGATAATAACTGCATTATATGGGTAATAATGCATGTTATATTGATAATAATAAAAGTAATAAGTATATTTATTATACTTCTGTCGATAATAACTGCATTATATGGATAATAATGCATGTTATATTGATAATAATATAAGTAATAAGTATAATTATTGCAGTTCTAGCGATAATAACTGCATTATATGCGTAATAATGCATGTTATATTGATAATATCGGGAGTAATAAGTATAATTATTATAGTTCTAGCGATAATAAAAGTAAAATATGGCTAATAGTGCATGTTATACTGATAATAATAAAAGTAATAAGTATATTTATTATACTTCTGCCGATAATAACTGCATTATATGGGTAATAGTGCATGTTATATTGATAATAATATAAGTAATAAGTATAATTATTACAGTTCTAGCCATAATAACTGCATAATATGGGTAATAATGCACGTTATATTGCTAATAATATAAGTAATAAGTATAATTGTTACAGTTCTAGCGATAATAACTGCATTATATGCGTAATAATGCATGTTATATATGATAATATCGGGAGTAATAAGTATAATTATTATAGTTCTAGCGATAATAAAAGTAAAATATGGCTAATAGTGCATGTTATACTGATAATAATAAAAGTAATAAGTATATTTATTATACTTCTGTCGATAATAACTGCATTATATGGGTAATAGTGCATGTTATATTGATAATAATATAAGTAGTAAGTATAATTATTACAGTTGTAGCCATAATAACTGCATAATATGGGTAATAATGCACGTTATATTGCTAATAATATAAGTAATAAGTATAATTGTTACAGTTCTAGCGATAATAACTGCATTATATGGGTAAGAATGCATGTTATATTGATAATATCGGGAGTAATAAGTATAATTATTATAGTTCTAGCGATAATAATAGTAAAATGTGGCTAATAGCGCATGTTATATTGATAATAATAAAAGTAGTAAGTATATTTATTATAGTTCTATCGATAATAACTTCATAATATGTGTAATAATGCATGTTATATTGATGATAATAAAAGTACTAAGTATATTTATTATAGCTCTAGCGATAATAACTGCATTATATGGGTAATAATGCATGTTATATTGGTAATATTCGGAATAATAAGTATAATTATTATAGTTCTAGCGATAATAATAGTAAAATATGACTAATAGTGCATGTTATATTGATAATAATAAAAGTAATAAGTATATTTATTACAGTTCTATCGATAATAACTGCATAATATGGGGAATAATGCATGTTATATTGATGATAATAAAAGCAATACGTATATTTATTATAGTTCTAGCTATAATAACTGCATAATATGGGTAATAATGCATGTTATATTGATAATAATATAAGTAATAAGTATAATTATTACAGTTCTAGCGATAATAACTGTATTGTATGGGTAATAATGCATGTTATATTGATGATAATAAAAGTACTAAGTATATTTATTATAGCTCTAGCGATAATAACTGCATTATATGGGTAATAATGCATGTTATATTGGTAATATTCGGAATAATAAGTATAATTATTATAGTTCTAGCGATAATAACTGCATTATATGGGTAAGAATGCATGTTATATTGATAATAATATAAGTAATAAGTATAATTATTACAGTTCTAGCGATAATAACTGCATTATATGGGTAATAATGCATGTTGTATTGATAATAATATAAGTAATAAGTATAATTATTACAATTCTAGCGATAATAACTGCATAATATGGGTAACAATGCACGTTATATTGCTAATAATATAAGTAATAAGTATAATTATTACAGTTCCAGCGATAATAACTGCATTATATGGGTAATAATGCATGTTATATTGATAATAATAAAAGTAATAAGTATATTTAATATACTTCTGTCGATAATAACTGCATTATATGGATAATAATGCATGTTATATTGATAATAATATAAGTAATAAGTATAATTATTGCAGTTCTAGCGATAATAACTGCATTATATGGGTAATAATGCATGTTATATTGATAATGATATAAGTAATAAGTATAATTATTACAGTTCTAGCAATAATAACTGCATAATATGGGTAATAATGCACGTTATATTCCTAATAATATAAGTAATGAGTACAATTATTACAGTTCTAGCGATAATAACTGCATTATATGGGTAATAATGCATGTTATATTGATAATAATATAAGTAATAAGTATAATTATTGCAGTTCTAGCGATAATAACTGCATTATATGGGTAATAATGCATGTTATATTGATAATATCGGGAGTAATAAGTATAATTATTATAGTTCTAGCGATAATAATAGTAAAATATGGCAAATAGTGCATGTTATATTGATAATAATAAAAGTAATAAGTATATTTATTATCGTTCTATCGATAATAACTGCATAATATGGGCAATAATGCATGTTATATTGATGATAATGAAAGTAGTAAGTATATTTATTACAGTTCTAGCGATAATAACTGCATTATATGCGTAATAAGGCATGTTATATTGATAATATCGGGAGTAATAAGTATAATTATTATAGTTCTAGCGATAACAATAGTGAAATATGGCTAATAGTGCATGTTATATTGATAATAGTAAAAGTAATAAGTATATTTATTACAGTTCTATCGATAATAACTGCATAATATGGGTAATAATGCATGTTATATTGATGATAATAAAAGTAATACGTATATTTATTATAGTTCTAGCGATAATAACTGCATTATATGGGTAATAATGCACGTTATATTGCTAATAGTATAAGTAGTAAGTATAATTATTACAGTTCTTGCGATAATACCTCCATTATATGGGTAATAATGCATGTTATATTGATAATGATATAAGTAATGAGTATAATTATTACAGTTCTAGTGATAATAACTGCATAATATGGGTAATAATGCATGTTATATTGAGAATAATATAAGTAATAAGTATAATTATTACAGTTCTGGCGATAATAACTGCATAATATGGGTAATAATGCACGTTATATTGCTAATAATATAAGTAATAAGTATAATTATTACAGTTCTAGCGATAATAACTGCATTATATGGGTAATAATGCATGTTATATTGCTAATAATATAAGTAATAAGTATAATTATTACAGTTCTAGCGATAATAACTGCATTATATGGGTAATAATGCATGTTATATTGATAATGATATAAGTAATAAGTATAATTATTACAGTTCTAGCAATAATAACTGCATAATATGGGTAATAATGCACGTTATATTCCTAATAATATAAGTAATGAGTACAATTATTACAGTTCTAGCGATAATAACTGCATTATATGGGTAATAATGCATGTTATATTGATAATAATATAAGTAATAAGTATAATTATTGCAGTTCTAGCGATAATAACTGCATTATATGGGTAATAATGCATGTTATATTGATAATATCGGGAGTAATAAGTATAATTATTATAGTTCTAGCGATAATAATAGTAAAATATGGCAAATAGTGCATGTTATATTGATAATAATAAAAGTAATAAGTATATTTATTATCGTTCTATCGATAATAACTGCATAATATGGGCAATAATGCATGTTATATTGATGATAATGAAAGTAGTAAGTATATTTATTACAGTTCTAGCGATAATAACTGCATTATATGCGTAATAAGGCATGTTATATTGATAATATCGGGAGTAATAAGTATAATTATTATAGTTCTAGCGATAACAATAGTGAAATATGGCTAATAGTGCATGTTATATTGATAATAGTAAAAGTAATAAGTATATTTATTACAGTTCTATCGATAATAACTGCATAATATGGGTAATAATGCATGTTATATTGATGATAATAAAAGTAATACGTATATTTATTATAGTTCTAGCGATAATAACTGCATTATATGGGTAATAATGCAGGTTATATTGCTAATAGTATAAGTAATAAGTATAATTATTACAGTTCTTGCGATAATACCTCCATTATATGGGTAATAATGCATGTTATATTGATAATGATATAAGTAATGAGTATAATTATTACAGTTCTAGTGATAATAACTGCATAATATGGGTAATAATGCATGTTATATTGAGAATAATATAAGTAATAAGTATAATTATTACAGTTCTGGCGATAATAACTGCATTATATGGGTAATAATGCACGTTATATTGCTAATAGTATAAGTAATACGTATAATTATTACAGTTCTAGCGATAATACCTCCATTATATGGGTAATAATGCATGTTATATTGATAATAATATAAGTAATAGGTATAATTATTACAGTTCTAGCGATAGTAACTGCATAATATGGGTAATAATGCACGTTATATTGCAAATAATATAAGAAATGAGTATAATTATTGCAGTTCTAGCGATAATAACTGCATTATATGGGTAATAATGCACGTTATATTGCTAATAATATAAGTAATAAGTATAATTATTACAGTTCTAGCGATAATAACTGCATTATATGGCTAATAATGCATGTTACATTGATAATATTGGAAGTAATAAGTATATTTAGTATAGTTCTAGCGATAATAACTGCATAATATGGGTAATAATGCATGTTATATTGATAATAATATAAGTAATAAGTATAATTATTACAGTTCTAGCGATAATACCTCCATTATATGGGTAATAATGCATGTTATATTGATGATAATGAAAGTAATACGTATATTTATTCTAGTTCTAGCGATAATAACTGCATAATATGGGTAATAATGCATGTTATATTGATGATAGTGAAAGTAGTAAATATATTTATTACAGTTCTAGCGATAATAACTGCATTATATGCGTAATAAGGCATGTTATATTGATAATATCGGGAGTAATAAGTATAATTATTATAGTTCTAGCGATAATAATAGTAAAATATGGCTAATAGTGCATGTTATATTGATAATAGTAAAAGTAATAAATATATTTATTACAGTTCTATCGATAATAACTGCATAATATGGGTAATAATGCATGTTATATTGATGATAATAAAAGTAATACGTATATTTATTATAGTTCTAGCGATAAAAACTGCATAATATGGGTAATAATGCATGTTATATTGATAATAATATAAGTAATAAGTCTAATTATTACAGTTCTAGCGATAATAACTGCATTATATGGGTAATAATGCACGTTATATTGCTAACAATATAAGTAATAAGTATAATTATTACAGTTCTAGCGATAATAACTGCATTATATGGCTAATAATGCATGTTACATTGATAATATTGGAAGTAATAAGTATATTTATTATAGTTCTAGCGATAATAACTGCATAATATGGGTAATAATGCATGTTATATTGATAATAATATAAGTAATAAGTATAATTATTACAGTTCTAGCGATAATACCTCCATTATATGGGTAATAATGCATGTTATATTGATGATAATGAAAGTAATACGTATATTTATTCTAGTTCTAGCGATAATAACTGCATAATATGGGTAATAATGCATGTTATATTGATGATAGTGAAAGTAGTAAGTATATTTATTACAGTTCTAGCGATAATAACTGTATTATATGGGCAATAATGCATGTTATATTGATAATATCGGGAGTAATAAGTACAATTATTATAGTTCTAGCGATAATAATAGTACAATATGGCTAATAGTGCATGTTATATTGATAATAATAAAAGTAATAAGTATATTTATTATCGTTCTATCGATAATAACTGCATAATATGGGCAATAATGCATGTTATATTGATGATAATGAAAGTAGTAAGTATATTTATTACAGTTCTAGCGATAATAACTGCATTATATGCGTAATAAGGCATGTTATATTGATAATATCGGGAGTAATAAGTATAATTATTATAGTTCTAGCGATAACAATAGTGAAATATGGCTAATAGTGCATGTTATATTGATAATAGTAAAAGTAATAAGTATATTTATTACAGTTCTATCGATAATGACTGCATAATATGGGTAATAATGCATGTTATATTGATAATGATATAAGTAATGAGTATAATTATTACAGTTCTAGCGATAATAACTGCATTATATGGGTAATAATGCATGTTATATTGCTAATAATATAAGTAATAAGTATAATTATTACAGTTCTAGCGATAATAACTGCATTATATGGGTAATAATGCATGTTATATTGATAATGATATAAGTAATAAGTATAATTATTACAGTTCTAGCAATAATAACTGCATAATATGGGTAATAATGCACGTTATATTCCTAATAATATAAGTAATGAGTACAATTATTACAGTTCTAGCGATAATAACTGCATTATATGGGTAATAATGCATGTTATATTGATAATAATATAAGTAATAAGTATAATTATTGCAGTTCTAGCGATAATAACTGCATTATATGGGTAATAATGCATGTTATATTGATAATATCGGGAGTAATAAGTATAATTATTATAGTTCTAGCGATAATAATAGTAAAATATGGCAAATAGTGCATGTTATATTGATAATAATAAAAGTAATAAGTATATTTATTATCGTTCTATCGATAATAACTGCATAATATGGGCAATAATGCATGTTATATTGATGATAATGAAAGTAGTAAGTATATTTATTACAGTTCTAGCGATAATAACTGCATTATATGCGTAATAAGGCATGTTATATTGATAATATCGGGAGTAATAAGTATAATTATTATAGTTCTAGCGATAACAATAGTGAAATATGGCTAATAGTGCATGTTATATTGATAATAGTAAAAGTAATAAGTATATTTATTACAGTTCTATCGATAATAACTGCATAATATGGGTAATAATGCATGTTATATTGATGATAATAAAAGTAATACGTATATTTATTATAGTTCTAGCGATAATAACTGCATTATATGGGTAATAATGCACGTTATATTGCTAATAGTATAAGTAATAAGTATAATTATTACAGTTCTTGCGATAATACCTCCATTATATGGGTAATAATGCATGTTATATTGATAATGATATAAGTAATGAGTATAATTATTACAGTTCTAGTGATAATAACTGCATAATATGGGTAATAATGCATGTTATATTGAGAATAATATAAGTAATAAGTATAATTATTACAGTTCTGGCGATAATAACTGCATTATATGGGTAATAATGCACGTTATATTGCTAATAGTATAAGTAATACGTATAATTATTACAGTTCTAGCGATAATACCTCCATTATATGGGTAATAATGCATGTTATATTGATAATAATATAAGTAATAGGTATAATTATTACAGTTCTAGCGATAATAACTGCATAATATGGGTAATAATGCACGTTATATTGCAAATAATATAAGAAATGAGTATAATTATTGCAGTTCTAGCGATAATAACTGCATTATATGGGTAATAATGCACGTTATATTGCTAATAATATAAGTAATAAGTATAATTATTACAGTTCTAGCGATAATAACTGCATTATATGGCTAATAATGCATGTTACATTGATAATATTGGAAGTAATAAGTATATTTAGTATAGTTCTAGCGATAATAACTGCATAATATGGGTAATAATGCATGTTATATTGATGATAGTGAAAGTAGTAAATATATTTATTACAGTTCTAGCGATAATAACTGCATTATATGCGTAATAAGGCATGTTATATTGATAATATCGGGAGTAATAAGTATAATTATTATAGTTCTAGCGATAATAATAGTAAAATATGGCTAATAGTGCATGTTATATTGATAATAGTAAAAGTAATAAATATATTTATTACAGTTCTATCGATAATAACTGCATAATATGGGTAATAATGCATGTTATATTGATGATAATAAAAGTAATACGTATATTTATTATAGTTCTAGCGATAAAAACTGCATAATATGGGTAATAATGCATGTTATATTGATAATAATATAAGTAATAAGTCTAATTATTACAGTTCTAGCGATAATAACTGCATTATATGGGTAATAATGCACGTTATATTGCTAACAATATAAGTAATAAGTATAATTATTACAGTTCTAGCGATAATAACTGCATTATATGGCTAATAATGCATGTTACATTGATAATATTGGAAGTAATAAGTATATTTATTATAGTTCTAGCGATAATAACTGCATAATATGGGTAATAATGCATGTTATATTGATAATAATATAAGTAATAAGTATAATTATTACAGTTCTAGCGATAATACCTCCATTATATGGGTAATAATGCATGTTATATTGATGATAATGAAAGTAATACGTATATTTATTCTAGTTCTAGCGATAATAACTGCATAATATGGGTAATAATGCATGTTATATTGATGATAGTGAAAGTAGTAAGTATATTTATTACAGTTCTAGCGATAATAACTGTATTATATGGGCAATAATGCATGTTATATTGATAATATCGGGAGTAATAAGTACAATTATTATAGTTCTAGCGATAATAATAGTACAATATGGCTAATAGTGCATGTTATATTGATAATAATAAAAGTAATAAGTATATTTATTATCGTTCTATCGATAATAACTGCATAATATGGGCAATAATGCATGTTATATTGATGATAATGAAAGTAGTAAGTATATTTATTACAGTTCTAGCGATAATAACTGCATTATATGCGTAATAAGGCATGTTATATTGATAATATCGGGAGTAATAAGTATAATTATTATAGTTCTAGCGATAACAATAGTGAAATATGGCTAATAGTGCATGTTATATTGATAATAGTAAAAGTAATAAGTATATTTATTACAGTTCTATCGATAATGACTGCATAATATGGGTAATAATGCATGTTATATTGATAATGATATAAGTAATGAGTATAATTATTACAGTTCTAGCGATAATAACTGCATTATATGGGTAATAATGCACGTTATATTCCTAATAATATAAGTAATGAGTACAATTATTACAGTTCTAGCGATAATAACTGCATTATATGGGTAATAATGCATGTTATATTGATAATAATATAAGTAATAAGTATAATTATTGCAGTTCTAGCGATAATAACTGCATTATATGGGTAATAATGCATGTTATATTGATAATATCGGGAGTAATAAGTATAATTATTATAGTTCTAGCGATAATAATAGTAAAATATGGCAAATAGTGCATGTTATATTGATAATAATAAAAGTAATAAGTATATTTATTATCGTTCTATCGATAATAACTGCATAATATGGGCAATAATGCATGTTATATTGATGATAATGAAAGTAGTAAGTATATTTATTACAGTTCTAGCGATAATAACTGCATTATATGCGTAATAAGGCATGTTATATTGATAATATCGGGAGTAATAAGTATAATTATTATAGTTCTAGCGATAACAATAGTGAAATATGGCTAATAGTGCATGTTATATTGATAATAGTAAAAGTAATAAGTATATTTATTACAGTTCTATCGATAATAACTGCATAATATGGGTAATAATGCATGTTATATTGATGATAATAAAAGTAATACGTATATTTATTATAGTTCTAGCGATAATAACTGCATTATATGGGTAATAATGCACGTTATATTGCTAATAGTATAAGTAATAAGTATAATTATTACAGTTCTTGCGATAATACCTCCATTATATGGGTAATAATGCATGTTATATTGATAATGATATAAGTAATGAGTATAATTATTACAGTTCTTGCGATAATACCTCCATTATATGGGTAATAATGCATGTTATATTGATAATGATATAAGTAATGAGTATAATTATTACAGTTCTAGTGATAATAACTGCATAATATGGGTAATAATGCATGTTATATTGAGAATAATATAAGTAATAAGTATAATTATTACAGTTCTGGCGATAATAACTGCATTATATGGGTAATAATGCACGTTATATTGCTAATAGTATAAGTAATACGTATAATTATTACAGTTCTAGCGATAATACCTCCATTATATGGGTAATAATGCATGTTATATTGATAATAATATAAGTAATAGGTATAATTATTACAGTTCTAGCGATAATAACTGCATAATATGGGTAATAATGCACGTTATATTGCAAATAATATAAGAAATGAGAATAATTATTGCAGTTCTAGCGATAATAACTGCATTATATGGGTAATAATGCACGTTATATTGCTAATAATATAAGTAATAAGTATAATTATTACAGTTCTAGCGATAATAACTGCATTATATGGCTAATAATGCATGTTACATTGATAATATTGGAAGTAATAAGTATATTTAGTATAGTTCTAGCGATAATAACTGCATAATATGGGTAATAATGCATGTTATATTGATGATAGTGAAAGTAGTAAATATATTTATTACAGTTCTAGCGATAATAACTGCATTATATGCGTAATAAGGCATGTTATATTGATAATATCGGGAGTAATAAGTATAATTATTATAGTTCTAGCGATAATAATAGTAAAATATGGCTAATAGTGCATGTTATATTGATAATAGTAAAAGTAATAAATATATTTATTACAGTTCTATCGATAATAACTGCATAATATGGGTAATAATGCATGTTATATTGATGATAATAAAAGTAATACGTATATTTATTATAGTTCTAGCGATAAAAACTGCATAATATGGGTAATAATGCATGTTATATTGATAATAATATAAGTAATAAGTCTAATTATTACAGTTCTAGCGATAATAACTGCATTATATGGGTAATAATGCACGTTATATTGCTAACAATATAAGTAATAAGTATAATTATTACAGTTCTAGCGATAATAACTGCATTATATGGCTAATAATGCATGTTACATTGATAATATTGGAAGTAATAAGTATATTTATTATAGTTCTAGCGATAATAACTGCATAATATGGGTAATAATGCATGTTATATTGATAATAATATAAGTAATAAGTATAATTATTACAGTTCTAGCGATAATACCTCCATTATATGGGTAATAATGCATGTTATATTGATGATAATGAAAGTAATACGTATATTTATTCTAGTTCTAGCGATAATAACTGCATAATATGGGTAATAATGCATGTTATATTGATGATAGTGAAAGTAGTAAGTATATTTATTACAGTTCTAGCGATAATAACTGTATTGTATGGGCAATAATGCATGTTATATTGATAATATCGGGAGTAATAAGTACAATTATTATAGTTCTAGGGATAATAATAGTACAATATGGCTAATAGTGCATGTTATATTGATAATAATAAAAGTAATAAGTATATTTATTATCGTTCTATCGATAATAACTGCATAATATGGGCAATAATGCATGTTATATTGATGATAATGAAAGTAGTAAGTATATTTATTACAGTTCTAGCGATAATAACTGCATTATATGCGTAATAAGGCATGTTATATTGATAATATCGGGAGTAATAAGTATAATTATTATAGTTCTAGCGATAACAATAGTGAAATATGGCTAATAGTGCATGTTATATTGATAATAGTAAAAGTAATAAGTATATTTATTACAGTTCTATCGATAATGACTGCATAATATGGGTAATAATGCATGTTATATTGATGATAATAAAAGTAATACGTATATTTATTATAGTTCTAGCGATAATAACTGCATTATATGGGTAATAATGCACGTTATATTGCTAATAGTATAAGTAATAAGTATAATTATTACAGTTCTTGCGATAATACCTCCATTATATGGGTAATAATGCATGTTATATTGATAATGATATAAGTAATGAGTATAATTATTACAGTTCTAGCGATAATAACTGCATAATATGGGTAATAATGCACGTTATATTGCTAATAATATAAGTAATGAGTACAATTATTACAATTCTAGCGATAATAACTGCATTATATGGGTAATAATGCATGTTATATTGATAATAATATAAGTAATAAGTATAATTATTACAGTTCTAGCGATAATAACTGCATTATATGGGTAATAATGCATGTTATATATTGATAATATCGGGAGTAATAAGTATAATTATTATAGTTCTAGCGATAATAATTGTAAAATATGGCAAATAGTGCATGTTATATTGATATTAATAAAAGTAATAAGTATATTTATTACAGTTCTATCGATAATAACTGCATAATATGGGTAATAATGCATGTTATATTGAGAATAATATAAGTAATAAGTATAATTATTACAGTTCTGGCGATAATAACTGCATTATATGGGTAATAATGCACGTTATATTGCTAATAGTATAAGTAATAAGTATAATTATTACAGTTCTAGCGATAATAACTGCATTATATGGGTAATAATGCATGTTATATTGATAATATCGGGAGTAATAAGTATAATTATTATAGTTCTAGCGATAATAATTGTAAAATATGGCAAATAGTGCATGTTATATTGATAATAATAAAAGTAATAAGTATATTTATTACAGTTCTATCGATAATAACTGCATAATATGGGTAATAATGCATGTTATATTGATGATAATAAAAGTAATACGTATATTTATTATAGTTCTAGCGATAATAACTGCATAATATGGGTAATAATGCATGTTATATTGATAATAATATGAGTAATAAGTATAATTATTACAGTTCTAGCGATAATAACTGCATTATATGGGTAATAATGCACGTTATATTGCTAATAGTATAAGTAATAAGTATAATTATTACAGTTCTTGCGATAATACCTCCATTATATGGGTAATAATGCATGTTATATTGATAATGATATAAGTAATGAGTATAATTATTACAGTTCTAGCGATAATAACTGCATAATATGGGTAATAATGCACGTTATATTGCTAATAATATAAGTAATGAGTACAATTATTACAGTTCTAGCGATAATAACTGCATTATATGGGTAATAATGCATGTTATATTTATAATAATATAAGTAATAAGTATAATTATTACAGTTCTAGCGATAATAACTGCATTATATGGGTAAAAATGCATGTTATATTGATAATATTGGGAGTAATAAGTATATTTATTATGGTTCTAGAGATAATAACTGCATAATATGGGTAATAATGCATGTTATATTGATAATAATATAAGTAATAAGTATAATTATTACAGTTCTAGCGATAATACCTCCATTATATGGGTGATAATGCATGTTATATTGATGATAATGAAAGTAATACGTATATTTATTATAGTTCTAGCGATAATAACTGCATAATATGGGTAATAATGCACGTTATATTGCTAATAATATAAGTAATGAGTACAATTATTACAGTTCTAGCGATAATAACTGCATTATATGGGTAATAATGCATGTTATATTGATAATAATATAAGTAATAAGTATAATTATTACAGTTCTAGCGATAATAACTGCATTATATGGGTAAAAATGCATGTTATATTGATGATAATGAAAGTAATACGTATATTTATTCTAGTTCTAGCGATAATAACTGCATAATATGGGTAATAATGCATGTTATATTGATGATAGTGAAAGTAGTAAGTATATTTATTACAGTTCTAGCGATAATAACTGTATTATATGGGCAATAATGCATGTTATATTGATAATATCGGGAGTAATAAGTACAATTATTATAGTTCTAGCGATAATAATAGTACAATATGGCTAATAGTGCATGTTATATTGATAATAATAAAAGTAATAAGTATATTTATTATCGTTCTATCGATAATAACTGCATAATATGGGCAATAATGCATGTTATATTGATGATAATGAAAGTAGTAAGTATATTTATTACAGTTCTAGCGATAATAACTGCATTATATGCGTAATAAGGCATGTTATATTGATAATATCGGGAGTAATAAGTATAATTATTATAGTTCTAGCGATAACAATAGTGAAATATGGCTAATAGTGCATGTTATATTGATAATAGTAAAAGTAATAAGTATATTTATTACAGTTCTATCGATAATGACTGCATAATATGGGTAATAATGCATGTTATATTGATGATAATAAAAGTAATACGTATATTTATTATAGTTCTAGCGATAATAACTGCATTATATGGGTAATAATGCACGTTATATTGCTAATAGTATAAGTAATAAGTATAATTATTACAGTTCTTGCGATAATACCTCCATTATATGGGTAATAATGCATGTTATATTGATAATGATATAAGTAATGAGTATAATTATTACAGTTCTAGCGATAATAACTGCATAATATGGGTAATAATGCACGTTATATTGCTAATAATATAAGTAATGAGTACAATTATTACAGTTCTAGCGATAATAACTGCATTATATGGGTAATAATGCATGTTATATTGATAATAATATAAGTAATAAGTATAATTATTACAGTTCTAGCGATAATAACTGCATTATATGGGTAATAATGCATGTTATATTGATAATATCGGGAGTAATAAGTATAATTATTATAGTTCTAGCGATAATAATTGTAAAATATGGCAAATAGTGCATGTTATATTGATATTAATAAAAGTAATAAGTATATTTATTACAGTTCTATCGATAATAACTGCATAATATGGGTAATAATGCATGTTATATTGAGAATAATATAAGTAATAAGTATAATTATTACAGTTCTGGCGATAATAACTGCATTATATGGGTAATAATGCACGTTATATTGCTAATAGTATAAGTAACAAGTATAATTATTACAGTTCTAGCGATAATAACTGCATTATATGGGTAATAATGCATGTTATATTGATAATAGTAAAAGTAATAAGTATATTTATTACAGTTCTATCGATAATAACTGCATAATATGGGTAATAATGCATGTTATATTGATGATAATAAAAGTAATACGTATATTTATTATAGTTCTAGCGATAAAAACTGCATAATATGGGTAATAATGCATGTTATATTGATAATAATATAAGTAATAAGTCTAATTATTACAGTTCTAGCGATAATAACTGCATTATATGGGTAATAATGCATGTTATATTGATGATAATAAAAGTAATACGTATATTTATTATAGTTCTAGCGATAATAACTGCATTATATGGGTAATAATGCACGTTATATTGCTAACAGTATAAGTAATAAGTATAATTATTACAGTTCTAGCGATAATAACTGTATTATGTGGGCAATAATGCATGTTATATTGATAATATCGGGAGTAATAAGTACAATTATTATAGTTCTAGCGATAATAATAGTACAATATGGCTAATAGTGCATGTTATATTGATAATAATAAAAGTAATAAGTATATTTATTATCGTTCTATCGATAATAACTGCATAATATGGGCAATAATGCATGTTATATTGATGATAATGAAAGTAGTAAGTATATTTATTACAGTTCTAGCGATAATAACTGCATTATATGCGTAATAAGGCATGTTATATTGATAATATCGGGAGTAATAAGTATAATTATTATAGTTCTAGCGATAACAATAGTGAAATATGGCTAATAGTGCATGTTATATTGATAATAATAAAAGTAATAAGTATATTTATTACAGTTCTATCGATAATAACTGCATAATATGGGTAATAATGCATGTTATATTGATGATAATAAAAGTAATACGTATACTTATTATAGTTCTAGCGATAATAACTGCATAATATGGGTAATAATGCATGTTATATTGATAATAATATGAGTAATAAGTATAATTATTACAGTTCTAGCGATAATAACTGCATTATATGGGTAATAATGCACGTTATATTGCTAACAATATAAGTAATAAGTATAATTATTACAGTTCTAGCGATAATACCTCCATTATATGGGTAATAATGCATGTTATATTGATGATAATGAAAGCAATACGTATATTTGTTATAGTTCTAGCGATAATAACTGCATAATATGGGTAATAATGCATGTTATATTGATGATAATAAAAGTAATACGTATATTTATTATAGTTCTAGCGATAATAACTGCATTATATGGGTAATAATGCACGTTATATTGCTAATAATATAAGTAATAAGTATAATTATTACAGTTCTAGCGATTATAACTGCATTATATGGGTAATAATGCATGTTATATTGATAATATCGGGAGTAATAGGTATAATTATTATAGTTCTAGCGATAATAATAGTAAAATATGGCAAATAGTGCATGTTATATTGATAATAATAAAAGTAATAAGTATATTTATTACAGTTCTATGGATAATAACTGCATAATATGGGTAATAATGCATGTTATATTGATGATAATAAAAGTAATACGTATACTTATTATAGTTCTAGCGATAAAAACTGCATAATATGGGTAATAATGCATGTTATATTGATAATAATATAAGTAATAAGTATAATTATTACAGTTCTAGGGATAATAACTGCATAATATGGGTAATAATGCATGTTATATTGAGAATAATATAAGTAATAAGTATAATTATTACAGTTCTAGCGATAATAACTGCAATTTATGGGTAATAATGCACGTTATATTGCTAATAATATAAGTAATAAGTATAATTATTACAATCCTAGCGATAATAACTGTATTATATGGGTAATAATGCATGTTATATTGCTAATATCGGGAGTAATAAGTACAATTATTATAGTTCTAGCGATAATAATAGTACAATATGGCTAATAGTGCATGTTATATTGATAATAATAAAGGTAATAAGTATATTTATTACAGTCCTATCGATAATAACTGCATAATATGGGTAATAATGCATGTTATATTCATGATAATAAAAGTAATACGTATATTTATTATAGTTCTAGCGATAATAACTGCATAATATGGGTAATAATGCATGTTATATTGATAATAATATAAGTAATAAGTATATTTATTACAGTTCTATCGATAATAACTTCTTAATATGGGTAATAATGCATGTTATATTGATGATAATGAAAGTAGTAAGTATATTTATTACAGTTCTAGCGATAATAACTGCATTATATGGGTAATAATGCATGTTATATTGATAATATCGGGAGTAATAAGTATAATTATTATAGTTCTAGCGATAATAATAGTAAAATATGGCAAATAGTGCATGTTATATTGATAATAATAAAAGTAATAAGTATATTTATTACAGTTCTATCGATAATAACTGCATAATATGGGTAATAATGCATGTTATATTGATGATAATAAAAGTAATACGTATATTTATTATAGTTCTAGCGACAATAACTGCATAATATGGGTAATAATGCATGTTATATTGATAATAATATAAGTAATAAGTATAATTATTACAGTTCTAGCGATAATAACTGTATTATATGGGCAATAATGCATGTTATATTGATAATATCGGGAGTAATAAGTACAATTATTATAGTTCTAGCGATAATAATAGTACAATATGGCTAATAGTGCATGTTATATTGATAATAATAAAAGTAATAAGTATATTTATTATCGTTCTATCGATAATAACTGCATAATATGGGCAATAATGCATGTTACATTGATGATAATGAAAGTAGTAAGTATATTTATTACAGTTCTAGCGATAATAACTGCATTATATGCGTAATAAGGCATGTTATATTGATAATATCGGGAGTAATAAGTATAATTATTATAGTTCTAGCGATAACAATAGTGAAATATGGCTAATAGTGCATGTTATATTGATAATAGTAAAAGTAATAAGTATATTTATTACAGTTCTATCGATAATAACTGCATAATATGGGTAATAATGCATGTTATATTGATGATAATAAAAGTAATACGTATATTTATTATAGTTCTAGCGATAATAACTGCATTATATGGGCAATAATGCACGTTATATTGCTAATAGTATAAGTAATAAGTATAATTATTACAGTTCTTGCGATAATACCTCCATTATATGGGTAATAATGCATGTTATATTGATAATGATATAAGTAATGAGTATAATTATTACAGTTCTAGCGATAATAACTGCATAATATGGGTAATAATGCACGTTATATTGCTAATAATATAAGTAATGAGTACAATTATTACAGTTCTAGCGATAATAACTGCACTATATGGGTAATAATGCATGTTATATTGATAATAATATAAGTAATAAGTATAATTATTACAGTTCTAGCGATAATAATTGCATTATATGGGTAATAATGCATGTTATATTGATAATATCGGGAGTAATAAGTATAATTATTATAGTTCTAGCGATAATAATTGTAAAATATGGCAAATAGTGCATGTTATATTGATAATAATAAAAGTAATAAGTATATTTATTACAGTTCTATCGATAATAACTGCATAATATGGGTAATAATGCATGTTATATTGATGATAATAAAAGTAATACGTATATTTATTATAGTTCTAGCGATAATAACTGCATAATATGGGTAATAATGCATGTTATATTGATAATAATATGAGTAATAAGTATAATTATTACAGTTCTAGCGATAATAACTGCATTATATGGGTAATAATGCACGTTATATTGCTAACAATATAAGTAATAAGTATAATTATTACAGTTCTAGCGATAATACCTCCATTATATGGGTAATAATGCATGTTATATTGATGATAATGAAAGCAATACGTATATTTGTTATAGTTCTAGCGATAATAACTGCATAATATGGGTAATAATGCATGTTATATTGAGAATAATATAAGTAATAAGTATAATTATTACAGTTCTGGCGATAATAACTGCATTATATGGGTAATAATGCACGTTATATTGCTAATAGTATAAGTAATAAGTATAATTATTACAGTTCTAGCGATAATAACTGCATTATATGGGTAATAATGCTTGTTATATTGATAATATCGGGAGTAATAAGTATAATTATTATAGTTCTAGCGATAATAATTGTAAAATATGGCAAATAGTGCATGTTATATTGATAATAATAAAAGTAATAAGTATATTTATTACAGTTCTATCGATAATAACTGCATAATATGGGTAATAATGCATGTTATATTGATGATAATAAAAGTAATACGTATATTTATTATAGTTCTAGCGATAATAACTGCATAATATGGGTAATAATGCATGTTATATTGATAATAATATGAGTAATAAGTATAATTATTACAGTTCTAGCGATAATAACTGCATTATATGGGTAATAATGCACGTTATATTGCTAATAGTATAAGTAATAAGTATAATTATTACAGTTCTTGCGATAATACCTCCATTATATGGGTAATAATGCATGTTATATTGATGATAATGAAAGTAGTAAGTATATTTATTACAGTTCTAGCGATAATAACTGCATTATATGCGTAATAAGGCATGTTATATTGATAATGATATAAGTAATGAGTATAATTATTACAGTTCTAGCGATAATAACTGCATAATATGGGTAATAATGCACGTTTTATTGCTAATAATATAAGTAATGAGTTCAATTATTACAGTTCTAGCGATAATAACTGCATTATATGGGTAATAATGCATGTTATATTGATAATAATATAAGTAATAAGTATAATTATTACAGTTCTAGCGATAATAACTGCATTATATGGGTAAAAATGCATGTTATATTGATAATATTGGGAGTAATAAGTATATTTATTATGGTTCTAGAGATAATAACTGCATAATATGGGTAATAATGCATGTTATATTGATGATAATAAAAGTAATACGTATATTTATTATAGTTCTAGCGACAATAACTGCATAATATGGGTAATAATGCATGTTATATTGATAATAATATAAGTAATAAGTATAATTATTACAGTTCTAGCGATAATAACTGCATTATATGGGTAAAAATGCATGTTATATTGATAATATTGGGAGTAATAAGTATATTTATTATGGTTCTAGAGATAATAACTGCATAATATGGGTAATAATGCATGTTATATTGATAATAATATAAGTAATAAGTATAATTATTACAGTTCTAGCGATAATACCTCCATTATATGGGTAATAATGCATGTTATATTGATGATAATGAAAGTAATACGTATATTTATTATAGTTCTAGCGATAATAACTGCATAATATGGGTAATAATGCATGTTATATTGAGAATAATATAAGTAATAAGTATAATTATTACAGTTCTGGCGATAATAACTGCATTATATGGGTAATAATGCACGTTATATTGCTAATAGTATAAGTAATAAGTATAATTGTTACAGTTCTAGCGATAATACCTCCATTATATGGGTAATAATGCATGTTATATTGATGATAATGAAAGTAATACGTATATTTATTATAGTTCTAGCGATAATAACTGCATAATATGGGTAATAATGCATGTTATATTGAGAATAATATAAGTAATAAGTATAATTATTACAGTTCTGGCGATAATAACTGCATTATATGGGTAATAATGCACGTTATATTGCTAATAATATAAGTAATAAGTATAATTATTACAATCCTAGCGATAATAACTGTATTATATGGGTAATAATGCATGTTATATTGCTAATATCGGGAGTAATAAGTACAATTATTATAGTTCTAGCGATAATAATAGTACAATATGGCTAATAGTGCATGTTATATTGATAATAATAAAGGTAATAAGTATATTTATTACAGTCCTATCGATAATAACTGCATAATATGGGTAATAATGCATGTTATATTCATGATAATAAAAGTAATACGTATATTTATTATAGTTCTAGCGATAATAACTGCATAATATGGGTAATAATGCATGTTATATTGATAATAATATAAGTAATAAGTATATTTATTACAGTTCTATCGATAATAACTTCTTAATATGGGTAATAATGCATGTTATATTGATGATAATGAAAGTAGTAAGTATATTTATTACAGTTCTAGCGATAATAACTGCATTATATGGGTAATAATGCATGTTATATTGATAATATCGGGAGTAATAAGTATAATTATTATAGTTCTAGCGATAATAATAGTAAAATATGGCAAATAGTGCATGTTATATTGATAATAATAAAAGTAATAAGTATATTTATTACAGTTCTATCGATAATAACTGCATAATATGGGTAATAATGCATGTTATATTGATGATAATAAAAGTAATACGTATATTTATTATAGTTCTAGCGACAATAACTGCATAATATGGGTAATAATGCATGTTATATTGATAATAATATAAGTAATAAGTATAATTATTACAGTTCTAGCGATAATAACTGTATTATATGGGCAATAATGCATGTTATATTGATAATATCGGGAGTAATAAGTACAATTATTATAGTTCTAGCGATAATAATAGTACAATATGGCTAATAGTGCATGTTATATTGATAATAATAAAAGTAATAAGTATATTTATTATCGTTCTATCGATAATAACTGCATAATATGGGCAATAATGCATGTTACATTGATGATAATGAAAGTAGTAAGTATATTTATTACAGTTCTAGCGATAATAACTGCATTATATGCGTAATAAGGCATGTTATATTGATAATATCGGGAGTAATAAGTATAATTATTATAGTTCTAGCGATAACAATAGTGAAATATGGCTAATAGTGCATGTTATATTGATAATAGTAAAAGTAATAAGTATATTTATTACAGTTCTATCGATAATAACTGCATAATATGGGTAATAATGCATGTTATATTGATGATAATAAAAGTAATACGTATATTTATTATAGTTCTAGCGATAATAACTGCATTATATGGGCAATAATGCACGTTATATTGCTAATAGTATAAGTAATAAGTATAATTATTACAGTTCTTGCGATAATACCTCCATTATATGGGTAATAATGCATGTTATATTGATAATGATATAAGTAATGAGTATAATTATTACAGTTCTAGCGATAATAACTGCATAATATGGGTAATAATGCACGTTATATTGCTAATAATATAAGTAATGAGTACAATTATTACAGTTCTAGCGATAATAACTGCACTATATGGGTAATAATGCATGTTATATTGATAATAATATAAGTAATAAGTATAATTATTACAGTTCTAGCGATAATAATTGCATTATATGGGTAATAATGCATGTTATATTGATAATATCGGGAGTAATAAGTATAATTATTATAGTTCTAGCGATAATAATTGTAAAATATGGCAAATAGTGCATGTTATATTGATAATAATAAAAGTAATAAGTATATTTATTACAGTTCTATCGATAATAACTGCATAATATGGGTAATAATGCATGTTATATTGATGATAATAAAAGTAATACGTATATTTATTATAGTTCTAGCGATAATAACTGCATAATATGGGTAATAATGCATGTTATATTGATAATAATATGAGTAATAAGTATAATTATTACAGTTCTAGCGATAATAACTGCATTATATGGGTAATAATGCACGTTATATTGCTAACAATATAAGTAATAAGTACAATTATTACAGTTCTAGCGATAATACCTCCATTATATGGGTAATAATGCATGTTATATTGATGATAATGAAAGCAATACGTATATTTGTTATAGTTCTAGCGATAATAACTGCATAATATGGGTAATAATGCATGTTATATTGAGAATAATATAAGTAATAAGTATAATTATTACAGTTCTGGCGATAATAACTGCATTATATGGGTAATAATGCACGTTATATTGCTAATAGTATAAGTAATAAGTATAATTATTACAGTTCTAGCGATAATAACTGCATTATATGGGTAATAATGCTTGTTATATTGATAATATCGGGAGTAATAAGTATAATTATTATAGTTCTAGCGATAATAATTGTAAAATATGGCAAATAGTGCATGTTATATTGATAATAATAAAAGTAATAAGTATATTTATTACAGTTCTATCGATAATAACTGCATAATATGGGTAATAATGCATGTTATATTGATGATAATAAAAGTAATACGTATATTTATTATAGTTCTAGCGATAATAACTGCATAATATGGGTAATAATGCATGTTATATTGATAATAATATGAGTAATAAGTATAATTATTACAGTTCTAGCGATAATAACTGCATTATATGGGTAATAATGCACGTTATATTGCTAATAGTATAAGTAATAAGTATAATTATTACAGTTCTTGCGATAATACCTCCATTATATGGGTAATAATGCATGTTATATTGATGATAATGAAAGTAGTAAGTATATTTATTACAGTTCTAGCGATAATAACTGCATTATATGCGTAATAAGGCATGTTATATTGATAATGATATAAGTAATGAGTATAATTATTACAGTTCTAGCGATAATAACTGCATAATATGGGTAATAATGCACGTTTTATTGCTAATAATATAAGTAATGAGTTCAATTATTACAGTTCTAGCGATAATAACTGCATTATATGGGTAATAATGCATGTTATATTGATAATAATATAAGTAATAAGTATAATTATTACAGTTCTAGCGATAATAACTGCATTATATGGGTAAAAATGCATGTTATATTGATAATATTGGGAGTAATAAGTATATTTATTATGGTTCTAGAGATAATAACTGCATAATATGGGTAATAATGCATGTTATATTGATAATAATATAAGCAATAAGTATAATTATTACAGTTCTAGCGATAATACCTCCATTATATGGGTAATAATGCACGTTATATTGCTAACAATATAAGTAATAAGTACAATTATTATAGTTCTAGCGATAATAATAGTACAATATGGCTAATAGTGCATGTTATATTGATAATAATAAAAGTAATAAGTATATTTATTATCGTTCTATCGATAATAACTGCATAATATGGGTAATAATGCATGTTATATTGATGATAATGAAAGTAGTAAGTATATTTATTACAGTTCTAGCGATAATAACTGCATTATATGCGTAATAAGGCATGTTATATTGATAATATCGGGAGTAATAAGTATAATTATTATAGTTCTAGCGATAACAATAGTAAAATATGGCTAATAGTGCATGTCATATTGATAATAGTAAAAGTAATAAGTATATTTATTACAGTTCTATCGATAATAACTGCATAATATGGGTAATAATGCATGTTATATTGATGATAATAAAAGTAATACGTATATTTATTATAGTTCTAGCGATAATAACAGCATTATATGGGTAATAATGCACGTTATATTGCTAATAATATAAGTAATAAGTATAATTATTACAGTCCTAGCGATAATAACTGTATTATATGGGTAATAATGCATGTTATATTGCTAATATCGGGAGTAATAAGTACAATTATTATAGTTCTAGCGATAATAATAGTACAATATGGCTAATAGTGCATGTTATATTGATAATAATAAAGGTAATAAGTATATTTATTACAGTCCTATCGATAATAACTGCATAATATGGGTAATAATGCATGTTATATTCATGATAATAAAAGTAATACGTATATTTATTATAGTTCTAGCGATAATAACTGCATAATATGGGTAATAATGCATGTTATATTGATAATAATATAAGTAATAAGTATATTTATTACAGTTCTATCGATAATAACTGCATAATATGGGTAATAATGCATGTTATATTGATGATAATAAAAGTAATACGTATATTTATTATAGTTCTAGCGACAATAACTGCATAATATGGGTAATAATGCATGTTATATTGATAATAATATAAGTAATAAGTATAATTATTACAGTTCTAGCGATAATAACTGCATTATATGGGTAAAAATGCATGTTATATTGATAATATTGGGAGTAATAAGTATATTTATTATGGTTCTAGAGATAATAACTGCATAATATGGGTAATAATGCATGTTATATTGATAATAATATAAGTAATAAGTATAATTATTACAGTTCTAGCGATAATACCTCCATTATATGGGTAATAATGCATGTTATATTGATGATAATGAAAGTAATACGTATATTTATTATAGTTCTAGCGATAATAACTGCATAATATGGGTAATAATGCATGTTATATTGAGAATAATATAAGTAATAAGTATAATTATTACAGTTCTGGCGATAATAACTGCATTATATGGGTAATAATGCACGTTATATTGCTAATAGTATAAGTAATAAGTATAATTGTTACAGTTCTAGCGATAATACCTCCATTATATGGGTAATAATGCATGTTATATTGATGATAATGAAAGTAATACGTATATTTATTATAGTTCTAGCGATAATAACTGCATAATATGGGTAATAATGCATGTTATATTGAGAATAATATAAGTAATAAGTATAATTATTACAGTTCTGGCGATAATAACTGCATTATATGGGTAATAATGCACGTTATATTGCTAATAGTATAAGTAATAAGTATAATTGTTACAGTTCTTGCGATAATACCTCCATTATATGGGTAATAATGCATGTTATATTGATAATAATATAAGTAATAAGTATAATTATTACAGTTCTAGCGATAATAACTGCATTATATGGGTAATAATGCACGTTATATTGCTAATAATATATGTAATGAGTACAATTATTACAGTTCTGGCGATAATAACTGCATTATATGGGTAACAATGCACGTTATATTGCTAATAGTATAAGTAATAAGTATAATTATTACAGTTCTAGCGATAATAACTGCATTATATGGGTAATAATGCATGTTATATTGATAATATCGGGAGTAATAAGTATAATTATTATAGTTCTAGCGATAATAATAGTAAAATATGGCAAATAGTGCATGTTATATTGATAATAATAAAAGTAATAAGTATATTTATTACAGTTCTATCGATAATAACTGCATAATATGGGTAATAATGCATGTTATATTGATGATAATAAATGTAATACGTATATTTATTATAGTTCTAGCGATAATAACTGCATAATATGGGTAATAATGCATGTTATATTGATAACAATACGAGTAATAAGTATAATTATTACAGTTCTAGCGATAGTAACTGCATTATATGGGTAATAATGCACGTTATATTGCTAACAATATAAGTAATAAGTATAATTATTACAGTTCTAGCGATAATAACTGCATTATATGGGTAAAAATGCACGTTATATTGCTAATAGTATAAGTAATAAGTATAATTGTTACAGTTCTTGCGATAATACCTCCATTATATGGGTAATAATGCATGTTATATTGATAATAATATAAGTAATAAGTATAATTATTACAGTTCTAGCAATAATACCTCCATCATATGGGTAATAATGCATGTTATATTGATGATAATGAAAGTAATACGTATATTTATTATAGCTCTAGCGATAATAACTGCATAATATGGGTAATAATGCATGTTATATTGCGAATAATATAAGTAATAAGTATAATTATTACAGTTCTGGCGATAATAACTGCATTATATGGGTAATAATGCACGTTATATTGCTAATAGTATAAGTCATAAGTATAATTATTACAGTTCTAGCGATAATACCTCCATTATATGGGTAATAATGCATGTTATATTGATCATGATATAAGTAATAAGTATAATTATTACAGTTCTAGCGATAATAACTGCATAATATGGGTAATAATGCACGTTATATTGCTAATAATATAAGTAATGAGTACAATTATTACAGTTCTAGCGATAATAACTGCATTATATGGGTAATAATGCATGTTATATTGATAATAATATAAGTAATAAGTGTAATTATTACAGTTCTAGCGATAATAACTGCATTATATGGGTAATAATGCATGTTATATTGATAATATCGGGAGTAATAAGTATAATTATTATAGTTCTAGCGATAATAATAGTAAAATATGGCAAATAGTGCATGTTATATTGATAATGATAAAAGTAATAAATACATTTATTACAGTTCTATCGATAATAACTGCATAATATGGGTAATAATGCATGTTATATTGATGATAATAAATGTAATACGTATATTTATTATAGTTCTAGCGATAATAACTGCATAATATTGGTAATAATGCATGTTATATTGATGATAATGAAAGCAATACGTATATTTGTTATAGTTCTAGCGATAATAACTGCATAATATGGGTAATAATGCATGTTATATTGAGAATAATATAAGTAATAAGTATAATTATTACAGTTCTGGCGATAATAACTGCATTATATGGGTAATAATGCACGTTATATTGCTAATAGTATAAGTAATAAGTATAATTATTACAGTTCTAGCGATAATAACTGCATTATATGGGTAATAATGCATGTTATATTGATAATATCGGGAGTAATAAGTATAATTATTATAGTTCTAGCGATAATAATTGTAAAATATGGCAAATAGTGCATGTTATATTGATAATAATAAAAGTAATAAGTATATTTATTACAGTTCTATCGATAATAACTGCATAATATGGGTAATAATGCATGTTATGTTGATGATAATAAAAGTAATACGTATATTTATTATAGTTCTAGCGATAATAACTGCATAATATGGGTAATAATGCATGTTATATTGATAATAATATGAGTAATAAGTATAATTATTACAGTTCTAGCGATAATAACTGCATTATATGGGTAATAATGCACGTTATATTGCTAATAGTATAAGCAATAAGTATAATTATTACAGTTCTTGCGATAATACCTCCATTATATGGGTAATAATGCATGTTATATTGATAATGATATAAGTAATGAGTATAATTATTACAGTTCTAGCGATAATAACTGCATAATATGGGTAATAATGCACGTTTTATTGCTAATAATATAAGTAATGAGTTCAATTATTACAGTTCTAGCGATAATAACTGCATTATATGGGTAATAATGCATGTTATATTGATAATAATATAAGTAATAAGTATAATTATTACAGTTCTAGCGATAATAACTGCATTATATGGGTAAAAATGCATGTTATATTGATAATATTGGGAGTAATAAGTATATTTATTATGGTTCTAGAGATAATAACTGCATAATATGGGTAATAATGCATGTTATATTGATAATAATATAAGCAATAAGTATAATTATTACAGTTCTAGCGATAATACCTCCATTATATGGGTAATAATGCACGTTATATTGCTAACAATATAAGTAATAAGTACAATTATTATAGTTCTAGCGATAATAATAGTACAATATGGCTAATAGTGCATGTTATATTCATAATAATAAAAGTAATAAGTATATTTATTATCGTTCTATCGATAATAACTGCATAATATGGGTAATAATGCATGTTATATTGATGATAATGAAAGTAGTAAGTATATTTATTACAGTTCTAGCGATAATAACTGCATTATATGCGTAATAAGGCATGTTATATTGATAATATCGGGAGTAATAAGTATAATTATTATAGTTCTAGCGATAACAATAGTAAAATATGGCTAATAGTGCATGTCATATTGATAATAGTAAAAGTAATAAGTATATTTATTACAGTTCTATCGATAATAACTGCATAATATGGGTAATAATGCATGTTATATTGATGATAATAAAAGTAATACGTATATTTATTATAGTTCTAGCGATAATAACAGCATTATATGGGTAATAATGCACGTTATATTGCTAATAATATAAGTAATAAGTATAATTATTACAGTCCTAGCGATAATAACTGTATTATATGGGTAATAATGCATGTTATATTGCTAATATCGGGAGTAATAAGTACAATTATTATAGTTCTAGCGATAATAATAGTACAATATGGCTAATAGTGCATGTTATATTGATAATAATAAAGGTAATAAGTATATTTATTACAGTCCTATCGATAATAACTGCATAATATGGGTAATAATGCATGTTATATTCATGATAATAAAAGTAATACGTATATTTATTATAGTTCTAGCGATAATAACTGCATAATATGGGTAATAATGCATGTTATATTGATAATAATATAAGTAATAAGTATATTTATTACAGTTCTATCGATAATAACTGCATAATATGGGTAATAATGCATGTTATATTGATGATAATAAAAGTAATACGTATATTTATTATAGTTCTAGCGACAATAACTGCATAATATGGGTAATAATGCATGTTATATTGATAATAATATAAGTAATAAGTATAATTGTTACAGTTCTAGCGATAATACCTCCATTATATGGGTAATAATGCATGTTATATTGATGATAATGAAAGTAATACGTATATTTATTATAGCTCTAGCGATAATAACTGCATTATATGGGTAATAATGCACGTTATATTGCTAATAATATAAGTGATAAGTATAATTATTACAGTTCTAGCGATAATAACTGCATTATATGGGTAATAATGCACGTTATATTGCTAATAATATAAGTAATGAGTACAATTATTACAGTTCTAGCGATAATAACTGCATTATATGGGTAATAATGCATGTTATATTGATAATAATATAAGTAATAAGTATAATTATTACAGTTCTGGCGATAATAACTGCATTATATGGGTAATAATGCACGTTATATTGCTAATAGTATAAGTAATAAGTATCATTGTTACAGTTCTTGCGATAATACCTCCATTATATGGGTAATAATGCATGTTATATTGATAATAATATAAGAAATAAGTATAATTATTACAGTTCTAGCGATAATAACTGCATTATATGGGTAATAATGCATGTTATATTGATAATAATATAAGTAATAAGTATAATTATTACAGTTCTAGCGATAATAACTGCATTATATGGGTAATAATGCACGTTATATTGCTAATAATATATGTAATGAGTACAATTATTACAGTTCTGGCGATAATAACTGCATTATATGGGTAACAATGCACGTTATATTGCTAATAGTATAAGTAATAAGTATAATTATTACAGTTCTAGCGATAATACGTCTATTATATGGGTAATAATGCATGTTATATTGATAATGATATAAGTAATAAGTATAATTATTACAGTTCTAGCGATAATAACTGCATAATATGGGTAATAATGCACGTTATATTGCTAATAATATAAGTAATGAGTACAATTATTACAGTTCTAGCGATAATAACTGCATTATATGGGTAATAATGCATGTTATATTGATAATAATATAAGTAATAAGTATAATTATTACAGTTCTAGCGATAATAACTGCATTATATGGGTAATAATGCATGTTATATTGATAATATCGGGAGTAATAAGTATAATTATTATAGTTCTAGCGATAATAATAGTAAAATATGGCAAATAGTGCATGTTATATTGATAATAATAAAAGTAATAAGTATATTTATTACAGTTCTATCGATAATAACTGCATAATATGGGTAATAATGCATGTTATATTGATGATAATAAATGTAATACGTATATTTATTATAGTTCTAGCGATAATAACTGCATAATATGGGTAATAATGCATGTTATATTGATAACAATACGAGTAATAAGTATAATTATTACAGTTCTAGCGATAGTAACTGCATTATATGGGTAATAATGCACGTTATATTGCTAACAATATAAGTAATAAGTATAATTATTACAGTTCTAGCGATAATAACTGCATTATATGGGTAAAAATGCATGTTATATTGATAATATTGGGAGTAATAAGTATATTTATTATGGTTCTAGAGATAATAACTGCATAATATGGGTAATAATGCATGTTATATTGATAATAATATAAGTAATAAGTATAATTATTACAGTTCTAGCGATAATACCTCCATTATATGGGTAATAATGCATGTTATATTGATGATAATGAAAGTATTACGTATATTTATTATAGTTCTAGCGATAATAACTGCATAATATGGGTAATAATGCATGTTATATTGAGAATAATATAAGTAATAAGTATAATTATTACAGTTCTGGCGATAATAACTGCATTATATGGGTAATAATGCACGTTATATTGCTAATAGTATAAGTAATAAGTATAATTGTTACAGTTCTTGCGATAATACCTCCATTATATGGGTAATAATGCATGTTATATTGATAATAATATAAGTAATAAGTATAATTATTACAGTTCTAGCAATAATACCTCCATCATATGGGTAATAATGCATGTTATATTGATGATAATGAAAGTAATACGTATATTTATTATAGCTCTAGCGATAATAACTGCATAATATGGGTAATAATGCATGTTATATTGCGAATAATATAAGTAATAAGTATAATTATTACAGTTCTGGCGATAATAACTGCATTATATGGGTAATAATGCACGTTATATTGCTAATAGTATAAGTCATAAGTATAATTATTACAGTTCTAGCGATAATACCTCCATTATATGGGTAATAATGCATGTTATATTGATATTGATATAAGTAATAAGTATAATTATTACAGTTCTAGCGATAATAACTGCATAATATGGGTAATAATGCACGTTATATTGCTAATAATATAAGTAATGAGTACAATTATTACAGTTCTAGCGATAATAACTGCATTATATGGGTAATAATGCATGTTATATTGATAATAATATAAGTAATAAGTATAATTATTACAGTTCTAGCGATAATAACTGCATTATATGGGTAATAATGCATGTTATATTGATAATATCGGGAGTAATAAGTATAATTATTATAGTTCTAGCGATAATAATAGTAAAATATGGCAAATAGTGCATGTTATATTGATAATGATAAAAGTAATAAATATATTTATTACAGTTCTATCGATAACAACTGCATAATATGGGTAATAATGCATGTTATATTGATGATAATAAATGTAATACGTATATTTATTATAGTTCTAGCGATAATAACTGCATAATATTGGTAATAATGCATGTTATATTGATAACAATATGAGTAATAAGTATAATAATTACAGTTCTAGCGATAGTAACTGCATTATATGGGTAATAATGCACGTTATATTGCTAACAATATAAGTAATAAGTATAATTATTACAGTTCTAGCGATAATAACTGCATTATATGGGTAATAATGCATGTTACATTGATAATATTGGGAGTAATAAGTATATTTGTTATAGTTCTGGCGATCATAACTGCATAATATGGGTAATAATGCATGTTATATTGATAATAATATAAGTAATAAGTATAATTATTACAGTTCTAGCAATAATACCTCCATTATGTGGGTAATAATGCACGCTATATTGCTAACAATATAAGTAATAAGTATAATTATTACAGTTCTAGCGATAATAACTGCATTATATGGGTAATAATGCATGTTATATTGATGATAATGAAAGTAATACGTATATTTATTATAGCTCTAGCGATAATAATAGTAAAATATGGCAAATAGTGCATGTTATATTGATAATAATAAAAGTAATAAATATATTTATTACAGTTCTATCGATAATAACTGCATAATATGGGTAATAATGCATGTTATATTGATGATAATAAACGTAATACGTACATTTATTATAGTTCTAGCGATAATAACTGCATAATATGGGTAATAATGCATGTTATATTGATAACAATATGAGTAATAAGTATAATTATTACAGTTCTAGCGATAGTAACTGCATTATATGGGTAATAATGCACGTTATATTGCTAACAATATAAGTAATAAGTATAATTATTACAGTTCTAGCGATAATAACTGCATTATATGGGTAATAATGCATGTTACATTGATAATATTGGGAGTAATAAGTATATTTATTATAGTTCTGGCGATCATAACTGCATAATATGGGTAATAATGCATGTTATATTGATAATAATATAAGTAATAAGTATAATTATTACAGTTCTAGCAATAATACCTCCATTATATGGGTAATAATGCACGTTATATTGCTAACAATATAAGTAATAAGTATAATTATTACAGTTCTAGCGATAATAACTGCATTATATGGGTAATAATGCATGTTACATTGATAATATTGGGAGTAATAAGTATATTTATTATAGTTCTGGCGATCATAACTGCATAATATGGGTAATAATGCATGTTATATTGAGAATAATATAAGTAATAAGTATAATTATTACAGTTCTAGCAATAATACCTCCATTATATGGGTAATAATGCATGTTATATTGATGATAATGAAAGTAAAACGTATATTTATTATAGCTCTAGCGATAATAACTGCATTATATGGGTAATAATGCACGTTATATTGCTAATAATATAAGTAATAAGTATAATTATTACAGTTCTAGCGATAATAACTGCATTATATGGGTAATAATGCACGTTATATTGCTAATAATATAAGTAATGAGTACAATTATTACAGTTCTAGCGATAATAACTGCATTATATGGGTAATAATGCATGTTATATTGATAATAATATAAGTAATAAGTATAATTATTACAGTTCTGGCGATAATAACTGCATTATATGGGTAATAATGCACGTTATATTGCTAATAGTATAAGTAATAAGTATTATTGTTACAGTTCTTGCGATAATACCTCCATTATATGGGTAATAATGCATGTTATATTGATAATAATATAAGAAATAAGTATAATTATTACAGTTCTAGCGATAATAACTGCATTATATGGGTAATAATGCACGTTATATTGCTAATAATATAAGTAATAAGTATAATTATTACAGTTCTAGCGATAATAACTGCATTATATGGGTAATAATGCACGTTATATTGCTAGTAGTATAAGTAATAAGTATAATTATTACAGTTCTAGCGATAATAACTGCATAATATGGGTAATAATGCACGTTATATTGCTAATAATATAAGTAATGAGTACAATTATTACAGTTCTGGCGATAATAACTGCATTATATGGGTAATAATGCACGTTATATTGCTAACAATATAAGTAATAAGTATAATTATTACAGTTCTAGCGATAATAACCGCATTATATGGGTAATAATGCATGTTATATTGATGATAATGAAAGTAATACGTATATTTATTATAGCTCTAGCGATAATAACTGCATAATATGGGTAATAATGCATGTTATATTGAGAATAATATAAGTAATAAGTATAATTATTACAGTTCTAGCAATAATACCTCCATTATATGGGTAATAATGCATGTTATATTGATGTTAATGAAAGTAATACGTATATTTATTATAGCTCTAGCGATAATAACTGCATAATATGGGTAATAATGCATGTTATATTGAGAATAATATAAGTAATAAGTATAATTATTACAGTTCTGGCGATAATAACTGCATTATATGGGTAATAATGCACGTTATATTGCTAATAGTATAAGTCATAAGTATAATTATTACAGTTCTAGCGATAATACCTCCATTATATGGGTAATAATGCATGTTATATTGATAATGATATAAGTAATAAGTATAATTATTACAGTTCTAGCGATCATAACTGCATAATATGGGTAATAATGCACGTTATATTGCTAATAATATAAGTAATGAGTACAATTATTACAGTTCTAGCGATAATAACTGCATTATATGGGTAATAATGCATGTTATATTGATAATAATATAAGTAATAATTATAATTATTACAGTTCTAGCGATAATAACTGCATTATATGGGTAATAATGCATGTTATATTGATAATATCGGGAGTAATAAGTATATTTATTATAGTTCTGGCGATCATAACTGCATACTATGGGTAATAATGCATGTTATATTGATAATAATATAAGTAATAAGTATAATTATTACAGTTCTAGCAATAATACCTCCATTATATGGGTAATAATGCACGTTATATTGCTAACAATATAAGTAATAAGTATAATTATTACAGTTCTAGCGATAATAACTGCATTATATGGGTAATAATGCATGTTATATTGATGATAATGAAAGTAATACGTATATTTATTATAGCTCTAGCGATAATAACTGCATAATATGGGTAATAATGCATGTTATATTGAGAATAATATAAGTAATAAGTATAATTATTACAGTTCTAGCAATAATACCTCCATTATATGGGTAATAATGCATGTTATATTGATGATAATGAAAGTAATACGTATATTTATTATAGCTCTAGCGATAATAACTGCATAATATGGGTAATAATGCATGTTATATTGAGAATAATATAAGTAATAAGTATAATTATTACAGTTCTGGCGATAATAACTGCATTATATGGGTAATAATGCACGTTATATTGCTAATAGTATAAGTCATAAGTATAATTATTACAGTTCTAGCGATAATACCTCCATTATATGGGTAATAATGCATGTTATATTGATAATGATATAAGTAATAAGTATAATTATTACAGTTCTAGCGATAATAACTGCATAATATGGGTAATAATGCACGTTATATTGCTAATAATATAAGTAATGAGTACAATTATTACAGTTCTAGCGATAATAACTGCATTATATGGGTAATAATGCATGTTATATTGATAATAATATAAGTAATAAGTATAATTATTACAGTTCTAGCGATAATAACTGCATTATATGGGTAATAATGCATGTTATATTGATAATATCGGGAGTAATAAGTATAATTATTATAGGTCTAGCGATAATAATAGTAAAATATGGCAAATAGTGCATGTTATATTGATAATAATAAAAGTAATAAATATATTTATTACAGTTCTATCGATAATAACTGCATAATATGGGTAATAATGCATGTTATATTGATGATAATAAATGTAATACGTATATTTATTATAGTTCTAGCGATAATAACTGCATAATATGGGTAATAATGCATGTTATATTGATAACAATATGAGTAATAAGTATAATTATTACAGTTCTAGCGATAGTAACTGCATTATATGGGTAATAATGCACGTTATATTGCTAACAATATAAGTAATAAGTATAATTATTACAGTTCTAGCGATAATAACTGCATTATATGGGTAATAATGCATGTTACATTGATAATATTGGGAGTAATAAGTATATTTATTATAGTTCTGGCGATCATAACTGCATTATATGGGTAATAATGCACGTTATATTGCTAATAGTATAAGTAATAAGTATAATTGTTACAGTTCTTGCGATAATACCTCCAATATATGGGTAATAATGCATGTTATATTGATAATAATATAAGAAATAAGTATAATTATTACAGTTCTAGCGATAATAACTGCATTATATGGGTAATAATGCACGTTATATTGCTAATAATATAAGTAATAAGTATAATTATTACAGTTCTAGCGATAATAACTGCATTATATGGGTAATAATGCACGTTATATTGCTAGTAGTATAAGTAATAAGTATAATTATTACAGTTCTAGCGATAATAACTGCATAATATGGGTAATAATGCACGTTATATTGCTAATAATATAAGTAATGAGTACAATTATTACAGTTCTGGCGATAATAACTGCATTATATGGGTAATAATGCACGTTATATTGCTAATAGTATAAGTAATAAGTATAATTGTTACAGTTCTTGCGATAATACCTCCATTATATGGGTAATAATGCATGTTATATTGATAACAATATGAGTAATAAGTATAATTATTACAGTTCTAGTGATAGTAACTGCATTATATGGGTAATAATGCACGTTATATTGCTAACAATATAAGTAATAAGTATAATTATTACAGTTCTAGCGATAATAACTGCATTATATGGGTAATAATGCATGTTACATTGATAATATTGGGAGTAATAAGTATATTTATTATAGTTCTGGCGATCATAACTGCATAATATGGGTAATAATGCATGTTATATTGATAATAATATAAGTAATAAGTATAATTATTACAGTTCTAGCAATAATACCTCCATTATATGGGTAATAATGCACGTTATATTGCTAACAATATAAGTAATAAGTATAATTATTACAGTTCTAGCGATAATAACTGCATTATATGGGTAATAATGCATGTTATATTGATGATAATGAAAGTAATACGTATATTTATTATAGCTCTAGCGATAATAACTGCATAATATGGGTAATAATGCATGTTATATTGAGAATAATATAAGTAATAAGTATAATTATTACAGTTCTGGCGATAATAACTGCATTATATGGGTAATAATGCACGTTATATTGCTAATAGTATAAGTCATAAGTATAATTATTACAGTTCTAGCGATAATACCTCCATTATATGGGTAATAATGCATGTTATATTGATAATGATATAAGTAATAAGTATAATTATTACAGTTCTAGCGATAATAACTGCATAATATGGGTAATAATGCACGTTATATTGCTAATAATATAAGTAATAAGTATAATTATTACAGTTCTAGCGATAATAACTGCATTATATGGGTAATAATGCACGTTATATTGCTAATAATATAAGTAATGAGTACAATTATTACAGTTCTAGCGATAATAACTGCATTATATGGGTAATAATGCATGTTATATTGATAATAATATAAGTAATAAGTATA
This sequence comes from Megachile leachella, assembly GCA_963576845.1. Classification (NCBI taxonomy): domain Eukaryota; kingdom Metazoa; phylum Arthropoda; class Insecta; order Hymenoptera; family Megachilidae; genus Megachile; species Megachile leachella. The sequence continues at coordinate 274,635 of CAUYWW010000072.1, forward strand.
ATTATTACAGTTCTGGCGATAATAACTGCATTATATGGGTAATAATGCACGTTATATTGCTAATAGTATAAGTAATAAGTATAATTGTTACAGTTCTTGCGATAATACCTCCATTATATGGGTAATAATGCATGTTATATTGATAATAATATAAGAAATAAGTATAATTATTACAGTTCTAGCGATAATAACTGCATTATATGGGTAATAATGCACGTTATATTGCTAATAATATAAGTAATAAGTATAATTATTACAGTTCTAGCGATAATAACTGCATTATATGGGTAATAATGCATGTTACATTGATAATATTGGGAGTAATAAGTATATTTATTATAGTTCTGGCGATCATAACTGCATAATATGGGTAATAATGCACGTTATATTGCTAATAATATAAGTAATGAGTACAATTATTACAGTTCTAGCGATAATAACTGCATTATATGGGTAATAATGCATGTTATATTGATAATAATATAAGTAATAAGTATAATTATTACAGTTCTGGCGATAATAACTGCATTATATGGGTAATAATGCACGTTATATTGCTAATAGTATAAGTAATAAGTATAATTGTTACAGTTCTTGCGATAATACCTCCATTATATGGGTAATAATGCATGTTATATTGATAATAATATAAGAAATAAGTATAATTATTACAGTTCTGGCGATAATAACTGCATTATATGGGTAATAATGCACGTTATATTGCTAATAGTATAAGTAATAAGTATAATTGTTACAGTTCTTGCGATAATACCTCCATTATATGGGTAATAATGCATGTTATATTGATAACAATATGAGTAATAAGTATAATTATTACAGTTCTAGTGATAGTAACTGCATTATATGGGTAATAATGCACGTTATATTGCTAACAATATAAGTAATAAGTATAATTATTACAGTTCTAGCGATAATAACTGCATTATATGGGTAATAATGCATGTTACATTGATAATATTGGGAGTAATAAGTATATTTATTATAGTTCTGGCGATCATAACTGCATAATATGGGTAATAATGCATGTTATATTGATAATAATATAAGTAATAAGTATAATTATTACAGTTCTAGCAATAATACCTCCATTATATGGGTAATAATGCACGTTATATTGCTAACAATATAAGTAATAAGTATAATTATTACAGTTCTAGCGATAATAACTGCATTATATGGGTAATAATGCATGTTATATTGATGATAATGAAAGTAATACGTATATTTATTATAGCTCTAGCGATAATAACTGCATAATATGGGTAATAATGCATGTTATATTGAGAATAATATAAGTAATAAGTATAATTATTACAGTTCTGGCGATAATAACTGCATTATATGGGTAATAATGCACGTTATATTGCTAATAGTATAAGTCATAAGTATAATTATTACAGTTCTAGCGATAATACCTCCATTATATGGGTAATAATGCATGTTATATTGATAATGATATAAGTAATAAGTATAATTATTACAGTTCTAGCGATAATAACTGCATAATATGGGTAATAATGCACGTTATATTGCTAATAATATAAGTAATAAGTATAATTATTACAGTTCTAGCGATAATAACTGCATTATATGGGTAATAATGCACGTTATATTGCTAATAATATAAGTAATGAGTACAATTATTACAGTTCTAGCGATAATAACTGCATTATATGGGTAATAATGCATGTTATATTGATAATAATATAAGTAATAAGTATAATTATTACAGTTCTGGCGATAATAACTGCATTATATGGGTAATAATGCACGTTATATTGCTAATAGTATAAGTAATAAGTATAATTGTTACAGTTCTTGCGATAATACCTCCATTATATGGGTAATAATGCATGTTATATTGATAATAATATAAGAAATAAGTATAATTATTACAGTTCTAGCGATAATAACTGCATTATATGGGTAATAATGCACGTTATATTGCTAATAATATAAGTAATAAGTATAATTATTACAGTTCTAGCGATAATAACTGCATTATATGGGTAATAATGCACGTTATATTGCTAGTAGTATAAGTAATAAGTATAATTATTACAGTTCTAGCGATAATAACTGCATAATATGGGTAATAATGCACGTTATATTGCTAATAATATAAGTAATGAGTACAATTATTACAGTTCTGGCGATAATAACTGCATTATATGGGTAATAATGCACGTTATATTGCTAATAGTATAAGTAATAAGTATAATTGTTACAGTTCTTGCGATAATACCTCCATTATATGGGTAATAATGCATGTTATATTGATAACAATATGAGTAATAAGTATAATTATTACAGTTCTAGTGATAGTAACTGCATTATATGGGTAATAATGCACGTTATATTGCTAACAATATAAGTAATAAGTATAATTATTACAGTTCTAGCGATAATAACTGCATTATATGGGTAATAATGCATGTTACATTGATAATATTGGGAGTAATAAGTATATTTATTATAGTTCTGGCGATCATAACTGCATAATATGGGTAATAATGCATGTTATATTGATAATAATATAAGTAATAAGTATAATTATTACAGTTCTAGCAATAATACCTCCATTATATGGGTAATAATGCACGTTATATTGCTAACAATATAAGTAATAAGTATAATTATTACAGTTCTAGCGATAATAACTGCATTATATGGGTAATAATGCATGTTATATTGATGATAATGAAAGTAATACGTATATTTATTATAGCTCTAGCGATAATAACTGCATAATATGGGTAATAATGCATGTTATATTGAGAATAATATAAGTAATAAGTATAATTATTACAGTTCTAGCAATAATACCTGCATTATATGGGTAATAATGCATGTTATATTGATGATAATGAAAGTAATACGTATATTTATTATAGCTCTAGCGATAATAACTGCATAATATGGGTAATAATGCATGTTATATTGAGAATAATATAAGTAATAAGTATAATTATTACAGTTCTGGCGATAATAACTGCATTATATGGGTAATAATGCACGTTATATTGCTAATAGTATAAGTCATAAGTATAATTATTACAGTTCTAGCGATAATACCTCCATTATATGGGTAATAATGCATGTTATATTGATAATGATATAAGTAATAAGTATAATTATTACAGTTCTAGCGATAATAACTGCATAATATGGGTAATAATGCACGTTATATTGCTAATAATATAAGTAATGAGTACAATTATTACAGTTCTAGCGATAATAACTGCATTATATGGGTAATAATGCATGTTATATTGATAATAATATAAGTAATAAGTATAATTATTACAGTTCTAGCGATAATAACTGCATTATATGGGTAATAATGCATGTTATAGTGATAATATCGGGAGTAATAAGTATAATTATTATAGTTCTAGCGATAATAATAGTAAAATATGGCAAATAGTGCATGTTATATTGATAATGATAAAAGTAATAAATATATTTATTACAGTTCTATCGATAATAACTGCATAATATGGGTAATAATGCATGTTATATTGATGATAATAAATGTAATACGTATATTTATTATAGTTCTAGCGATAATAACTGCATAATATGGGTAATAATGCATGTTATATTGATAACAATATGAGTAATAAGTATAATTATTACAGTTCTAGCGATAGTAACTGCATTATATGGGTAATAATGCACGTTATATTGCTAACAATATAAGTAATAAGTATAATTATTACAGTTCTAGCGATAATAACTGCATTATATGGGTAATAATGCATGTTACATTGATAATATTGGGAGTAATAAGTATATTTATTATAGTTCTGGCGATCATAACTGCATAATATGGGTAATAATGCATGTTATATTGATAATAATATAAGTAATAAGTATAATTATTACAGTTCTAGCAATAATACCTCCATTATATGGGTAATAATGCACGCTATATTGCTAACAATATAAGTAATAAGTATAATTATTACAGTTCTAGCGATAATAACTGCATTATATGGGTAATAATGCATGTTATATTGATGATAATGAAAGTAATACGTATATTTATTATAGCTCTAGCGATAATAATAGTAAAATATGGCAAATAGTGCATGTTATATTGATAATAATAAAAGTAATAAATATATTTATTACAGTTCTATCGATAATAACTGCATTATATGGGTAATAATGCACGTTATATTGCTAGTAGTATAAGTAATAAGTATAATTATTACAGTTCTAGCGATAATAACTGCATAATATGGGTAATAATGCACGTTATATTGCTAATAATATAAGTAATGAGTACAATTATTACAGTTCTGGCGATAATAACTGCATTATATGGGTAATAATGCACGTTATATTGCTAATAGTATAAGTAATAAGTATAATTGTTACAGTTCTTGCGATAATACCTCCATTATATGGGTAATAATGCATGTTATATTGATAACAATATGAGTAATAAGTATAATTATTACAGTTCTAGTGATAGTAACTGCATTATATGGGTAATAATGCACGTTATATTGCTAACAATATAAGTAATAAGTATAATTATTACAGTTCTAGCGATAATAACTGCATTATATGGGTAATAATGCATGTTACATTGATAATATTGGGAGTAATAAGTATATTTATTATAGTTCTGGCGATCATAACTGCATAATATGGGTAATAATGCATGTTATATTGATAATAATATAAGTAATAAGTATAATTATTACAGTTCTAGCAATAATACCTCCATTATATGGGTAATAATGCACGTTATATTGCTAACAATATAAGTAATAAGTATAATTATTACAGTTCTAGCGATAATAACTGCATTATATGGGTAATAATGCATGTTATATTGATGATAATGAAAGTAATACGTATATTTATTATAGCTCTAGCGATAATAACTGCATAATATGGGTAATAATGCATGTTATATTGAGAATAATATAAGTAATAAGTATAATTATTACAGTTCTAGCAATAATACCTCCATTATATGGGTAATAATGCATGTTATATTGATGATAATGAAAGTAATACGTATATTTATTATAGCTCTAGCGATAATAACTGCATAATATGGGTAATAATGCATGTTATATTGAGAATAATATAAGTAATAAGTATAATTATTACAGTTCTGGCGATAATAACTGCATTATATGGGTAATAATGCACGTTATATTGCTAATAGTATAAGTCATAAGTATAATTATTACAGTTCTAGCGATAATACCTCCATTATATGGGTAATAATGCATGTAATATTGATAATGATATAAGTAATAAGTATAATTATTACAGTTCTAGCGATAATAACTGCATAATATGGGTAATAATGCACGTTATATTGCTAATAATATAAGTAATGAGTACAATTATTACAGTTCTAGCGATAATAACTGCATTATATGGGTAATAATGCATGTTATATTGATAATAATATAAGTAATAAGTATAATTATTACAGTTCTAGCGATAATAACTGCATTATATGGGTAATAATGCATGTTATAGTGATAATATCGGGAGTAATAAGTATAATTATTATAGTTCTAGCGATAATAATAGTAAAATATGGCAAATAGTGCATGTTATATTGATAATGATAAAAGTAATAAATATATTTATTACAGTTCTATCGATAATAACTGCATAATATGGGTAATAATGCATGTTATATTGATGATAATAAATGTAATACGTATATTTATTATAGTTCTAGCGATAATAACTGCATAATATGGGTAATAATGCATGTTATATTGATAACAATATGAGTAATAAGTATAATTATTACAGTTCTAGCGATAGTAACTGCATTATATGGGTAATAATGCACGTTATATTGCTAACAATATAAGTAATAAGTATAATTATTACAGTTCTATCGATAATAACTGCATAATATGGGTAATAATGCATGTTATATTGATGATAATAAATGTAATACGTATATTTATTATAGTTCTAGCGATAATAACTACATAATATGGGTAATAATGCATGTTATATTGATAACAATATGAGTAATAAGTATAATTATTACAGTTCTAGCGATAGTAACTGCATTATATGGGTAATAATGCACGTTATATTGCTAACAATATAAGAAATAAGTATAATTATTACAGTTCTAGCGATAATAACTGCATTATATGGGTAATAATGCACGTTATATTGCTAATAATATAAGTAATAAGTATAATTATTACAGTTCTAGCGATAATAACTGCATTATATGGGTAATAATGCATGTTACATTGATAATATTGGGAGTAATAAGTATATTTATTATAGTTCTGGCGATCATAACTGCATTATATGGGTAATAATGCACGTTATATTGCTAATAGTATAAGTAATAAGTATAATTGTTACAGTTCTTGCGATAATACCTCCATTATATGGGTAATAATGCATGTTATATTGATAATAATATAAGAAATAAGTATAATTATTACAGTTCTAGCGATAATAACTGCATTATATGGGTAATAATGCACGTTATATTGCTAATAATATAAGTAATAAGTATAATTATTACAGTTCTAGCGATAATAACTGCATTATATGGGTAATAATGCACGTTATATTGCTAGTAGTATAAGTAATAAGTATAATTATTACAGTTCTAGCGATAATAACTGCATAATATGGGTAATAATGCACGTTATATTGCTAATAATATAAGTAATGAGTACAATTATTACAGTTCTAGCGATAATAACTGCATTATATGGGTAATAATGCATGTTATATTGATAATAATATAAGTAATAAGTATAATTATTACAGTTCTGGCGATAATAACTGCATTATATGGGTAATAATGCACGTTATATTGCTAATAGTATAAGTAATAAGTATAATTGTTACAGTTCTTGCGATAATACCTCCATTATATGGGTAATAATGCATGTTATATTGATAATAATATAAGAAATAAGTATAATTATTACAGTTCTAGCGATAATAACTGCATTATATGGGTAATAATGCACGTTATATTGCTAATAATATAAGTAATAAGTATAATTATTACAGTTCTAGCGATAATAACTGCATTATATGGGTAATAATGCACGTTATATTGCTAGTAGTATAAGTAATAAGTATAATTATTACAGTTCTAGCGATAATAACTGCATAATATGGGTAATAATGCACGTTATATTGCTAATAATATAAGTAATGAGTACAATTATTACAGTTCTGGCGATAATAACTGCATTATATGGGTAATAATGCACGTTATATTGCTAATAGTATAAGTAATAAGTATAATTGTTACAGTTCTAGCGATAATACCTCCATTATATGGGTAATAATGCATGTTATATTGATAACAATATGAGTAATAAGTATAATTATTACAGTTCTAGTGATAGTAACTGCATTATATGGGTAATAATGCACGTTATATTGCTAACAATATAAGTAATAAGTATAATTATTACAGTTCTAGCGATAATAACTGCATTATATGGGTAATAATGCATGTTACATTGATAATATTGGGAGTAATAAGTATATTTATTATAGTTCTGGCGATCATAACTGCATAATATGGGTAATAATGCATGTTATATTGATAATAATATAAGTAATAAGTATAATTATTACAGTTCTAGCAATAATACCTCCATTATATGGGTAATAATGCACGTTATATTGCTAACAATATAAGTAATAAGTATAATTATTACAGTTCTAGCGATAATAACTGCATTATATGGGTAATAATGCATGTTATATTGATGATAATGAAAGTAATACGTATATTTATTATAGCTCTAGCGATAATAACTGCATAATATGGGTAATAATGCATGTTATATTGAGAATAATATAAGTAATAAGTATAATTATTACAGTTCTAGCAATAATACCTCCATTATATGGGTAATAATGCATGTTATATTGATGATAATGAAAGTAATACGTATATTTATTATAGCTCTAGCGATAATAACTGCATAATATGGGTAATAATGCATGTTATATTGATAACAATATGAGTAATAAGTATAATTATTACAGTTCTAGCGATAGTAACTGCATTATATGGGTAATAATGCACGTTATATTGCTAACAATATAAGTAATGAGTACAATTATTACAGTTCTAGCGATAATAACTGCATTATATGGGTAATAATGCATGTTATATTGATAATAATATAAGTAATAAGTATAATTATTACAGTTCTAGCGATAATAACTGCATTATATGGGTAATAATGCATGTTATATTGATAATATCGGGAGTAATAAGTATAATTATTATAGTTCTAGCGATAATAATAGTAAAATATGGCAAATAGTGCATGTTATATTGATAATGATAAAAGTAATAAATATATTTATTACAGTTCTATCGATAATAACTGCATAATATGGGTAATAATGCATGTTATATTGATGATAATAAATGTAATACGTATATTTATTATAGTTCTAGCGATAATAACTGCATAATATGGGTAATAATGCATGTTATATTGATAACAATATGAGTAATAAGTATAATTATTACAGTTCTAGCGATAGTAACTGCATTATATGGGTAATAATGCACGTTATATTGCTAACAATATAAGTAATAAGTATAATTGTTACAGTTCTAGCGATAATAACTGCATTATATGGGTAATAATGCATGTTACATTGATAATATTGGGAGTAATATGTATATTTATTATAGTTCTGGCGATCATAACTGCATAATATGGGTAATAATGCATGTTATATTGATAATAATATAAGTAATAAGTATAATTATTACAGTTCTAGCAATAATACCTCCATTATATGGGTAATAATGCACGCTATATTGCTAACAATATAAGTAATAAGTATAATTATTACAGTTCTAGCGATAATAACTGCATTATATGGGTAATAATGCATGTTATATTGATGATAATGAAAGTAATACGTATATTTATTATAGCTCTAGCGATAATAATAGTAAAATATGGCAAATAGTGCATGTTATATTGATAATAATAAAAGTAATAAATATATTTATTACAGTTCTATCGATAATAACTGCATAATATGGGTAATAATGCATGTTATATTGATGATAATAAATGTAATACGTATATTTATTATAGTTCTAGCGATAATAACTGCATAATATGGGTAATAATGCATGTTATATTGATAACAATATGAGTAATAAGTATAATTATTACAGTTCTAGCGATAGTAACTGCATTATATGGGTAATAATGCACGTTATATTGCTAACAATATAAGTAATAAGTATAATTATTACAGTTCTAGCGATAATAACTGCATTATATGGGTAATAATGCATGTTACATTGATAATATTGGGAGTAATAAGTATATTTATTATAGTTCTGGCGATCATAACTGCATTATATGGGTAATAATGCACGTTATATTGCTAATAGTATAAGTAATAAGTATAATTGTTACAGTTCTTGCGATAATACCTCCATTATATGGGTAATAATGCATGTTATATTGATAATAATATAAGAAATAAGTATAATTATTACAGTTCTAGCGATAATAACTGCATTATATGGGTAATAATGCACGTTATATTGCTAATAATATAAGTAATAAGTATAATTATTACAGTTCTAGCGATAATAACTGCATTATATGGGTAATAATGCACGTTATATTGCTAGTAGTATAAGTAATAAGTATAATTATTACAGTTCTAGCGATAATAACTGCATAATATGGGTAATAATGCACGTTATATTGCTAATAATATAAGTAATGAGTACAATTATTACAGTTCTAGCGATAATAACTGCATTATATGGGTAATAATGCATGTTATATTGATAATAATATAAGTAATAAGTATAATTATTACAGTTCTGGCGATAATAACTGCATTATATGGGTAATAATGCACGTTATATTGCTAATAGTATAAGTAATAAGTATAATTGTTACAGTTCTTGCGATAATACCTCCATTATATGGGTAATAATGCATGTTATATTGATAATAATATAAGAAATAAGTATAATTATTACAGTTCTAGCGATAATAACTGTATTATATGGGTAATAATGCACGTTATATTGCTAATAATATAAGTAGTAAGTATAATTATTACAGTTCTAGCGATAATAACTGCATTATATGGGTAATAATGCACGTTATATTGCTAGTAGTATAAGTAATAAGTATAATTATTACAGTTCTAGCGATAATAACTGCATAATATGGGTAATAATGCACGTTATATTGCTAATAATATAAGTAATGAGTACAATTATTACAGTTCTGGCGATAATAACTGCATTATAAGGGTAATAATGCACGTTATATTGCTAATAGTATAAGTAATAAGTATAATTGTTACAGTTCTTGCGATAATACCTCCATTATATGGGTAATAATGCATGTTATATTGATAACAATATGAGTAATAAGTATAATTATTACAGTTCTAGTGATAGTAACTGCATTATATGGGTAATAATGCACGTTATATTGCTAACAATATAAGTAATAAGTATAACTGTTACAGTTCTAGCGATAATAACTGCATTATATGGGTAATAATGCATGTTACATTGATAATATTGGGAGTAATAAGTATATTTATTATAGTTCTGGCGATCATAACTGCATAATATGGGTAATAATGCATGTTATATTGATAATAATATAAGTAATAAGTATAATTATTACAGTTCTAGCAATAATACCTCCATTATATGGGTAATAATGCACGTTATATTGCTAACAATATAAGTAATAAGTATAATTATTACAGTTCTAGCGATAATAACTGCATTATATGGGTAATAATGCATGTTATATTGATGATAATGAAAGTAATACGTATATTTATTATAGCTCTAGCGATAATAACTGCATAATATGGGTAATAATGCATGTTATATTGAGAATAATATAAGTAATAAGTATAATTATTACAGTTCTAGCAATAATACCTCCATTATATGGGTAATAATGCATGTTATATTGATGATAATGAAAGTAATACGTATATTTATTATAGCTCTAGCGATAATAACTGCATAATATGGGTAATAATGCATGTTATATTGAGAATAATATAAGTAATAAGTATAATTATTACAGTTCTAGCGATAATAACTGCATTATATGGGTAATAATGCATGTTATATTGATGATAATAAATGTAATACGTATATTTATTATAGTTCTAGCGATAATAACTGCATAATATGGGTAATAATGCATGTTATATTGATAACAATATGAGTAATAAGTATAATTATTACAGTTCTAGCGATAGTAACTGCATTATATGGGTAATAATGCACGTTATATTGCTAACAATATAAGTAATGAGTACAATTATTACAGTTCTAGCGATAATAACTGCATTATATGGGTAATAATGCATGTTATATTGATAATAATATAAGTAATAAGTATAATTATTACAGTTCTAGCGATAATAACTGCATTATATGGGTAATAATGCATGTTATATTGATAATATCGGGAGTAATAAGTATAATTATTATAGTTCTAGCGATAATAATAGTAAAATATGGCAAATAGTGCATGTTATATTGATAATGATAAAAGTAATAAATATATTTATTACAGTTCTATCGATAATAACTGCATAATATGGGTAATAATGCATGTTATATTGATGATAATAAATGTAATACGTATATTTATTATAGTTCTAGCGATAATAACTGCATAATATGGGTAATAATGCATGTTATATTGATAACAATATGAGTAATAAGTATAATTATTACAGTTCTAGCGATAGTAACTGCATTATATGGGTAATAATGCACGTTATATTGCTAACAATATAAGTAATAAGTATAATTATTACAGTTCTAGCGATAATAACTGCATTATATGGGTAATAATGCAAGATACATTGATAATATTGGGAGTAATAAGTATATTTATTATAGTTCTGGCGATCATAACTGCATAATATGGGTAATAATGCATGTTATATTGATAATAATATAAGTAATAAGTATAATTATTACAGTTCTAGCAATAATACCTCCATTATATGGGTAATAATGCACGCTATATTGCTAACAATATAAGTAATAAGTATAATTATTACAGTTCTAGCGATAATAACTGCATTATATGGGTAATAATGCATGTTATATTGATGATAATGAAAGTAATACGTATATTTATTATAGCTCTAGCGATAATAATAGTAAAATATGGCAAATAGTGCATGTTATATTGATAATAATAAAAGTAATAAATATATTTATTACAGTTCTATCGATAATAACTGCATAATATGGGTAATAATGCATGTTATATTGATGATAATAAATGTAATACGTATATTTATTATAGTTCTAGCGATAATAACTGCATAATATGGGTAATAATGCATGTTATATTGATAACAATATGAGTAATAAGTATAATTATTACAGTTCTAGCGATAGTAACTGCATTATATGGGTAATAATGCACGTTATATTGCTAACAATATAAGTAATAAGTATAATTATTACAGTTCTAGCGATAATAACTGCATTATATGGGTAATAATGCATGTTACATTGATAATATTGGGAGTAATAAGTATATTTATTATAGTTCTGGCGATCATAACTGCATAATATGGGTAATAATGCATGTTATATTGATAATAATATAAGTAATAAGTATAATTATTACAGTTCTAGCAATAATACCTCCATTATATGGGTAATAATGCACGTTATATTGCTAACAATATAAGTAATAAGTATAATTATTACAGTTCTAGCGATAATAACTGCATTATATGGGTAATAATGCATGTTACATTGATAATATTGGGAGTAATAAGTATATTTATTATAGTTCTGGCGATCATAACTGCATAATATGGGTAATAATGCATGTTATATTGAGAATAATATAAGTAATAAGTATAATTATTACAGTTCTAGCAATAATACCTCCATTATATGGGTAATAATGCATGTTATATTGATGATAATGAAAGTAATACGTATATTTATTGTAGCTCCAGCGATAATAACTGCATTATATGGGTAATAATGCACGTTATATTGCTAATAATATAAGTAATAAGTATAATTATTACAGTTCTAGCGATAATAACTGCATTATATGGGTAATAATGCACGTTATATTGCTAATAATATAAGTAATGAGTACAATTATTACAGTTCTAGCGATAATAACTGCATTATATGGGTAATAATGCATGTTATATTGATAATAATATAAGTAATAAGTATAATTATTACAGTTCTGGCGATAATAACTGCATTATATGGGTAATAATGCACGTTATATTGCTAATAGTATAAGTAATAAGTATAATTGTTACAGTTCTTGCGATAATACCTCCATTATATGGGTAATAATGCATGTTATATTGATAATAATATAAGAAATAAGTATAATTATTACAGTTCTAGCGATAATAACTGCATTATATGGGTAATAATGCACGTTATATTGCTAATAATATAAGTAATAAGTATAATTATTACAGTTCTAGCGATAATAACTGCATTATATGGGTAATAATGCATGTTATATTGATAATAATATAAGAAATAAGTATAATTATTACAGTTCTAGCGATAATAACTGCATTATATGGGTAATAATTCACGTTATATTGCTAATAATATAAGTAATAAGTATAATTATTACAGTTCTAGCGATAATAACTGCATTATATGGGTAATAATGCACGTTATATTGCTAATAGTATAAGTAATAAGTATAATTGTTACAGTTCTTGCGATAATAACTGCATTATATGGGTAATAATGCACGTTATATTGCTAATAATATAAGTAATGAGTACAATTATTACAGTTCTAGCGATAATAACTGCATTATATGGGTAATAATGCATGTTATATTGATAATAATATAAGTAATAAGTATAATTATTACAGTTCTAGCGATAATAACTGCATTATATGGGTAATAATGCACGTTATATTGCTAATAATATAAGTAATAAGTATAATTATTACAATTCTAGCGATAATAACTGCATTATATGGGTAATAATGCACGTTATATTGCTAGTAGTATAAGTAATAAGTATAATTATTACAGTTCTAGCGATAATAACTGCATAATATGGGTAATAATGCACGTTATATTGATAATAATATAAGAAATAAGTATAATTATTACAGTTCTAGCGATAATAACTGCATTATATGGGTAATAATGCACGTTATATTGCTAATAATATAAGTAATAAGTATAATTATTACAGTTCTAGCGATAATAACTGCATTATATGGGTAATAATGCACGTTATATTGCTAATAATATAAGTAATGAGTACAATTATTACAGTTCTAGCGATAATAACTGCATTATATGGGTAATAATGCATGTTATATTGATAATAATATAAGTAATAAGTATAATTATTACAGTTCTGGCGATAATAACTGCATTATATGGGTAATAATGCACGTTATATTGCTAATAGTATAAGTAATAAGTATAATTGTTACAGTTCTTGCGATAATACCTCCATTATATGGGTAATAATGCATGTTACATTGATAATATTGGGAGTAATAAGTATATTTATTATAGTTCTGGCGATCATAACTGCATAATATGGGTAATAATGCATGTTATATTGATAATAATATAAGTAATAAGTATAATTATTACAGTTCTAGCAATAATACCTCCATTATATGGGTAATAATGCACGTTATATTGCTAACAATATAAGTAATAAGTATAATTATTACAGTTCTAGCGATAATAACTGCATTATATGGGTAATAATGCATGTTATATTGATGATAATGAAAGTAATACGTATATTTATTATAGCTCTAGCGATAATAACTGCATAATATGGGTAATAATGCATGTTATATTGGGAATAATATAAGTAATAAGTATAATTATTACAGTTCTAGCAATAATACCTCCATTATATGGGTAATAATGCATGTTATATTGATGATAATGAAAGTAATACGTATATTTATTATAGCTCTAGCGATAATAACTGCATAATATGGGTAATAATGCATGTTATATTGAGAATAATATAAGTAATAAGTATAATTATTACAGTTCTGGCGATAATAACTGCATTATATGGGTAATAATGCACGTTATATTGATAATATCGGGAGTAATAAGTATAATTATTACAGTTCTAGCGATAATAATAGTAAAATATGGCAAATAGTGCATGTTATATTGATAATGATAAAAGTAATAAATATATTTATTACAGTTCTATCGATAATAACTGCATAATATGGGTAATAATGCATGTTATATTGATGATAATAAATGTAATACGTATATTTATTATAGTTCTAGCGATAATAACTGCATAATATGGGTAATAATGCATGTTATATTGATAACAATATGAGTAATAAGTATAATTATTACAGTTCTAGCGATAGTAACTGCATTATATGGGTAATAATGCACGTTATATTGCTAACAATATAAGTAATAAGTATAATTATTACAGTTCTAGCGATAATAACTGCATTATATGGGTAATAATGCATGTTACATTGATAATATTGGGAGTAATAAGTATATTTATTATAGTTCTGGCGATCATAACTGCATAATATGGGTAATAATGCATGTTATATTGATAATAATATAAGTAATAAGTATAATTATTACAGTTCTAGCAATAATACCTCCATTATATGGGTAATAATGCACGTTATATTGCTAACAATATAAGTAATAAGTATAATTATTACAGTTCTAGCGATAATAACTGCATTATATGGGTAATAATGCATGTTACATTGATAATATTGGGAGTAATAAGTATATTTATTATAGTTCTGGCGATCATAACTGCATAATATGGGTAGTAATGCATGTTATATTGAGAATAATATAAGTAATAAGTATAATTATTACAGTTCTAGCAATAATACCTCCATTATATGGGTAATAATGCATGTTATATTGATGATAATGAAAGTAATACGTATATTTATTATAGCTCTAGCGATAATAACTGCATTATATGGGTAATAATGCACGTTATATTGCTAATAATATAAGTAATAAGTATAATTATTACAGTTCTAGCGATAATAACTGCATTATATGGGTAATAATGCACGTTATATTGCTAATAATATAAGTAATGAGTACAATTATTACAGTTCTAGCGATAATAACTGCATTATATGGGTAATAATGCATGTTATATTGATAATAATATAAGTAATAAGTATAATTATTACAGTTCTAGCGATAATAACTGCATTATATGGGTAATAATGCACGTTATATTGCTAATAATATAAGTAATAAGTATAATTATTACAGTTCTAGCGATAATAACTGCATTATATGGGTAATAATGCACGTTATATTGCTAGTAGTATAAGTAATAAGTATAATTATTACAGTTCTAGCGATAATAACTGCATAATATGGGTAATAATGCACGTTATATTGCTAATAATATAAGTAATGAGTACAATTATTACAGTTCTGGCGATAATAACTGCATTATATGGGTAATAATGCACGTTATATTGCTAATAGTATAAGTAATAAGTATAATTGTTACAGTTCTTGCGATAATACCTCCATTATATGGGTAATAATGCATGTTATATTGATAATGATATAAGTAATAAGTATAATTATTACAGTTCTAGCGATAATAACTGCATAATATGGGTAATAATGCACGTTATATTGCTAATAATATAAGTAATGAGTACAATTATTACAGTTCTAGCGATAATAACTGCATTATATGGGTAATAATGCATGTTATATTGATAATAATATAAGTAATAAGTATAATTATTACAGTTCTAGCGATAATAACTGCATTATATGGGTAATAATGCATGTTACATTGATAATATTGGGAGTAATAAGTATATTTATTATAGTTCTGGCGATCATAACTGCATAATATGGGTAATAATGCATGTTATATTGAGAATAATATAAGTAATAAGTATAATTATTACAGTTCTAGCAATAATACCTCCATTATATGGGTAATAATGCATGTTATATTGATGATAATGAAAGTAATACGTATATTTATTATAGCTCTAGCGATAATAACTGCATTATATGGGTAATAATGCACGTTATATTGCTAATAATATAAGTAATAAGTATAATTATTACAGTTCTAGCGATAATAACTGCATTATATGGGTAATAATGCACGTTATATTGCTAATAATATAAGTAATGAGTACAATTATTACAGTTCTAGCGATAATAACTGCATTATATGGGTAATAATGCATGTTATATTGATAATAATATAAGTAATAAGTATAATTATTACAGTTCTAGCGATAATAACTGCATTATATGGGTAATAATGCACGTTATATTGCTAATAATATAAGTAATAAGTATAATTATTACAGTTCTAGCGATAATAACTGCATTATATGGGTAATAATGCACGTTATATTGCTAGTAGTATAAGTAATAAGTATAATTATTACAGTTCTAGCGATAATAACTGCATAATATGGGTAATAATGCACGTTATATTGCTAATAATATAAGTAATGAGTACAATTATTACAGTTCTGGCGATAATAACTGCATTATATGGGTAATAATGCACGTTATATTGCTAATAGTATAAGTAATAAGTATAATTGTTACAGTTCTTGCGATAATACCTCCATTATATGGGTAATAATGCATGTTATATTGATAATGATATAAGTAATAAGTATAATTATTACAGTTCTAGCGATAATAACTGCATAATATGGGTAATAATGCACGTTATATTGCTAATAATATAAGTAATGAGTACAATTATTACAGTTCTAGCGATAATAACTGCATTATATGGGTAATAATGCATGTTATATTGATAATAATATAAGTAATAAGTATAATTATTACAGTTCTAGCGATAATAACTGCATTATATGGGTAATAATGCATGTTATATTGATAATATCGGGAGTAATAAGTATAATTATTATAGTTCTAGCGATAATAATAGTAAAATATGGCAAATAGTGCATGTTATATTGATAATGATAAAAGTAATAAATATATTTATTACAGTTCTATCGATAATAACTGCATAATATGGGTAATAATGCATGTTATATTGATGATAATAAATGTAATACGTATATTTATTATAGTTCTAGCGATAATAACTGCATAATATGGGTAATAATGCATGTTATATTGATAACAATATGAGTAATAAGTATAATTATTACAGTTCTAGCGATAGTAACTGCATTATATGGGTAATAATGCACGTTATATTGCTAACAATATAAGTAATAAGTATAATTATTACAGTTCTAGCGATAATAACTGCATTATATGGGTAATAATGCATGTTACATTGATAATATTGGGAGTAATAAGTATATTTATTATAGTTCTGGCGATCATAACTGCATAATATGGGTAATAATGCATGTTATATTGATAATAATATAAGTAATAAGTATAATTATTACAGTTCTAGCAATAATACCTCCATTATATGGGTAATAATGCACGCTATATTGCTAACAATATAAGTAATAAGTATAATTATTACAGTTCTAGCGATAATAACTGCATTATATGGGTAATAATGCATGTTATATTGATGATAATGAAAGTAATACGTATATTTATTATAGCTCTAGCGATAATAATAGTAAAATATGGCAAATAGTGCATGTTATATTGATAATAATAAAAGTAATAAATATATTTATTACAGTTCTATCGATAATAACTGCATAATATGGGTAATAATGCATGTTATATTGATGATAATAAATGTAATACGTATATTTATTATAGTTCTAGCGATAATAACTGCATAATATGGGTAATAATGCATGTTATATTGATAACAATATGTGTAATAAGTATAATTATTACAGTTCTAGCGATAGTAACTGCATTATATGGGTAATAATGCACGTTATATTGCTAACAATATAAGTAATAAGTATAATTATTACAGTTCTAGCGATAATAACTGCATTATATGGGTAATAATGCATGTTACATTGATAATATTGGGAGTAATAAGTATATTTATTATAGTTCAGGCGATCATAACTGCATAATATGGGTAATAATGCATGTTATATTGATAATAATATAAGTAATAAGTATAATTATTACAGTTCTAGCAATAATACCTCCATTATATGGGTAATAATGCACGTTATATTGCTAACAATATAAGTAATAAGTATAATTATTACAGTTCTAGCGATAATAACTGCATTATATGGGTAATAATGCATGTTACATTGATAATATTGGGAGTAATAAGTATATTTATTATAGTTCTGGCGATCATAACTGCATAATATGGGTAATAATGCATGTTATATTGAGAATAATATAAGTAATAAGTATAATTATTACAGTTCTAGCAATAATACCTCCATTATATGGGTAATAATGCATGTTATATTGATGATAATGAAAGTAATACGTATATTTATTATAGCTCCAGCGATAATAACTGCATTATATGGGTAATAATGCACGTTATATTGCTAATAATATAAGTAATAAGTATAATTATTACAGTTCTAGCGATAATAACTGCATTATATGGGTAATAATGCACGTTATATTGCTAATAATATAAGTAATGAGTACAATTATTACAGTTCTAGCGATAATAACTGCATTATATGGGTAATAATGCATGTTATATTGATAATAATATAAGTAATAAGTATAATTATTACAGTTCTGGCGATAATAACTGCATTATATGGGTAATAATGCACGTTATATTGCTAATAGTATAAGTAATAAGTATAATTGTTACAGTTCTTGCGATAATACCTCCATTATATGGGTAATAATGCATGTTATATTGATAATAATATAAGAAATAAGTATAATTATTACAGTTCTAGCGATAATAACTGCATTATATGGGTAATAATGCACGTTATATTGCTAATAATATAAGTAATAAGTATAATTATTACAGTTCTAGCGATAATAACTGCATTATATGGGTAATAATGCATGTTATATTGACAATAATATAAGAAATAAGTATAATTATTACAGTTCTAGCGATAATAACTGCATTATATGGGTAATAATGCACGTTATATTGCTAATAATATAAGTAATAAGTATAATTATTACAGTTCTAGCGATAATAACTGCATTATATGGGTAATAATGCACGTTATATTGCTAATAGTATAAGTAATAAGTATAATTGTTACAGTTCTTGCGATAATAACTGCATTATATGGGTAATAATGCACGTTATATTGCTAATAATATAAGTAATGAGTACAATTATTACAGTTCTAGCGATAATAACTGCATTATATGGGTAATAATGCATGTTATATTGATAATAATATAAGTAATAAGTATAATTATTACAGTTCTAGCGATAATAACTGCATTATATGGGTAATAATGCACGTTATATTGCTAATAATATAAGTAATAAGTATAATTATTACAGTTCTAGCGATAATAACTGCATTATATGGGTAATAATGCACGTTATATTGCTAGTAGTATAAGTAATAAGTATAATTATTACAGTTCTAGCGATAATAACTGCATAATATGGGTAATAATGCACGTTATATTGCTAATAATATAAGTAATGAGTACAATTATTACAGTTCTGGCGATAATAACTGCATTATATGGGTAATAATGCACGTTATATTGCTAATAGTATAAGTAATAAGTATAATTGTTACAGTTCTTGCGATAATACCTCCATTATATGGGTAATAATGCATGTTATATTGATAACAATATGAGTAATAAGTATAATTATTACAGTTCTAGTGATAGTAACTGCATTATATGGGTAATAATGCACGTTATATTGCTAACAATATAAGTAATAAGTATAATTATTACAGTTCTAGCGATAATAACTGCATTATATGGGTAATAATGCATGTTACATTGATAATATTGGGAGTAATAAGTATATTTATTATAGTTCTGGCGATCATAACTGCATAATATGGGTAATAATGCATGTTATATTGATAATAATACAGTGAAAAATATAATTATTACAGTTCTAGCAATAATACCTCCATTATATGGGTAATAATGCACGTTATATTGCTAACAATATAAGTAATAAGTATAATTATTACAGTTCTAGCGATAATAACTGCATTATATGGGTAATAATGCATGTTATATTGATGATAATGAAAGTAATACGTATATTTATTATAGCTCTAGCGATAATAACTGCATAATATGGGTAATAATGCATGTTATATTGGGAATAATATAAGTAATAAGTATAATTATTACAGTTCTAGCAATAATACCTCCATTATATGGGTAATAATGCATGTTATATTGATGATAATGAAAGTAATACGTATATTTATTATAGCTCTAGCGATAATAACTGCATAATATGGGTAATAATGCATGTTATATTGAGAATAATATAAGTAATAAGTATAATTATTACAGTTCTGGCGATAATAACTGCATTATATGGGTAATAATGCACGTTATATTGCTAATAGTATAAGTCATAAGTATAATTATTACAGTTCTAGCGATAATACCTCCATTATATGGGTAATAATGCATGTTATATTGATAATGATATAAGTAATAAGTATAATTATTACAGTTCTAGCGATAATAACTGCATAATATGGGTAATAATGCACGTTATATTGCTAATAATATAAGTAATGAGTACAATTATTACAGTTCTAGCGATAATAACTGCATTATATGGGTAATAATGCATGTTATATTGATAATAATATAAGTAATAAGTATAATTATTACAGTTCTAGCGATAATAACTGCATTATATGGGTAATAATGCATGTTATATTGATAATATCGGGAGTAATAAGTATAATTATTATAGTTCTAGCGATAATAATAGTAAAATATGGCAAATAGTGCATGTTATATTGATAATGATAAAAGTAATAAATATATTTATTACAGTTCTATCGATAATAACTGCATAATATGGGTAATAATGCATGTTATATTGATGATAATAAATGTAATACGTATACTTATTATAGTTCTAGCGATAATAACTGCATAATATGGGTAATAATGCATGTTATATTGATAACAATATGAGTAATAAGTATAATTATTACAGTTCTAGCGATAGTAACTGCATTATATGGGTAATAATGCACGTTATATTGCTAACAATATAAGTAATAAGTATAATTATTACAGTTCTAGCGATAATAACTGCATTATATGGGTAATAATGCATGTTACATTGATAATATTGGGAGTAATAAGTATATTTATTATAGTTCTGGCGATCATAACTGCATAATATGGGTAATAATGCATGTTATATTGATAATAATATAAGTAATAAGTATAATTATTACAGTTCTAGCAATAATACCTCCATTATATGGGTAATAATGCACGCTATATTGCTAACAATATAAGTAATAAGTATAATTATTACAGTTCTAGCGATAATAACTGCATTATATGGGTAATAATGCATGTTATATTGATGATAATGAAAGTAATACGTATATTTATTATAGCTCTAGCGATAATAATAGTAAAATATGGCAAATAGTGCATGTTATATTGATAATGATAAAAGTAATAAATATATTTATTACAGTTCTATCGATAATAACTGCATAATATGGGTAATAATGCATGTTATATTGATGATAATAAATGTAATACGTATATTTATTATAGTTCTAGCGATAATAACTGCATAATATGGGTAATAATGCATGTTATATTGATAACAATATGAGTAATAAGTATAATTATTACAGTTCTAGCGATAGTAACTGCATTATATGGGTAATAATGCACGTTATATTGCTAACAATATAAGTAATAAGTATAATTATTACAGTTCTAGCGATAATAACTGCATTATATGGGTAATAATGCATGTTACATTGATAATATTGGGAGTAATAAGTATATTTATTATAGTTCTGGCGATCATAACTGCATAATATGGGTAATAATGCATGTTATATTGATAATAATATAAGTAATAAGTATAATTATTACAGTTCTAGCAATAATACCTCCATTATATGGGTAATAATGCACGCTATATTGCTAACAATATAAGTAATAAGTATAATTATTACAGTTCTAGCGATAATAACTGCATTATATGGGTAATAATGCATGTTATATTGATGATAATGAAAGTAATACGTATATTTATTATAGCTCTAGCGATAATAATAGTAAAATATGGCAAATAGTGCATGTTATATTGATAATAATAAAAGTAATAAATATATTTATTACAGTTCTATCGATAATAACTGCATAATATGGGTAATAATGCATGTTATATTGATGATAATAAATGTAATACGTATATTTATTATAGTTCTAGCGATAATAACTGCATAATATGGGTAATAATGCATGTTATATTGATAACAATATGAGTAATAAGTATAATTATTACAGTTCTAGCGATAGTAACTGCATTATATGGGTAATAATGCACGTTATATTGCTAACAATATAAGTAATAAGTATAATTATTACAGTTCTAGCGATAATAACTGCATTATATGGGTAATAATGCATGTTACATTGATAATATTGGGAGTAATAAGTATATTTATTATAGTTCTGGCGATCATAACTGCATAATATGGGTAATAATGCATGTTATATTGATAATAATATAAGTAATAAGTATAATTATTACAGTTCTAGCAATAATACCTCCATTATATGGGTAATAATGCACGTTATATTGCTAACAATATAAGTAATAAGTATAATTATTACAGTTCTAGCGATAATAACTGCATTATATGGGTAATAATGCATGTTACATTGATAATATTGGGAGTAATAAGTATATTTATTATAGTTCTGGCGATCATAACTGCATAATATGGGTAATAATGCATGTTATATTGAGAATAATATAAGTAATAAGTATAATTATTACAGTTCTAGCAATAATACCTCCATTATATGGGTAATAATGCATGTTATATTGATGATAATGAAAGTAATACGTATATTTATTATAGCTCTAGCGATAATAACTGCATTATATGGGTAATAATGCACGTTATATTGCTAATAATATAAGTAATAAGTATAATTATTACAGTTCTAGCGATAATAACTGCATTATATGGGTAATAATGCACGTTATATTGCTAATAATATAAGTAATGAGTACAATTATTACAGTTCTAGCGATAATAACTGCATTATATGGGTAATAATGCATGTTATATTGATAATAATATAAGTAATAAGTATAATTATTACAGTTCTAGCGATAATAACTGCATTATATGGGTAATAATGCACGTTATATTGCTAATAATATAAGTAATAAGTATAATTATTACAGTTCTAGCGATAATAACTGCATTATATGGGTAATAATGCACGTTATATTGCTAGTAGTATAAGTAATAAGTATAATTATTACAGTTCTAGCGATAATAACTGCATAATATGGGTAATAATGCACGTTATATTGCTAATAATATAAGTAATGAGTACAATTATTACAGTTCTGGCGATAATAACTGCATTATATGGGTAATAATGCACGTTATATTGCTAATAGTATAAGTAATAAGTATAATTGTTACAGTTCTTGCGATAATACCTCCATTATATGGGTAATAATGCATGTTATATTGATAATGATATAAGTAATAAGTATAATTATTACAGTTCTAGCGATAATAACTGCATAATATGGGTAATAATGCACGTTATATTGCTAATAATATAAGTAATGAGTACAATTATTACAGTTCTAGCGATAATAACTGCATTATATGGGTAATAATGCATGTTATATTGATAATAATATAAGTAATAAGTATAATTATTACAGTTCTAGCGATAATAACTGCATTATATGGGTAATAATGCATGTTATATTGATAATATCGGGAGTAATATGTATAATTATTATAGTTCTAGCGATAATAATAGTAAAATATGGCAAATAGTGCATGTTATATTGATAATGATAAAAGTAATAAATATATTTATTACAGTTCTATCGATAATAACTGCATAATATGGGTAATAATGCATGTTATATTGATGATAATAAATGTAATACGTATATTTATTATAGTTCTAGCGATAATAACTGCATAATATGGGTAATAATGCATGTTATATTGATAACAATATGAGTAATAAGTATAATTATTACAGTTCTAGCGATAGTAACTGCATTATATGGGTAATAATGCACGTTATATTGCTAACAATATAAGTAATAAGTATAATTATTACAGTTCTAGCGATAATAACTGCATTATATGGGTAATAATGCATGTTACATTGATAATATTGGGAGTAATAAGTATATTTATTATAGTTCTGGCGATCATAACTGCATAATATGGGTAATAATGCATGTTATATTGATAATAATATAAGTAATAAGTATAATTATTACAGTTCTAGCAATAATACCTCCATTATATGGGTAATAATGCACGCTATATTGCTAACAATATAAGTAATAAGTATAATTATTACAGTTCTAGCGATAATAACTGCATTATATGGGTAATAATGCATGTTATATTGATGATAATGAAAGTAATACGTATATTTATTATAGCTCTAGCGATAATAATAGTAAAATATGGCAAATAGTGCATGTTATATTGATAATAATAAAAGTAATAAATATATTTATTACAGTTCTATCGATAATAACTGCATAATATGGGTAATAATGCATGTTATATTGATGATAATAAATGTAATACGTATATTTATTATAGTTCTAGCGATAATAACTGCATAATATGGGTAATAATGCATGTTATATTGATAACAATATGTGTAATAAGTATAATTATTACAGTTCTAGCGATAGTAACTGCATTATATGGGTAATAATGCACGTTATATTGCTAACAATATAAGTAATAAGTATAATTATTACAGTTCTAGCGATAATAACTGCATTATATGGGTAATAATGCATGTTACATTGATAATATTGGGAGTAATAAGTATATTTATTATAGTTCAGGCGATCATAACTGCATAATATGGGTAATAATGCATGTTATATTGATAATAATATAAGTAATAAGTATAATTATTACAGTTCTAGCAATAATACCTCCATTATATGGGTAATAATGCACGTTATATTGCTAACAATATAAGTAATAAGTATAATTATTACAGTTCTAGCGATAATAACTGCATTATATGGGTAATAATGCATGTTACATTGATAATATTGGGAGTAATAAGTATATTTATTATAGTTCTGGCGATCATAACTGCATAATATGGGTAATAATGCATGTTATATTGAGAATAATATAAGTAATAAGTATAATTACTACAGTTCTAGCAATAATACCTCCATTATATGGGTAATAATGCACGTTATATTGCTAATAATATAAGTAATAAGTATAATTATTACAGTTCTAGCGATAATAACTGCATTATATGGGTAATAATGCACGTTATATTGCTAATAATATAAGTAATGAGTACAATTATTACAGTTCTAGCGATAATAACTGCATTATATGGGTAATAATGCATGTTATATTGATAATAATATAAGTAATAAGTATAATTATTACAGTTCTGGCGATAATAACTGCATTATATGGGTAATAATGCACGTTATATTGCTAATAGTATAAGTAATAAGTATAATTGTTACAGTTCTTGCGATAATACCTCCATTATATGGGTAATAATGCATGTTATATTGATAATAATATAAGAAATAAGTATAATTATTACAGTTCTAGCGATAATAACTGCATTATATGGGTAATAATGCACGTTATATTGCTAATAATATAAGTAATAAGTATAATTATTACAGTTCTAGCGATAATAACTGCATTATATGGGTAATAATGCATGTTATATTGACAATAATATAAGAAATAAGTATAATTATTACAGTTCTAGCGATAATAACTGCATTATATGGGTAATAATGCACGTTATATTGCTAATAATATAAGTAATAAGTATAATTATTACAGTTCTAGCGATAATAACTGCATTATATGGGTAATAATGCACGTTATATTGCTAATAGTATAAGTAATAAGTATAATTGTTACAGTTCTTGCGATAATAACTGCATTATATGGGTAATAATGCACGTTATATTGCTAATAATATAAGTAATGAGTACAATTATTACAGTTCTAGCGATAATAACTGCATTATATGGGTAATAATGCATGTTATATTGATAATAATATAAGTAATAAGTATAATTATTACAGTTCTAGCGATAATAACTGCATTATATGGGTAATAATGCACGTTATATTGCTAATAATATAAGTAATAAGTATAATTATTACAGTTCTAGCGATAATAACTGCATTATATGGGTAATAATGCACGTTATATTGCTAGTAGTATAAGTAATAAGTATAATTATTACAGTTCTAGCGATAATAACTGCATAATATGGGTAATAATGCACGTTATATTGCTAATAATATAAGTAATGAGTACAATTATTACAGTTCTGGCGATAATAACTGCATTATATGGGTAATAATGCACGTTATATTGCTAATAGTATAAGTAATAAGTATAATTGTTACAGTTCTTGCGATAATACCTCCATTATATGGGTAATAATGCATGTTATATTGATAACAATATGAGTAATAAGTATAATTATTACAGTTCTAGTGATAGTAACTGCATTATATGGGTAATAATGCACGTTATATTGCTAACAATATAAGTAATAAGTATAATTATTACAGTTCTAGCGATAATAACTGCATTATATGGGTAATAATGCATGTTACATTGATAATATTGGGAGTAATAAGTATATTTATTATAGTTCTGGCGATCATAACTGCATAATATGGGTAATAATGCATGTTATATTGATAATAATACAGTGAAAAATATAATTATTACAGTTCTAGCAATAATACCTCCATTATATGGGTAATAATGCACGTTATATTGCTAACAATATAAGTAATAAGTATAATTATTACAGTTCTAGCGATAATAACTGCATTATATGGGTAATAATGCATGTTATATTGATGATAATGAAAGTAATACGTATATTTATTATAGCTCTAGCGATAATAACTGCATAATATGGGTAATAATGCATGTTATATTGGGAATAATATAAGTAATAAGTATAATTATTACAGTTCTAGCAATAATACCTCCATTATATGGGTAATAATGCATGTTATATTGATGATAATGAAAGTAATACGTATATTTATTATAGCTCTAGCGATAATAACTGCATAATATGGGTAATAATGCATGTTATATTGAGAATAATATAAGTAATAAGTATAATTATTACAGTTCTGGCGATAATAACTGCATTATATGGGTAATAATGCACGTTATATTGCTAATAGTATAAGTCATAAGTATAATTATTACAGTTCTAGCGATAATACCTCCATTATATGGGTAATAATGCATGTTATATTGATAATGATATAAGTAATAAGTATAATTATTACAGTTCTAGCGATAATAACTGCATAATATGGGTAATAATGCACGTTATATTGCTAATAATATAAGTAATGAGTACAATTATTACAGTTCTAGCGATAATAACTGCATTATATGGGTAATAATGCATGTTATATTGATAATAATATAAGTAATAAGTATAATTATTACAGTTCTAGCGATAATAACTGCATTATATGGGTAATAATGCATGTTATATTGATAATATCGGGAGTAATAAGTATAATTATTATAGTTCTAGCGATAATAATAGTAAAATATGGCAAATAGTGCATGTTATATTGATAATGATAAAAGTAATAAATATATTTATTACAGTTCTATCGATAATAACTGCATAATATGGGTAATAATGCATGTTATATTGATGATAATAAATGTAATACGTATATTTATTATAGTTCTAGCGATAATAACTGCATAATATGGGTAATAATGCATGTTATATTGATAACAATATGAGTAATAAGTATAATTATTACAGTTCTAGCGATAGTAACTGCATTATATGGGTAATAATGCACGTTATATTGCTAACAATATAAGTAATAAGTATAATTATTACAGTTCTAGCGATAATAACTGCATTATATGGGTAATAATGCATGTTACATTGATAATATTGGGAGTAATAAGTATATTTATTATAGTTCTGGCGATCATAACTGCATAATATGGGTAATAATGCATGTTATATTGATAATAATATAAGTAATAAGTATAATTATTACAGTTCTAGCAATAATACCTCCATTATATGGGTAATAATGCACGCTATATTGCTAACAATATAAGTAATAAGTATAATTATTACAGTTCTAGCGATAATAACTGCATTATATGGGTAATAATGCATGTTATATTGATGATAATGAAAGTAATACGTATATTTATTATAGCTCTAGCGATAATAATAGTAAAATATGGCAAATAGTGCATGTTATATTGATAATAATAAAAGTAATAAATATATTTATTACAGTTCTATCGATAATAACTGCATAATATGGGTAATAATGCATGTTATATTGATGATAATAAATGTAATACGTATATTTATTATAGTTCTAGCGATAATAACTGCATAATATGGGTAATAATGCATGTTATATTGATAACAATATGAGTAATAAGTATAATTATTACAGTTCTAGCGATAGTAACTGCATTATATGGGTAATAATGCACGTTATATTGCTAACAATATAAGTAATAAGTATAATTATTACAGTTCTAGCGATAATAACTGCATTATATGGGTAATAATGCATGTTACATTGATAATATTGGGAGTAATAAGTATATTTATTGTAGTTCTGGCGATCATAACTGCATAATATGGGTAATAATGCATGTTATATTGATAATAATATAAGTAATAAGTATAATTATTACAGTTCTAGCAATAATACCTCCATTATATGGGTAATAATGCACGTTATATTGCTAACAATATAAGTAATAAGTATAATTATTACAGTTCTAGCGATAATAACTGCATTATATGGGTAATAATGCATGTTACATTGATAATATTGGGAGTAATAAGTATATTTATTATAGTTCTGGCGATCATAACTGCATAATATGGGTAATAATGCATGTTATATTGAGAATAATATAAGTAATAAGTATAATTATTACAGTTCTAGCAATAATACCTCCATTATATGGGTAATAATGCACGCTATATTGCTAACAATATAAGTAATAAGTATAATTATTACAGTTCTAGCGATAATAACTGCATTATATGGGTAATAATGCATGTTATATTGATGATAATGAAAGTAATACGTATATTTATTATAGCTCTAGCGATAATAATAGTAAAATATGGCAAATAGTGCATGTTATATTGATAATAATAAAAGTAATAAATATATTTATTACAGTTCTATCGATAATAACTGCATAATATGGGTAATAATGCATGTTATATTGATGATAATAAATGTAATACGTATATTTATTATAGTTCTAGCGATAATAACTGCATAATATGGGTAATAATGCATGTTATATTGATAACAATATGAGTAATAAGTATAATTATTACAGTTCTAGCGATAGTAACTGCATTATATGGGTAATAATGCACGTTATATTGCTAACAATATAAGTAATAAGTATAATTATTACAGTTCTAGCGATAATAACTGCATTATATGGGTAATAATGCATGTTACATTGATAATATTGGGAGTAATAAGTATATTTATTGTAGTTCTGGCGATCATAACTGCATAATATGGGTAATAATGCATGTTATATTGATAATAATATAAGTAATAAGTATAATTATTACAGTTCTAGCAATAATACCTCCATTATATGGGTAATAATGCACGTTATATTGCTAACAATATAAGTAATAAGTATAATTATTACAGTTCTAGCGATAATAACTGCATTATATGGGTAATAATGCATGTTACATTGATAATATTGGGAGTAATAAGTATATTTATTATAGTTCTGGCGATCATAACTGCATAATATGGGTAATAATGCATGTTATATTGAGAATAATATAAGTAATAAGTATAATTATTACAGTTCTAGCAATAATACCTCCATTATATGGGTAATAATGCATGTTATATTGATGATAATGAAAGTAATACGTATATTTATTATAGCTCTAGCGATAATAACTGCATTACATGGGTAATAATGCATGTTATATTGATAATAATATAAGAAATAAGTATAATTATTACAGTTCTAGCGATAATAACTGCATTATATGGGTAATAATGCACGTTATATTGCTAATAATATAAGTAATGAGTACAATTATTACAGTTCTAGCGATAATAACTGCATTATATGGGTAATAATGCACGTTATATTGCTGATAGTATAAGTAATAAGTATAATTGTTACAGTTCTTGCGATAATAACTGCATTATATGGGTAATAATGCACGTTATATTGCTAATAATATAAGTTATGAGTACAATTATTACAGTTCTAGCGATAATAACTGCATTATATGGGTAATAATGCATGTTATATTGATAATAATATAAGTAATAAGTATAATTATTACAGTTCTAGCGATAATAACTGCATTATATGGGTAATAATGCACGTTATATTGCTAATAATATAAGTAATAAGTATAATTATTACAGTTCTAGCGATAATAACTGCATTATATGGGTAATAATGCACGTTATATTGCTAGTAGTATAAGTAATAAGTATAATTATTACAGTTCTAGCGATAATAACTGCATAATATGGGTAATAATGCACGTTATATTGCTAATAATATAAGTAATGAGTACAATTATTACAGTTCTGGCGATAATAACTGCATTATATGGGTAATAATGCACGTTATATTGCTAATAGTATAAGTAATAAGTATAATTGTTACAGTTCTTGCGATAATACCTCCATTATATGGGTAATAATGCACGTTATATTGATAACAATATGAGTAATAAGTATAATTATTACAGTTCTAGCGATAATAACTGCATTATATGGGTAATAATGCATGTTACATTGATAATATTGGGAGTAATAAGTATATTTATTGTAGTTCTGGCGATCATAACTGCATAATATGGGTAATAATGCATGTTATATTGATAATAATATAAGTAATAAGTATAATTATTACAGTTCTAGCAATAATACCTCCATTATATGGGTAATAATGCACGTTATATTGCTAACAATATAAGTAATAAGTATAATTATTACAGTTCTAGCGATAATAACTGCATTATATGGGTAATAATGCATGTTACATTGATAATATTGGGAGTAATAAGTATATTTATTATAGTTCTGGCGATCATAACTGCATAATATGGGTAATAATGCATGTTATATTGAGAATAATATAAGTAATAAGTATAATTATTACAGTTCTAGCAATAATACCTCCATTATATGGGTAATAATGCATGTTATATTGATGATAATGAAAGTAATACGTATATTTATTATAGCTCTAGCGATAATAACTGCATTACATGGGTAATAATGCATGTTATATTGATAATAATATAAGAAATAAGTATAATTATTACAGTTCTAGCGATAATAACTGCATTATATGGGTAATAATGCACGTTATATTGCTAATAATATAAGTAATGAGTACAATTATTACAGTTCTAGCGATAATAACTGCATTATATGGGTAATAATGCACGTTATATTGCTGATAGTATAAGTAATAAGTATAATTGTTACAGTTCTTGCGATAATAACTGCATTATATGGGTAATAATGCACGTTATATTGCTAATAATATAAGTTATGAGTACAATTATTACAGTTCTAGCGATAATAACTGCATTATATGGGTAATAATGCATGTTATATTGATAATAATATAAGTAATAAGTATAATTATTACAGTTCTAGCGATAATAACTGCATTATATGGGTAATAATGCACGTTATATTGCTAATAATATAAGTAATAAGTATAATTATTACAGTTCTAGCGATAATAACTGCATTATATGGGTAATAATGCACGTTATATTGCTAGTAGTATAAGTAATAAGTATAATTATTACAGTTCTAGCGATAATAACTGCATAATATGGGTAATAATGCACGTTATATTGCTAATAATATAAGTAATGAGTACAATTATTACAGTTCTGGCGATAATAACTGCATTATATGGGTAATAATGCACGTTATATTGCTAATAGTATAAGTAATAAGTATAATTGTTACAGTTCTTGCGATAATACCTCCATTATATGGGTAATAATGCATGTTATATTGATAACAATATGAGTAATAAGTATAATTATTACAGTTCTAGTGATAGTAACTGCATTATATGGGTAATAATGCACGTTATATTGCTAACAATATAGGTAATAAGTATAATTATTACAGTTCTAGCGATAATAACTGCATTATATGGGTAATAATGCATGTTACATTGATAATATTGGGAGTAATAAGTATATTTATTATAGTTCTGGCGATCATAACTGCATAATATGGGTAATAATGCATGTTATATTGATAATAATATAAGTAATAAGTATAATTATTACAGTTCTAGCAATAATACCTCCATTATATGGGTAATAATGCACGTTATATTGCTAACAATATAAGTAATAAGTATAATTATTACAGTTCTAGCGATAATAACTGCATTATATGGGTAATAATGCATGTTATATTGATGATAATGAAAGTAATACGTATATTTATTATAGCTCTAGCGATAATAACTGCATAATATGGGTAATAATGCATGTTATATTGGGAATAATATAAGTAATAAGTATAATTATTACAGTTCTAGCAATAATACCTCCATTATATGGGTAATAATGCATGTTATATTGATGATAATGAAAGTAATACGTATATTTATTATAGCTCTAGCGATAATAACTGCATAATATGGGTAATAATGCATGTTATATTGAGAATAATATAAGTAATAAGTATAATTATTACAGTTCTGGCGATAATAACTGCATTATATGGGTAATAATGCACGTTATATTGCTAATAGTATAAGTCATAAGTATAATTATTACAGTTCTAGCGATAATACCTCCATTATATGGGTAATAATGCATGTTATATTGATAATGATATAAGTAATAAGTATAATTATTACAGTTCTAGCGATAATAACTGCATAATATGGGTAATAATGCACGTTATATTGCTAATAATATAAGTAATGAGTACAATTATTACAGTTCTAGCGATAATAACTGCATTATATGGGTAATAATGCATGTTATATTGATAATAATATAAGTAATAAGTATAATTATTACAGTTCTAGCGATAATAACTGCATTATATGGGTAATAATGCATGTTATATTGATAATATCGGGAGTAATAAGTATAATTATTATAGTTCTAGCGATAATAATAGTAAAATATGGCAAATAGTGCATGTTATATTGATAATGATAAAAGTAATAAATATATTTATTACAGTTCTATCGATAATAACTGCATAATATGGGTAATAATGCATGTTATATTGATGATAATAAATGTAATACGTATATTTATTATAGTTCTAGCGATAATAACTGCATAATATGGGTAATAATGCATGTTATATTGATAACAATATGAGTAATAAGTATAATTATTACAGTTCTAGCGATAGTAACTGCATTATATGGGTAATAATGCACGTTATATTGCTAACAATATAAGTAATAAGTATAATTATTACAGTTCTAGCGATAATAACTGAATTATATGGGTAATAATGCATGTTACATTGATAATATTGGGAGTAATAAGTATATTTATTATAGTTCTGGCGATCATAACTGCATAATATGGGTAATAATGCATGTTATATTGATAATAATATAAGTAATAAGTATAATTATTACAGTTCTAGCAATAATACCTCCATTATATGGGTAATAATGCACGCTATATTGCTAACAATATAAGTAATAAGTATAATTATTACAGTTCTAGCGATAATAACTGCATTATATGGGTAATAATGCATGTTACATTGATAATATTGGGAGTAATAAGTATATTTATTATAGTTCTGGCGATCATAACTGCATAATATGGGTAATAATGCATGTTATATTGAGAATAATATAAGTAATAAGTATAATTATTACAGTTCTAGCAATAATACCTCCATTATATGGGTAATAATGCATGTTATATTGATGATAATGAAAGTAATACGTATATTTATTATAGCTCTAGCGATAATAACTGCATTATATGGGTAATAATGCACGTTATATTGCTAATAATATAAGTAATAAGTATAATTATTACAGTTCTAGCGATAATAACTGCATTATATGGGTAATAATGCACGTTATATTGCTAATAATATAAGTAATGAGTACAATTATTACAGTTCTAGCGATAATAACTGCATTATATGGGTAATAATGCATGTTATATTGATAATAATATAAGTAATAAGTATAATTATTACAGTTCTGGCGATAATAACTGCATTATATGGGTAATAATGCACGTTATATTGCTAATAGTATAAGTAATAAGTATAATTGTTACAGTTCTTGCGATAATACCTCCATTATATGGGTAATAATGCATGTTATATTGATAATAATATAAGAAATAAGTATAATTATTACAGTTCTAGCGATAATAACTGCATTATATGGGTAATAATGCACGTTATATTGCTAATAATATAAGTAATAAGTATAATTATTACAGTTCTAGCGATAATAACTGCATTATATGGGTAATAATGCACGTTATATTGCTAGTAGTATAAGTAATAAGTATAATTATTACAGTTCTAGCGATAATAACTGCATAATATGGGTAATAATGCACGTTATATTGCTAATAATATAAGTAATGAGTACAATTATTACTGTTCTGGCGATAATAACCGCATTATATGGGTAATAATGCACGTTATATTGCTACTAGTATAAGTAATAAGTATAATTGTTACAGTTCTTGCGATAATACCTCCATTATATGGGTAATAATGCATGTTATATTGATAACAATATGAGTAATAAGTATAATTATTACAGTTCTAGTGATAGTAACTGCATTATATGGGTAATAATGCACGTTATATTGCTAACAATATAAGTAATAAGTATAATTATTACAGTTCTAGCGATAATAACTGCATTATATGGGTAATAATGCATGTTACATTGATAATATTGGGAGTAATAAGTATATTTATTATAGTTCTGGCGATCATAACTGCATAATATGGGTAATACTGCATGTTATATTGATAATAATATAAGTAATAAGTATAATTATTACAGTTCTAGCAATAATACCTCCATTATATGGGTAATAATGCACGTTATATTGCTAACAATATAAGTAATAAGTATAATTATTACAGTTCTAGCGATAATAACTGCATTATATGGGTAATAATGCATGTTATATTGATGATAATGAAAGTAATACGTATATTTATTATAGCTCTAGCGATAATAACTGCATAATATGGGTAATAATGCATGTTATATTGAGAATAATATAAGTAATAAGTATAATTATTACAGTTCTAGCAATAATACCTCCATTATATGGGTAATAATGCATGTTATATTGATGATAATGAAAGTAATACGTATATTTATTATAGCTCTAGCGATAATAACTGCATAATATGGGTAATAATGCATGTTATATTGAGAATAATATAAGTAATAAGTATAATTATTACAGTTCTAGCGATAATACCTCCATTATATGGGTAATAATGCATGTTATATTGATAATGATATAAGTAATAAGTATAATTATTACAGTTCTAGCGATAATAACTGCATAATATGGGTAATAATGCACGTTATATTGCTAATAATATAAGTAATGAGTACAATTATTACAGTTCTAGCGATAATAACTGCATTATATGGGTAATAATGCATGTTATATTGATAATAATATAAGTAATAAGTATAATTATTACAGTTCTAGCGATAATAACTGCATTATATGGGTAATAATGCATGTTATATTGATAATATCGGGAGTAATAAGTATAATTATTATAGTTCTAGCGATAATAATAGTAAAATATGGCAAATAGTGCATGTTATATTGATAATGATAAAAGTAATAAATATATTTATTACAGTTCTATCGATAAAAACTGCATAATATGGGTAATAATGCATGTTATATTGATGATAATAAATGTAATACGTATATTTATTATAGTTCTAGCGATAATAACTGCATAATATGGGTAATAATGCATGTTATATTGATAACAATATGAGTAGTAAGTATAATTATTACAGTTCTAGCGATAGTAACTGCATTATATGGGTAATAATGCACGTTATATTGCTAACAATATAAGTAATAAGTATAATTATTACAGTTCTAGCGATAATAACTGCATTATATGGGTAATAATGCATGTTACATTGATAATATTGGGAGTAATAAGTATATTTATTACAGTTCTGGCGATAATAACTGCATTATATGGGTAATAATGCACGTTATATTGCTAATAGTATAAGTAATAAGTATAATTGTTACAGTTCTTGCGATAATACCTCCATTATATGGGTAATAATGCATGTTATATTGATAATAATATAAGAAATAAGTATAATTATTACAGTTCTAGCGATAATAACTGCATTATATGGGTAATAATGCACGTTATATTGCTAATAATATAAGTAATAAGTATAATTATTACAGTTCTAGCGATAATAACTGCATTATATGGGTAATAATGCATGTTATATTGATAATAATATAAGAAATAAGTATAATTATTACAGTTCTAGCGATAATAACTGCATTATATGGGTAATAATGCACGTTATATTGCTAATAATATAAGTAATAAGTATAATTATTACAGTTCTAGCGATAATAACTGCATTATATGGGTAATAATGCACGTTATATTGCTAATAGTATAAGTAATAAGTATAATTGTTACAGTTCTTGCGATAATAACTGCATTATATGGGTAATAATGCACGTTATATTGCTAATAATATAAGTAATGAGTACAATTATTACAGTTCTAGCGATAATAACTGCATTATATGGGTAATAATGCATGTTATATTGATAATAATATAAGTAATAAGTATAATTATTACAGTTCTAGCGATAATAACTGCATTATATGGGTAATAATGCACGTTATATTGCTAATAATATAAGTAATAAGTATAATTATTACAGTTCTAGCGATAATAACTGCATTATATGGGTAATAATGCACGTTATATTGCTAATAGTATAAGTAATAAGTATAATTGTTACAGTTCTTGCGATAATAACTGCATTATATGGGTAATAATGCACGTTATATTGCTAATAATATAAGTAATGAGTACAATTATTACAGTTCTAGCGATAATAACTGCATTATATGGGTAATAATGCATGTTATATTGATAATAATATAAGTAATAAGTATAATTATTACAGTTCTAGCGATAATAACTGCATTATATGGGTAATAATGCACGTTATATTGCTAATAATATAAGTAATAAGTATAATTATTACAGTTCTAGCGATAATAACTGCATTATATGGGTAATAATGCACGTTATATTGCTAGTAGTATAAGTAATAAGTATAATTATTACAGTTCTAGCGATAATAACTGCATAATATGGGTAATAATGCACGTTATATTGCTAATAATATAAGTAATGAGTACAATTATTACAGTTCTGGCGATAATAACTGCATTATATGGGTAATAATGCACGTTATATTGCTAATAGTATAAGTAATAAGTATAATTGTTACAGTTCTTGCGATAATACCTCCATTATATGGGTAATAATGCATGTTATATTGATAACAATATGAGTAATAAGTATAATTATTACAGTTCTAGTGATAGTAACTGCATTATATGGGTAATAATGCACGTTATATTGCTAACAATATAAGTAATAAGTATAATTATTACAGTTCTAGCGATAATAACTGCATTATATGGGTAATAATGCATGTTACATTGATAATATTGGGAGTAATAAGTATATTTATTATAGTTCTGGCGATCATAACTGCATAATATGGGTAATAATGCATGTTATATTGATAATAATATAAGTAATAAGTATAATTATTACAGTTCTAGCAATAATACCTCCATTATATGGGTAATAATGCACGTTATATTGCTAACAATATAAGTAATAAGTATAATTATTACAGTTCTAGCGATAATAACTGCATTATATGGGTAATAATGCATGTTATATTGATGATAATGAAAGTAATACGTATATTTATTATAGCTCTAGCGATAATAACTGCATAATATGGGTAATAATGCATGTTATATTGGGAATAATATAAGTAATAAGTATAATTATTACAGTT
Source organism: Megachile leachella (assembly GCA_963576845.1). Taxonomy (NCBI): domain Eukaryota; kingdom Metazoa; phylum Arthropoda; class Insecta; order Hymenoptera; family Megachilidae; genus Megachile; species Megachile leachella. Next base: position 314,070 of record CAUYWW010000072.1, read on the forward strand.
CTAGCAATAATACCTCCATTATATGGGTAATAATGCATGTTATATTGATGATAATGAAAGTAATACGTATATTTATTATAGCTCTAGCGATAATAACTGCATAATATGGGTAATAATGCATGTTATATTGAGAATAATATAAGTAATAAGTATAATTATTACAGTTCTGGCGATAATAACTGCATTATATGGGTAATAATGCACGTTATATTGCTAATAGTATAAGTCATAAGTATAATTATTACAGTTCTAGCGATAATACCTCCATTATATGGGTAATAATGCATGTTATATTGATAATGATATAAGTAATAAGTATAATTATTACAGTTCTAGCGATAATAACTCCATAATATGGGTAATAATGCACGTTATATTGCTAATAATATAAGTAATGAGTACAATTATTACAGTTCTAGCGATAATAACTGCATTATATGGGTAATAATGCATGTTATATTGATAATAATATAAGTAATAAGTATAATTATTACAGTTCTAGCGATAATAACTGCATTATATGGGTAATAATGCATGTTATATTGATAATATCGGGAGTAATAAGTATAATTATTATAGTTCTAGCGATAATAATAGTAAAATATGGCAAATAGTGCATGTTATATTGATAATGATAAAAGTAATAAATATATTTATTACAGTTCTAGCGATAATAACTGCATTATATGGGTAATAATGCACGTTATATTGCTAGTAGTATAAGTAATAAGTATAATTATTACAGTTCTAGCGATAATAACTGCATAATATGGGTAATAATGCACGTTATATTGCTAATAATATAAGTAATGAGTACAATTATTACAGTTCTGGCGATAATAACTGCATTATATGGGTAATAATGCACGTTATATTGCTAATAGTATAAGTAATAAGTATAATTGTTACAGTTCTTGCGATAATACCTCCATTATATGGGTAATAATGCATGTTATATTGATAACAATATGAGTAATAAGTATAATTATTACAGTTCTAGTGATAGTAACTGCATTATATGGGTAATAATGCACGTTATATTGCTAACAATATAAGTAATAAGTATAATTATTACAGTTCTAGCGATAATAACTGCATTATATGGGTAATAATGCATGTTACATTGATAATATTGGGAGTAATAAGTATATTTATTATAGTTCTGGCGATCATAACTGCATAATATGGGTAATAATGCATGTTATATTGATAATAATATAAGTAATAAGTATAATTATTACAGTTCTAGCAATAATACCTCCATTATATGGGTAATAATGCACGTTATATTGCTAACAATATAAGTAATAAGTATAATTATTACAGTTCTAGCGATAATAACTGCATTATATGGGTAATAATGCATGTTATATTGATGATAATGAAAGTAATACGTATATTTATTATAGCTCTAGCGATAATAACTGCATAATATGGGTAATAATGCATGTTATATTGGGAATAATATAAGTAATAAGTATAATTATTACAGTTCTAGCAATAATACCTCCATTATATGGGTAATAATGCATGTTATATTGATGATAATGAAAGTAATACGTATATTTATTATAGCTCTAGCGATAATAACTGCATAATATGGGTAATAATGCATGTTATATTGAGAATAATATAAGTAATAAGTATAATTATTACAGTTCTGGCGATAATAACTGCATTATATGGGTAATAATGCACGTTATATTGCTAATAGTATAAGTCATAAGTATAATTATTACAGTTCTAGCGATAATACCTCCATTATATGGGTAATAATGCATGTTATATTGATAATGATATAAGTAATAAGTATAATTATTACAGTTCTAGCGATAATAACTCCATAATATGGGTAATAATGCACGTTATATTGCTAATAATATAAGTAATGAGTACAATTATTACAGTTCTAGCGATAATAACTGCATTATATGGGTAATAATGCATGTTATATTGATAATAATATAAGTAATAAGTATAATTATTACAGTTCTAGCGATAATAACTGCATTATATGGGTAATAATGCATGTTATATTGATAATATCGGGAGTAATAAGTATAATTATTATAGTTCTAGCGATAATAATAGTAAAATATGGCAAATAGTGCATGTTATATTGATAATGATAAAAGTAATAAATATATTTATTACAGTTCTATCGATAATAACTGCATAATATGGGTAATAATGCATGTTATATTGATGATAATAAATGTAATACGTATATTTATTATAGTTCTAGCAATAATACCTCCATTATATGGGTAATAATGCACGTTATATTGCTAACAATATAAGTAATAAGTATAATTATTACAGTTCTAGCGATAATACCTCCATTATATGGGTAATAATGCATGTTATATTGATAATGATATAAGTAATAAGTATAATTATTACAGTTCTAGCGATAATAACTGCATAATATGGGTAATAATGCACGTTATTGCTAATAATATAAGTAATAAGTATAATTATTACAGTTCTAGCGATAATAACTGCATTATATGGGTAATAATGCATGTTATATTGATAATATCGGGAGTAATAAGTATAATTATTATAGTTCTAGCGATAATAATAGTAAAATATGGCAAATAGTGCATGTTATATTGATAATATTGGGAGTAATAAGTATATTTATTATGGTTCTAGAGATAATAACTGCATAATATGGGTAATAATGCATGTTATATTGATAATAATATAAGTAATAAGTATAATTATTACAGTTCTAGCCATAGTAACTGCATTATATGGGTAATAATGCACGTTATATTGCTAACAATATAAGTAATAAGTATAATTATTACAGTTCTAGCGATAATAACTGCATTATATGGGTAATAATGCATGTTATATTGATCATATCGGGAGTAATAAGTATAATTATTATAGTTCTAGCGATAATAATAGTAAAATATGGCAAATAGTGCATGTTATATTGATAATAATAAAAGTAATAAGTATATTTATTACAGTTCTATCGATAATAACTGCATAATATGGGTAATAATGCATGTTATATTGAGAATAATATAAGTAATAAGTATAATTATTACAGTTCTGGCGATAATAACTGCATTATATGGGTAACAATGCACGTTATATTGCTAATAATATAAGTAATGAGTACAATTATTACAGTTCTAGCGATAATAACTGCATTATATGGGTAATAATGCATGTTATATTGCTAATAATATAAGTAATGAGTACAATTATTACAGGTCTAGCGATAATAACTGCATTATATGGGTAATAATGCATGTTATATTAATAATAATATAAGTAATAAGTATAATTATTACAGTTCCAGCGATAATAACTGCATTATATGGGTAATAATGCATGTTATATTGATAATATCGGGAGTAATAAGTATAATTATTATAGTTCTAGCGATAATAATAGTAAAATATGGCAAATAGTGCATGTTATATTGATAATAATAAAAGTAATAAGTATATTTATTACAGTTCTATCGATAATAACTGCATAATATGGGTAATAATGCATGTTATATTGATGATAATAAAAGTAATACGTATATTTATTATAGTTCTAGCGATAATAACTGCATAATATGGGTAATAATGCATGTTATATTGATAATAATATAAGTAATAAGTATAATTATTACAGTTCTAGCGATAATAACTGCATTATATGGGTAATAATGCACGTTATATTGCTAACAATATAAGTAATAAGTATAATTATTACAGTTCTAGCGATAATAACTGCATTATATGGGTAATAATGCATGTTATATTGATAAAAATATAAGTAATAAGTATAATTATTACAGTTCTAGCGATAATAACTGCATTATATGGGTAATAATGCATGTTATATTGATAATATCGGGAGTAATAAGTATAATTATTATAGTTCTAGCGATAATAATAGTAAAATATGGCAAATAGTGCATGTTATATTGATAATAATAAAAGTAATAAGTATATTTATTACAGTTCTATCGATAATAACTGCATAATATGGGTAATAATGCATGTTATATTGATGATAATAAAAGTAATACGTATATTTATTATAGTTCTAGCGATAATAACTGCATAATATGGGTAATAATGCATGTTATATTGATAATAATATAAGTAATAAGTATAATTATTACAGTTCTAGCGATAGTAACTGCATTATATGGGTAATAATGCACGTTATATTGCTAACAATATAAGTAATAAGTATAATTATTACAGTTCTAGCGATAATAACTGCATTAAATGGGTAATAATGCATGTTACATTGATAATATTGGGAGTAATAAGTATATTTATTATAGTTCTGGCGATCATAACTGCATAATATGGGTAATAATGCATGTTATATTGATAATAATATAAGTAATAAGCATAATTATTACAGTTCTAGCAATAATACCTCCATTATATGGGTAATAATGCACGTTATATTGCTAACAATATAAGTAATAAGTATAATTATTACAGTTCTAGCGATAATACCTCCATTATATGGGTAATAATGCATGTTATATTGATAATGATATAAGTAATAAGTATAATTATTACAGTTCTAGCGATAATAACTGCATAATATGGGTAATAATGCACGTTATTGCTAATAATATAAGTAATAAGTATAATTATTACAGTTCTAGCGATAATAACTGCATTATATGGGTAATAATGCATGTTATATTGATAATATCGGGAGTAATAAGTATAATTATTATAGTTCTAGCGATAATAATAGTAAAATATGGCAAATAGTGCATGTTATATTGATAATATTGGGAGTAATAAGTATATTTATTATGGTTCTAGAGATAATAACTGCATAATATGGGTAATAATGCATGTTATATTGATAATAATGTAAGTAATAAGTATAATTATTACAGTTCTAGCCATAGTAACTGCATTATATGGGTAATAATGCACGTTATATTGCTAACAATATAAGTAATAAGTATAATTATTACAGTTCTAGCGATAATAACTGCATTAAATGGGTAATAATGCATGTTACATTGATAATATTGGGAGTAATAAGTATATTTATTATAGTTCTGGCGATCATAACTGCATAATATGGGTAATAATGCATGTTATATTGATAATAATATAAGTAATAAGCATAATTATTACAGTTCTAGCAATAATACCTCCATTATATGGGTAATAATGCACGTTATATTGCTAACAATATAAGTAATAAGTATAATTATTACAGTTCTAGCGATAATACCTCCATTATATGGGTAATAATGCATGTTATATTGATAATGATATAAGTAATAAGTATAATTATTACAGTTCTAGCGATAATAACTGCATAATATGGGTAATAATGCACGTTATTGCTAATAATATAAGTAATAAGTATAATTATTACAGTTCTAGCGATAATAACTGCATTATATGGGTAATAATGCATGTTATATTGATAATATCGGGAGTAATAAGTATAATTATTATAGTTCTAGCGATAATAATAGTAAAATATGGCAAATAGTGCATGTTATATTGATAATATTGGGAGTAATAAGTATATTTATTATGGTTCTAGAGATAATAACTGCATAATATGGGTAATAATGCATGTTATATTGATAATAATATAAGTAATAAGTATAATTATTACAGTTCTAGCCATAGTAACTGCATTATATGGGTAATAATGCACGTTATATTGCTAACAATATAAGTAATAAGTATAATTATTACAGTTCTAGCGATAATAACTGCATTATATGGGTAATAATGCATGTTATATTGATCATATCGGGAGTAATAAGTATAATTATTATAGTTCTAGCGATAATAATAGTAAAATATGGCAAATAGTGCATGTTATATTGATAATAATAAAAGTAATAAGTATATTTATTACAGTTCTATCGATAATAACTGCATAATATGGGTAATAATGCATGTTATATTGAGAATAATATAAGTAATAAGTATAATTATTACAGTTCTGGCGATAATAACTGCATTATATGGGTAACAATGCACGTTATATTGCTAATAATATAAGTAATGAGTACAATTATTACAGTTCTAGCGATAATAACTGCATTATATGGGTAATAATGCATGTTATATTGCTAATAATATAAGTAATGAGTACAATTATTACAGGTCTAGCGATAATAACTGCATTATATGGGTAATAATGCATGTTATATTAATAATAATATAAGTAATAAGTATAATTATTACAGTTCCAGCGATAATAACTGCATTATATGGGTAATAATGCATGTTATATTGATAATATCGGGAGTAATAAGTATAATTATTATAGTTCTAGCGATAATAATAGTAAAATATGGCAAATAGTGCATGTTATATTGATAATAATAAAAGTAATAAGTATATTTATTACAGTTCTATCGATAATAACTGCATAATATGGGTAATAATGCATGTTATATTGATGATAATAAAAGTAATACGTATATTTATTATAGTTCTAGCGATAATAACTGCATAATATGGGTAATAATGCATGTTATATTGATAATAATATAAGTAATAAGTATAATTATTACAGTTCTAGCGATAATAACTGCATTATATGGGTAATAATGCACGTTATATTGCTAACAATATAAGTAATAAGTATAATTATTACAGTTCTAGCGATAATAACTGCATTATATGGGTAAAAATGCATGTTATATTGATAATATTGGGAGTAATAAGTATATTTATTATGGTTCTAGAGATAATAACTGCATAATATGGGTAATAATGCATGTTATATTGATAATGATATAAGTAATAAGTATATTTATTACAGTTCTATCGATAATAACTGCATAATATGGGTAATAATGCATGTTATATTGATGATAAATATGTAATACGTATATTTATTATAGTTCTAGCGATAATAACTGCATAATATGGGTAATAATGCATGTTATATTGAGAATAATATAAGTAATAAGTATAATTATTACAGTTCTGGCGATAATAACTGCATTATATGGGTAACAATGCACGTTATATTGCTAATAATATAAGTAATGAGTACAATTATTAGAGTTCTAGCGATAATAACTGCATTATATGGGTAATAATGCATGTTATATTGATAAAAATATAAGTAATAAGTATAATTATTACAGTTCTAGCGATAATAACTGCATTATATGGGTAATAATGCATGTTATATTGCTAATAATATAAGTAATGAGTACAATTATTACAGTTCTAGCGATAATAACTGCATTATATGGGTAATAATGCATGTTATATTGATAAAAATATAAGTAATAAGTATAATTATTACAGTTCTAGCGATAATAACTGCATTATATGGGTAATAATGCATGTTATATTGATAATATCGGGAGTAATAAGTATAATTATTATAGTTCTAGCGATAATAATAGTAAAATATGGCAAATAGTGCATGTTATATTGATAATAATAAAAGTAATAAGTATATTTATTACAGTTCTATCGATAATAACTGCATAATATGGGTAATAATGCATGTTATATTGATGATAATAAAAGTAATACGTATATTTATTATAGTTCTAGCGATAATAACTGCATAATATGGGTAATAATGCATGTTATATTCATAATAATATAAGTAATAAGTATAATTATTACAGTTCTAGCGATAGTAACTGCATTATATGGGTAATAATGCACGTTATATTGCTAACAATATAAGTAATAAGTATAATTATTACAGTTCTAGCGATAATAACTGCATTAAATGGGTAATAATGCATGTTACATTGATAATATTGGGAGTAATAAGTATATTTATTATAGTTCTGGCGATCATAACTGCATAATATGGGTAATAATGCATGTTATATTGATAATAATATAAGTAATAAGCATAATTATTACAGTTCTAGCAATAATACCTCCATTATATGGGTAATAATGCACGTTATATTGCTAACAATATAAGTAATAAGTATAATTATTACAGTTCTAGCGATAATACCTCCATTATATGGGTAATAATGCATGTTATATTGATAATGATATAAGTAATAAGTATAATTATTACAGTTCTAGCGATAATAACTGCATAATATGGGTAATAATGCACGTTATTGCTAATAATATAAGTAATAAGTATAATTATTACAGTTCTAGCGATAATAACTGCATTATATGGGTAATAATGCATGTTATATTGATAATATCGGGAGTAATAAGTATAATTATTATAGTTCTAGCGATAATAATAGTAAAATATGGCAAATAGTGCATGTTATATTGATAATATTGGGAGTAATAAGTATATTTATTATGGTTCTAGAGATAATAACTGCATAATATGGGTAATAATGCATGTTATATTGATAATAATGTAAGTAATAAGTATAATTATTACAGTTCTAGCCATAGTAACTGCATTATATGGGTAATAATGCACGTTATATTGCTAACAATATAAGTAATAAGTATAATTATTACAGTTCTAGCGATAATAACTGCATTAAATGGGTAATAATGCATGTTACATTGATAATATTAGGAGTAATAAGTATATTTATTATAGTTCTGGCGATCATAACTGCATAATATGGGTAATAATGCATGTTATATTGATAATAATATAAGTAATAAGCATAATTATTACAGTTCTAGCAATAATACCTCCATTATATGGGTAATAATGCACGTTATATTGCTAACAATATAAGTAATAAGTATAATTATTACAGTTCTAGCGATAATACCTCCATTATATGGGTAATAATGCATGTTATATTGATAATGATATAAGTAATAAGTATAATTATTACAGTTCTAGCGATAATAACTGCATAATATGGGTAATAATGCACGTTATTGCTAATAATATAAGTAATAAGTATAATTATTACAGTTCTAGCGATAATAACTGCATTATATGGGTAATAATGCATGTTATATTGATAATATCGGGAGTAATAAGTATAATTATTATAGTTCTAGCGATAATAATAGTAAAATATGGCAAATAGTGCATGTTATATTGATAATATTGGGAGTAATAAGTATATTTATTATGGTTCTAGAGATAATAACTGCATAATATGGGTAATAATGCATGTTATATTGATAATAATATAAGTAATAAGTATAATTATTACAGTTCTAGCCATAGTAACTGCATTATATGGGTAATAATGCACGTTATATTGCTAACAATATAAGTAATAAGTATAATTATTACAGTTCTAGCGATAATAACTGCATTATATGGGTAATAATGCATGTTATATTGATCATATCGGGAGTAATAAGTATAATTATTATAGTTCTAGCGATAATAATAGTAAAATATGGCAAATAGTGCATGTTATATTGATAATAATAAAAGTAATAAGTATATTTATTACAGTTCTATCGATAATAACTGCATAATATGGGTAATAATGCATGTTATATTGAGAATAATATAAGTAATAAGTATAATTATTACAGTTCTGGCGATAATAACTGCATTATATGGGTAACAATGCACGTTATATTGCTAATAATATAAGTAATGAGTACAATTATTACAGTTCTAGCGATAATAACTGCATTATATGGGTAATAATGCATGTTATATTGCTAATAATATAAGTAATGAGTACAATTATTACAGGTCTAGCGATAATAACTGCATTATATGGGTAATAATGCATGTTATATTAATAATAATATAAGTAATAAGTATAATTATTACAGTTCCAGCGATAATAACTGCATTATATGGGTAATAATGCATGTTATATTGATAATATCGGGAGTAATAAGTATAATTATTATAGTTCTAGCGATAATAATAGTAAAATATGGCAAATAGTGCATGTTATATTGATAATAATAAAAGTAATAAGTATATTTATTACAGTTCTATCGATAATAACTGCATAATATGGGTAATAATGCATGTTATATTGATGATAATAAAAGTAATACGTATATTTATTATAGTTCTAGCGATAATAACTGCATAATATGGGTAATAATGCATGTTATATTGATAATAATATAAGTAATACGTATAATTATTACAGTTCTAGCGATAATAACTGCATTATATGGGTAATAATGCACGTTATATTGCTAACAATATAAGTAATAAGTATAATTATTACAGTTCTAGCGATAATAACTGCATTATATGGGTAAAAATGCATGTTATATTGATAATATTGGGAGTAATAAGTATATTTATTATGGTTCTAGAGATAATAACTGCATAATATGGGTAATAATGCATGTTATATTGATAATGATATAAGTAATAAGTATATTTATTACAGTTCTATCGATAATAACTGCATAATATGGGTAATAATGCATGTTATATTGATGATAAATATGTAATACGTATATTTATTATAGTTCTAGCGATAATAACTGCATAATATGGGTAATAATGCACGTTATATTGCTAACAATATAAGTAATAAGTATAATTATTACAGTTCTGGCGATAATAACTGCATTATATGGGTAACAATGCACGTTATATTGCTAATAATATAAGTAATGAGTACAATTATTAGAGTTCTAGCGATAATAACTGCATTATATGGGTAATAATGCATGTTATATTGATAAAAATATAAGTAATAAGTATAATTATTACAGTTCTAGCGATAATAACTGCATTATATGGGTAATAATGCATGTTATATTGATAATATCGGGAGTAATAAGTATAATTATTATAGTTCTAGCGATAATAATAGTAAAATATGGCAAATAGTGCATGTTATATTGATAATAATAAAAGTAATAAGTATATTTATTACAGTTCTATCGATAATAACTGCATAATATGGGTAATAATGCATGTTATATTGAGAATAATATAAGTAATAAGTATAATTATTACAGTTCTGGCGATAATAACTGCATTATATGGGTAATAATGCACGTTATATTGCTAATAGTATAAGTAATAAGTATAATTATTACAGTTCTTGCGATAATACCTCCATTATATGGGTAATAATGCATGTTATATTGATAATGATATAAGTAATAAGTATAATTATTACAGTTCTAGCGATAATAACTGCATAATATGGGTAATAATGCACGTTATATTGCTAATAATATAAGTAATGAGTACAATTATTACAGTTCTAGCGATAATAACTGCATTATATGGGTAATAATGCATGTTATATTGATAATAATATAAGTAATAAGTATAATTATTACAGTTCTAGCGATAATAACTGCATTATATGGATAATAATGTATGTTATATTGATAATATCGGGAGTAATAAGTATAATTATTATAGTTCTAGCGATAATAATAGTAAAATATGGCAAATAGTGCATGTTATATTGATAATAATAAAAGTAATAAGTATATTTATTACAGTTCTATCGATAATAACTGCATAATATGGGTAATAATGCATGTTATATTGATGATAATAAAAGTAATACGTATATTTATTATAGTTCTAGCGATAATAACTGCATAATATGGGTAATAATGCGTGTTATGTTGATAATAATATAAGTAATAAGTATAATTATTACAGTTCTAGCGATAATAACTGCATTATATGGGTAATAATGCACGTTATATTGCTAACAATATAAGTAATAAGTATAATTATTACAGTTCTAGCGATAATAACTGCATTATATGGGTAAAAATGCATGTTATATTGATAATATTGGGAGTAATAAGTATATTTATTATGGTTCTAGAGATAATAACTGCATAATATGGGTAATAATGCATGTTATATTGATATTAATATAAGTAATAAGTATAATTATTACAGTTCTAGCGATAATACCTCCATTATATGGGTAATAATGCATGTTATATTGATGATAATGAAAGCAATACGTATATTTATTATAGTTCTAGCGATAATAACTGCATAATATGGGTAATAATGCATGTTATATTGAGAATCATATAAGTAATAAGTATAATTATTACAGTTCTGGCGATAATAACTGCATTATATGGGTAATAATGCACGTTATATTGCTAATAGTATAAGTAATAAGTATAATTGTTACAGTTCTTGCGATAATACCTCCATTATATGGGTAATAATGCATGTTATATTGATAATAATATAAGTAATAAGTATAATTATTACAATTCTAGCGATAATAACTGCATTATATGGGTAATAATGCATGTTATATTGCTAATAATATAAGTAATGAGTACAATTATTACAGGTCTAGCGATAATAACTGCATTATATGGGTAATAATGCATGTTATATTAATAATAATATAAGTAATAAGTATAATTATTACAGTTCTAGCGATAATAACTGCATTATATGGGTAAAAATGCATGTTATATTGATAATATTGGGAGTAATAAGTATATTTATTATGGTTCTAGAGATAATAACTGCATAATATGGGTAATAATGCATGTTATATTGATAATGATATAAGTAATAAGTATATTTATTACAGTTCTATCGATAATAACTGCATAATATGGGTAATAATGCATGTTATATTGATGATAAATATGTAATACGTATATTTATTATAGTTCTAGCGATAATAACTGCATAATATGGGTAATAATGCACGTTATATTGCTAACAATATAAGTAATAAGTATAATTATTACAGTTCTGGCGATAATAACTGCATTATATGGGTAACAATGCACGTTATATTGCTAATAATATAAGTAATGAGTACAATTATTAGAGTTCTAGCGATAATAACTGCATTATATGGGTAATAATGCATGTTATATTGATAAAAATATAAGTAATAAGTATAATTATTACAGTTCTAGCGATAATAACTGCATTATATGGGTAATAATGCATGTTATATTGATAATATCGGGAGTAATAAGTATAATTATTATAGTTCTAGCGATAATAATAGTAAAATATGGCAAATAGTGCATGTTATATTGATAATAATAAAAGTAATAAGTATATTTATTACAGTTCTATCGATAATAACTGCATAATATGGGTAATAATGCATGTTATATTGAGAATAATATAAGTAATAAGTATAATTATTACAGTTCTGGCGATAATAACTGCATTATATGGGTAATAATGCACGTTATATTGCTAATAGTATAAGTAATAAGTATAATTATTACAGTTCTTGCGATAATACCTCCATTATATGGGTAATAATGCATGTTATATTGATAATGATATAAGTAATAAGTATAATTATTACAGTTCTAGCGATAATAACTGCATAATATGGGTAATAATGCACGTTATATTGCTAATAATATAAGTAATGAGTACAATTATTACAGTTCTAGCGATAATAACTGCATTATATGGGTAATAATGCATGTTATATTGATAATAATATAAGTAATAAGTATAATTATTACAGTTCTAGCGATAATAACTGCATTATATGGATAATAATGTATGTTATATTGATAATATCGGGAGTAATAAGTATAATTATTATAGTTCTAGCGATAATAATAGTAAAATATGGCAAATAGTGCATGTTATATTGATAATAATAAAAGTAATAAGTATATTTATTACAGTTCTATCGATAATAACTGCATAATATGGGTAATAATGCATGTTATATTGATGATAATAAAAGTAATACGTATATTTATTATAGTTCTAGCGATAATAACTGCATAATATGGGTAATAATGCGTGTTATGTTGATAATAATATAAGTAATAAGTATAATTATTACAGTTCTAGCGATAATAACTGCATTATATGGGTAATAATGCACGTTATATTGCTAACAATATAAGTAATAAGTATAATTATTACAGTTCTAGCGATAATAACTGCATTATATGGGTAAAAATGCATGTTATATTGATAATATTGGGAGTAATAAGTATATTTATTATGGTTCTAGAGATAATAACTGCATAATATGGGTAATAATGCATGTTATATTGATATTAATATAAGTAATAAGTATAATTATTACAGTTCTAGCGATAATACCTCCATTATATGGGTAATAATGCATGTTATATTGATGATAATGAAAGCAATACGTATATTTATTATAGTTCTAGCGATAATAACTGCATAATATGGGTAATAATGCATGTTATATTGAGAATCATATAAGTAATAAGTATAATTATTACAGTTCTGGCGATAATAACTGCATTATATGGGTAATAATGCACGTTATATTGCTAATAGTATAAGTAATAAGTATAATTGTTACAGTTCTTGCGATAATACCTCCATTATATGGGTAATAATGCATGTTATATTGATAATAATATAAGTAATAAGTATAATTATTACAATTCTAGCGATAATAACTGCATTATATGGGTAATAATGCATGTTATATTGCTAATAATATAAGTAATGAGTACAATTATTACAGGTCTAGCGATAATAACTGCATTATATGGGTAATAATGCATGTTATATTAATAATAATATAAGTAATAAGTATAATTATTACAGTTCTAGCGATAATAACTGCATTATATGGGTAATAATGCATGTTATATTGATAATATCGGGAGTAATAAGTATAATTATTATAGTTCTAGCGATAATAATAGTAAAATATGGCAAATAGTGCATGTTATATTGATAATAATAAAAGTAATAAGTATATTTATTACAGTTCTATCGATAATAACTGCATAATATGGGTAATAATGCATGTTATATTGATGATAATAAAAGTAATACGTATATTTATTATAGTTCTAGCGATAATAACTGCATAATATGGGTAATAATGCATGTTATATTGATAATAATATAAGTAATAAGTATAATTATTACAGTTCTAGCGATAATAACTGCATTATATGGGTAATAATGCACGTTATATTGCTAACAATATAAGTAATAAGTATAATTATTACAGTTCTAGCGATAATAACTGCATTATATGGGTAAAAATGCATGTTATATTGATAATATTGGGAGTAATAAGTATATTTATTATGGTTCTAGAGATAATAACTGCATAATATGGGTAATAATGCATGTTATATTGATAATGATATAAGTAATAAGTATATTTATTACAGTTCTATCGATAATAACTGCATAATATGGGTAATAATGCATGTTATATTGATGATAAATATGTAATACGTATATTTATTATAGTTCTAGCGATAATAACTGCATAATATGGGTAATAATGCATGTTATATTGAGAATAATATAAGTAATAAGTATAATTATTACAGTTCTGGCGATAATAACTGCATTATATGGGTAACAATGCACGTTATATTGCTAATAATATAAGTAATGAGTACAATTATTAGAGTTCTAGCGATAATAACTGCATTATATGGGTAATAATGCATGTTATATTGATAAAAATATAAGTAATAAGTATAATTATTACAGTTCTAGCGATAATAACTGCATTATATGGGTAATAATGCATGTTATATTGATAATATCGGGAGTAATAAGTATAATTATTATAGTTCTAGCGATAATAATAGTAAAATATGGCAAATAGTGCATGTTATATTGATAATAATAAAAGTAATAAGTATATTTATTACAGTTCTATCGATAATAACTGCATAATATGGGTAATAATGCATGTTATATTGAGAATAATATAAGTAATAAGTATAATTATTACAGTTCTGGCGATAATAACTGCATTATATGGGTAATAATGCACGTTATATTGCTAATAGTATAAGTAATAAGTATAATTGTTACAGTTCTTGCGATAATACCTCCATTATATGGGTAATAATGCATGTTATATTGATAATAATATAAGTAATAAGTATAATTATTACAGTTCTAGCGATAATAACTGCATTATATGGGTAATAATGCACGTTATATTGCTAATAATATAAGTAATAAGTATAATTATTACAGTTCTAGCGATAATAACTGCATTATATGGGTAATAATGCATGTTATATTGATAATAACATAAGTAATAAGTATAATTATTACAGTTCTAGCGATAATAACTGCATTGTATGGGTAATAATGCACGTTATATTGCTAGTAGTATAAGTAATAAGTATAATTATTACAGTTCTAGCGATAATAACTGCATAATATGGGTAATAATGCACGTTATATTGCTAATAATATAAGTAATGAGTACAGTTATTACAGTTCTGTAGATAATAACTGCATTATATGGGTAACAATGCACGTTATATTGCTAATAGTATAAGTAATAAGTATAATTATTACAGTTCTAGCGATAATACCTCTATTATATGGGTAATAATGCATGTTATATTGATAATGATATAAGTAATAAGTATAATTATTACAGTTCTAGCGATAATAACTGCATAATATGGGTAATAATGCATGTTATATTGATGATAATAAATGTAATACGTATATTTATTATAGTTCTAGCGATAATAACTGCATAATATGGGTAATAATGCATGTTATATTGATAACAATATGAGTAATAAGTATAATTATTACAGTTCTAGCGATAATAACTGCATTATATGGGTAATAATGCACGTTATATTGCTAACAATATAAGTAATAAGTATAATTATTACAGTTCTAGCGATAATAACTGCATTATATGGGTAATAATGCATGTTACATTGATAATATTGAGAGTAATAAGTATATTTATTATAGTTCTGGCGATCATAACTGCATAATATGGGTAATAATGCATGTTATATTGATAATAATATAAGTAATAAGTATAATTATTACAGTTCTAGCAATAATACCTCCATTATATGGGTAATAATGCACGTTATATTGCTAACAATATAAGTAATAAGTATGATTGTTACAGTTCTAGCAATAATACCTCCATTATATGGGTAATAATGCACGTTATATTGCTAACAATATAAGTAATAAGTATAATTATTACAGTTCTAGCGATAATAACTGCATTATATGGGTAATAATGCATGTTACATTGATAATATTGGGAGTAATAAGTATATTTATTATAGTTCTGGCGATCATAACTGCATAATATGGGTAATAATGCATGTTATATTGAGAATAATATAAGTAATAAGTATAATTATTACAGTTCTAGCAATAATACCTCCATTATATGGGTAATAATGCATGTTATATTGATGATAATGAAAGTAATACGTATATTTATTATAGCTCTAGCGATAATAACTGCATAATATGGGTAATAATGCATGTTATATTGAGAATAATATAAGTAATAAGTATAATTATTACAGTTCTGGCGATAATAACTGCATTATATGGGTAATAATGCACGTTATATTGCTAATAGTATAAGTAATAAGTATAATTATTACAGTTCTAGCGATAATACCTCCATTATATGGGTAATAATGCATGTTATATTGATAATGATATAAGTAATAAGTATAATTATTACAGTTCTAGCGATAATAACTGCATAATATGGGTAATAATGCACGTTATATTGCTAATAATATAAGTAATGAGTACAATTATTACAGTTCTAGCGATAATAACTGCATTATATGGGTAATAATGCATGTTATATTGATAATATCGGGAGTAATAAGTATAATTATTACAGTTCTAGCGATAATAACTGCATTATATGGGTAATAATGCATGTTATATTGATGATAATGAAAGTAATACGTATATTTATTATAGCTCTAGCGATAATAATAGTAAAATATGGCAAATAGTGCATGTTATATTGATAATAATAAAAGTAATAAATATATTTATTACAGTTCTATCGATAATAACTGCATAATATGGGTAATAATGCATGTTATATTGATGATAATAAATGTAATACGTATATTTATTATAGTTCTAGCGATAATAACTGCATAATATGGGTAATAATGCATGTTATATTGATAACAATATGAGTAATAAGTATAATTATTACAGTTCTAGCGATAGTAACTGCATTATATGGGTAATAATGCACGTTATATTGCTAACAATATATGTAATAAGTATAATTATTACAGTTCTAGCGATAATAACTGCATTATATGGGTAATAATGCATGTTACATTGATAATATTGGGAGTAATAAGTATATTTATTATAGTTCTGGCGATCATAACTGCATAATATGGGTAATAATGCATGTTATATTGATAATAATATAAGTAATAAGTATAATTATTACAGTTCTAGCAATAATACCTCCATTATATGGGTAATAATGCACGTTATATTGCTAACAATATAAGTAATAAGTATAATTATTACAGTTCTAGCGATAATAACTGCATTATATGGGTAATAATGCATGTTATATTGATAATATCGGGAGTAATAAGTATAACTATTATAGTTCTAGCGATAATAATAGTAAAATATGGCAAATAGTGCATGTTATATTGATAATAATAAAAGTAATAAACATATTTATTACAGTTCTATCGATAATAACTGCATAATATGGGTAATAATGCATGTTATATTGATGATAATAAATGTAATACGTATATTTATTATAGTTCTAGCGATAATAACTGCATAATATGGGTAATAATGCATGTTATATTGATAACAATATGAGTAATAAGTATAATTATTATAGTTCTAGCGATAGTAACTGCATTATATGGGTAATAATGCACGTTATATTGCTAACAATATAAGTAATAAGTATAATTATTACAGTTCTAGCGATAATAACTGCATTATATGGGTAATAATGCATGTTACATTGATAATATTGAGAGTAATAAGTATATTTATTATAGTTCTGGCGATCATAACTGCATAATATGGGTAATAATGCATGTTATATTGATAATAATATAAGTAATAAGTATAATTATTACAGTTCTGGCGATAATAACTGCATTATATGGGTAATAATGCACGTTATATTGCTAATAGTATAAGTAATAAGTATAATTGTTACAGTTCTTGCGATAATACCTCCATTATATGGGTAATAATGCATGTTATATTGATAATAATATAAGTAATAAGTATAATTATTACAGTTCTAGCGATAATAACTGCATTATATGGGTAATAATGCACGTTATATTGCTAATAATATAAGTAATAAGTATAATTATTACAGTTCTAGCGATAATAACTGCATTATATGGGTAATAATGCATGTTATATTGATAATAATATAAGTAATAAGTATAATTATTACAGTTCTAGCGATAATAACTGCATTGTATGGGTAATAATGCACGTTATATTACTAGTAGTATAAGTAATAAGTATAATTATTACAGTTCTAGCGATAATAACTGCATAATATGGGTAATAATGCACGTTATATTGCTAATAATATAAGTAATGAGTACAGTTATTACAGTTCTGGCGATAATAACTGCATTATATGGGTAACAATGCACGTTATATTGCTAATAGTATAAGTAATAAGTATAATTATTACAGTTCTAGCGATAATACCTCTATTATATGGGTAATAATGCATGTTATATTGATAATGATATAAGTAATAAGTATAATTATTACAGTTCTAGCGATAATAACTGCATAATATGGGTAATAATGCATGTTATATTGATGATAATAAATGTAATACGTATATTTATTATAGTTCTAGCGATAATAACTGCATAATATTGGTAATAATGCATGTTATATTGATAACAATATGAGTAATAAGTATAATTATTACAGTTCTAGCGATAATAACTGCATTATATGGGTAATAATGCACGTTATATTGCTAACAATATAAGTAATAAGTATAATTATTACAGTTCTAGCGATAATAACTGCATTATATGGGTAATAATGCATGTTACATTGATAATATTGAGAGTAATAAGTATATTTATTATAGTTCTGGCGATCATAACTGCATAATATGGGTAATAATGCATGTTATATTGATAATAATATAAGTAATAAGTATAATTATTACAGTTCTAGCAATAATACCTCCATTATATGGGTAATAATGCACGTTATATTGCTAACAATATAAGTAATAAGTATAATTATTACAGTTCTAGCGATAATAACTGCATTATATGGGTAATAATGCATGTTATATTGATGATAATGAAAGTAATACGTATATTTATTATAGCGCTAGCGATAATAACTGCATAATATGGGTAATAATGCATGTTATATTGAGAATAATATAAGTAATAAGTATAATTATTACAGTTCTGGCGATAATAACTGCATTATATGGGTAATAATGCACGTTATATTGATAATAATATAAGTAATAAGTATAATTATTACAGTTCTAGCAATAATACCTCCATTATATGGGTAATAATGCACGTTATATTGCTAACAATATAAGTAATAAGTATAATTATTATAGTTCTAGCGATAATAACTGCATTATATGGGTAATAATGCATGTTATATTGATGATAATGAAAGTAATACGTATATTTATTATAGCTCTAGCGATAATAACTGCATAATATGGGTAATAATGCATGTTATATTGAGAATAATATAAGTAATAAGTATAATTATTACAGTTCTGGCGATAATAACTGCATTATATGGGTAATAGTGCACGTTATATTGCTAATAGTATAAGTAATAAGTATAATTATTACAGTTCTAGCGATAATACCTCCATTATATGGGTAATAATGCATGTTATATTGATAATGATATAAGTAATAAGTATAATTATTACAGTTCTAGCGATAATAACTGCATAATATGGGTAATAATGCACGTTATATTGCTAATAATATAAGTAATGAGTACAATTATTACAGTTCTAGCGATAATAACTGCATTATATGGGTAATAATGCATGTTATATTGATAATAATATAAGTAATAGGTATAATTATTACAGTTCTAGCGATAATAACTGCATTATATGGGTAATAATGCATGTTATATTGGTAATATCGGGAGTAATAAGTATAATTATTATAGTTCTAGCGATAATAATAGTA
Organism: Megachile leachella; assembly: GCA_963576845.1. NCBI lineage: Eukaryota > Metazoa > Arthropoda > Insecta > Hymenoptera > Megachilidae > Megachile > Megachile leachella. The sequence continues at coordinate 334,907 of CAUYWW010000072.1, forward strand.
AAATATGGCAAATAGTGCATGTTATATTGATAATATTGGGAGAAATAAGTATATTTATTATGGTTCTAGAGATAATAACTGCATAATATGGGTAATAATGCATGTTATATTGATAATAATATAAGTAATAAGTATAATTATTACAGTTCTAGCGATAATAACTGCATTATATGGGTAATAATGCACGTTATATTGATGATAATGAAAGTAATACGTATATTTATTACAGCTCTAGCGATAATAACTGCATAATATGGGTAATAATGCACGTTATATTGCTAATAGTATAAGTAATTAGTATATTTATTACAGTTCTAGCGATAATAACTGCATTATATGGGTGATAATGCATGTTATATTGATAATATCGGGAGTAATAAGTACAATTATTATAGTTCTAGCGATAATAATAGTAAAATATGGCAAATAGTGCATGTTATATTAATAATAATAAAAGTAATAAATATATTTATTACAGTTCTATCGATAATAACTGCATAATATGGGTAATAATGCATGTTATATTGATGATAATAAATGTAATACGTATATTTATTATAGTTCTAGCGATAATAACTGCATAATATGGGTAATAATGCATGTTATATTGATAATAATATAAGTAATAAGTATAATTATTACAGTTCTAGCGATAATAACTGCATTATATGGGTAATAATGCATGTTATATTGATGATAATGAAAGTAATACGTATATTTATTATAGCTCTAGCGATAATAACTGCATAATATGGGTAATAATGCATGTTATATTGAGAATAATATAAGTAATAAGTATAATTATTACAGTTCTGGCGATAATAACTGCATTATATGGGTAATAATGCACGTTATATTGCTAATAGTATAAGTAATAAGTATAATTGTTACAGTTCTTGCGATAATACCTCCATTATATGGGTAATAATGCATGTTATATTGATAATAATATAAGTAATAAGTATAATTATTACAATTCTAGCGATAATAACTGCATAATATGGGTAATAATGCATGTTATATTGATAACAATATGAGTAATAAGTATAATTATTATAGTTCTAGCGATAGTAACTGCATTATATGGGTAATAATGCACGTTATATTGCTAACAATATAAGTAATAAGTATAATTATTACAGTTCTAGCGATAATAACTGCATTATATGGGTAATAATGCATGTTACATTGATAATATTGAGAGTAATAAGTATATTTATTATAGTTCTGGCGATCATAACTGCATAATATGGGTAATAATGCATGTTATATTGATAATAATATAAGTAATAAGTATAATTATTACAGTTCTGGCGATAATAACTGCATTATATGGGTAATAATGCACGTTATATTGCTAATAGTATAAGTAATAAGTATAATTGTTACAGTTCTTGCGATAATACCTCCATTATATGGGTAATAATGCATGTTATATTGATAATAATATAAGTAATAAGTATAATTATTACAGTTCTAGCGATAATAACTGCATTATATGGGTAATAATGCACGTTATATTGCTAATAATATAAGTAATAAGTATAATTATTACAGTTCTAGCGATAATAACTGCATTATATGGGTAATAATGCATGTTATATTGATAATAACATAAGTAATAAGTATAATTATTACAGTTCTAGCGATAATAACTGCATTGTATGGGTAATAATGCACGTTATATTGCTAGTAGTATAAGTAATAAGTATAATTATTACAGTTCTAGCGATAATAACTGCATAATATGGGTAATAATGCACGTTATATTGCTAATAATATAAGTAATGAGTACAGTTATTACAGTTCTGGCGATAATAACTGCATTATATGGGTAACAATGCACGTTATATTGCTAATAGTATAAGTAATAAGTATAATTATTACAGTTCTAGCGATAATACCTCTATTATATGGGTAATAATGCATGTTATATTGATAATGATATAAGTAATAAGTATAATTATTACAGTTCTAGCGATAATAACTGCATAATATGGGTAATAATGCATGTTATATTGATGATAATAAATGTAATACGTATATTTATTATAGTTCTAGCGATAATAACTGCATAATATGGGTAATAATGCATGTTATATTGATAACAATATGAGTAATAAGTATAATTATTACAGTTCTAGCGATAATAACTGCATTATATGGGTAATAATGCACGTTATATTGCTAACAATATAAGTAATAAGTATAATTATTACAGTTCTAGCGATAATAACTGCATTATATGGGTAATAATGCATGTTACATTGATAATATTGAGAGTAATAAGTATATTTATTATAGTTCTGGCGATCATAACTGCATAATATGGGTAATAATGCATGTTATATTGATAATAATATAAGTAATAAGTATAATTATTACAGTTCTAGCAATAATACCTCCATTATATGGGTAATAATGCACGTTATATTGCTAACAATATAAGTAATAAGTATGATTATTACAGTTCTAGCAATCATACCTCCATTATATGGGTAATAATGCACGTTATATTGCTAACAATATAAGTAATAAGTATAATTATTACAGTTCTAGCGATAATAACTGCATTATATGGGTAATAATGCATGTTACATTGATAATATTGGGAGTAATAAGTATATTTATTATAGTTCTGGCGATCATAACTGCATAATATGGGTAATAATGCATGTTATATTGAGAATAATATAAGTAATAAGTATAATTATTACAGTTCTAGCAATAATACCTCCATTATATGGGTAATAATGCATGTTATATTGATGATAATGAAAGTAATACGTATATTTATTATAGCTCTAGCGATAATAACTGCATAATATGGGTAATAATGCATGTTATATTGAGAATAATATAAGTAATAAGTATAATTATTACAGTTCTGGCGATAATAACTGCATTATATGGGTAATAATGCACGTTATATTGCTAATAGTATAAGTAATAAGTATAATTATTACAGTTCTAGCGATAATACCTCCATTATATGGGTAATAATGCATGTTATATTGATAATGATATAAGTAATAAGTATAATTATTACAGTTCTAGCGATAATAACTGCATAATATGGGTAATAATGCACGTTATATTGCTAATAATATAAGTAATGAGTACAATTATTACAGTTCTAGCGATAATAACTGCATTATATGGGTAATAATGCATGTTATATTGATAATATCGGGAGTAATAAGTATAATTATTACAGTTCTAGCGATAATAACTGCATTATATGGGTAATAATGCATGTTATATTGATGATAATGAAAGTAATACGTATATTTATTATAGCTCTAGCGATAATAATAGTAAAATATGGCAAATAGTGCATGTTATATTGATAATAATAAAAGTAATAAATATATTTATTACAGTTCTATCGATAATAACTGCATAATATGGGTAATAATGCATGTTATATTGATGATAATAAATGTAATACGTATATTTATTATAGTTCTAGCGATAATAACTGCATAATATGGGTAATAATGCATGTTATATTGATAACAATATGAGTAATAAGTATAATTATTACAGTTCTAGCGATAGTAACTGCATTATATGGGTAATAATGCACGTTATATTGCTAACAATATAAGTAATAAGTATAATTATTACAGTTCTAGCGATAATAACTGCATTATATGGGTAATAATGCATGTTACATTGATAATATTGGGAGTAATAAGTATATTTATTATAGTTCTGGCGATCATAACTGCATAATATGGGTAATAATGCATGTTATATTGATAATAATATAAGTAATAAGTATAATTATTACAGTTCTAGCAATAATACCTCCATTATATGGGTAATAATGCACGTTATATTGCTAACAATATAAGTAATAAGTATAATTATTACAGTTCTAGCGATAATAACTGCATTATATGGGTAATAATGCATGTTATATTGATAATATCGGGAGTAATAAGTATAATTATTATAGTTCTAGCGATAATAATAGTAAAATATGGCAAATAGTGCATGTTATATTGATAATAATAAAAGTAATAAACATATTTATTACAGTTCTATCGATAATAACTGCATAATATGGGTAATAATGCATGTTATATTGATGATAATAAATGTAATACGTATATTTATTATAGTTCTAGCGATAATAACTGCATAATATGGGTAATAATGCATGTTATATTGATAACAATATGAGTAATAAGTATAATTATTACAGTTCTAGCGATAATAACTGCATTATATGGGTAATAATGCACGTTATATTGCTAACAATATAAGTAATAAGTATAATTATTACAGTTCTAGCGATAATAACTGCATTATATGGGTAATAATGCATGTTACATTGATAATATTGAGAGTAATAAGTATATTTATTATAGTTCTGGCGATCATAACTGCATAATATGGGTAATAATGCATGTTATATTGATAATAATATAAGTAATAAGTATAATTATTACAGTTCTAGCAATAATACCTCCATTATATGGGTAATAATGCACGTTATATTGCTAACAATATAAGTAATAAGTATGATTATTACAGTTCTAGCAATAATACCTCCATTATATGGGTAATAATGCACGTTATATTGCTAACAATATAAGTAATAAGTATAATTATTACAGTTCTAGCGATAATAACTGCATTATATGGGTAATAATGCATGTTACATTGATAATATTGGGAGTAATAAGTATATTTATTATAGTTCTGGCGATCATAACTGCATAATATGGGTAATAATGCATGTTATATTGAGAATAATATAAGTAATAAGTATAATTATTACAGTTCTAGCAATAATACCTCCATTATATGGGTAATAATGCATGTTATATTGATGATAATGAAAGTAATACGTATATTTATTATAGCTCTAGCGATAATAACTGCATAATATGGGTAATAATGCATGTTATATTGAGAATAATATAAGTAATAAGTATAATTATTACAGTTCTGGCGATAATAACTGCATTATATGGGTAATAATGCACGTTATATTGCTAATAATATAAGTAATGAGTACAGTTATTACAGTTCTGGCGATAATAACTGCATTATATGGGTAACAATGCACGTTATATTGCTAATAGTATAAGTAATAAGTATAATTATTACAGTTCTAGCGATAATACCTCTATTATATGGGTAATAATGCATGTTATATTGATAATGATATAAGTAATAAGTATAATTATTACAGTTCTAGCGATAATAACTGCATAATATGGGTAATAATGCATGTTATATTGATGATAATAAATGTAATACGTATATTTATTATAGTTCTAGCGATAATAACTGCATAATATGGGTAATAATGCATGTTATATTGATAACAATATGAGTAATAAGTATAATTATTACAGTTCTAGCGATAATAACTGCATTATATGGGTAATAATGCACGTTATATTGCTAACAATATAAGTAATAAGTATAATTATTACAGTTCTAGCGATAATAACTGCATTATATGGGTAATAATGCATGTTACATTGATAATATTGAGAGTAATAAGTATATTTATTATAGTTCTGGCGATCATAACTGCATAATATGGGTAATAATGCATGTTATATTGATAATAATATAAGTAATAAGTATAATTATTACAGTTCTAGCAATAATACCTCCATTATATGGGTAATAATGCACGTTATATTGCTAACAATATAAGTAATAAGTATGATTATTACAGTTCTAGCAATAATACCTCCATTATATGGGTAATAATGCACGTTATATTGCTAACAATATAAGTAATAAGTATAATTATTACAGTTCTAGCGATAATAACTGCATTATATGGGTAATAATGCATGTTACATTGATAATATTGGGAGTAATAAGTATATTTATTATAGTTCTGGCGATCATAACTGCATAATATGGGTAATAATGCATGTTATATTGAGAATAATATAAGTAATAAGTATAATTATTACAGTTCTAGCAATAATACCTCCATTATATGGGTAATAATGCATGTTATATTGATGATAATGAAAGTAATACGTATATTTATTATAGCTCTAGCGATAATAACTGCATAATATGGGTAATAATGCATGTTATATTGAGAATAATATAAGTAATAAGTATAATTATTACAGTTCTGGCGATAATAACTGCATTATATGGGTAATAATGCACGTTATATTGCTAATAGTATAAGTAATAAGTATAATTATTACAGTTCTAGCGATAATACCTCCATTATATGGGTAATAATGCATGTTATATTGATAATGATATAAGTAATAAGTATAATTATTACAGTTCTAGCGATAATAACTGCATAATATGGGTAATAATGCACGTTATATTGCTAATAATATAAGTAATGAGTACAATTATTACAGTTCTAGCGATAATAACTGCATTATATGGGTAATAATGCATGTTATATTGATAATATCGGGAGTAATAAGTATAATTATTACAGTTCTAGCGATAATAACTGCATTATATGGGTAATAATGCATGTTATATTGATGATAATGAATGTAATACGTATATTTATTATAGCTCTAGCGATAATAATAGTAAAATATGGCAAATAGTGCATGTTATATTGATAATAATAAAAGTAATAAATATATTTATTACAGTTCTATCGATAATAACTGCATAATATGGGTAATAATGCATGTTATATTGATGATAATAAATGTAATACGTATATTTATTATAGTTCTAGCGATAATAACTGCATAATATGGGTAATAATGCATGTTATATTGATAACAATATGAGTAATAAGTATAATTATTACAGTTCTAGCGATAGTAACTGCATTATATGGGTAATAATGCACGTTATATTGCTAACAATATAAGTAATAAGTATAATTATTACAGTTCTAGCGATAATAACTGCATTATATGGGTAATAATGCATGTTACATTGATAATATTGGGAGTAATAAGTATATTTATTATAGTTCTGGCGATCATAACTGCATAATATGGGTAATAATGCATGTTATATTGATAATAATATAAGTAATAAGTATAATTATTACAGTTCTAGCAATAATACCTCCATTATATGGGTAATAATGCACGTTATATTGCTAACAATATAAGTAATAAGTATAATTATTACAGTTCTAGCGATAATAACTGCATTATATGGGTAATAATGCATGTTATATTGATAATATCGGGAGTAATAAGTATAATTATTATAGTTCTAGCGATAATAATAGTAAAATATGGCAAATAGTGCATGTTATATTGATAATAATAAAAGTAATAAACATATTTATTACAGTTCTATCGATAATAACTGCATAATATGGGTAATAATGCATGTTATATTGATGATAATAAATGTAATACGTATATTTATTATAGTTCTAGCGATAATAACTGCATAATATGGGTAATAATGCATGTTATATTGATAACAATATGAGTAATAAGTATAATTATTATAGTTCTAGCGATAGTAACTGCATTATATGGGTAATAATGCACGTTATATTGCTAACAATATAAGTAATAAGTATAATTATTACAGTTCTAGCGATAATAACTGCATTATATGGGTAATAATGCATGTTACATTGATAATATTGAGAGTAATAAGTATATTTATTATAGTTCTGGCGATCATAACTGCATAATATGGGTAATAATGCATGTTATATTGATAATAATATAAGTAATAAGTATAATTATTACAGTTCTGGCGATAATAACTGCATTATATGGGCAATAATGCACGTTATATTGCCAATAGTATAAGTAATAAGTATAATTGTTACAGTTCTTGCGATAATACCTCCATTATATGGGTAATAATGCATGTTATATTGATAATAATATAAGTAATAAGTATAATTATTACAGTTCTAGCGATAATAACTGCATTATATGGGTAATAATGCACGTTATATTGCTAATAATATACGTAATAAGTATAATTATTACAGTTCTAGCGATAATAACTGCATTATATGGGTAATAATGCATGTTATATTGATAATAATATAAGTAATAAGTATAATTATTACAGTTCTAGCGATAATACCTCTATTATATGGGTAATAATGCATGTTATATTGATAATGATATAAGTAATAAGTATAATTATTACAGTTCTAGCGATAATAACTGCATTATATGGGTAATAATGCATGTTATATTGATAATAATATAAGTAATAAGTGTAATTATTACAGTTCTAGCGATAATAACTGCATTATATGGGTAATAATGCACGTTATATTGCTAGTAGTATAAGTAATAAGTATAATTATTACAGTTCTAGCGATAATAACTGCATAATATGGGTAATAATGCACGTTATATTGCTAATAATATAAGTAATGAGTACAGTTATTACAGTTCTGGCGATAATAACTGCATTATATGGGTAATAATGCATGTTATATTGATAACAATATGAGTAATAAGTATAATTATTACAGTTCTAGCGATAGTAACTGCATTATATGGGTAATAATGCACGTTATATTGCTAATAGTATAAGTAATAAGTATAATTATTACAGTTCTAGCGATAATACCTCTATTATATGGGTAATAATGCATGTTATATTGATAATGATATAAGTAATAAGTATAATTATTACAGTTCTAGCGATAATAACTGCATTATATGGGTAATAATGCATGTTATATTGATAATAATATAAGTAATAAGTATAATTATTACAGTTCTAGCGATAATAACTGCATTATATGGGTAATAATGCATGTTATATTGATAATATCGGGAGTAATAAGTATAATTATTATAGTTCTAGCGATAATAATAGTAAAATACGGCAAATAGTGCATGTTATATTGATAATAATAAAAGTAATACGTATATTTATTATAGCTCTAGCGATAATAACTGCATTATATGGGTAATAATGCATGTTATATTGATGATAATGAAAGTAATACGTATATTTATTATAGCTCTAGCGATAATAACTGCATAATATGGGTAATAATGCATGTTATATTGAGAATAATATAAGTTATAAGTATAATTATTACAGTTCTGGCGATAATAACTGCATTATATGGGTAATAATGCACGTTATATTGATAATAATATAAGTAATAAGTATAATTATTACAGTTCTAGCAATAATACCTCCATTATATGGGTAATAATGCATGTTATATTGATAATATCGGGAGTAATAAGTATAATTATTATAGTTCTAGCGATAATAATAGTAAAATATGGCAAATAGTGCATGTTATATTGATAATATTGGGAGAAATAAGTATATTTATTATGGTTCTAGAGATAATAACTGCATAATATGGGTAATAATGCATGTTATATTGATAATAATATAAGTAATAAGTATAATTGTTACAGTTCTGGCGATAATAACTGCATTATATGGGTAATAATGCACGTTATATTGCTAATAGTATAAGTAATAAGTATAATTGTTACAGTTCTTGCGATAATACCTCCATTATATGGGTAATAATGCATGTTATATTGATAATAATATAAGTAATAAGTATAATTATTACTGTTCTAGCGATAATAACTGCATTATATGGGTAATAATGCACGTTATGTTGATGATAATGAAAGTAATACGTATATTTATTACAGCTCTAGCGATAATAACTGCATAATATGGGTAATAGTGCACGTTATATTGCTAATAGTATAAGTAATTAGTATATTTATTACAGTTCTAGCGATAATAACTGCATTATATGGGTGATAATGCATGTTATATTGATAATATCGGGAGTAATAAGTATAATTATTATAGTTCTAGCGATAATAATAGTAAAATATGGCAAATAGTGCATGTTATATTAATAATAATAAAAGTAATAAATATATTTATTACAGTTCTATCGATAATAACTGCATAATATGGGTAATAATGCATGTTATATTGATGATAATAAATGTAATACGTATATTTATTATAGTTCTAGCGATAATAACTGCATAATATGGGTAATAATGCATGTTATATTGATAACAATATGAGTAATAAGTATAATTATTACAGTTCTAGCGATAATACCTCCATTATATGGGTAATAATGCATGTTATATTGATAATGATATAAGTAATAAGTATAATTATTACAGTTCTAGCATTAATAACTGCATAATATGGGTAATAATGCACGTTATATTGCTAATAATATAAGTAATGAGTACAATTATTACAGTTCTAGCGATAATAACTGCATTATATGGGTAATAATGCATGTTATATTGATAATAATATAAGTAATAAGTATAATTATTACAGTTCTAGCGATAATAACTGCATTATATGGGTAATAATGCATGTTATATTGATAATATCGGGAGTAATAAGTATAATTATTATAGTTCTAGCGATAATAATAGTAAAATATGGCAAATAGTGCATGTTATATTGATAATAATAAAAGTAATAAATATATTTATTACAGTTCTATCGATAATAACTGCATAATATGGGTAATAATGCATGTTATATTGATGATAATAAATGTAATACGTATATTTATTATAGTTCTAGCGATAATAACTGCATAATATGGGTAATAATGCATGTTATATTGATAACAATATGAGTAATAAGTATAATTATTACAGTTCTAGCGATAGTAATTGCATTATATGGGTAATAATGCACGTTATATTGCTAACAATATAAGTGATAAGTATAATTATTACAGTTCTAGCGATAATAACTGCATTATATGGGTAATAATGCCTGTTATATTGATGATAATGAAAGTAATACGTATATTTATTATAGCTCTAGCGATAATAACTGCATAATATGGGTAATAATGCATGTTATATTGAGAATAATATAAGTAATAAGTATAATTATTACAGTTCTGGCGATAATAACTGCATTATATGGGTAATAATGCACGTTATATTGCTAATAGTATAAGTAATAACTATAATTATTACAGTTCTAGCGATAATACCTCCATTATATGGGTAATAATGCATGTTATATTGATAATGATGTAAGTAATAAGTATAATTATTACAGTTCTAGCGATAATAACTGCATAATATGGGTAATAATGCACGTTATATTGCTAATAATATAAGTAATGAGTACAATTATTACAGTTCTAGCGATAATAACTGCATTATATGGGTAATAATGCATGTTATATTGATGATAATGAAAGCAATACGTATATTTATTATAGCTCTAGCGATAATAACTGCATAATATGGGTAATAATGCATGTTATATTCAGAATAATATAAGTAATAAGTATAATTATTACAGTTCTGGCGATAATAACTGCATTATATGGGTAATAATGCACGTTATATTGCTAATAGTATAAGTAATAAGTATAATTATTACAGTTCTAGCGATAATACCTCCATTATATGGGTAATAATGCATGTTATATTGATAATGATATAAGTAATAAGTATAATTATTACAGTTCTAGCGATAATAACTGCATAATATGGGTAATAATGCACGTTATATTGCTAATAATATAAGTAATGAGTACAATTATTACAGTTCTAGCGATAATAACTGCATTATATGGGTAATAATGCATGTTATATTGATAATAATATAAGTAATAAGTATAATTATTACAGTTCTAGCGATAATAACTGCATTATATGGATAATAATGCATGTTATATTGATAATATCGGGAGTAATAAGTATAATTATTATAGTTCTAGCGATAATAATAGTAAAATATGGCAAATAGTGCATGTTATATTGATAATAATAAAAGTAATAAGTATATTTATTACAGTTCTATCGATAATAACTGCATAATATGGGTAATAATGCATGTTATATTGATGATAATAAAAGTAATACGTATATTTATTATAGTTCTAGCGATAATAACTGCATAATATGGGTAATAATGCGTGTTATGTTGATAATAATATAAGTAATAAGTATAATTATTACAGTTCTAGCGATAATAACTGCATTATATGGGTAATAATGCACGTTATATTGCTAACAATATAAGTAATAAGTATAATTATTACAGTTCTAGCGATAATAACTGCATTATATGGGTAAAAATGCATGTTATATTGATAATATTGGGAGTAATAAGTATATTTATTATGGTTCTAGAGATAATAACTGCATAATATGGGTAATAATGCATGTTATATTGATATTAATATAAGTAATAAGTATAATTATTACAGTTCTAGCGATAATACCTCCATTATATGGGTAATAATGCATGTTATATTGATGATAATGAAAGCAATACGTATATTTATTATAGTTCTAGCGATAATAACTGCATAATATGGGTAATAATGCATGTTATATTGAGAATCATATAAGTAATAAGTATAATTATTACAGTTCTGGCGATAATAACTGCATTATATGGGTAATAATGCACGTTATATTGCTAATAGTATAAGTAATAAGTATAATTGTTACAGTTCTTGCGATAATGCCTCCATTATATGGGTAATAATGCATGTTATATTGATAATAATATAAGTAATAAGTATAATTATTACAATTCTAGCGATAATAACTGCATTATATGGGTAATAATGCATGTTATATTGCTAATAATATAAGTAATGAGTACAATTATTACAGTTCTAGCGATAATAACTGCATTATATGGGTAATAATGCATGTTATATTGATAAAAATATAAGTAATAAGTATAATTATTACAGTTCTAGCGATAATAACTGCATTATATGGGTAATAATGCATGTTATATTGATAATATCGGGAGTAATAAGTATAATTATTATAGTTCTAGCGATAATAATAGTAAAATATGGCAAATAGTGCATGTTATATTGATAATAATAAAAGTAATAAGTATATTTATTACAGTTCTATCGATAATAACTGCATAATATGGGTAATAATGCATGTTATATTGATGATAATATAAGTAATAAGTATAATTATTACAGTTCTAGCGATAGTAACTGCATTATATGGGTAATAATGCACGTTATATTGCTAACAATATAAGTAATAAGTATAATTATTACAGTTCTAGCGATAATAACTGCATTAAATGGGTAATAATGCATGTTACATTGATAATATTGGGAGTAATAAGTATATTTATTATAGTTCTGGCGATCATAACTGCATAATATGGGTAATAATGCATGTTATATTGATAATAATATAAGTAATAAGCATAATTATTACAGTTCTAGCAATAATACCTCCATTATATGGGTAATAATGCACGTTATATTGCTAACAATATAAGTAATAAGTATAATTATTACAGTTCTAGCGATAATACCTCCATTATATGGGTAATAATGCATGTTATATTGATAATGATATAAGTAATAAGTATAATTATTACAGTTCTAGCGATAATAACTGCATAATATGGGTAATAATGCACGTTATTGCTAATAATATAAGTAATAAGTATAATTATTACAGTTCTAGCGATAATAACTGCATTATATGGGTAATAATGCATGTTATATTGATAATATCGGGAGTAATAAGTATAATTATTATAGTTCTAGCGATAATAATAGTAAAATATGGCAAATAGTGCATGTTATATTGATAATATTGGGAGTAATAAGTATATTTATTATGGTTCTAGAGATAATAACTGCATAATATGGGTAATAATGCATGTTATATTGATAATAATGTAAGTAATAAGTATAATTATTACAGTTCTAGCCATAGTAACTGCATTATATGGGTAATAATGCACGTTATATTGCTAACAATATAAGTAATAAGTATAATTATTACAGTTCTAGCGATAATAACTGCATTAAATGGGTAATAATGCATGTTACATTGATAATATTGGGAGTAATAAGTATATTTATTATAGTTCTGGCGATCATAACTGCATAATATGGGTAATAATGCATGTTATATTGATAATAATATAAGTAATAAGCATAATTATTACAGTCCTAGCAATAATACCTCCATTATATGGGTAATAATGCACGTTATATTGCTAACAATATAAGTAATAAGTATAATTATTACAGTTCTAGCGATAATACCTCCATTATATGGGTAATAATGCATGTTATATTGATAATGATATAAGTAATAAGTATAATTATTACAGTTCTAGCGAAAATAACTGCATAATATGGGTAATAATGCACGTTATTGCTAATAATATAAGTAATAAGTATAATTATTACAGTTCTAGCGATAATAACTGCATTATATGGGTAATAATGCATGTTATATTGATAATATCGGGAGTAATAAGTATAATTATTATAGTTCTAGCGATAATAATAGTAAAATATGGCAAATAGTGCATGTTATATTGATAATATTGGGAGTAATAAGTATATTTATTATGGTTCTAGAGATAATAACTGCATAATATGGGTAATAATGCATGTTATATTGATAATAATATAAGTAATAAGTATAATTATTACAGTTCTAGCCATAGTAACTGCATTATATGGGTAATAATGCACGTTATATTGCTAACAATATAAGTAATAAGTATAATTATTACAGTTCTAGCGATAATAACTGCATTATATGGGTAATAATGCATGTTATATTGATCATATCGGGAGTAATAAGTATAATTATTATAGTTCTAGCGATAATAATAGTAAAATATGGCAAATAGTGCATGTTATATTGATAATAATAAAAGTAATAAGTATATTTATTACAGTTCTATCGATAATAACTGCATAATATGGGTAATAATGCATGTTATATTGAGAATAATATAAGTAATAAGTATAATTATTACAGTTCTGGCGATAATAACTGCATTATATGGGTAACAATGCACGTTATATTGCTAATAATATAAGTAATGAGTACAATTATTACAGTTCTAGCGATAATAACTGCATTATATGGGTAATAATGCATGTTATATTGATGATAATAAAAGTAATACGTATATTTATTATAGTTCTAGCGATAATAACTGCATAATATGGGTAATAATGCGTGTTATGTTGATAATAATATAAGTAATAAGTATAATTATTACAGTTCTAGCGATAATAACTGCATTATATGGGTAATAATGCACGTTATATTGCTAACAATATAAGTAATAAGTATAATTATTACAGTTCTAGCGATAATAACTGCATTATATGGGTAAAAATGCATGTTATATTGATAATATTGGGAGTAATAAGTATATTTATTATGGTTCTAGAGATAATAACTGCATAATATGGGTAATAATGCATGTTATATTGATATTAATATAAGTAATAAGTATAATTATTACAGTTCTAGCGATAATACCTCCATTATATGGGTAATAATGCATGTTATATTGATGATAATGAAAGCAATACGTATATTTATTATAGTTCTAGCGATAATAACTGCATAATATGGGTAATAATGCATGTTATATTGAGAATCATATAAGTAATAAGTATAATTATTACAGTTCTGGCGATAATAACTGCATTATATGGGTAATAATGCACGTTATATTGCTAATAGTATAAGTAATAAGTATAATTGTTACAGTTCTTGCGATAATGCCTCCATTATATGGGTAATAATGCATGTTATATTGATAATAATATAAGTAATAAGTATAATTATTACAATTCTAGCGATAATAACTGCATTATATGGGTAATAATGCATGTTATATTGCTAATAATATAAGTAATGAGTACAATTATTACAGTTCTAGCGATAATAACTGCATTATATGGGTAATAATGCATGTTATATTGATAAAAATATAAGTAATAAGTATAATTATTACAGTTCTAGCGATAATAACTGCATTATATGGGTAATAATGCATGTTATATTGATAATATCGGGAGTAATAAGTATAATTATTATAGTTCTAGCGATAATAATAGTAAAATATGGCAAATAGTGCATGTTATATTGATAATAATAAAAGTAATAAGTATATTTATTACAGTTCTATCGATAATAACTGCATAATATGGGTAATAATGCATGTTATATTGATGATAATATAAGTAATAAGTATAATTATTACAGTTCTAGCGATAGTAACTGCATTATATGGGTAATAATGCACGTTATATTGCTAACAATATAAGTAATAAGTATAATTATTACAGTTCTAGCGATAATAACTGCATTAAATGGGTAATAATGCATGTTACATTGATAATATTGGGAGTAATAAGTATATTTATTATAGTTCTGGCGATCATAACTGCATAATATGGGTAATAATGCATGTTATATTGATAATAATATAAGTAATAAGCATAATTATTACAGTTCTAGCAATAATACCTCCATTATATGGGTAATAATGCACGTTATATTGCTAACAATATAAGTAATAAGTATAATTATTACAGTTCTAGCGATAATACCTCCATTATATGGGTAATAATGCATGTTATATTGATAATGATATAAGTAATAAGTATAATTATTACAGTTCTAGCGATAATAACTGCATAATATGGGTAATAATGCACGTTATTGCTAATAATATAAGTAATAAGTATAATTATTACAGTTCTAGCGATAATAACTGCATTATATGGGTAATAATGCATGTTATATTGATAATATCGGGAGTAATAAGTATAATTATTATAGTTCTAGCGATAATAATAGTAAAATATGGCAAATAGTGCATGTTATATTGATAATATTGGGAGTAATAAGTATATTTATTATGGTTCTAGAGATAATAACTGCATAATATGGGTAATAATGCATGTTATATTGATAATAATGTAAGTAATAAGTATAATTATTACAGTTCTAGCCATAGTAACTGCATTATATGGGTAATAATGCACGTTATATTGCTAACAATATAAGTAATAAGTATAATTATTACAGTTCTAGCGATAATAACTGCATTAAATGGGTAATAATGCATGTTACATTGATAATATTGGGAGTAATAAGTATATTTATTATAGTTCTGGCGATCATAACTGCATAATATGGGTAATAATGCATGTTATATTGATAATAATATAAGTAATAAGCATAATTATTACAGTCCTAGCAATAATACCTCCATTATATGGGTAATAATGCACGTTATATTGCTAACAATATAAGTAATAAGTATAATTATTACAGTTCTAGCGATAATACCTCCATTATATGGGTAATAATGCATGTTATATTGATAATGATATAAGTAATAAGTATAATTATTACAGTTCTAGCGAAAATAACTGCATAATATGGGTAATAATGCACGTTATTGCTAATAATATAAGTAATAAGTATAATTATTACAGTTCTAGCGATAATAACTGCATTATATGGGTAATAATGCATGTTATATTGATAATATCGGGAGTAATAAGTATAATTATTATAGTTCTAGCGATAATAATAGTAAAATATGGCAAATAGTGCATGTTATATTGATAATATTGGGAGTAATAAGTATATTTATTATGGTTCTAGAGATAATAACTGCATAATATGGGTAATAATGCATGTTATATTGATAATAATATAAGTAATAAGTATAATTATTACAGTTCTAGCCATAGTAACTGCATTATATGGGTAATAATGCACGTTATATTGCTAACAATATAAGTAATAAGTATAATTATTACAGTTCTAGCGATAATAACTGCATTATATGGGTAATAATGCATGTTATATTGATCATATCGGGAGTAATAAGTATAATTATTATAGTTCTAGCGATAATAATAGTAAAATATGGCAAATAGTGCATGTTATATTGATAATAATAAAAGTAATAAGTATATTTATTACAGTTCTATCGATAATAACTGCATAATATGGGTAATAATGCATGTTATATTGAGAATAATATAAGTAATAAGTATAATTATTACAGTTCTGGCGATAATAACTGCATTATATGGGTAACAATGCACGTTATATTGCTAATAATATAAGTAATGAGTACAATTATTACAGTTCTAGCGATAATAACTGCATTATATGGGTAATAATGCATGTTATATTGCTAATAATATAAGTAATGAGTACAATTATTACAGGTCTAGCGATAATAACTGCATTATATGGGTAATAATGCATGTTATATTAATAATAATATAAGTAATAAGTATAATTATTACAGTTCCAGCGATAATAACTGCATTATATGGGTAATAATGCATGTTATATTGATAATATCGGGAGTAATAAGTATAATTATTATAGTTCTAGCGATAATAATAGTAAAATATGGCAAATAGTGCATGTTATATTGATAATAATAAAAGTAATAAGTATATTTATTACAGTTCTATCGATAATAACTGCATAATATGGGTAATAATGCATGTTATATTGATGATAATAAAAGTAATACGTATATTTATTATAGTTCTAGCGATAATAACTGCATAATATGGGTAATAATGCATGTTATATTGATAATAATATAAGTAATAAGTATAATTATTACAGTTCTAGCGATAATAACTGCATTATATGGGTAATAATGCACGTTATATTGCTAACAATATAAGTAATAAGTATAATTATTACAGTTCTAGCGATAATAACTGCATTATATGGGTAAAAATGCATGTTATATTGATAATATTGGGAGTAATAAGTATATTTATTATGGTTCTAGAGATAATAACTGCATAATATGGGTAATAATGCATGTTATATTGATAATGATATAAGTAATAAGTATATTTATTACAGTTCTATCGATAATAACTGCATAATATGGGTAATAATGCATGTTATATTGATGATAAATATGTAATACGTATATTTATTATAGTTCTAGCGATAATAACTGCATAATATGGGTAATAATGCATGTTATATTGAGAATAATATAAGTAATAAGTATAATTATTACAGTTCTGGCGATAATAACTGCATTATATGGGTAACAATGCACGTTATATTGCTAATAATATAAGTAATGAGTACAATTATTAGAGTTCTAGCGATAATAACTGCATTATATGGGTAATAATGCATGTTATATTGATAAAAATATAAGTAATAAGTATAATTATTACAGTTCTAGCGATAATAACTGCATTATATGGGTAATAATGCATGTTATATTGATAATATCGGGAGTAATAAGTATAATTATTATAGTTCTAGCGATAATAATAGTAAAATATGGCAAATAGTGCATGTTATATTGATAATAATAAAAGTAATAAGTATATTTATTACAGTTCTATCGATAATAACTGCATAATATGGGTAATAATGCATGTTATATTGAGAATAATATAAGTAATAAGTATAATTATTACAGTTCTGGCGATAATAACTGCATTATATGGGTAATAATGCACGTTATATTGCTAATAGTATAAGTAATAAGTATAATTATTACAGTTCTTGCGATAATACCTCCATTATATGGGTAATAATGCATGTTATATTGATAATGATATAAGTAATAAGTATAATTATTACAGTTCTAGCGATAATAACTGCATAATATGGGTAATAATGCACGTTATATTGCTAATAATATAAGTAATGAGTACAATTATTACAGTTCTAGCGATAATAACTGCATTATATGGGTAATAATGCATGTTATATTGATAATAATATAAGTAATAAGTATAATTATTACAGTTCTAGCGATAATAACTGCATTATATGGATAATAATGCATGTTATATTGATAATATCGGGAGTAATAAGTATAATTATTATAGTTCTAGCGATAATAATAGTAAAATATGGCAAATAGTGCATGTTATATTGATAATAATAAAAGTAATAAGTATATTTATTACAGTTCTATCGATAATAACTGCATAATATGGGTAATAATGCATGTTATATTGATGATAATAAAAGTAATACGTATATTTATTATAGTTCTAGCGATAATAACTGCATAATATGGGTAATAATGCGTGTTATGTTGATAATAATATAAGTAATAAGTATAATTATTACAGTTCTAGCGATAATAACTGCATTATATGGGTAATAATGCACGTTATATTGCTAACAATATAAGTAATAAGTATAATTATTACAGTTCTAGCGATAATAACTGCATTATATGGGTAAAAATGCATGTTATATTGATAATATTGGGAGTAATAAGTATATTTATTATGGTTCTAGAGATAATAACTGCATAATATGGGTAATAATGCATGTTATATTGATATTAATATAAGTAATAAGTATAATTATTACAGTTCTAGCGATAATACCTCCATTATATGGGTAATAATGCATGTTATATTGATGATAATGAAAGCAATACGTATATTTATTATAGTTCTAGCGATAATAACTGCATAATATGGGTAATAATGCATGTTATATTGAGAATCATATAAGTAATAAGTATAATTATTACAGTTCTGGCGATAATAACTGCATTATATGGGTAATAATGCACGTTATATTGCTAATAGTATAAGTAATAAGTATAATTGTTACAGTTCTTGCGATAATACCTCCATTATATGGGTAATAATGCATGTTATATTGATAATAATATAAGTAATAAGTATAATTATTACAATTCTAGCGATAATAACTGCATTATATGGGTAATAATGCATGTTATATTGCTAATAATATAAGTAATGAGTACAATTATTACAGGTCTAGCGATAATAACTGCATTATATGGGTAATAATGCATGTTATATTAATAATAATATAAGTAATAAGTATAATTATTACAGTTCTAGCGATAATAACTGCATTATATGGGTAATAATGCATGTTATATTGATAATATCGGGAGTAATAAGTATAATTATTATAGTTCTAGCGATAATAATAGTAAAATATGGCAAATAGTGCATGTTATATTGATAATAATAAAAGTAATAAGTATATTTATTACAGTTCTATCGATAATAACTGCATAATATGGGTAATAATGCATGTTATATTGATGATAATAAAAGTAATACGTATATTTATTATAGTTCTAGCGATAATAACTGCATAATATGGGTAATAATGCATGTTATATTGATAATAATATAAGTAATAAGTATAATTATTACAGTTCTAGCGATAATAACTGCATTATATGGGTAATAATGCACGTTATATTGCTAACAATATAAGTAATAAGTATAATTATTACAGTTCTAGCGATAATAACTGCATTATATGGGTAAAAATGCATGTTATATTGATAATATTGGGAGTAATAAGTATATTTATTATGGTTCTAGAGATAATAACTGCATAATATGGGTAATAATGCATGTTATATTGATAATGATATAAGTAATAAGTATATTTATTACAGTTCTATCGATAATAACTGCATAATATGGGTAATAATGCATGTTATATTGATGATAAATATGTAATACGTATATTTATTATAGTTCTAGCGATAATAACTGCATAATATGGGTAATAATGCATGTTATATTGAGAATAATATAAGTAATAAGTATAATTATTACAGTTCTGGCGATAATAACTGCATTATATGGGTAACAATGCACGTTATATTGCTAATAATATAAGTAACGAGTACAATTATTAGAGTTCTAGCGATAATAACTGCATTATATGGGTAATAATGCATGTTATATTGATAAAAATATAAGTAATAAGTATAATTATTACAGTTCTAGCGATAATAACTGCATTATATGGGTAATAATGCATGTTATATTGATAATATCGGGAGTAATAAGTATAATTATTATAGTTCTAGCGATAATAATAGTAAAATATGGCAAATAGTGCATGTTATATTGATAATAATAAAAGTAATAAGTATATTTATTACAGTTCTATCGATAATAACTGCATAATATGGGTAATAATGCATGTTATATTGAGAATAATATAAGTAATAAGTATAATTATTACAGTTCTGGCGATAATAACTGCATTATATGGGTAATAATGCACGTTATATTGCTAATAGTATAAGCAATAAGTATAATTATTACAGTTCTTGCGATAATACCTCCATTATATGGGTAATAATGCATGTTATATTGATAATGATATAAGTAATAAGTATAATGATTACAGTTCTAGCGATAATAACTGCATAATATGGGTAATAATGCACGTTATATTGCTAATAATATAAGTAATGAGTACAACTATTACAGTTCTAGCGATAATAACTGCATTATATGGGTAATAATGCATGTTATATTGATAAAAATATAAGTAATAAGTATAATTATTACAGTTCTAGCGATAATAACTGCATTATATGGGTAATAATGCATGTTATATTGATAATATCGGGAGTAATAAGTATAATTATTATAGTTCTAGCGATAATAATAGTAAAATATGGCAAATAGTGCATGTTATATTGATAATAATAAAAGTAATAAGTATATTTATTACAGTTCTATCGATAATAACTGCATAATATGGGTAATAATGCATGTTATATTGATGATAATAAAAGTAATACGTATATTTATTATAGTTCTAGCGATAATAACTGCATAATATGGGTAATAATGCATGTTATATTGATAATAATATAAGTAATAAGTATAATTATTACAGTTCTAGCGATAGTAACTGCATTATATGGGTAATAATGCACGTTATATTGCTAACAATATAAGTAATAAGTATAATTATTACAGTTCTAGCGATAATAACTGCATTAAATGGGTAATAATGCATGTTACATTGATAATATTGGGAGTAATAAGTATATTTATTATAGTTCTGGCGATCATAACTGCATAATATGGGTAATAATGCATGTTATATTGATAATAATATAAGTAATAAGCATAATTATTACAGTTCTAGCAATAATACCTCCATTATATGGGTAATAATGCACGTTATATTGCTAACAATATAAGTAATAAGTATAATTATTACAGTTCTAGCGATAATACCTCCATTATATGGGTAATAATGCATGTTATATTGATAATGATATAAGTAATAAGTATAATTATTACAGTTCTAGCGATAATAACTGCATAATATGGGTAATAATGCACGTTATTGCTAATAATATAAGTAATAAGTATAATTATTACAGTTCTAGCGATAATAACTGCATTATATGGGTAATAATGCATGTTATATTGATAATATCGGGAGTAATAAGTATAATTATTATAGTTCTAGCGATAATAATAGTAAAATATGGCAAATAGTGCATGTTATATTGATAATATTGGGAGTAATAAGTATATTTATTATGGTTCTAGAGATAATAACTGCATAATATGGGTAATAATGCATGTTATATTGATAATAATGTAAGTAATAAGTATAATTATTACAGTTCTAGCCATAGTAACTGCATTATATGGGTAATAATGCACGTTATATTGCTAACAATATAAGTAATAAGTATAATTATTACAGTTCTAGCGATAATAACTGCATTAAATGGGTAATAATGCATGTTACATTGATAATATTGGGAGTAATAAGTATATTTATTATAGTTCTGGCGATCATAACTGCATAATATGGGTAATAATGCATGTTATATTGATAATAATATAAGTAATAAGCATAATTATTACAGTTCTAGCAATAATACCTCCATTATATGGGTAATAATGCACGTTATATTGCTAACAATATAAGTAATAAGTATAATTATTACAGTTCTAGCGATAATACCTCCATTATATGGGTAATAATGCATGTTATATTGATAATGATATAAGTAATAAGTATAATTATTACAGTTCTAGCGATAATAACTGCATAATATGGGTAATAATGCACGTTATTGCTAATAATATAAGTAATAAGTATAATTATTACAGTTCTAGCGATAATAACTGCATTATATGGGTAATAATGCATGTTATATTGATAATATCGGGAGTAATAAGTATAATTATTATAGTTCTAGCGATAATAATAGTAAAATATGGCAAATAGTGCATGTTATATTGATAATATTGGGAGTAATAAGTATATTTATTATGGTTCTAGAGATAATAACTGCATAATATGGGTAATAATGCATGTTATATTGATAATAATATAAGTAATAAGTATAATTATTACAGTTCTAGCCATAGTAACTGCATTATATGGGTAATAATGCACGTTATATTGCTAACAATATAAGTAATAAGTATAATTATTACAGTTCTAGCGATAATAACTGCATTATATGGGTAATAATGCATGTTATATTGATCATATCGGGAGTAATAAGTATAATTATTATAGTTCTAGCGATAATAATAGTAAAATATGGCAAATAGTGCATGTTATATTGATAATAATAAAAGTAATAAGTATATTTATTACAGTTCTATCGATAATAACTGCATAATATGGGTAATAATGCATGTTATATTGAGAATAATATAAGTAATAAGTATAATTATTACAGTTCTGGCGATAATAACTGCATTATATGGGTAACAATGCACGTTATATTGCTAATAATATAAGTAATGAGTACAATTATTACAGTTCTAGCGATAATAACTGCATTATATGGGTAATAATGCATGTTATATTGCTAATAATGTAAGTAATGAGTACAATTATTACAGGTCTAGCGATAATAACTGCATTATATGGGTAATAATGCATGTTATATTAATAATAATATAAGTAATAAGTATAATTATTACAGTTCCAGCGATAATAACTGCATTATATGGGTAATAATGCATGTTATATTGATAATATCGGGAGTAATAAGTATAATTATTATAGTTCTAGCGATAATAATAGTAAAATATGGCAAATAGTGCATGTTATATTGATAATAATAAAAGTAATAAGTATATTTATTACAGTTCTATCGATAATAACTGCATAATATGGGTAATAATGCATGTTATATTGATGATAATAAAAGTAATACGTATATTTATTATAGTTCTAGCGATAATAACTGCATAATATGGGTAATAATGCATGTTATATTGATAATGATATAAGTAATAAGTATATTTATTACAGTTCTATCGATAATAACTGCATAATATGGGTAATAATGCATGTTATATTGATGATAAATATGTAATACGTATATTTATTATAGTTCTAGCGATAATAACTGCATAATATGGGTAATAATGCATGTTATATTGAGAATAATATAAGTAATAAGTATAATTATTACAGTTCTGGCGATAATAACTGCATTATATGGGTAACAATGCACGTTATATTGCTAATAATATAAGTAACGAGTACAATTATTAGAGTTCTAGCGATAATAACTGCATTATATGGGTAATAATGCATGTTATATTGATAAAAATATAAGTAATAAGTATAATTATTACAGTTCTAGCGATAATAACTGCATTATATGGGTAATAATGCATGTTATATTGATAATATCGGGAGTAATAAGTATAATTATTATAGTTCTAGCGATAATAATAGTAAAATATGGCAAATAGTGCATGTTATATTGATAATAATAAAAGTAATAAGTATATTTATTACAGTTCTATCGATAATAACTGCATAATATGGGTAATAATGCATGTTATATTGAGAATAATATAAGTAATAAGTATAATTATTACAGTTCTGGCGATAATAACTGCATTATATGGGTAATAATGCACGTTATATTGCTAATAGTATAAGCAATAAGTATAATTATTACAGTTCTTGCGATAATACCTCCATTATATGGGTAATAATGCATGTTATATTGATAATGATATAAGTAATAAGTATAATGATTACAGTTCTAGCGATAATAACTGCATAATATGGGTAATAATGCACGTTATATTGCTAATAATATAAGTAATGAGTACAACTATTACAGTTCTAGCGATAATAACTGCATTATATGGGTAATAATGCATGTTATATTGATAAAAATATAAGTAATAAGTATAATTATTACAGTTCTAGCGATAATAACTGCATTATATGGGTAATAATGCATGTTATATTGATAATATCGGGAGTAATAAGTATAATTATTATAGTTCTAGCGATAATAATAGTAAAATATGGCAAATAGTGCATGTTATATTGATAATAATAAAAGTAATAAGTATATTTATTACAGTTCTATCGATAATAACTGCATAATATGGGTAATAATGCATGTTATATTGATGATAATAAAAGTAATACGTATATTTATTATAGTTCTAGCGATAATAACTGCATAATATGGGTAATAATGCATGTTATATTGATAATAATATAAGTAATAAGTATAATTATTACAGTTCTAGCGATAGTAACTGCATTATATGGGTAATAATGCACGTTATATTGCTAACAATATAAG
Source organism: Megachile leachella (assembly GCA_963576845.1). Taxonomy (NCBI): domain Eukaryota; kingdom Metazoa; phylum Arthropoda; class Insecta; order Hymenoptera; family Megachilidae; genus Megachile; species Megachile leachella. The sequence continues at coordinate 361,079 of CAUYWW010000072.1, forward strand.
TAATAAGTATAATTATTACAGTTCTAGCGATAATAACTGCATTAAATGGGTAATAATGCATGTTACATTGATAATATTGGGAGTAATAAGTATATTTATTATAGTTCTGGCGATCATAACTGCATAATATGGGTAATAATGCATGTTATATTGATAATAATATAAGTAATAAGCATAATTATTACAGTTCTAGCAATAATACCTCCATTATATGGGTAATAATGCACGTTATATTGCTAACAATATAAGTAATAAGTATAATTATTACAGTTCTAGCGATAATACCTCCATTATATGGGTAATAATGCATGTTATATTGATAATGATATAAGTAATAAGTATAATTATTACAGTTCTAGCGATAATAACTGCATAATATGGGTAATAATGCACGTTATTGCTAATAATATAAGTAATAAGTATAATTATTACAGTTCTAGCGATAATAACTGCATTATATGGGTAATAATGCATGTTATATTGATAATATCGGGAGTAATAAGTATAATTATTATAGTTCTAGCGATAATAATAGTAAAATATGGCAAATAGTGCATGTTATATTGATAATATTGGGAGTAATAAGTATATTTATTATGGTTCTAGAGATAATAACTGCATAATATGGGTAATAATGCATGTTATATTGATAATAATGTAAGTAATAAGTATAATTATTACAGTTCTAGCCATAGTAACTGCATTATATGGGTAATAATGCACGTTATATTGCTAACAATATAAGTAATAAGTATAATTATTACAGTTCTAGCGATAATAACTGCATTAAATGGGTAATAATGCATGTTACATTGATAATATTGGGAGTAATAAGTATATTTATTATAGTTCTGGCGATCATAACTGCATAATATGGGTAATAATGCATGTTATATTGATAATAATATAAGTAATAAGCATAATTATTACAGTTCTAGCAATAATACCTCCATTATATGGGTAATAATGCACGTTATATTGCTAACAATATAAGTAATAAGTATAATTATTACAGTTCTAGCGATAATACCTCCATTATATGGGTAATAATGCATGTTATATTGATAATGATATAAGTAATAAGTATAATTATTACAGTTCTAGCGATAATAACTGCATAATATGGGTAATAATGCACGTTATTGCTAATAATATAAGTAATAAGTATAATTATTACAGTTCTAGCGATAATAACTGCATTATATGGGTAATAATGCATGTTATATTGATAATATCGGGAGTAATAAGTATAATTATTATAGTTCTAGCGATAATAATAGTAAAATATGGCAAATAGTGCATGTTATATTGATAATATTGGGAGTAATAAGTATATTTATTATGGTTCTAGAGATAATAACTGCATAATATGGGTAATAATGCATGTTATATTGATAATAATATAAGTAATAAGTATAATTATTACAGTTCTAGCCATAGTAACTGCATTATATGGGTAATAATGCACGTTATATTGCTAACAATATAAGTAATAAGTATAATTATTACAGTTCTAGCGATAATAACTGCATTATATGGGTAATAATGCATGTTATATTGATCATATCGGGAGTAATAAGTATAATTATTATAGTTCTAGCGATAATAATAGTAAAATATGGCAAATAGTGCATGTTATATTGATAATAATAAAAGTAATAAGTATATTTATTACAGTTCTATCGATAATAACTGCATAATATGGGTAATAATGCATGTTATATTGAGAATAATATAAGTAATAAGTATAATTATTACAGTTCTGGCGATAATAACTGCATTATATGGGTAACAATGCACGTTATATTGCTAATAATATAAGTAATGAGTACAATTATTACAGTTCTAGCGATAATAACTGCATTATATGGGTAATAATGCATGTTATATTGCTAATAATATAAGTAATGAGTACAATTATTACAGGTCTAGCGATAATAACTGCATTATATGGGTAATAATGCATGTTATATTAATAATAATATAAGTAATAAGTATAATTATTACAGTTCCAGCGATAATAACTGCATTATATGGGTAATAATGCATGTTATATTGATAATATCGGGAGTAATAAGTATAATTATTATAGTTCTAGCGATAATAATAGTAAAATATGGCAAATAGTGCATGTTATATTGATAATAATAAAAGTAATAAGTATATTTATTACAGTTCTATCGATAATAACTGCATAATATGGGTAATAATGCATGTTATATTGATGATAATAAAAGTAATACGTATATTTATTATAGTTCTAGCGATAATAACTGCATAATATGGGTAATAATGCATGTTATATTGATAATAATATAAGTAATAAGTATAATTATTACAGTTCTAGCGATAATAACTGCATTATATGGGTAATAATGCACGTTATATTGCTAACAATATAAGTAATAAGTATAATTATTACAGTTCTAGCGATAATAACTGCATTATATGGGTAAAAATGCATGTTATATTGATAATATTGGGAGTAATAAGTATATTTATTATGGTTCTAGAGATAATAACTGCATAATATGGGTAATAATGCATGTTATATTGATAATGATATAAGTAATAAGTATATTTATTACAGTTCTATCGATAATAACTGCATAATATGGGTAATAATGCATGTTATATTGATGATAAATATGTAATACGTATATTTATTATAGTTCTAGCGATAATAACTGCATAATATGGGTAATAATGCATGTTATATTGAGAATAATATAAGTAATAAGTATAATTATTACAGTTCTGGCGATAATAACTGCATTATATGGGTAACAATGCACGTTATATTGCTAATAATATAAGTAATGAGTACAATTATTACAGTTCTAGCGATAATAACTGCATTATATGGGTAATAATGCATGTTATATTGATAAAAATATAAGTAATAAGTATAATTATTACAGTTCTAGCGATAATAACTGCATTATATGGGTAATAATGCATGTTATATTGATAATATCGGGAGTAATAAGTATAATTATTATAGTTCTAGCGATAATAATAGTAAAATATGGCAAATAGTGCATGTTATATTGATAATAATAAAAGTAATAAGTATATTTATTACAGTTCTATCGATAATAACTGCATAATATGGGTAATAATGCATGTTATATTGAGAATAATATAAGTAATAAGTATAATTATTACAGTTCTGGCGATAATAACTGCATTATATGGGTAATAATGCACGTTATATTGCTAATAGTATAAGTAATAAGTATAATTATTACAGTTCTTGCGATAATACCTCCATTATATGGGTAATAATGCATGTTATATTGATAATGATATAAGTAATAAGTATAATTATTACAGTTCTAGCGATAATAACTGCATAATATGGGTAATAATGCACGTTATATTGCTAATAATATAAGTAATGAGTACAATTATTACAGTTCTTGCGATAATACCTCCATTATATGGGTAATAATGCATGTTATATTGATAATGATATAAGTAATAAGTATAATTATTACAGTTCTAGCGATAATAACTGCATAATATGGGTAATAATGCATGTTATATTGAGAATAATATAAGTAATAAGTGTAATTATTACAGTTCTAGCGATAATAACTGCATTATATGGGTAATAATGCACGTTATATTGCTAGTAGTATAAGTAATAAGTATAATTATTACAGTTCTAGCGATAATAACTGCATAATATGGGTAATAATGCACGTTATATTGCTAATAATATAAGTAATGAGTACAGTTATTACAGTTCTGGCGATAATAACTGCATTATATGGGTAACAATGCACGTTATATTGCTAATAGTATAAGTAATAAGTATAATTATTACAGTTCTAGCGATAATACCTCTATTATATGGGTAATAATGCATGTTATATTGATAATGATATAAGTAATAAGTATAATTATTACAGTTCTAGCGATAATAACTGCATTATATGGGTAATAATGCATGTTATATTGATAATAATATAAGTAATAAGTATAATTATTACAGTTCTAGCGATAATAACTGCATTATATGGGTAATAATGCATGTTATATTGATAATATCGGGAGTAATAAGTATAATTATTATAGTTCTAGCGATAATAATAGTAAAATACGGCAAATAGTGCATGTTATATTGATAATAATAAAAGTAATACGTATATTTATTATAGCTCTAGCGATAATAACTGCATTATATGGATAATAATGCATGTTATATTGATGATAATGAAAGTAATACGTATATTTATTATAGCTCTAGCGATAATAACTGCATAATATGGGTAATAATGCATGTTATATTGAGAATAATATAAGTTATAAGTATAATTATTACAGTTCTGGCGATAATAACTGCATTATATGGGTAATAATGCACGTTATATTGATAATAATATAAGTAATAAGTATAATTATTACAGTTCTAGCAATAATACCTCCATTATATGGGTAATAATGCATGTTATATTGATAATATCGGGAGTAATAAGTATAATTATTATAGTTCTAGCGATAATAATAGTAAAATATGGCAAATAGTGCATGTTATATTGATAATATTGGGAGAAATAAGTATATTTATTATGGTTCTAGAGATAATAACTGCATAATATGGGTAATAATGCATGTTATATTGATAATAATATAAGTAATAAGTATAATTATTACATTTCTGGCGATAATAACTGCATTATATGGGTAATAATGCACGTTATATTGCTAATAGTATAAGTAATAAGTATAATTGTTACAGTTCTTGCGATAATACCTCCATTATATGGGTAATAATGCATGTTATATTGATAATAATATAAGTAATAAGTATAATTATTACTGTTCTAGCGATAATAACTGCATTATATGGGTAATAATGCACGTTATGTTGATGATAATGAAAGTAATACGTATATTTATTACAGCTCTAGCGATAATAACTGCATAATATGGGTAATAGTGCACGTTATATTGCTAATAGTATAAGTAATTAGTATATTTATTACAGTTCTAGCGATAATAACTGCATTATATGGGTGATAATGCATGTTATATTGATAATATCGGGAGTAATAAGTATAATTATTATAGTTCTAGCGATAATAATAGTAAAATATGGCAAATAGTGCATGTTATATTAATAATAATAAAAGTAATAAATATATTTATTACAGTTCTATCGATAATAACTGCATAATATGGGTAATAATGCATGTTATATTGATGATAATAAATGTAATACGTATATTTATTATAGTTCTAGCGATAATAACTGCATAATATGGGTAATAATGCATGTTATATTGATAACAATATGAGTAATAAGTATAATTATTACAGTTCTAGCGATAATACCTCCATTATATGGGTAATAATGCATGTTATATTGATAATGATATAAGTAATAAGTATAATTATTACAGTTCTAGCGATAATAACTGCATAATATGGGTAATAATGCACGTTATATTGCTAATAATATAAGTAATGAGTACAATTATTACAGTTCTAGCGATAATAACTGCATTATATGGGTAATAATGCATGTTATATTGATAATAATATAAGTAATAAGTATAATTATTACAGTTCTAGCGATAATAACTGCATTATATGGGTAATAATGCATGTTATATTGATAATATCGGGAGTAATAAGTATAATTATTATAGTTCTAGCGATAATAATAGTAAAATATGGCAAATAGTGCATGTTATATTGATAATAATAAAAGTAATAAATATATTTATTACAGTTCTATCGATAATAACTGCATAATATGGGTAATAATGCATGTTATATTGATGATAATAAATGTAATACGTATATTTATTATAGTTCTAGCGATAATAACTGCATAATATGGGTAATAATGCATGTTATATTGAGAATAATATAAGTAATAAGTATAATTATTACAGTTCTGGCGATAATAACTGCATTATATGGGTAATAATGCACGTTATATTGCTAATAGTATAAGTAATAAGTATAATTATTACAGTTCTAGCGATAATACCTCCATTATATGGGTAATAATGCATGTTATATTGATAATGATGTAAGTAATAAGTATAATTATTACAGTTCTAGCGATAATAACTGCATAATATGGGTAATAATGCACGTTATATTGCTAATAATATAAGTAATGAGTACAATTATTACAGTTCTAGCGATAATAACTGCATTATATGGGTAATAATGCATGTTATATTGATGATAATGAAAGCAATACGTATATTTATTATAGCTCTAGCGATAATAACTGCATAATATGGGTAATAATGCATGTTATATTCAGAATAATATAAGTAATAAGTATAATTATTACAGTTCTGGCGATAATAACTGCATTATATGGGTAATAATGCACGTTATATTGCTAATAGTATAAGTAATAAGTATAATTATTACAGTTCTAGCGATAATACCTCCATTATATGGGTAATAATGCATGTTATATTGATAATGATATAAGTAATAAGTATAATTATTACAGTTCTAGCGATAATAACTGCATAATATGGGTAATAATGCACGTTATATTGCTAATAATATAAGTAATGAGTACAATTATTACAGTTCTAGCGATAATAACTGCATTATATGGGTAATAATGCATGTTATATTGATAATAATATAAGTAATAAGTATAATTATTACAGTTCTAGCGATAATAACTGCATTATTTGGATAATAATGCATGTTATATTGATAATATCGGGAGTAATAAGTATAATTATTATAGTTCTAGCGATAATAATAGTAAAATATGGCAAATAGTGCATGTTATATTGATAATAATAAAAGTAATAAGTATATTTATTACAGTTCTATCGATAATAACTGCATAATATGGGTAATAATGCATGTTATATTGATGATAATAAAAGTAATACGTATATTTATTATAGTTCTAGCGATAATAACTGCATAATATGGGTAATAATGCGTGTTATGTTGATAATAATATAAGTAATAAGTATAATTATTACAGTTCTAGCGATAATAACTGCATTATATGGGTAATAATGCACGTTATATTGCTAACAATATAAGTAATAAGTATAATTATTACAGTTCTAGCGATAATAACTGCATTATATGGGTAAAAATGCATGTTATATTGATAATATTGGGAGTAATAAGTATATTTATTATGGTTCTAGAGATAATAACTGCATAATATGGGTAATAATGCATGTTATATTGATATTAATATAAGTAATAAGTATAATTATTACAGTTCTAGCGATAATACCTCCATTATATGGGTAATAATGCATGTTATATTGATGATAATGAAAGCAATACGTATATTTATTATAGTTCTAGCGATAATAACTGCATAATATGGGTAATAATGCATGTTATATTGAGAATCATATAAGTAATAAGTATAATTATTACAGTTCTGGCGATAATAACTGCATTATATGGGTAATAATGCACGTTATATTGCTAATAGTATAAGTAATAAGTATAATTGTTACAGTTCTTGCGATAATACCTCCATTATATGGGTAATAATGCATGTTATATTGATAATAATATAAGTAATAAGTATAATTATTACAGTTCTAGCGATAATAACTGCATTATATGGGTAATAATGCATGTTATATTGCTAATAATATAAGTAATGAGTACAATTATTACAGGTCTAGCGATAATAACTGCATTATATGGGTAATAATGCATGTTATATTAATAATAATATAAGTAATAAGTATAATTATTACAGTTCTAGCGATAATAACTGCATTATATGGGTAATAATGCATGTTATATTGATAATATCGGGAGTAATGAGTATAATTATTATAGTTCTAGCGATAATAATAGTAAAATATGGCAAATAGTGCATGTTATATTGATAATAATAAAAGTAATAAGTATATTTATTACAGTTCTATCGATAATAACTGCATAATATGGGTAATAATGCATGTTATATTGATGATAATAAATGTAATACGTATATTTATTATAGTTCTAGCGATAATAACTGCATAATATGGGTAATAATGCATGTTATATTGATAACAATATGAGTAATAAGTATAATTATTACAGTTCTAGCGATAATACCTCCATTATATGGGTAATAATGCATGTTATATTGATAATGATATAAGTAATAAGTATAATTATTACAGTTCTAGCGATAATAACTGCATAATATGGGTAATAATGCACGTTATATTGCTAATAATATAAGTAATGAGTACAATTATTACAGTTCTAGCGATAATAACTGCATTATATGGGTAATAATGCATGTTATATTGATAATAATATAAGTAATAAGTATAATTATTACAGTTCTAGCGATAATAACTGCATTATATGGGTAATAATGCATGTTATATTGATAATATCGGGAGTAATAAGTATAATTATTATAGTTCTAGCGATAATAATAGTAAAATATGGCAAATAGTGCATGTTATATTGATAATAATAAAAGTAATAAATATATTTATTACAGTTCTATCGATAATAACTGCATAATATGGGTAATAATGCATGTTATATTGATGATAATAAATGTAATACGTATATTTATTATAGTTCTAGCGATAATAACTGCATAATATGGGTAATAATGCATGTTATATTGAGAATAATATAAGTAATAAGTATAATTATTACAGTTCTGGCGATAATAACTGCATTATATGGGTAATAATGCACGTTATATTGCTAATAGTATAAGTAATAAGTATAATTATTACAGTTCTAGCGATAATACCTCCATTATATGGGTAATAATGCATGTTATATTGATAATGATGTAAGTAATAAGTATAATTATTACAGTTCTAGCGATAATAACTGCATAATATGGGTAATAATGCACGTTATATTGCTAATAATATAAGTAATGAGTACAATTATTACAGTTCTAGCGATAATAACTGCATTATATGGGTAATAATGCATGTTATATTGATGATAATGAAAGCAATACGTATATTTATTATAGCTCTAGCGATAATAACTGCATAATATGGGTAATAATGCATGTTATATTCAGAATAATATAAGTAATAAGTATAATTATTACAGTTCTGGCGATAATAACTGCATTATATGGGTAATAATGCACGTTATATTGCTAATAGTATAAGTAATAAGTATAATTATTACAGTTCTAGCGATAATACCTCCATTATATGGGTAATAATGCATGTTATATTGATAATGATATAAGTAATAAGTATAATTATTACAGTTCTAGCGATAATAACTGCATAATATGGGTAATAATGCACGTTATATTGCTAATAATATAAGTAATGAGTACAATTATTACAGTTCTAGCGATAATAACTGCATTATATGGGTAATAATGCATGTTATATTGATAATAATATAAGTAATAAGTATAATTATTACAGTTCTAGCGATAATAACTGCATTATATGGATAATAATGCATGTTATATTGATAATATCGGGAGTAATAAGTATAATTATTATAGTTCTAGCGATAATAATAGTAAAATATGGCAAATAGTGCATGTTATATTGATAATAATAAAAGTAATAAGTATATTTATTACAGTTCTATCGATAATAACTGCATAATATGGGTAATAATGCATGTTATATTGATGATAATAAAAGTAATACGTATATTTATTATAGTTCTAGCGATAATAACTGCATAATATGGGTAATAATGCGTGTTATGTTGATAATAATATAAGTAATAAGTATAATTATTACAGTTCTAGCGATAATAACTGCATTATATGGGTAATAATGCACGTTATATTGCTAACAATATAAGTAATAAGTATAATTATTACAGTTCTAGCGATAATAACTGCATTATATGGGTAAAAATGCATGTTATATTGATAATATTGGGAGTAATAAGTATATTTATTATGGTTCTAGAGATAATAACTGCATAATATGGGTAATAATGCATGTTATATTGATATTAATATAAGTAATAAGTATAATTATTACAGTTCTAGCGATAATACCTCCATTATATGGGTAATAATGCATGTTATATTGATGATAATGAAAGCAATACGTATATTTATTATAGTTCTAGCGATAATAACTGCATAATATGGGTAATAATGCATGTTATATTGAGAATCATATAAGTAATAAGTATAATTATTACAGTTCTGGCGATAATAACTGCATTATATGGGTAATAATGCACGTTATATTGCTAATAGTATAAGTAATAAGTATAATTGTTACAGTTCTTGCGATAATACCTCCATTATATGGGTAATAATGCATGTTATATTGATAATAATATAAGTAATAAGTATAATTATTACAGTTCTAGCGATAATAACTGCATTATATGGGTAATAATGCATGTTATATTGCTAATAATATAAGTAATGAGTACAATTATTACAGGTCTAGCGATAATAACTGCATTATATGGGTAATAATGCATGTTATATTAATAATAATATAAGTAATAAGTATAATTATTACAGTTCTAGCGATAATAACTGCATTATATGGGTAATAATGCATGTTATATTGATAATATCGGGAGTAATGAGTATAATTATTATAGTTCTAGCGATAATAATAGTAAAATATGGCAAATAGTGCATGTTATATTGATAATAATAAAAGTAATAAGTATATTTATTACAGTTCTATCGATAATAACTGCATAATATGGGTAATAATGCATGTTATATTGATGATAATAAAAGTAATACGTATATTTATTATAGTTCTAGCGATAATAACTGCATAATATGGGTAATAATGCATGTTATATTGATAATAATATAAGTAATAAGTATAATTATTACAGTTCTAGCGATAATAACTGCATTATATGGGTAATAATGCACGTTATATTGCTAACAATATAAGTAATAAGTATAATTATTACAGTTCTAGCGATAATAACTGCATTATATGGGTAAAAATGCATGTTATATTGATAATATTGGGAGTAATAAGTATATTTATTATGGTTCTAGAGATAATAACTGCATAATATGGGTAATAATGCATGTTATATTGATAATGATATAAGTAATAAGTATATTTATTACAGTTCTATCGATAATAACTGCATAATATGGGTAATAATGCATGTTATATTGATGATAAATATGTAATACGTATATTTATTATAGTTCTAGCGATAATAACTGCATAATATGGGTAATAATGCATGTTATATTGAGAATAATATAAGTAATAAGTATAATTATTACAGTTCTGGCGATAATAACTGCATTATATGGGTAACAATGCACGTTATATTGCTAATAATATAAGTAATGAGTACAATTATTACAGTTCTAGCGATAATAACTGCATTATATGGGTAATAATGCATGTTATATTGATAAAAATATAAGTAATAAGTATAATTATTACAGTTCTAGCGATAATAACTGCATTATATGGGTAATAATGCATGTTATATTGATAATATCGGGAGTAATAAGTATAATTATTATAGTTCTAGCGATAATAATAGTAAAATATGGCAAATAGTGCATGTTATATTGATAATAATAAAAGTAATAAGTATATTTATTACAGTTCTATCGATAATAACTGCATAATATGGGTAATAATGCATGTTATATTGAGAATAATATAAGTAATAAGTATAATTATTACAGTTCTGGCGATAATAACTGCATTATATGGGTAATAATGCACGTTATATTGCTAATAGTATAAGTAATAAGTATAATTATTACAGTTCTTGCGATAATACCTCCATTATATGGGTAATAATGCATGTTATATTGATAATGATATAAGTAATAAGTATAATTATTACAGTTCTAGCGATAATAACTGCATAATATGGGTAATAATGCACGTTATATTGCTAATAATATAAGTAATGAGTACAATTATTACAGTTCTAGCGATAATAACTGCATTATATGGGTAATAATGCATGTTATATTGATAAAAATATAAGTAATAAGTATAATTATTACAGTTCTAGCGATAATAACTGCATTATATGGGTAATAATGCATGTTATATTGATAATATCGGGAGTAATAAGTATAATTATTATAGTTCTAGCGATAATAATAGTAAAATATGGCAAATAGTGCATGTTATATTGATAATAATAAAAGTAATAAGTATATTTATTACAGTTCTATCGATAATAACTGCATAATATGGGTAATAATGCATGTTATATTGATGATAATAAAAGTAATACGTATATTTATTATAGTTCTAGCGATAATAACTGCATAATATGGGTAATAATGCATGTTATATTGATAATAATATAAGTAATAAGTATAATTATTACAGTTCTAGCGATAGTAACTGCATTATATGGGTAATAATGCACGTTATATTGCTAACAATATAAGTAATAAGTATAATTATTACAGTTCTAGCGATAATAACTGCATTAAATGGGTAATAATGCATGTTACATTGATAATATTGGGAGTAATAAGTATATTTATTATAGTTCTGGCGATCATAACTGCATTATATGGGTAATAATGCATGTTATATTGATAATAATATAAGTAATAAGCATAATTATTACAGTTCTAGCAATAATACCTCCATTATATGGGTAATAATGCACGTTATATTGCTAACAATATAAGTAATAAGTATAATTATTACAGTTCTAGCGATAATACCTCCATTATATGGGTAATAATGCATGTTATATTGATAATGATATAAGTAATAAGTATAATTATTACAGTTCTAGCGATAATAACTGCATAATATGGGTAATAATGCACGTTATTGCTAATAATATAAGTAATAAGTATAATTATTACAGTTCTAGCGATAATAACTGCATTATATGGGTAATAATGCATGTTATATTGATAATATCGGGAGTAATAAGTATAATTATTATAGTTCTAGCGATAATAATAGTAAAATATGGCAAATAGTGCATGTTATATTGATAATATTGGGAGTAATAAGTATATTTATTATGGTTCTAGAGATAATAACTGCATAATATGGGTAATAATGCATGTTATATTGATAATAATAAAAGTAATACGTATATTTATTATAGTTCTAGCGATAATAACTGCATAATATGGGTAATAATGCATGTTATATTGATAATAATATAAGTAATAAGTATAATTATTACAGTTCTAGCGATAATAACTGCATTATATGGGTAATAATGCACGTTATATTGCTAACAATATAAGTAATAAGTATAATTATTACAGTTCTAGCGATAATAACTGCATTATATGGGTAAAAATGCATGTTATATTGATAATATCGGGAGTAATAAGTATAATTATTATAGTTCTAGCGATAATAATAGTAAAATATGGCAAATAGTGCATGTTATATTGATAATAATAAAAGTAATAAGTATATTTATTACAGTTCTATCGATAATAACTGCATAATATGGGTAATAATGCATGTTATATTGATGATAATAAAAGTAATACGTATATTTATTATAGTTCTAGCGATAATAACTGCATAATATGGGTAATAATGCATGTTATATTGATAATAATATAAGTAATAAGTATAATTATTACAGTTCTAGCGATAATAACTGCATTATATGGGTAATAATGCGTGTTATGTTGATAATAATATAAGTAATAAGTATAATTATTACAGTTCTAGCGATAATAACTGCATTATATGGGTAATAATGCACGTTATATTGCTAACAATATAAGTAATAAGTATAATTATTACAGTTCTAGCGATAATAACTGCATTATATGGGTAAAAATGCATGTTATATTGATAATATTGGGAGTAATAAGTATATTTATTATGGTTCTAGAGATAATAACTGCATAATATGGGTAATAATGCATGTTATATTGATATTAATATAAGTAATAAGTATAATTATTACAGTTCTAGCGATAATAACTGCATTATATGGGTAATAATGCATGTTATATTGATAATATCGGGAGTAATAAGTATATTTATTATGGTTCTAGAGATAATAACTGCATAATATGGGTAATAATGCATGTTATATTGATAATGATATAAGTAATAAGTATATTTATTACAGTTCTATCGATAATAACTGCATAATATGGGTAATAATGCATGTTATATTGATGATAAATATGTAATACGTATATTTATTATAGTTCTAGCGATAATAACTGCATAATATGGGTAATAATGCATGTTATATTGAGAATAATATAAGTAATAAGTATAATTATTACAGTTCTGGCGATAATAACTGCATTATATGGGTAACAATGCACGTTATATTGCTAATAATATAAGTAATGAGTACAATTATTACAGTTCTAGCGATAATAACTGCATTATATGGGTAATAATGCATGTTATATTGATAAAAATATAAGTAATAAGTATAATTATTACAGTTCTAGCGATAATAACTGCATTATATGGGTAATAATGCATGTTATATTGATAATATCGGGAGTAATAAGTATAATTATTATAGTTCTAGCGATAATAATAGTAAAATATGGCAAATAGTGCATGTTATATTGATAATAATAAAAGTAATAAGTATATTTATTACAGTTCTATCAATAATAACTGCATAATATGGGTAATAATGCATGTTATATTGAGAATAATATAAGTAATAAGTATAATTATTACAGTTCTGGCGATAATAACTGCATTATATGGGTAATAATGCACGTTATATTGCTAATAGTATAAGTAATAAGTATAATTATTACAGTTCTTGCGATAATACCTCCATTATATGGGTAATAATGCATGTTATATTGATAATGATATAAGTAATAAGTATAATTATTACAGTTCTAGCGATAATAACTGCATAATATGGGTAATAATGCACGTTATATTGCTAATAATATAAGTAATGAGTACAATTATTACAGTTCTAGCGATAATAACTGCATTATATGGGTAATAATGCATGTTATATTGATAAAAATATAAGTAATAAGTATAATTATTACAGTTCTAGCGATAATAACTGCATTATATGGGTAATAATGCATGTTATATTGATAATATCGGGAGTAATAAGTATAATTATTATAGTTCTAGCGATAATAATAGTAAAATATGGCAAATAGTGCATGTTATATTGATAATAATAAAAGTAATAAGTATATTTATTACAGTTCTATCGATAATAACTGCATAATATGGGTAATAATGCATGTTATATTGATGATAATAAAAGTAATACGTATATTTATTATAGTTCTAGCGATAATAACTGCATAATATGGGTAATAATGCATGTTATATTGATAATAATATAAGTAATAAGTATAATTATTACAGTTCTAGCGATAGTAACTGCATTATATGGGTAATAATGCATGTTATATTGATAATATCGGGAGTAATAAGTATAATTATTATAGTTCTAGCGATAATAATAGTAAAATATGGCAAATAGTGCATGTTATATTGACAATAATAAAAGTAATAAGTATAATTATTACAGTTCTAGCCATAGTAACTGCATTATATGGGTAATAATGCACGTTATATTGCTAACAATATAAGTAATAAGTATAATTATTACAGTTCTAGCGATAATAACTGCATTATATGGGTAATAATGCATGTTATATTGATCATATCGGGAGTAATAAGTATAATTATTATAGTTCTAGCGATAATAATAGTAAAATATGGCAAATAGTGCATGTTATATTGATAATAACAAAAGTAATAAGTATATTTATTACAGTTCTATCGATAATAACTGCATAATATGGGTAATAATGCATGTTATATTGAGAATAATATAAGTAATAAGTATAATTATTACAGTTCTGGCGATAATAACTGCATTATATGGGTAACAATGCACGTTATATTGCTAATAATATAAGTAATGAGTACAATTATTACAGTTCTAGCGATAATAACTGCATTATATGGGTAATAATGCATGTTATATTGATAAAAATATAAGTAATAAGTATAATTATTACAGTTCTAGCGATAATAACTGCATTATATGGGTAATAATGCATGTTATATTGATAATATCGGGAGTAATAAGTATAATTATTATAGTTCTAGCGATAATAATAGTAAAATATGGCAAATAGTGCATGTTATATTGATAATAATAAAAGTAATAAGTATATTTATTACAGTTCTATCGATAATAACTGCATAATATGGGTAATAATGCATGTTATATTGAGAATAATATAAGTAATAAGTATAGTTATTACAGTTCTGGCGATAATAACTGCATTATATGGGTAATAATGCACGTTATATTGCTAATAGTATAAGTAATAAGTATAATTATTACAGTTCTTGCGATAATACCTCCATTATATGGGTAATAATGCATGTTATATTGATAATGATATAAGTAATAAGTATAATTATTACAGTTCTAGCGATAATAACTGCATAATATGGGTAATAATGCACGTTATATTGCTAATAATATAAGTAATGAGTACAATTATTACAGTTCTAGCGATAATAACTGCATTATATGGGTAATAATGCATGTTATATTGATAAAAATATAAGTAATAAGTATAATTATTACAGTTCTAGCGATAATAACTGCATTATATGGGTAATAATGCATGTTATATTGATAATATCGGGAGTAATAAGTATAATTATTATAGTTCTAGCGATAATAATAGTAAAATATGGCAAATAGTGCATGTTATATTGATAATAATAAAAGTAATAAGTATATTTATTACAGTTCTATCGATAATAACTGCATAATATGGGTAATAATGCATGTTATATTGATGATAATAAAAGTAATACGTATATTTATTATAGTTCTAGCGATAATAACTGCATAATATGGGTAATAATGCATGTTATATTGATAATAATATAAGTAATAAGTATAATTATTACAGTTCTAGCGATAGTAACTGCATTATATGGGTAATAATGCACGTTATATTGCTAACAATATAAGTAATAAGTATAATTATTACAGTTCTAGCGATAATAACTGCATTAAATGGGTAATAATGCATGTTACATTGATAATATTGGGAGTAATAAGTATATTTATTATAGTTCTGGCGATCATAACTGCATAATATGGGTAATAATGCATGTTATATTGATAATAATATAAGTAATAAGCATAATTATTACAGTTCTAGCAATAATACCTCCATTATATGGGTAATAATGCACGTTATATTGCTAACAATATAAGTAATAAGTATAATTATTACAGTTCTAGCGATAATACCTCCATTATATGGGTAATAATGCATGTTATATTGATAATGATATAAGTAATAAGTATAATTATTACAGTTCTAGCGATAATAACTGCATAATATGGGTAATAATGCACGTTATTGCTAATAATATAAGTAATAAGTATAATTATTACAGTTCTAGCGATAATAACTGCATTATATGGGTAATAATGCATGTTATATTGATAATATCGGGAGTAATAAGTATAATTATTATAGTTCTAGCGATAATAATAGTAAAATATGGCAAATAGTGCATGTTATATTGATAATATTGGGAGTAATAAGTATATTTATTATGGTTCTAGAGATAATAACTGCATAATATGGGTAATAATGCATGTTATATTGATAATAATATAAGTAATAAGTATAATTATTACAGATCTAGCGATAATACCTCCATTATATGGGTAATAATGCATGTTATATTGATGATAATGAAAGTAATACGTATATTTATTATAGTTCTAGCGATAATAACTGCATAATATTGGTAATAATGCATGTTATATTGAGAATAATATAAGTAATAAGTATAATTATTACAGTTCTGGCGATAATAACTGCATTATATGGGTAATAATGCACGTTATATTGCTAATAGTATAAGTAATAAGTATAATTGTTACAGTTCTTGCGATAATACCTCCATTATATGGGTAATAATGCATGTTATATTGATAATAATATAAGTAATAAGTATATTTATTACAGTTCTATCGATAATAACTGTATAATATGGGTAATAATGCATGTTATATTGATGATAATAAAAGTAATACGTATATTTATTATAGTTCTAGCGATAATAACTGCATAATATGGGTAATAATGCATGTTATATTGATAATAATATAAGTAATAAGTATAATTATTACAGTTCTAGCGATAGTAACTGCATTGTATGGGTAATAATGCACGTTATATTGCTAACAATATAAGTAATAAGTATAATTATTACAGTTCTAGCGATAATAACTGCATTATATGGGTAATAATGCATGTTATATTGATCATATCGGGAGTAATAAGTATAATTATTATAGTTCTAGCGATAATAATAGTAAAATATGGCAAATAGTGCATGTTATATTGATAATAATAAAAGTAATAAGTATATTTATTACAGTTCTATCGATAATAACTGCATAATATGGGTAATAATGCATGTTATATTGAGAATAATATAAGTAATAAGTATAATTATTACAGTTCTGGCGATAATAACTGCATTATATGGGTAATAATGCACGTTATATTGCTAATAGTATAAGTAATAGGTATAATTATTACAGTTCTAGCGATAATAACTGCATTATATGGGTAATAATGCATGTTATATTGATAATATCGGGAGTAATAAGTATAATTATTATAGTTCTAGCGATAATAATAGTAAAATATGGCAAATAGTGCATGTTATATTGATAATAATAAAAGTAATAAGTATATTTATTACAGTTCAATCGATAATAACTGCATAATATGGGTAATAATGCATGTTATATTGATGATAATAAAAGTAATACGTATATTTATTATAGTTCTAGCGATAATAACTGCATAATATGGGTAATAATGCATGTTATATTGATAATAATATAAGTAATAAGTATAATTATTACAGTTCTAGCGATAGTAACTGCATTATATGGGTAATAATGCACGTTATATTGCTAACAATATAAGTAATAAGTATAATTATTACAGTTCTAGCGATAATAACTGCATTAAATGGGTAATAATGCATGTTACATTGATAATATTGGGAGTAATAAGTATATTTATTATAGTTCTGGCGATCATAACTGCATAATATGGGTAATAATGCATGTTATATTGATAATAATATAAGTAATAAGCATAATTATTACAGTTCTAGCAATAATACCTCCATTATATGGGTAATAATGCACGTTATATTGCTAACAATATAAGTAATAAGTATAATTATTACAGTTCTAGCGATAATAACTACATTATATGGGTAATAATGCATGTTATATTGATGATAATGAAAGTAATACGTATATTTATTATAGCTCTAGCGATAATAACTGCATAATATGGGTAATAATGCATGTTATATTGAGAATAATATGAGTAATAAGTATAATTATTACAGTTCTGGCTATAATAACTGCATTATATGGGTAATAATGCACGTTATATTGCTAATAGTATAAGTAATAAGTATAATTATTACAGTTCTAGCGATAATACCTCCATTATATGGGTAATAATGCATGTTATATTGATAATGATATAAGTAATAAGTATAATTATTACAGTTCTAGCGATAGTAACTGCATAATATGGGTAATAATGCATGTTATATTGATGATAATAAAAGTAATACGTATATTTATTATAGTTCTAGCGATAATAACTGCATAATATGGGTAATAATGCATGTTGTATTGATAATAATATAAGTAATATGTATAATTATTACAGTTCTAGCGATAGTAACTGCATTATATGGGTAATAATGCACGTTATATTGCTAACAATATAAGTAATAAGTATAATTATTACAGTTCTAGCGATAATAACTGCATTATATGGGTAATAATGCATGTTACATTGATAATATTGGGAGTAATAAGTATATTTATTATGGTTCTGGCGATCATAATTGCATAATATGGGTAATAATGCATGTTATATTGATAATAATATAAGTAATAAGTATAATTATTACAGTTCTAGCGATAGTAACTGCATTATATGGGTAATAATGCACGTTATATTGCTAACAATATAAGTAATAAGTATAATTATTACAGTTCTAGCGATAATAACTGCATTATATGGGTAATAATGCATGTTATATTGATCATATCGGGAGTAATAAGTATAATTATTATAGTTCTAGCGATAATAATAGTAAAATATGGCAAATAGTGCATGTTATATTGATAATAATAAAAGTAATAAGTATATTTATTACAGTTCTATCGATAATAACTGCATAATATGGGTAATAATGCATGTTATATTGAGAATAATATAAGTAATAAGTATAATTATTACAGTTATGGCGATAATAACTGCATTATATGGGTAATAATGAACGTTATATTGCTAATAGTATAAGTAATAAGTATAATTATTACAGTTCTAGCGATAATAACTGCATTATATGGGTAACAATGCATGTTATATTGATAATATCGGGAGTAATAAGTATAATTATTATAGTTCTAGCGATAATAATAGTAAAATATGGCAAATAGTGCATGTTATATTGATAATAATAAAAGTAATAAGTATATTTATTACAGTTCAATCGATAATAACTGCATAATATGGGTAATAATGCATGTTATATTGATGATAATAAAAGTAATACGTATATTTATTATAGTTCTAGCGATAATAACTGCATAATATGGGTAATAATGCATGTTATATTGATAATAATATAAGTAATAAGTATAATTATTACAGTTCTAGCGATAGTAACTGCATTATATGGGTAATAATGCACGTTATATTGCTAACAATATAAGTAATAAGTATAATTATTACAGTTCTAGCGATAATAACTGCATTAAATGGGTAATAATGCATGTTACATTGATAATATTGGGAGTAATAAGTATATTTATTATAGTTCTGGCGATCATAACTGCATAATATGGGTAATAATGCATGTTATATTGATAATAATATAAGTAATAAGCATAATTATTACAGTTCTAGCAATAATACCTCCATTATATGGGTAATAATGCACGTTATATTGCTAACAATATAAGTAATAAGTATAATTATTACAGTTCTAGCGATAATAACTACATTATATGGGTAATAATGCATGTTATATTGATGATAATGAAAGTAATACGTATATTTATTATAGCTCTAGCGATAATAACTGCATAATATGGGTAATAATGCATGTTATATTGAGAATAATATGAGTAATAAGTATAATTATTACAGTTCTGGCTATAATAACTGCATTATATGGGTAATAATGCACGTTATATTGCTAATAGTATAAGTAATAAGTATAATTATTACAGTTCTAGCGATAATAACTGCATAATATGGGTAATAATGCATGTTATATTGATGATAATAAAAGTAATACGTATATTTATTATAGTTCTAGCGATAATAACTGCATAATATGGGTAATAATGCATGTTGTATTGATAATAATATAAGTAATAAGTATAATTATTACAGTTCTAGCGATAGTAACTGCATTATATGGGTAATAATGCACGTTATATTGCTAACAATATAAGTAATAAGTATAATTATTACAGTTCTAGCGATAATAACTGCATTATATGGGTAATAATGCATGTTACATTGATAATATTGGGAGTAATAAGTATATTTATTATGGTTCTGGCGATCATAATTGCATAATATGGGTAATAATGCATGTTATATTGATAACAATATAAGTAATAAGCATAATTATTACAGTTCTAGCAATAATACCTCCATTATATGGGTAATAATGCACGTTATATTGCTAACAATATAAGTAATAAGTATAATTATTACAGTTCTAGCGATAATAACTGCATTATATGGGTAATAATGCATGTTATATTGATGATAATGAAAGTAATACGTATATTTATTATAGCTCTAGCGATAATAACTGCATAATATGGGTAATAATGCATGTTATATTGAGAATAATATAAGTAATAAGTATAATTATTACAGTTCTGGCTATAATAACTGCATTATATGGGTAATAATGCACGTTATATTGCTAATAGTATAAGTAATAAGTATAATTATTACAGTTCTAGCGATAATACCTCCATTATATGGGTAATAATGCATGTTATATTGATAATGATATAAGTAATAAGTATAATTATTACAGTTCTAGCGATAATAACTGCATAATATGGGTAATAATGCACGTTATATTGCTAATAATATAAGTAATAAGTATAATTATTACAGTTCTAGCGATAATAACTGCATTATATGGGTAATAATGCATGTTATATTGATAATATCGGGAGTAATAAGTATAATTATTATAGTTCTAGCGATAATAATAGTAAAATATGGCAAATAGTGCATGTTATATTGATAATATTGGGAGTAATAAGTATATTTATTATGGTTCTAGAGATAATAACTGCATAATATGGGTAATAATGCATGTTATATTGATAATAATATAAGTAATAAGTATAATTATTACAGTTCTAGCGATAATACCTCCATTATATGGGTAATAATGCATGTTATATTGATGATAATGAAAGCAATACGTATATTTATTATAGTTCTAGCGATAATAACTGCATAATATGGGTAATAATGCATGTTATATTGCTAATAGTATAAGTAATAAGTATAATTGTTACAGTTCTTGCGATAATACCTCCATTATATGGGTAATAATGCATGTTATATTGATAATAATATAAGTAATAAGTATAATTATTACAGTTCTAGTGATAATAACTGCATTATATGGGTAATAATGCATGTTATATTGATAATATCGGGAGTAATAAGTATAATTATTATAGTTCTAGCGATAATAATAGTAAAATATGGCAAATAGTGCATGTTATATTGATAATAATAAAAGTAATAAGTATATTTATTACAGTTCTATCGATAATAACTGCATAATATGGGTAATAATGCATGTTATATTGATGATAATAAAAGTAATACGTATATTTATTATAGTGCTAGCGATAATAACTGCATAATATGGGTAATAATGCATGTTATATTGATAATAATATAAGTAATAAGTATAATTATTACAGTTCTAGCGATAGTAACTGCATTATATGGGTAATAATGCACGTTATATTGCTAACAATATAAGTAATAAGTATAATTATTACAGTTCTAGCGATAATAACTGCATTATATGGGTAATAATGCATGTTACATTGATAATATTGGGAGTAATAAGTATATTTATTATAGTTCTGGCGATCATAACTGCATAATATCGGTAATAATGCATGTTATATTGATAATAATATAAGTAATAAGCATAATTATTACAGTTCTAGCAATAATACCTCCATTATATGGGTAATAATGCATGTTATATTGATAATATCGGGAGTAATAAGTATAATTATTATAGTTCTAGCGATAATAATAGTAAAATATGGCAAATAGTGCATGTTATATTGATAATATTGGGAGTAATAAGTATATTTATTATGGTTCTAGAGATAATAACTGCATAATATGGGTAATAATGCATGTTATATTGATAATAATATAAGTAATAAGTATAATTATTACAGTTCTAGCGATAATACCTCCATTATATGGGTAATAATGCATGTTATATTGATGATAATGAAAGTAATACGTATATTTATTATAGTTCTAGCGATAATAACTGCATAATGTGGGTAATAATGCATGTTATATTGAGAATAATATAAGTAATAAGTATAATTATTACAGTTCTGGCGATAATAACTGCATTATATGGGTAATAATGCACGTTATATTGCTAATAGTATAAGTAATAAGTATAATTGTTACAGTTCTTGCGATAATACCTCCATTATATGGGTAATAATGCATGTTATATTGATAATAATATAAGCAATAAGTATAATTATTACAGTTCTAGCGATAATAGCTGCATTATATGGGTAATAATGCATGTTATATTGATAATATCGGGAGTAATAAGTATAATTATTATAGTTCTAGCGATAATAATAGTAAAATATGGCAAATAGTGCATGTTATATTGATAATAATAAAAGTAATAAGTATATTTATTACAGTTCTATCGATAATAACTGCATAATATGGGTAATAATGCATGTTATATTGATGATAATAAAAGTAATACGTATATTTATTATAGTTCTAGCGATAATAACTGCATAATATGGGTAATAATGCATGTTATATTGATAATATTGGGAGTAATAAGTATATTTATTATAGTTCTGGCGATCATAACAGCATAATATGGGTAATAATGCATGTTATATTGATAATAATATAAGTAATAAGCATAATTATTACAGTTCTAGCAATAATACCTCCATTATATGGGTAATAATGCACGTTATATTGCTAACAATATAAGTAATAAGTATAATTATTACAGTTCTAGCGATAATAACTGCATTATATGGGTAATAATGCATGTTATATTGATGATAATGAAAGTAATACGTATATTTATTATAGCTCTAGCGATAATAACTGCATAATATGAGTAATAATGCATGTTATATTGATGATAATAAAAGTAATACGTATATTTATTATAGTGCTAGCGATAATAACTGCATAATATGGGTAATAATGCATGTTATATTGATAATAATATAAGTAATAAGTATAATTATTACAGTTCTAGTGATAATAACTGCATTATATGGGTAATAATGCATGTTATATTGATAATATCGGGAGTAATAAGTATAATTATTATAGTTCTAGCGATAATAATAGTAAAATATGGCAAATAGTGCATGTTATATTGATAATAATAAAAGTAATAAGTATATTTATTACAGTTCTATCGATAATAACTGCATAATATGGGTAATAATGCATGTTATATTGATGATAATAAAAGTAATACGTATATTTATTATAGTGCTAGCGATAATAACTGCATAATATGGGTAATAATGCATGTTATATTGATAATAATATAAGTAATAAGTATAATTATTACAGTTCTAGCGATAGTAACTGCATTATATGGGTAATAATGCACGTTATATTGCTAACAATATAAGTAATAAGTATAATTATTACAGTTCTAGCGATAATAACTGCATTATATGGGTAATAATGCATGTTACATTGATAATATTGGGAGTAATAAGTATATTTATTATAGTTCTGGCGATCATAACTGCATAATATCGGTAATAATGCATGTTATATTGATAATAATATAAGTAATAAGCATAATTATTACAGTTCTAGCAATAATACCTCCATTATATGGGTAATAATGCACGTTATATTGCTAACAATATAAGTAATAAGTATAATTATTACAGTTCTAGCGATAATAACTGCATTATATGGGTAATAATGCATGTTATATTGATGATAATGAAAGTAATACGTATATTTATTATAGCTCTAGCGATAATAACTGCATAATATGGGTAATAATGCATGTTATATTGAGAATAATATAAGTAATAAGTATAATTATTACAGTTCTGGCTATAATAACTGCATTATATGGGTAATAATGCACGTTATATTGCTAATAGTATAAGTAATAAGTATAATTATTACAGTTCTAGCGATAATACCTCCATTATATGGGTAATAATGCATGTTATATTGATAATGATATAAGTAATAAGTATAATTATTACAGTTCTAGCGATAATAACTGTATAATATGGGTAATAATGCACGTTATATTGCTAATAATATAAGTAATAAGTATAATTATTACAGTTCTAGCGATAATAACTGCATTATATGGGTAATAATGCATGTTATATTGATAATATCGGGAGTAATAAGTATAATTATTATAGTTCTAGCGATAATAATAGTAAAATATGGCAAATAGTGCATGTTATATTGATAATATTGGGAGTAATAAGTATATTTATTATGGGTCTAGAGATAATAACTGCATAATATGGGTAATAATGCATGTTATATTGATAATAATATAAGTAATAAGTATAATTATTACAGTTCTAGCGATAATACCTCCATTATATGGGTAATAATGCATGTTATATTGATGATAATGAAAGTAATACGTATATTTATTATAGTTCTAGCGATAATAACTGCATAATGTGGGTAATAATGCATGTTATATTGAGAATAATATAAGTAATAAGTATAATTATTACAGTTCTGGCGATAATAACTGCATTATATGGGTAATAATGCACGTTATATTGCTAATAGTATAAGTAATAAGTATAATTGTTACAGTTCTTGCGATAATACCTCCATTATATGGGTAATAATGCATGTTATATTGATAATAATATAAGTAATAAGTATAATTATTACAGTTCTAGCGATAATAGCTGCATTATATGGGTAATAATGCATGTTATATTGATAATATCGGGAGTAATAAGTATAATTATTATAGTTCTAGCGATAATAATAGTAAAATATGGCAAATAGTGCATGTTATATTGATAATAATAAAAGTAATAAGTATATTTATTACAGTTCTATCGATAATAACTGCATAATATGGGTAATAATGCATGTTATATTGATGATAATAAAAGTAATACGTATATTTATTATAGTTCTAGCGATAATAACTGCATAATATGGGTAATAATGCATGTTATATTGATAATATTGGGAGTAATAAGTATATTTATTATAGTTCTGGCGATCATAACAGCATAATATGGGTAATAATGCATGTTATATTGATAATAATATAAGTAATAAGCATAATTATTACAGTTCTAGCAATAATACCTCCATTATATGGGTAATAATGCACGTTATATTGCTAACAATATAAGTAATAAGTATAATTATTACAGTTCTAGCGATAATAACTGCATTATATGGGTAATAATGCATGTTATATTGATGATAATGAAAGTAATACGTATATTTATTATAGCTCTAGCGATAATAACTGCATAATATGGGTAATAATGCATGTTATATTGAGAATAATATAAGTAATAAGTATAATTATTACAGTTCTGGCTATAATAACTGCATTATATGGGTAATAATGCACGTTATATTGCTAATAGTATAAGTAATAAGTATAATTATTACAGTTCTAGCGATAATACCTCCATTATATGGGTAATAATGCATGTTATATTGATAATGATATAAGTAATAAGTATAATTATTACAGTTCTAGCGATAATAACTGCATAATATGGGTAATAATGCACGTTATATTGCTAATAATATAAGTAATAAGTATAATTATTACAGTTCTAGCGATAATAACTGCATTATATGGGTAATAATGCATGTTATATTGATGATAATGAAAGCAATACGTATATTTATTATAGTTCTAGCGATAATAACTGCATAATATGGGTAATAATGCATGTTATATTGAGAATAATATAAGTAATAAGTATAATTATTACAGTTCTGGCGATAATAACTGCATTATATGGGTAATAATGCACGTTATATTGCTAATAGTATAAGTAATAAGTATAATTGTTACAGTTCTTGCGATAATACCTCCATTATATGGGTAATAATGCATGTTATATTGATAATAATATAAGTAATAAGTATAATTATTACAGTTCTAGTGATAATAACTGCATTATATGGGTAATAATGCATGTTATATTGATAATATCGGGAGTAATAAGTATAATTATTATAGTTCTAGCGATAATAATAGTAAAATATGGCAAATAGTGCATGTTATATTGATAATAATAAAAGTAATAAGTATATTTATTACAGTTCTATCGATAATAACTGCATAATATGGGTAATAATGCATGTTATATTGATGATAATAAAAGTAATACGTATATTTATTATAGTGCTAGCGATAATAACTGCATAATATGGGTAATAATGCATGTTATATTGATAATAATATAAGTAATAAGTATAATTATTACAGTTCTAGCGATAGTAACTGCATTATATGGGTAATAATGCACGTTATATTGCTAACAATATAAGTAATAAGTATAATTATTACAGTTCTAGCGATAATAACTGCATTATATGGGTAATAATGCATGTTACATTGATAATATTGGGAGTAATAAGTATATTTATTATAGTTCTGGCGATCATAACTGCATAATATCGGTAATAATGCATGTTATATTGATAATAATATAAGTAATAAGCATAATTATTACAGTTCTAGCAATAATACCTCCATCATATGGGTAATAATGCATGTTATATTGATAATAATATAAGTAATAAGTATAATTATTACAGTTCTAGCGATAATAACTGCATTATATGGGTAATAATGCATGTTATATTGATAATGATATAAGTAATAAGTATAATTATTACAGTTCTAGCGATAATACCTCCATTATATGGGTAATAATGCATGTTATATTGATAATGATATAAGTAATAAGTATAATTATTACAGTTCTAGCGATAATAACTGCATAATATCGGTAATAATGCACGTTATATTGCTAATAATATAAGAAATAAGTATAATTATTACAGTTCTAGCGATAATAACTGCATTATATGGGTAATAATGCATGTTATATTGATAATATCGGGAGTAATAAGTATAATTATTATAGTTCTAGCGATAATAATAGTAAAATATGGCAAATAGTGCATGTTATATTGATAATATTGGGAGTAATAAGTATATTTATTATGGTTCTAGAGATAATAACTGCATAATATGGGTAATAATGCATGTTATATTGATAATAATATAAGTAATAAGTATAATTATTACAGTTCTAGCGATAATACCTCCATTATATGGGTAATAATGCATGTTATATTGATGATAATGAAAGTAATACGTATATTTATTATAGTTCTAGCGATAATAACTGCATAAAATGGGTAATAATGCAGGTTATATTGAGAATAATATAAGTAATAAGTATAATTATTACAGTTCTGGCGATAATAACTGCATTATATGGGTAATAATGCACGTTATATTGCTAATAGTATAAGTAATAAGTATAATTGTTACAGTTCTTGCGATAATACCTCCATTATATGGGTAATAATGCATGTTATATTGATAATAATATAAGTAATAAGTATAATTATTACAGTTCTAGCGATAATAACTGCATTATATGGGTAATAATGCATGTTATATTGATAATATCGGGAGTAATAAGTATAATTATTATAGTTCTAGCGATAATAATAGTAAAATATGGCAAATAGTGCATGTTATATTGATAATATTGGGAGTAATAAGTATATTTATTATGGTTCCAGAGATAATAACTGCATAATATGGGTAATAATGCATGTTATATTGATAATAATATAAGTAATAAGTATAATTATTACAGTTCTAGCGATAATACCTCCATTATATGGGTAATAATGCATGTTATATTGATGATAATGAAAGTAATACGTATATTTATTATAGTTCTAGCGATAATAACTGCATAATATGGGTAATAATGCATGTTATATTGAGAATAATATAAGTAATAAGTATAATTATTACAGTTCTGGCTATAATAACTGCATTATATGGGTAATAATGCACGTTATATTGCTAATAGTATAAGTAATAAGTATAATTATTACAGTTCTAGCGATAATACCTCCATTATATGGGTAATAATGCATGTTATATTGATAATGATATAAGTAATAAGTATAATTATTACAGTTCTAGCGATAATAACTGCATAATATGGGTAATAATGCACGTTATATTGCTAATAATATAAGTAATAAGTATAATTATTACAGTTCTAGCGATAATAACTGCATTATATGGGTAATAATGCATGTTATATTGATAATATTGGGAGTAATAAGTATATTTATTATGGTTCTAGAGATAATAACTGCATAATATGGGTAATAATGCATGTTATATTGATAATAATATAAGTAATAAGTATAATTATTACAGTTCTAGCGATAATACCTCCATTATATGGGTAATAATGCATGTTATATTGATGATAATGAAAGTAATACGTATATTTATTATAGTTCTAGCGATAATAACTGCATAATATGGGTAATAATGCATGTTATATTGAGAATAATATAAGTAATAAGTATAATTATTACAGTTCTGGCGATAATAACTGCATTATATGGGTAATAATGCACGTTATATTGCTAATAGTATAAGTAATAAGTATAATTGTTACAGTTCTTGCGATAATACCTCCATTATATGGGTAATAATGCATGTTATATTGATAATAATATAAGTAATAAGTATAATTATTACAGTTCTAGCGATAATAACTGCATTATATGGGTAATAATGCATGTTATATTGATAATATCGGGAGTAATAAGTATAATTATTATAGTTCTAGCGATAATAATAGTAAAATATGGCAAATAGTGCATGTTATATTGATAATATTGGGAGTAATAAGTATATTTATTATGATTCCAGAGATAATAACTGCATAATATGGGTAATAATGCATGTTATATTGATAATAATATAAGTAATAAGTATAATTATTACAGTTCTAGCGATAATACCTCCATTATATGGGTAATAATGCATGTTATATTGATGATAATGAAAGTAATACGTATATTTATTATAGTTCTAGCGATAATAACTGCATAATATGGGTAATAATGCATGTTATATTGAGAATAATATAAGTAATAAGTATAATTATTACAGTTCTGGCTATAATAACTGCATTATATGGGTAATAATGCACGTTATATTGCTAATAGTATAAGTAATAAGTATAATTATTACAGTTCTAGCGATAATACCTCCATTATATGGGTAATAATGCATGTTATATTGATAATGATATAAGTAATAAGTATAATTATTACAGTTCTAGCGATAATAACTGCATAATATGGGTAATAATGCACGTTATATTGCTAATAATATAAGTAATAAGTATAATTATTACAGTTCTAGCGATAATAACTGCATTATATGGGTAATAATGCATGTTATATTGATAATATTGGGAGTAATAAGTATATTTATTATGGTTCTAGAGATAATAACTGCATAATATGGGTAATAATGCATGTTATATTGATAGTAATATAAGTAATAAGTATAATTATTACAGTTCTAGCGATAATACCTCCATTATATGGGTAATAATGCATGTTATATTGATGATAATGAAAGTAATACGTATATTTATTATAGTTCTAGCGATAATAACTGCATAATATGGGTAATAATGCATGTTATATTGAGAATAATATAAGTAATAAGTATAATTATTACAGTTCTGGCGATAATAACTGCATTATATGGGTAATAATGCACGTTATATTGCTAATAGTATAAGTAATAAGTATAATTGTTACAGTTCTTGCGATAATACCTCCATTATATGGGTAATAATGCATGTTATATTGATAATAATATAAGTAATAAGTATAATTATTACAGTTCTAGCGATAATAACTGCATTATATGGGTAATAATGCATGTTATATTGATAATATCGGGAGTAATAAGTATAATTATTATAGTTCTAGCGATAATAATAGTAAAATATGGCAAATAGTGCATGTTATATTGATAATAATAAAAGTAATAAGTATATTTATTACAGTTCTATCGATAATAACTGCATAATATGGGTAATAATGCATGTTATATTGATAATAATATAAGTAATAAGTATAATTATTACAGTTCTAGCGATAATAACTGCATTATATGGGTAATAATGCATGTTATATTGATAATATCGGGAGTAATAAGTATAATTATTATAGTTCTAGCGATAATAACTGCATAATATGGGTAATAATGCATGTTATATTGATAATAATATAAGTAATAAGTATAATTATTACAGTTCTAGCGATAGTAACTGCATTATATGGGTAATAATGCACGTTATATTGCTAACAATATAAGTAATAAGTATAATTATTACAGTTCTAGCGATAGTAACTGCATTATATGGGTAATAATGCACGTTATATTGCTAACAATATAAGTAATAAGTATAATTATTACAGTTCTAGCGATAATAACTGCATTATATGGGTAATAATGCATGTTACATTGATAATATTGGGAGTAATAAGTATATTTATTATAGTTCTGGCGATCATAACTGCATAATATGGGTAATAATGCATGTTATATTGATAATAATATAAGTAATAAGCATAATTATTACAGTTCTAGCAATAATACCTCCATTATATGGGTAATAATGCACGTTATATTGCTAACAATATAAGTAATAAGTATAATTATTACAGTTCTAGCGATAATAACTGCATTATATGGGTAATAATGCATGTTATATTGATGATAATTAAAGTAATACGTATATTTATTATAGCTCTAGCGATAATAACTGCATAATATGGGTAATAATGCATGTTATATTGAGAATAATATAAGTAATAAGTATAATTATTACAGTTCTGGCTATAATAACTGCATTATATGGGTAATAATGCACGTTATATTGCTAATAGTATAAGTAATAAGTATAATTATTACAGTTCTAGCGATAATACCTCCATTATATGGGTAATAATGCATGTTATATTGAGAATAATATAAGTAATAAGTATAATTATTACAGTTCTGGCTATAATAACTGCATTATATGGGTAATAATGCACGTTATATTGCTAATAGTATAAGTAATAAGTATAATTATTACAGTTCTAGCGATAATACCTCCATTATATGGGTAATAATGCATGTTATATTGATAATGATATAAGTAATAAGTATAATTATTACAGTTCTAGCGATAATACCTCCATTATATGGGTAATAATGCATGTTATATTGATGATAATGAAAGTAATACGTATATTTATTATAGTTCTAGCGATAATAACTGCATAATATGGGTAATAATGCATGTTATATTGATAATATTGGGAGTAATAAGTATATTTACTATAGTTCTGGCGATCATAACTGCATAATATGGGTAATAATGCATGTTATATTGATAATAATATAAGTAATAAGTATAATTATTACAGTTCTAGCAATAATACCTCCATTATATGGGTAATAATGCACGTTATATTGCTAACAATATAAGTAATAAGTATAATTATTACAGTTCTAGCGATAATAACTGCATTATATGGGTAATAATGCATGTTATATTGATGATAATGAAAGTAATACGTATATTTATTATAGCTCTAGCGATAATAACTGCATAATATGGGTAATAATGCATGTTATATTGAGAATAATATAAGTAATAAGTATAATTATTACAGTTCTAGCGATAATAAATGCATTATATGGGTAATAATGCATGTTACATTGATAATATTGGGAGTAATAAGTATATTTATTATAGTTCTGGCGATCATAACTGCATAATATGGGTAATAATGCATGTTATATGGATAATAATATAAGTAATAAGTATAATTGTTACAGTTCTTGCGATAATACCTCCATTATATGGGTAATAATGCATGTTATATTGATAATAATATAAGTAATAACTATAATTATTACAGTTCTGGTGATAATAACTGCATTATATGGGTAATAATGCACGTTATATTGCTAATAGTATAAGTAATAAGTATAATTATTACAGTTCTAGCGATAATACCTCCATTATATGGGTAATAATGCATGTTATATTGATAATGATATAAGTAATAAGTATAATTATTACAGTTCTAGCGATAATAACTGCATAATATGGGTAATAATGCACGTTATATTGCTAATAATATAAGTAATAAGTATAATTATTACAGTTCTAGCGATAATAACTGCATTATATGGGTAATAATGCATGTTATATTGATAATATTGGGAGTAATAAGTATATTTATTATGGTTCTAGAGATAATAACTGCATAATATGGGTAATAATGCATGTTATATTGATAATAATATAAGTAATAAGTATAATTATTACAGTTCTAGCGATAATACCTCCATTATATGGGTAATAATGCATGTTATATTGATGATAATGAAAGTAATACGTATATTTATTATAGTTCTAGCGATAATAACTGCATAATATGGGTAATAATGCATGTTATATTGAGAATAATATAAGTAATAAGTATAATTATTACAGTTCTGGCGATAATAACTGCATTATATGGGTAATAATGCACGTTATATTGCTAATAGTATAAGTAATAAGTATAATTATTACAGTTCTAGCGATAATACCTCCATTATATGGGTAATAATGCATGTTATATTGATAATGATATAAGTAATAAGTATAATTATTACAGTTCTAGCGATAATACCTCCATTATATGGGTAATAATGCATGTTATATTGATGATAATGAAAGTAATACGTATATTTATTATAGTTCTAGCGATAATAACTGCATAATATGGGTAATAATGCATGTTATATTGATAATATTGGGAGTAATAAGTATATTTACTATAGTTCTTGCGATCATAACTGCATAATATGGGTAATAATGCATGTTATATTGATAATAATATAAGTAATAAGTATAATTATTACAGTTCTAGCAATAATACCTCCATTATATGGGTAATAATGCACGTTATATTGCTAACAATATAAGTAATAAGTATAATTATTACAGTTCTAGCGATAATAACTGCATTATATGGGTAATAATGCATGTTATATTGATGATAATGAAAGTAATACGTATATTTATTATAGCTCTAGCGATAATAACTGCATAATATGGGTAATAATGCATGTTATATTGAGAATAATATAAGTAATAAGTATAATTATTACAGTTCTAGCGATAATAAATGCATTATATGGGTAATAATGCATGTTACATTGATAATATTGGGGGTAATAAGTATATTTATTATAGTTCTGGCGATCATAACTGCATAATATGAGTAATAATGCATGTTATATGGATAATAATATAAGTAATAAGTATAATTGTTACAGTTCTTGCGATAATACCTCCATTATATGGGTAATAATGCATGTTATATTGATAATAATATAAGTAATAACTATAATTATTACAGTTCTGGTGATAATAACTGCATTATATGGGTAACAATGCACGTTATATTGATAACAATATGACTAATAAGTATAAGTATTACAGTTCTAGCGATAGTAACTGCATTATATGGGTAATAATGCACGTTATATTGCTAACAATATAAGTAATAAGTATAATTATTGCAGTTCTAGCGATAATAACTGCATTATATGGGTAATAATGCATGTTATATTGATAATATCGGGAGTAATAAGTATAATTATTATAGTTCTAGCGATAATAATAGTAAAATATGGCAAATAGTGCATGTTATATTGATAATAATAAAAGTAATAAGTATATTTATTACAGTTCTATCGATAATAACTGCATAATATGGGTAATAATGCATGTTATATTGATGATAATAAATGTAATACGTATATTTATTATAGTTCTAGCGATAATAACTGCATAATATGGGTAAGAATGCATGTTATATTGATAATAATATGAGTAATAAGTATAATTATTACAGTTCTAGCGATAGTAACTGCATTATATGGGTAACAATGCACGTTATATTGATAACAATATGAGTAATAAGTATAATTATTACAGTTCTAGCGATAATAACTGCATTACATGGGTAATAATGCATGTTACATTGATAATATTGGGAGTAATAAGTATATTTATTATAGTTCTGGCGATCATAACTGCATAATATGGGTAATAATGCATGTTATATTGATAATAATATAAGTAATAAGTATAATTATTACAGTTCTAGCAATAATACCTCCATTATATGGGTAATAATGCACGTTATATTGCTAACAATATAAGTAATAAGTATAATTATTACAGTTCTAGCGATAATAACTGCATTATATGGGTAATAATGCATGTTATATTGATGATAATGAAAGTAATACGTATATTTATTATAGCTCTAGCGATAATAACTGCATAATATGGGTAATAATGCATGTTATATTGAGAATAATATAAGTAATAAGTATAATTATTACAGTTCTAGCGATAGTAACTGCATTATATTGGTAATAATGCACGTTATATTGCTAACAATATAAGTAATAAGTATAATTATTACAGTTCTAGCGATAATAACTGCATTATATGGGTAATAATGCATGTTACATTGATAATATTGGGAGTAATAAGTATATTTATTATAGTTCTGGCGATCATAACTGCATAATATGGGTAATAATGCATGTTATATTGATAATAATATAAGTAATAAGTATAATTATTACAGTTCTAGCAATAATACCTCCATTATATGGGTAATAATGCACGTTATATTGCTAACAATATAAGTAATAAGTATAATTATTACAGTTCTAGCGATAATAACTGCATTATATGGGTAATAATGCATGTTATATTGATGATAATGAAAGTAATACGTATATTTATTATAGCTCTAGCGATAATAACTGCATAATATGGGTAATAATGCATGTTGTATTGAGAGTAATATAAGTAATAAGTATAATTATTACAGTTCTGGCGATAATAACTGCATTATATGGGTAATAATGCACGTTATATTGCTAATAGTATAAGTAATAAGTATAATTATTACAGTTCTAGCGATAATACCTCCATTATATGGGTAATAATGCATGTTATATTGATAATGATATAAGTAATAAGTATAATTATTACAGTTCTGGCGATAATAACTGCATTATATGGGTAACAATGCACGTTATATTGATAACAATATGAGTAATAAGTATAATTATTACAGTTCTAGCGATAGTAACTGCATTATATGGGTAATAATGCACGTTATATTGCTAACAATATAAGCAATAAGTATAATTATTAGAGTTCTAGCGGTAATAACTGCATTATATGGGTAATAATGCATGTTACATTGATAATATTGGGAGTAATAAGTATATTTATTATAGTTCTGGCGATCATAACTGCATAATATGGGTAATAATGCATGTTATATTGATAATAATATAAGTAATAAGTATAATTATTACAGTTCTGGCAATAATACCTCCATTATATGGGTAATAATGCACGTTATATTGCTAACAATATAAGTAATAAGTATAATTATTACAGTTCTAGCGATAATAACTGCATTATATGGGTAATAATGCATTTTATATTGATAATATCGGGAGTAATAAGTATAATTATTATAGTTCTAGCGATAATAACTACATTATATGGGTAACAATGCACGTTATATTGCTAATAGTATAAGTAATAAGTATAATTATTACAGTTCTAGCGATAATACCTCTATTATATGGGTAATAATGCATGTTATATTGATAATGATATAAGTAATAAGTATAATTATTACAGTTCTATCGATAATAACTGCATAATATGGGTAATAATGCATGTTATATTGATAATAATATAAGTAATAAGCATAATTATTACAGTTCTAGCAATAATACCTCCATTATATGGGTAATAATGCACGTTATATTGCTAACAATATAAGTAATAAGTATAATTATTACAGTTCTAGCGATAATAACTGCATTATATGGGTAATAATGCATGTTATATTGATGATAATGAAAGTAATACGTATATTTATTATAGCTCTAGCGATAATAACTGCATAATATGGGTAATAATGCATGTTATATTGATAATATTGGGAGTAATAAGTATATTTATTATAGTTCTGGCGATCATAACAGCATAATATGGGTAATAATGCATGTTATATTGATAATAATATAAGTAATAAGCATAATTATCACAGTTCTAGCAATAATACCTCCATTATATGGGTAATAATGCACGTTATATTGCTTACAATATAAGTAATAAGTATAATTATTACAGTTCTAGCGATAATAACTGCATTATATGGGTAATAATGCATGTTATGTTGATGATAATGAAAGTAATACGTATATTTATTATAGCTCTAGCGATAATAACTGCATAATATGGGTAATAATGCATGTTATATTGAGAATAATATAAGTAATAAGTATAATTATTACAGTTCTGGCTATAATAACTGCATTATATGGGTAATAATGCACGTTATATTGCTAATAGTATAAGTAATAAGTATAATTATTACAGTTCTAGCGATAATACCTCCATTATATGGGTAATAATGCATGTTATATTGATAATGATATAAGTAATAAGTATAATTATTACAGTTCTAGCGATAATAACTGCATAATATGGGTAATAATGCACGTTATATTGCTAATAATATAAGCAATAAGTATAATTATTACAGTTCTAGCGATAATAACTGCATTATATGGGTAATAATGCATGTTATATTGATGATAATGAAAGCAATACGTATATTTATTATAGTTCTAGCGATAATAACTGCATAATATGGGTAATAATGCATGTTATATTGAGAATAATATAAGTAATAAGTATAATTATTACAGTTCTAGCGATAATACCTCCATTATATGGGTAATAATGCATGTTATATTGATAATGATATAAGTAATAAGTATAATTATTACAGTTCTAGCGATAATAACTGCATTATATGGGTAACAATGCACGTTATATTGATAACAATATGAGTAATAAGTATAATTATTACAGTTCTAGCGATAGTAACTGCATTATATGGGTAATAATGCACGTTATATTGCTAACAATATAAGCAATAAGTATAATTATTAGAGTTCTAGCGGTAATAACTGCATTATATGGGTAATAATGCATGTTACATTGATAATATTGGGAGTAATAAGTATATTTATTATAGTTCTGGCGATCATAACTGCATAATATGGGTAATAATGCATGTTATATTGATAATAATATAAGTAATAAGTATAATTATTACAGTTCTGGCAATAATACCTCCATTATATGGGTAATAATGCACGTTATATTGCTAACAATATAAGTAATAAGTATAATTATTACAGTTCTAGCGATAATAACTGCATTATATGGGTAATAATGCATTTTATATTGATAATATCGGGAGTAATAAGTATAATTATTATAGTTCTAGCGATAATAACTGCATTATATGGGTAACAATGCACGTTATATTGCTAATAGTATAAGTAATAAGTATAATTATTACAGTTCTAGCGATAATACCTCTATTATATGGGTAATAATGCATGTTATATTGATAATGATATAAGTAATAAGTATAATTATTACAGTTCTATCGATAATAACTGCATAATATGGGTAATAATGCATGTTATATTGATAATAATATAAGTAATAAGCATAATTATTACAGTTCTAGCAATAATACCTCCATTATATGGGTAATAATGCACGTTATATTGCTAACAATATAAGTAATAAGTATAATTATTACAGTTCTAGCGATAATAACTGCATTATATGGGTAATAATGCATGTTATATTGATGATAATGAAAGTAATACGTATATTTATTATAGCTCTAGCGATAATAACTGCATAATATGGGTAATAATGCATGTTATATTGATAATATTGGGAGTAATAAGTATATTTATTATAGTTCTGGCGATCATAACAGCATAATATGGGTAATAATGCATGTTATATTGATAATAATATAAGTAATAAGCATAATTATTACAGTTCTAGCAATAATACCTCCATTATATGGGTAATAATGCACGTTATATTGCTAACAATATAAGTAATAAGTATAATTATTACAGTTCTAGCGATAATAACTGCATTATATGGGTAATAATGCATGTTATATTGATGATAATGAAAGTAATACGTATATTTATTATAGCTCTAGCGATAATAACTGCATAATATGGGTAATAATGCATGTTATATTGAGAATAATATAAGTAATAAGTATAATTATTACAGTTCTGGCTATAATAACTGCATTATATGGGTAATAATGCACGTTATATTGCTAATAGTATAAGTAATAAGTATAATTATTACAGTTCTAGCGATAATACCTCCA
The DNA here is from genome assembly GCA_963576845.1 of Megachile leachella. Lineage (NCBI taxonomy): Eukaryota > Metazoa > Arthropoda > Insecta > Hymenoptera > Megachilidae > Megachile > Megachile leachella. The sequence continues at coordinate 400,866 of CAUYWW010000072.1, forward strand.
TTATATGGGTAATAATGCATGTTATATTGATAATGATATAAGTAATAAGTATAATTATTACAGTTCTAGCGATAATAACTGCATAATATGGGTAATAATGCACGTTATATTGCTAATAATATAAGTAATAAGTATAATTATTACAGTTCTAGCGATAATAACTGCATTATATGGGTAATAATGCATGTTATATTGATGATAATGAAAGCAATACGTATATTTATTATAGTTCTAGCGATAATAACTGCATAATATGGGTAATAATGCATGTTATATTGAGAATAATATAAGTAATAAGTATAATTATTACAGTTCTAGCGATAATACCTCCATTATATGGGTAATAATGCATGTTATATTGATAATGATATAAGTAATAAGTATAATTATTACAGTTCTAGCGATAATAACTGCATAATATGGGTAATAATGCACGTTATATTGCTAATAATATAAGTAATAAGTATAATTATTACAGTTCTAGCGATAATAACTGCATTATATGGGTAATAATGCATGTTATATTGATAATATCGGGAGTAATAAGTATAATTATTATAGTTCTAGCGATAATAATTGTAAAATATGGCAAATAGTGCATGTTATATTGATAATATTGGGAGTAATAAGTATATTAATTATGGTTCTAGAGATAATAACTGCATAATATGGGTAATACTGCATGTTATATTGATAATAATATAAGTAATAAGTATAATTATTACAGTTCTAGCGATAATACCTCCATTATATGGGTAATAATGCATGTTATATTGATGATAATGAAAGTAATACGTATATTTATTATAGTTCTAGCGATAATAACTGCATAATATGGGTAATAATGCATGTTATATTGATAATATTGGGAGTAATAAGTATATTTACTATAGTTCTGGCGATCATAACTGCATAATATGGGTAATAATGCATGTTATATTGATAATAATATAAGTAATAAGTATAATTATTACAGTTCTAGCAATAATACCTCCATTATATGGGTAATAATGCACGTTATATTGCTAACAATATAAGTAATAAGTATAATTATTACAGTTCTAGCGATAATAACTGCATTATATGGGTAATAATGCATGTTATATTGATGATAATGAAAGTAATACGTATATTTATTATAGCTCTAGCGATAATAACTGCATAATATGGGTAATAATGCATGTTATATTGAGAATAATATAAGTAATAAGTATAATTATTACAGTTCTAGCGATAATAACTGCATTATATGGGTAATAATGCATGTTACATTGATAATATTGGGAGTAATAAGTATATTTATTATAGTTCTGGCGATCATAACTGCATAATATGGGTAATAATGCATGTTATATTGATAATAATATAAGTAATAAGTATAATTGTTACAGTTCTTGCGATAATACCTCCATTATATGGGTAATAATGCATGTTATATTGATAATAATATAAGTAATAACTATAATTATTACAGTTCTGGTGATAATAACTGCATTATATGGGTAACAATGCACGTTATATTGATAACAATATGACTAATAAGTATAAGTATTACAGTTCTAGCGATAGTAACTGCATTATATGGGTAATAATGCACGTTATATTGCTAACAATATAAGTAATAAGTATAATTATTGCAGTTCTAGCGATAATAACTGCATTATATGGGTAATAATGCATGTTATATTGATAATATCGGGAGTAATAAGTTGTAACGTAGTCGTTTTCTGTCCGGCCGCGTTGCCTGGCAACGCGGTGGAGTCGCGACTCGCGGGCCCCCTGGTGCCGGACGCTTCAGCGAGCCAGGGTTGACGCGAGGGAGCCGATCGCGGTGCGGAAGGGAACTGGTCGCAGGGTAGAGAGAGAGAACGCATGTTGTACTATGAAAATATAAATGAAGATTTATTATGAGCTATAGGGGTATCTATGTATATACAAGAAGCTATGGTTTTGGCGGCTTTTCCGCGGCGGTCGACGTCGACGGTGTCGCTCCGGCCGGGCCTGGCAGGACGGCGGTCTCGCTGCTGGACTTCTAAAATTTAATAAGACAGGGTTTCAATTTATTCGCGTAGCGGCGGCGCAAAACTTATGTACTAGGTTCCTACCTAACGCTTACAATCTATCTTATAACCTACGCTTACCTATCGCTCGTACAATCTAACTTACATACTATATCGCTCGCAATTCGGACACGGGGCTCGGTCGCGGGTCAGCCGGTATTCGCAGCGGGATCGCGGAGACGCATTCGCGGGTCGGTCGGTCGGTCGGTCGGGGGAATACGCTCGCGGTTCGCGCTCGCGGATCGGACGGCTGAAACGGTTCGCGGATCTTAGCACTAGGGTTCGCGCTCAAGAGGAGGAGAGAGAAGGAGAGTAATAAACCACAGGGTAAAGTGGCCACTTCTGGCCTTGCGTAGCTCTTATTAAAACCAAGAACCTTCGTATATTCTACGCCGTGGCCTTGCCGACGACGTCTTGTCCGCCCTCGGCTTCGTTCCCCCGGGCCTTGCCGCAAGGGAACTATACCGGCGGACCGTTGCTGCTCTGGCGGTTAGGTGGCTTCCGCGCCGTGGCCTTGCCGACGGTGCGTCGTCCACCCTCAGCTTCCCTTCCTCGGGCCTTGCCGCAAGAAAGTCCAGCTGGGTGACCGCTGCTCCTGGAGGCCAGGTAGACTTGGCGTCGTGGCCTTGCCGACGACACGTTGTCCACCCTCAGCTTCCCTTCCTCGGGCCTTGCCACAAGGAAGTCCAGCTGGATGGCTAGCTCCTTCCCGGCGGTCCGGTGGACTTCGCGCCGTGGCCTTACCGACGACACGTTGTCCACCCCCTGCCTCTCTTTCCTCGGGCCTTGCCGCAAGGGAATCGAAGCCGGGTTGACCGTTGGCTCGCGTCTCCTCCTGCCGTGGAACCAGGCCTGACCGTAGTTCCTTGGCGGCGGAGTCGTCGAGGGTTGGCGCGGTCAGCTCTGGTGCGTGGCCTAACCGCACACACCATTGCCGACCTCCAGCCTTCCTAGCCCGGGCCTGACCGCAGACCAGGAAAGCCTTACTGCCGTGGAGCGGACCTCCGAGGAGGTCCTGCTCGGGGCCGAAGCCCCGAGTCAACTCAATCGATTTCGCGATCGATCGCTGCCTAAATAGTCTCGCGTCTCCCTGGGTGGTCTTGGTGGGGGATCCCCACCTCGCGGTGCGCGGCTGACGGTGCGTGATCGACGGATCGCGGTTGACGGCGCGCGGTTAACGGGGCACGGTGAGACGGTGCGTGACGTATTCGTCACAAAGTATAATTATTATAGTTCTAGCGATAATAATAGTAAAATATGGCAAATAGTGCATGTTATATTGATAATAATAAAAGTAATAAGTATATTTATTACAGTTCTATCGATAATAACTGCATAATATGGGTAATAATGCATGTTATATTGATGATAATAAATGTAATACGTATATTTATTATAGTTCTAGCGATAATAACTGCATAATATGGGTAAGAATGCATGTTATATTGATAATAATATGAGTAATAAGTATAATTATTACAGTTCTAGCGATAGTAACTGCATTATATGGGTAATAATGCACGTTATATTGCTAACAATATAAGTAATAAGTATAATTATTACAGTTCTAGCGATAATAACTGCATTACATGGGTAATAATGCATGTTACATTGATAATATTGGGAGTAATAAGTATATTTACTATAGTTCTGGCGATCATAACTGCATAATATGGGTAATAATGCATGTTATATTGATAATAATATAAGTAATAAGTATAATTATTACAGTTCTAGCAATAATACCTCCATTATATGGGTAATAATGCACGTTATATTGCTAACAATATAAGTAATAAGTATAATTATTACAGTTCTAGCGATAATAACTGCATTATATGGGTAATAATGCATGTTATATTGATGATAATGAAAGTAATACGTATATTTATTATAGCTCTAGCGATAATAACTGCATAATATGGGTAATAATGCATGTTATATTGAGAATAATATAAGTAATAAGTATAATTATTACAGTTCTAGCGATAGTAACTGCATTATGTGGGTAATAATGCACGTTATATTGCTAACAATGTAAGTAATAAGTATAATTATTACAGTTCTAGCGATAATAACTGCATTATATGGGTAATAATGCATGTTACATTGATAATATTGGGAGTAATAAGTATATTTATTATAGTTCTGGCGATCATAACTGCATAATATGGGTAATAATGCATGTTATATTGATAATAATATAAGTAATAAGTATAATTATTACAGTTCTAGCAATAATACCTCCATTATATGGGTAATAATGCACGTTATATTGCTAACAATATAAGTAATAAGTATAATTATTACAGTTCTAGCGATAATAACTGCATTATATGGGTAATAATGCATGTTATATTGATGCTAATGAAAGTAATACGTATATTTATTATAGCTCTAGCGATAATAACTGCATAATATGGGTAATAATGCATGTTATATTGAGAATAATATAAGTAATAAGTATAATTATTACAGTTCTGGCGATAATAACTGCATTATATGGGTAATAATGCACGTTATATTGCTAATAGTATAAGTAATAAGTATAATTATTACAGTTCTAGCGATAATACCTCCATTATATGGGTAATAATGCATGTTATATTGATAATGATATAAGTAATAAGTATAATTATTACAGTTCTAACGATAATAACTGCATAATATGGGTAATAATGCATGTTATATTGAGAATAATATAAGTAATAAGTATAATTATTACAGTTCTGGCGATAATAACTGCATTATATGGGTAACAATGCACGTTATATTGCTAATAGTATAAGTAATTAGTATATTTATTACAGTTCTAGCGATAATAACTGCATTATATGGGTAATAATGCATGTTATATTGATAATATCGGGAGTAATAAGTATAATTATTATAGTTCTAGCGATAATAATAGTAAAATATGGCAAATAGTGCATGTTATATTGATAATAATAAAAGTAATAAATATATTTATTACAGTTCTATCGATAATAACTGCATAATATGGGTAATAATGCATGTTATATTGATGATAATAAAAGTAATACGTATATTTATTATAGTTCTAGCGATAATAACTGCATAATATGGGTAATAATGCATGTTATATTGAGAATAATATAAGTAATAAGTATAATTATTACAGTTCTGGCGATAATAACTGCATTATATGGGTAACAATGCACGTTATATTGATAACAATATGAGTAATAAGTATAATTATTACAGTTCTAGCGATAATAACTGCATTACATGGGTAATAATGCATGTTACATTGATAATATTGGGAGTAATAAGTATATTTATTATAGTTCTGGCGATCATAACTGCATAATATGGGTAATAATGCATGTTATATTGATAATAATATAAGTAATAAGTATAATTATTACAGTTCTAGCAATAATACCTCCATTATATGGGTAATAATGCACGTTATATTGCTAACAATATAAGTAATAAGTATAATTATTACAGTTCTAGCGATAATAACTGCATTATATGGGTAATAATGCATGTTATATTGATGATAATGAAAGTAATACGTATATTTATTATAGCTCTAGCGATAATAACTGCATAATATGGGTAATAATGCATGTTATATTGAGAATAATATAAGTAATAAGTATAATTATTACAGTTCTAGCGATAATAACGGCATTATATGGGTAATAATGCATGTTATATTGATGATAATGAAAGTAATACGTATATTTATTATAGCTCTAGCGATAATAACTGCATAATATGGGTAATAATGCATGTTATATTGAGAATAATATAAGTAATAAGTATAATTATTACAGTTCTGGCGATAATAACTGCATTATATGGGTAATAATGCACGTTATATTGCTAATAGTATAAGTAATAAGTATAATTATTACAGTTCTAGCGATAATACCTCCATTATATGGGTAATAATGCATGTTATATTGATAATGATATAAGTAATAAGTATAATTATTACAGTTCTAGCGATAATAACTGCATAATATGGGTAATAATGCACGTTATATTGCTAATAATATAAGTAATGAGTACAATTATTACAGTTCTAGCGATAATAACTGCATTATATCGGTAATAATGCATGTTATATTGATAATAATGTAAGTAATAAGTATAATTATTACAGTTCTAGCGATAATAACTGCATTATATGGGTAATAATGCATTTTATATTGATAATATCGGGAGTAATAAGTATAATTATTATAGTTCTAGCGATAATAACTGCATTATATGGGTAACAATGCACGTTATATTGCTAATAGAATAAGTAATAAGTATAATTATTACAGTTCTAGCGATAATACCTCTATTATATGGGTAATAATGCATGTTATATTGATAATGATATAAGTAATAAGTATAATTATTACAGTTCTATCGATAATAACTGCATAATATGGGTAATAATGCATGTTATATTGATGATAATAAATGTAATACGTATATTTATTATAGTTCTAGCGATAATAACTGCATAATATGGGTAATAATGCACGTTATATTGCTAATAATATAAGTAATGAGTACAATTATTACAGTTCTAGCGATAATAACTGCATTATATGGGTAATAATGCATGTTATATTGATAATATCGGGAGTAATAAGTATATTTATTATAGTTCTAGCGATAATAACTGCATAATATGGGTAATAATGCATGTTATATTGATAATAATATGAGTAATAAGTATAATTATTACAGTTCTAGCGATAGTAACTGCATTATATGGGTAATAATGCACGTTATATTGCTAACAATATAAGTAATAAGCATAATTATTACAGTTCTAGCGATAATACCTCCATTATATGGGTAATAATGCATGTTACATTGATAATATTGGGAGTAATAAGTATATTTATTATAGTTCTGGCGATCATAACTGCATAATATGGGTAATAATGCATGTTATATTGATAATAATATAAGTAATAAGTATAGTTATTACAGTTCTAGCAATAATACCTCCATTATATGGGTAATAATGCACGTTATATGGCCAACAATATAAGTAATAAGTATAATTATTACAGTTCTAGCGATAATAACTGCATTATATGGGTAATAATGCATGTTATATTGATGATAATGAAAGTAATACGTATATTTATTATAGCTCTAGCGATAATAACTGCATAATATGGGTAATAATGCATGTTATATTGAGAATAATATAAGTAATAAGTATAATTATTACAGTTCTAGCGATAATAACGGCATTATATGGGTAATAATACATGTTATATTGATGATAATGAAAGTAATACGTATATTTATTATAGCTCTAGCGATAATAACTGCATAATATGGGTAATAATGCATGTTATATTGAGAATAATATAAGTAATAAGTATAATTATTACAGTTCTGGCGATAATAACTGCATTATATGGGTAATAATGCACGTTATATTGCTAATAGTATAAGTAATAAGTATAATTATTACAGTTCTAGCGATAATACCTCCATTATATGGGTAATAATGCATGTTATATTGATAATGATATAAGTAATAAGTATAATTATTACAGTTCTAGCGATAATAACTGCATAATATGGGTAATAATGCACGTTATATTGCTAATAATATAAGTAATGAGTACAATTATTACAGTTCTAGCGATAATAACTGCATTATATCGGTAATAATGCATGTTATATTGATAATAATATAAGTAATAAGTATAATTATTACAGTTCTAGCGATAATAACTGCATTATATGGGTAATAATGCATGTTATATTGATAATATCGGGAGTAATAAGTATAATTATTATAGTTCTAGCGATAATAATAGTAAAATATGGCAAATAGTGCATGTTATATTGATAATAATAAAAGTAATAAGTATATTTATTACAGTTCTATCGATAATAACTGCATAATATGGGTAATAATGCATGTTATATTGATGATAATGAAAGTAATACGTATATTTATTATAGTTCTAGCGATAATAACTGCATAATATGGGTAATAATGCATGTTATATTGAGAATAATATAAGTAATAAGTATAATTATTACAGTTCTGGCGATAATAACTGCATTATATGGGTAATAATGCACGTTATATTGCTAATAGTATAAGTAATAAGTATAATTGTTACAGTTCTTGCGATAATACCTCCATTATATGGGTAATAATGCATGTTATATTGATAATAATATAAGTAATAAGTATAATTATTACAGTTCTAGCGATAATAACTGCATTATATGGGTAATAATGCATGTTATATTGATAATATCGGGAGTAATAAGTATAATTATTATAGTTCTAGCGATAATAATAGTAAAATATGGCAAATAGTGCATGTTATATTGATAATAATAAAAGTAATAAATATATTTATTACAGTTCTATCGATAATAACTGCATAATATGGGTAATAATGCATGTTATATTGATGATAATAAATGCAATACGTATATTTATTATAGTTCTAGCGATAATAACTGCATAATATGGGTAATAATGCATGTTATATTGATAATAATCTAAGTAATAAGTATAATTATTACAGTTCTAGCGATAATAACTGCATTATATGGGTAATAATGCACGTTATATTGCTAACAATATAAGTAATAAGTATAATTATTACAGTTCTAGCGATAATAACTGCATTATATGGGTAATAATGCATGTTATATTGATAATATCGGGAGTAATAAGTATAATTATTATAGTTCTAGCGACAATAACTGCATTATATGGGTAACAATGCACGTTATATTGCTAATAGTATAAGTAATAAGTATAATTATTACAGTTCTAGCGATAATACCTCTATTATATGGGTAATAATGCACGTTATATTGCTAACAATATAAGTAATAAGTATAATTATTACAGTTCTAGCGATAATAACTGCATTATATGGGTAATAATGCATGTTATATTGATGATAATGAAAGTAATACGTATATTTATTATAGCTCTAGCGATAATAACTGCATAATATGGGTAATAATGCATGTTATATTGAGAATAATATAAGTAATAAGTATAATTATTACAGTTCTGGCGATAATAACTGCATTATATGGGTAATAATGCACGTTATATTGCTAATAGTATAAGTAATAAGTATAATTATTACAGTTCTAGCGATAATACCTCCATTATATGGGTAATAATGCATGTTATATTGATAATGATATAAGTAATAAGTATAATTATTACAGTTCTGGCGATAATAACTGCATTATATGGGTAACAATGCACGTTATATTGATAACAATATGAGTAATAAGTATAATTATTACAGTTCTAGCGATAGTAACTGCATTATATGGGTAATAATGCACGTTATATTGCTAACAATATAAGCAATAAGTATAATTATTAGAGTTCTAGCGGTAATAACTGCATTATATGGGTAATAATGCATGTTACATTGATAATATTGGGAGTAATAAGTATATTTATTATAGTTCTGGCGATCATAACTGCATAATATGGGTAATAATGCATGTTATATTGATAATAATATAAGTAATAAGTATAATTATTACAGTTCTGGCAATAATACCTCCATTATATGGGTAATAATGCACGTTATATTGCTAACAATATAAGTAATAAGTATAATTATTACAGTTCTAGCGATAATAACTGCATTATATGGGTAATAATGCATTTTATATTGATAATATCGGGAGTAATAGGTATAATTATTATAGTTCTAGCGATAATAACTGCATTATATGGGTAACAATGCACGTTATATTGCTAATAGTATAAGTAATAAGTATAATTATTACAGTTCTAGCGATAATACCTCTATTATATGGGTAATAATGCATGTTATATTGATAATGATATAAGTAATAAGTATAATTATTACAGTTCTATCGATAATAACTGCATAATATGGGTAATAATGCATGTTATATTGATGATAATAAATGTAATACGTATATTTATTATAGTTCTAGCGATAATAACTGCATAATATGGGTAATAATGCACGTTATATTGCTAATAATATAAGTAATGAGTACAATTATTACAGTTCTAGCAATAATAACTGCATTATATGGGTAATAATGCATGTTATATTGATAATATCGGGAGTAATAAGTATATTTATTATAGTTCTAGCGATAATAACTGCATAATATGGGTAATAATGCATGTTATATTGATAATAATATGAGTAATAAGTATAATTATTACAGTTCTAGCGATAGTAACTGCATTATATGGGTAATAATGCACGTTATATTGCTAACAATATAAGTAATAAGCATAATTATTACAGTTCTAGCGATAATACCTCCATTATATGGGTAATAATGCATGTTACATTGATAATATTGGGAGTAATAAGTATATTTATTATAGTTCTGGCAATAATACCTCCATTATATGGGTAATAATGCACGTTATATTGCTAACAATATAAGTAATAAGTATAATTATTACAGTTCTAGCGATCATAACTGCATAATATGGGTAATAATGCATGTTATATTGATAATAATATAAGTAATAAGTATAGTTATTACAGTTCTAGCAATAATACCTCCATTATATGGGTAATAATGCACGTTATATTGCTAACAATATAAGTAATAAGTATAATTATTACAGTTCTAGCGATAATAACTGCATTATATGGGTAATAATGCATGTTATATTGATGATAATGAAAGTAATACGTATATTTATTATAGCTCTAGCGATAATAACTGCATAATATGGGTAATAATGCATGTTATATTGAGAATAATATAAGTAATAAGTATAATTATTACAGTTCTAGCGATAATAACGGCATTATATGGGTAATAATGCATGTTATATTGATGATAATGAAAGTAATACGTATATTTATTACAGTTCTAGCGATAATAACTGCATTATATCGGTAATAATGCATGTTATATTGATAATAATATAAGTAATAAGTATAATTATTACAGTTCTAGCGATAATAACTGCATAATATGGGTAATAATGCACGTTATATTGCTAATAATATAAGTAATGAGTACAATTATTACAGTTCTAGCGATAATAACTGCATTATATCGGTAATAATGCATGTTATATTGATAATAATATAAGTAATAAGTATAATTATTATAGTTCTAGCGATAATAACTGCATTATATGGGTAACAATGCACGTTATATTGCTAATAGTATAAGTAATAAGTATAATTATTACAGTTCTAGCGATAATACCTCTATTATATGGGTAATAATGCATGTTATATTGATAATGATATAAGTAATAAGTATAATTATTACAGTTCTATCGATAATAACTGCATAATATGGGTAATAATGCATGTTATATTGATGATAATAAATGTAATACGTATATTTATTATAGTTCTAGCGATAATAACTGCATAATATGGGTAATAATGCACGTTATATTGCTAATAGTATAAGTAATAAGTATAATTATTACAGTTCTAGCGATAATACCTCCATTATATGGGTAATAATGCATGTTATATTGATAATATCGGGAGTAATAAGTATATTTATTATAGTTCTAGCGATAATAACTGCATAATATGGGTAATAATGCATGTTATATTGATAATAATATGAGTAATAAGTATAATTATTACAGTTCTAGCGATAGTAACTGCATTATATGGGTAATAATGCACGTTATATTGCTAACAATATAAGTAATAAGCATAATTATTACAGTTCTAGCGATAATACCTCCATTATATGGGTAATAATGCATGTTACATTGATAATATTGGGAGTAATAAGTATATTTATTATAGTTCTGGCGATCATAACTGCATAATATGGGTAATAATGCATGTTATATTGATAATAATATAAGTAATAAGTATAGTTATTACAGTTCTAGCAATAATACCTCCATTATATGGGTAATAATGCACGTTATATTGCTAACAATATAAGTAATAAGTATAATTATTACAGTTCTAGCGATAATAACTGCATTATATGGGTAATAATGCATGTTATATTGATGATAATGAAAGTAATACGTATATTTATTATAGCTCTAGCGATAATAACTGCATAATATGGGTAATAATGCATGTTATATTGAGAATAATATAAGTAATAAGTATAATTATTACAGTTCTAGCGATAATAACGGCATTATATGGGTAATAATACATGTTATATTGATGATAATGAAAGTAATACGTATATTTATTATAGCTCTAGCGATAATAACTGCATAATATGGGTAATAATGCATGTTATATTGAGAATAATATAAGTAATAAGTATAATTATTACAGTTCTGGCGATAATAACTGCATTATATGGGTAATAATGCACGTTATATTGCTAATAGTATAAGTAATAAGTATAATTATTACAGTTCTAGCGATAATACCTCCATTATATGGGTAATAATGCATGTTATATTGATAATGATATAAGTAATAAGTATAATTATTACAGTTCTAGCGATAATAACTGCATAATATGGGTAATAATGCACGTTATATTGCTAATAATATAAGTAATGAGTACAATTATTACAGTTCTAGCGATAATAACTGCATTATATCGGTAATAATGCATGTTATATTGATAATAATATAAGTAATAAGTATAATTATTACAGTTCTAGCGATAATAACTGCATTATATGGGTAATAATGCATGTTATATTGATAATATCGGGAGTAATAAGTATAATTATTATAGTTCTAGCGATAATAATAGTAAAATATGGCAAATAGTGCATGTTATATTGATAATAATAAAAGTAATAAGTATATTTATTACAGTTCTATCGATAATAACTGCATAATATGGGTAATAATGCATGTTATATTGATGATAATAAAAGTAATACGTATATTTATTATAGTTCTAGCGATAATAACTGCATAATATGGGTAATAATGCATGTTATATTGATAATAATATAAGTAATAAGTATAAATATTACAGTTCTAGCGATAATAACTGCATTATATGGGTAATAATGCACGTTATATTGCTAACAATATAAGTAATAAGTATAATTATTACAGTTCTAGCGATAATAACTGCATTATATGGGTAAAAATGCATGTTATATTGATAATATTGGGAGTAATAAGTATATTTATTATGGTTCTAGAGATAATAACTGCATAATATGGGTAATAATGCATGTTATATTGATAATACTATAAGTAATAAGTATAATTATTACAGTTCTAGCGATAATACCTCCATTATATGGGTAATAATGCATGTTATATTGATGATAATGAAAGTAATACGTATATTTATTATAGATCTAGCGATAATAACTGCATAATATGGGTAATAATGCATGTTATATTGAGAATAATATAAGTAATAAGTATAATTATTACAGTTCTGGCGATAATAACTGCATTATATGGGTAATAATGCACGTTATATTGCTAATAGTATATTTAATAAGTATAATTGTTACAGTTCTTGCGATAATACCTCCATTATATGGGTAATAATGCATGTTATATTGATAATAATATAAGTAATAAGTATAATTATTACAGTTCTAGCGATAATAACTGCATTATATGGGTAATAATGCATGTTATATTGATAATATCGGGAGTAATAAGTATAATTATTATAGTTCTAGCGATAATAATAGTAAAATATGGCAAATAGTGCATGTTATATTGATAATAATAAAAGTAATAAATATATTTATTACAGTTCTATCGATAATAACTGCATAATATGGGTAATAATGCATGTTATATTGATGATAATAAATGTAATACGTATATTTATTATAGTTCTAGCGATAATAACTGCATAATATGGGTAATAATGCATGTTATATTGATAATAATCTAAGTAATAAGTATAATTATTACAGTTCTAGCGATAATAACTGCATTATATGGGTAATAATGCACGTTATATTGCTAACAATATAAGTAATAAGTATAATTATTACAGTTCTAGCGATAATAACTGCATTATATGGGTAATAATGCATGTTATATTGATAATATCGGGAGTAATAAGTATAATTATTATAGTTCTAGCGACAATAACTGCATTATATGGGTAACAATGCACGTTATATTGCTCATAGTATAAGTAATAAGTATAATTATTACAGTTCTAGCGATAATACCTCTATTATATGGGCAATAATGCATGTTATATTGATGATAATGAAAGTAATACGTATATTTATTATAGTTCTAGCGATAATAACTGCAAATAATATGGGTAATAATGCATGTTATATTGAGAATAATATAAGTAGTAAGTATAATTATTACAGTTCTAGCGATAATAACTGCATAATATGGGTAATAATGCACGTTATATTGCTAATAATATAAGTAGTGAGTACAATTATTACAGTTCTAGCGATAATAACTGCATTATATGGGTAATAATGCATGTTATATTGATAATATCGGGAGTAATAAGTATAATTATTATAGTTCTAGCGATAATAATAGTAAAATATGGCAAATAGTGCATGTTATATTGATAATAATAAAAGTGATAAGTATATTTATTACAGTTCTATCGATAATAACTGCATAATATGGGTAATAATGCATGTTATATTGATGATAATAAATGTAATACGTATATTCATTATAGTTCTAGCGATAATAACTGCATAATATGGGTAATAATGCATGTTATATTGATAACAATATGAGTAATAAGTATAATTATTACAGTTCTAGCGATAGTAACTGCATTATATGGGTAATAATGCATGTTATATTGATGATAATGAAAGTAATACGTATATTTATTATAGCTCTAGCGATAATAACTGCATAATATGGGTAATAATGCATGTTATATTGAGAATAATATAAGTAATAAGTATAATTATTACAGTTCTAGCGATAATAACTGCATTATATGGGTAATAATGCATGTTATATTGATGATAATGAAAGTAATACGTATATTTATTATAGCTCTAGCGATAATAACTGCATAATATGGGTAATAATGCATGTTATATTGAGAATAATATAAGTAATAAGTATAATTATTACAGTTCTGGCGATAATAACTGCATTATATGGGTAATAATGCACGTTATATTGCTAATAGTATAAGTAATAAGTATAATTATTACAGTTCTAGCGATAATACCTCCATTATATGGGTAATAATGCATGTTATATTGATAATGATATAAGTAATAAGTATTATTATTACAGTTCTAGCGATAATAACTGCATAATATGGGTAATAATGCACGTTATATTGCTAATAATATAAGTAATGAGTACAATTATTACAGTTCTAGCGATAATAACTGCATTATATGGGTAATAATGCATGTTATATTGATAATAATATAAGTAATAAGTATAATTATTACAGTTCTAGCGATAATAACTGCATTATATGGGTAATAATGCATGTTATATTGATAATATCGGGAGTAATAAGTATAATTATTATAGTTCTAGCGATAATAATAGTAAAATATGGCAAATAGTGCATGTTATATTGATAATAATAAAAGTAATAAGTATATTTATTACAGTTCTATCGATAATAACTGCATAATATGGGTAATAATGCATGTTATATTGATGATAATAAAAGTAATACGTATATTTATTATAGTTCTAGCGATAATAACTGCATAATATGGGTAATAATGCATGTTATATTGATAATAATATAAGTAATAAGTATAATTATTACAGTTCTAGCGATAATAACTGCATTATATGGGTAATAATGCACGTTATATTCCCAACAACATAAGTAATAAGTATAATTATTACAGTTCTAGCGATAATAACTGCATTATATGGGTAAAAATGCATGTTATATTGATAATATTGGGAGTAATAAGCATATTTATTATGGTTCTAGAGATAATAACTGCATAATATGGGTAATAATGCATGTTATATTGATAATAATATAAGTAATAAGTATAATTATTACAGTTCTAGCGATAATACCTCCATTATATGGGTAATAATGCACGTTATATTGCTAACAATATAAGTAATAAGTATAATTATTACAGTTCTAGCGATAATAACTGCATTATATGGGTAATAATGCATGTTATATTGATGATAATGAAAGTAATACGTATATTTATTATAGCTCTAGCGATAATAACTGCATAATATGGGTAATAATGCATGTTATATTGATAATAATATAAGTAATAAGTATAATTATTACCGTTCTAGCAATAATACCTCCATTATATGGGTAATAATGCACGTTATATTGCTAACAATATAAGTAATAAGTATAATTATTACAGTTCTAGCGATTATAACTGCATTATATGGGTAATAATGCATGTTATATTGATGATAATGAAAGTAATACGTATATTTATTATAGCTCTAGCGATAATAACTGCATAATATGGGTAATAATGCATGTTATATTGAGAATAATATAAGTAATAAGTATAATTATTACAGTTCTAGCGATAATAACTGCATTATATGGGTAATAATGCATGTTATATTGATGATAATGAAAGTAATACGTATATTTATTATAGCTCTAGCGATAATAACTGCATAATATGGGTAATAATGCATGTTATATTGAGAATAATATAAGTAATAAGTATAATTATTACAGTTCTGGCGATAATAACTGCATTATATGGGTAATAATGCACGTTATATTGCTAATAGTATAAGTAATAAGTATAATTATTACAGTTCTAGCGATAATACCTCCATTATATGGGTAATAATGCATGTTATATTGATAATGATATAAGTAATAAGTATAATTATTACAGTTCTAGCGATAATAACTGCATAATATGGGTAATAATGCACGTTATATTGCTAATAATATAAGTAATGAGTACAATTATTAGAGTTCTAGCGATAATAACTGCATTATATGGGTAATAATGCATGTTATATTGATGATAATAAAAGTAATACGTATATTTATTATAGTTCTAGCGATAATAACTGCATAATATGGGTAATAATGCATGTTATATTGATAATAATATAAGTAATAAGTATAAATATTACAGTTCTAGCGATAATAACTGCATTATATGGGTAATAATGCACGTTATATTGCTAACAATATAAGTAATAAGTATAATTATTACAGTTCTAGCGATAATAACTGCATTATATGGGTAAAAATGCATGTTATATTGATAATATTGGGAGTAATAAGTATATTTATTATGGTTCTAGAGATAATAACTGCATAATATGGGTAATAATGCATGTTATATTGATAATACTATAAGTAATAAGTATAATTATTACAGTTCTAGCGATAATACCTCCATTATATGGGTAATAATGCATGTTATATTGATGATAATGAAAGTAATACGTATATTTATTATAGTTCTAGCGATAATAACTGCATAATATGGGTAATAATGCATGTTATATTGATAACAATATGAGTAATAAGTATAATTATTACAGTTCTAGCGATAGTAACTGCATTATATGGGTAATAATGCACGTTATATTGCTAACAATATAAGTAATAAGTATAATTATTACAGTTCTAGCGATAATAACTGCATTATATGGGTAATAATGCATGTTACATTGATAATATTGAGAGTAATAAGTATATTTATTATAGTTCTGGCGATCATAACTGCATAATATGGGTAATAATGCATGTTATATTGAGAATAATATAAGTAATAAGTATAATTATTACAGTTCTGGCGATAATAACTGCATTATATGGGTAATAATGCACGTTATATTGCTAATAGTATAAGTAATAAGTATAATTATTACAGTTCTAGCGATAATACCTCCATTATATGGGTAATAATGCATGTTATATTGATAATGATATAAGTAATAAGTATAATTATTACAGTTCTAGCGATAATAACTGCATAATATGGGTAATAATGCACGTTATATTGCTAATAATATAAGTAATGAGTACAATTATTACAGTTCTAGCGATAATAACTGCATTATATGGGTAATAATGCATGTTATATTGATAATAATATAAGTAGTAAGTATAATTATTACAGTTCTAGCGATAATAACTGCATTATATGGGTAATAATGCACGTTATATTGCTAACAATATAAGTAATAAGTATAAATATTACAGTTCTAGCGATAATAACTGCATTATATGGGTAATAATGCGCGTTATATTGCTAACAATATAAGTAATAAGTATAATTATTACAGTTCTAGCGATAATAACTGCATTATATGGGTAAAAATGCATGTTATATTGATAATATTGGGAGTAATAAGTATATTTATTATGGTTCTAGAGATAATAACTGCATAATATGGGTAATAATGCATGTTATATTGATAATACTATAAGTAATAAGTATAATTATTACAGTTCTAGCGATAATACCTACATTATATGGGTAATAATGCATGTTATATTGATGATAATGAAAGTAATACGTATATTTATTATAGTTCTAGCGATAATAACTGCATAATATGGGTAATAATGCATGTTATATTGAGAATAATATAAGTAATAAGTATAATTATTACAGTTCTAGCGATAATAACTGCATTATATGGGTAATAATGCACGTTATATTGATGATAATGAAAGTAATACGTATATTTATTACAGCTCTAGCGATAATAACTGCATAATAAGGGTAATAATGCATGTTATATTGAGAATAATATAAGTAATAAGTATAATTATTACAGTTCTGGCGATAATAACTGCATTATATGGGTAACAATGCACGTTATATTGCTAATAGTATAAGTAATTAGTATATTTATTACAGTTCTAGCGATAATAACTGCATTATATGGGTAATAATGCATGTTATATTGATAATATCGGGAGTAATAAGTATAATTGTTATAGTTCTAGCGATAATAATAAAAGTAATAAATATATTTATTACAGTTCTATCGATAATAACTGCATAATATGGGTAATAATGCATGTTATATTGATGATAATAAATGTAATACGTATATTTATTATAGTTCTAGCGATAATAACTGCATAATATGGGTAATAATGCATGTTATATTGATAATAATCTAAGTAATAAGTATAATTATTACAGTTCTAGCGATAATAACTGCATAATATGGGTAATAATGCACGTTATATTGCTAATAATATAAGTAATGAGTACAATTATTACAGTTCTAGCGATAATAACTGCATTATATGGGTAATAATGCATGTTATATTGATAATAATATAAGTAATAAGTATAATTATTACAGTTCTAGCGATAATAACTGCATTATATGGGTAATAATGCATGTTATATTGATAATATCGGGAGTAATAAGTATAATTATTATAGTTCTAGCGATAGTAATAGCAAAATATGGCAAATAGTGCATGTTATATTGATAATAATAAAAGTAATAAGTATATTTATTACAGTTCTATCGATAATAACTGCATAATATGGGTAATAATGCATGTTATATTGATGATAATAAATGTAATACGTATATTCATTATAGTTCTAGCGATAATAACTGCATAATATGGGTAATAATGCATGTTATATTGATAACAATATGAGTAATAAGTATAATTATTACAGTTCTAGCGATAGTAACTGCATAATATGGGTAATAATGCACGTTATATTGCTAACAATATAAGTAATAAGTATAATTATTACAGTTCTAGCGATAATAACTGCATTATATGGGTAATAATGCATGTTACATTGATAATATTGAGAGTAATAAGTATATTTATTATAGTTCTGGCGATCATAACTGCATAATATGGGTAATAATGCATGTTATATTGAGAATAATATAAGTAATAAGTATAATTATTACAGTTCTGGCGATAATAACTGCATTATATGGGTAATAATGCACGTTATATTGCTAATAGTATAAGTAATAAGTATAATTATTACAGTTCTAGCGATAATACCTCCATTATATGGGTAATAATGCATGTTATATTGATAATGATATAAGTAATAAGTATAATTATTACAGTTCTAGCGATAATAACTGCATAATATGGGTAATAATGCACGTTATATTGCTAATAATATAAGTAATGAGTACAATTATTACAGTTCTAGCGATAATAACTGCATTATATGGGTAATAATGCATGTTATATTGATAATAATATAAGTAGTAAGTATAATTATTACAGTTCTAGCGATAATAACTGCATTATATGGGTAATAATGCATGTTATATTGATAATATCGGGAGTAATAAGTATAACTATTATAGTTCTAGCGATAATAATAGTAAAATATGGCAAATAGTGCATGTTATATTGATAATAATAAAAGTAATAAGTATATTTATTACAGTTCTATCGATAATAACTGCATAATATGGGTAATAATGCATGTTATATTGATGATAATAAAAGTAATACGTATATTTATTATAGTTCTAGCGATAATAACTGCATAATATGGGTAATAATGCATGTTATATTGATAATAATATAAGTAATAAGTATAATTATTACAGTTCTAGCGATAATAACTGCATTATATGGGTAATAATGCACGTTATATTGCTAACAATATAAGTAATAAGTATAATTATTACAGTTCTAGCGATAATAACTGCATTATATGGGTAAAAATGCATGTTATATTGATAATATTGGGAGTAATAAGTATATTTATTATGGTTCTAGAGATAATAACTGCATAATATGGGTAATAATGCATGTTATATTGCTAATAGTATAAGTAATAAGTATAATTATTACAGTTCTAGCGATAATACCTCCATTATATGGGTAATAATGCATGTTATATTGATAATGATATAAGTAATAAGTATAATTATTACAGTTCTAGCGAAAATAACTGCATAATATGGGTAATAATGCACGTTATATTGCTGATAATATAAGTAATGAGTACAATTATTACAGTTCTAGCGATAATAACTGCATTATATGGGTAATAATGCATGTTATATTGATAATAATATAAGTAATAAGTATAATTATTACAGTTCTAGCGATAATAACTGCATTATATGGGTAATAATGCATGTTATATTGATAATATCGGGAGTAATAAGTATAATTATTATAGTTCTAGCGATAATAATAGTAAAATATGGCAAATAGTGCATGTTATATTGATAATAATAAAAGTAATAAGTATATTTATTACAGTTCTATCGATAATAACTGCATAATATGGGTAATAATGCATGTTATATTGATGATAATAAAAGTAATACGTATATTTATTATAGTTCTAGCGATAATAACTGCATAATATGGGTAATAATGCATGTTATATTGATAATAATATAAGTAATAAGTATAATTATTACAGTTCTAGCGATAATAACTGCATTATATGGGTAATAATGCACGTTATATTGCTAACAATATAAGTAATAAGTATAATTATTACAGTTCTAGCGATAATAACTGCATTATATGGGTAAAAATGCATGTTATATTGATAATATTGGGAGTAATAAGTATATTTATTATGGTTCTAGAGATAATAACTGCATAATATGGGTAATAATGCATGTTATATTGATAATAATATAAGTAATAAGTATAATTATTACAGTTCTAGCGATAATACCTCCATTATATGGGTAATAATGCATGTTATATTGATGATAATGAAAGTAATACGTATATTTATTATAGTTCTAGCGATAATAACTGCATAATATGGGTAATAATGCATGTTATATTGAGAATAATATAAGTAATAATTATAATTATTACAGTTCTGGCGATAATAACTGCATTATATTGGTAATAATGCACGTTATATTGCTAATAGTATAAGTAATAAGTATAATTGTTACAGTTCTTGCGATAATATCTCCATTATATGGGTAATAATGCATGTTATATTTATAATAATATAAGTAATAAGTATAATTATTACAGTTCTAGCGATAATAACTGCATTATATGGGTAAAAATGCATGTTATATTGATAATATTGGGAGTAATAAGTATATTTATTATGGTTCTAGAGATAATAACTGCATAATATGGGTAATAATGCATGTTATATTGCTAATAGTATAAGTAATAAGTATAATTATTACAGTTCTAGCGATAATACCTCCATTATATGGGTAATAATGCATGTTATATTGAGAATAATATAAGTAATAAGTATAATTATTACAGTTCTGGCGATAATAACTGCATTATATGGGTAATAATGCACGTTATATTGCTAATAGTATAAGTAATAAGTATAATTATTACAGTTCTAGCGATAATATCTCCATTATATGGGTAATAATGCATGTTATATTGATAATGATATAAGTAATAAGTATAATTATTACAGTTCTAGCGATAATAACTGCATAATATGGGTAATAATGCACGTTATATTGCTAATAATATAAGTAATGAGTACAATTATTAGAGTTCTAGCGATAATAACTGCATTATATGGGTAATAATGCATGTTATATTGATGATAATAAAAGTAATACGTATATTTATTATAGTTCTAGCGATAATAACTGCATAATATGGGTAATAATGCATGTTATATTGATAATAATATAAGTAATAAGTATAAATATTACAGTTCTAGCGATAATAACTGCATTATATGGGTAATAATGCACGTTATATTGCTAACAATATAAGTAATAAGTATAATTATTACAGTTCTAGCGATAATAACTGCATTATATGGGTAAAAATGCATGTTATATTGATAATATTGGGAGTAATAAGTATATTTATTATGGTTCTAGAGATAATAACTGCATAATATGGGTAATAATGCATGTTATATTGATAATACTATAAGTAATAAGTATAATTATTACAGTTCTAGCGATAATACCTCCATTATATGGGTAATAATGCATGTTATATTGATGATAATGAAAGTAATACGTATATTTATTATAGTTCTAGCGATAATAACTGCATAATATGGGTAATAATGCATGTTATATTGAGAATAATATAAGTAATAAGTATAATTATTACAGTTCTAGCGATAATAACTGCATAATATGGGTAATAATGCACGCTATATTGCTAATAATATAAGTAATGAGTACAATTATTACAGTTCTAGCGATAATAACTGCATTATATGGGTAATAATGCATGTTATATTGATAATAATATAAGTAATAAGTATAATTATTACAGTTCTAGCGATAATAACTGCATTATATGGGTAATAATGCATGTTATATTGATAATATCGGGAGTAATAAGTATAATTATTATAGTTCTAGCGATAGTAATAGTAAAATATGGCAAATAGTGCATGTTATATTGATAATAATAAAAGTAATAAGTATATTTATTACAGTTCTATCGATAATAACTGCATAATATGGGTAATAATGCATGTTATATTGATGATAATAAATGTAATACGTATATTCATTATAGTTCTAGCGATAATAACTGCATAATATGGGTAATAATGCATGTTATATTGATAACAATATGAGTAATAAGTATAATTATTACAGTTCTAGCGATAGTAACTGCATTATATGGGTAATAATGCACGTTATATTGCTAACAATATAAGTAATAAGTATAACTATTACAGTTCTAGCGATAATAACTGCATTATATGGGTAATAATGCATGTTACATTGATAATATTGAGAGTAATAAGTATATTTATTATAGTTCTGGCGATCATAACTGCATAATATGGGTAATAATACATGTTATATTGAGAATAATATAAGTAATAAGTATAATTATTACAGTTCTGGCGATAATAACTGCATTATGTGGGTAATAATGCACGTTATATTGCTAATAGTATAAGTAATAAGTATAATTATTACAGTTCTAGCGATAATACCTCCATTATATGGGTAATAATGCATGTTATATTGATAATGATATAAGTAATAAGTATAATTATTACAGTTCTAGCGATAATAACTGCATAATATGGGTAATAATGCACGTTATATTGCTAATAATATAAGTAATGAGTACAATTATTACAGTTCTAGCGATAATAACTGCATTATATGGGTAATAATGCATGTTATATTGATAATAATATAAGTAGTAAGTATAATTATTACAGTTCTAGCGATAATAACTGCATTATATGGGTAATAATGCACGTTATATTGCTAACAATATAAGTAATAAGTATAAATATTACAGTTCTAGCGATAATAACTGCATTATATGGGTAATAATGCACGTTATATTGCTAACAATATAAGTAATAAGTATAATTATTACAGTTCTAGCGATAATAACTGCATTATATGGGTAAAAATGCATGTTATATTGATAATATTGGGAGTAATAAGTATATTTATTATGGTTCTAGAGATAATAACTGCATAATATGGGTAATAATGCATGTTATATTGATAATACTATAAGTAATAAGTATAATTATTACAGTTCTAGCGATAATACCTCCATTATATGGGTAATAATGCATGTTATATTGATGATAATGAAAGTAATACGTATATTTATTATAGTTCTAGCGATAATAACTGCATAATATGGGTAATAATGCATGTTATATTGAGAATAATATAAGTAATAAGTATAATTATTACAGTTCTGGCGATAATAACTGCATTATATGGGTAATAATGCACGTTATATTGCTAATAGTATAAGTAATAAGTATAATTGTTACAGTTCTTGCGATAATACCTCCATTATATGGGTAATAATGCATGTTATATTGATAATAATATAAGTAATAAGTATAATTATTACAGTTCTAGCGATAATAACTGCATTATATGGGTAATAATGCACGTTATATTGATGATAATGAAAGTAATACGTATATTTATTACAGCTCTAGCGATAATAACTGCATAATAAGGGTAATAATGCATGTTATATTGGGAATAATATAAGTAATAAGTATAATTATTACAGTTCTGGCGATAATAACTGCATTATATGGGTAACAATGCACGTTATATTGCTAATAGTATAAGTAATTAGTATATTTATTACAGTTCTAGCGATAATAACTGCATTATATGGGTAATAATGCATGTTATATTGATAATATCGGGAGTAATAAGTATAATTGTTATAGTTCTAGCGATAATAATAAAAGTAATAAATATATTTATTACAGTTCTATCGATAATAACTGCATAATATGGGTAATAATGCATGTTATATTGATGATAATAAATGTAATACGTATATTTATTATAGTTGTAGCGATAATAACTGCATAATATGGGTAATAATGCATGTTATATTGATAATAATCTAAGTAATAAGTATAATTATTACAGTTCTAGCGATAATAACTGCATTATATGGGTAATAATGCACGTTATATTGCTAACAATATAAGTAATAAGTATAATTATTACAGTTCTAGCGATAATAACTGCATTATATGGGTAATAATGCATGTTATATTGATAATATCGGGAGTAATAAGTATAATTATTATAGTTCTAGCGACAATAACTGCATTATATGGGTAACAATGCACGTTATATTGCTAATAGTATAAGTAATAGGTATAATTATTACAGTTCTAGCGATAATACCTCTATTATATGGGTAATAATGCATGTTATATTGATGATAATGAAAGTAATACGTATATTTATTATAGTTCTAGCGATAATAACTGCATAATATGGGTAATAATGCATGTTATATTGAGAATAATATAAGTAGTAAGTATAATTATTACAGTTCTAGCGATAATAACTGCATAATATGGGTAATAATGCACGTTATATTGCTAATAATATAAGTAATGAGTACAATTATTACAGTTCTAGCGATAATAACTGCATTATATGGGTAATAATGCATGTTATATTGATAATAATATAAGTAATAAGTATAATTATTACAGTTCTAGCGATAATAACTGCATTATATGGGTAATAATGCATGTTATATTGATAATATCGGGAGTAATAAGTATAATTATTATAGTTCTAGCGATAGTAATAGTAAAATATGGCAAATAGTGCATGTTATATTGATAATAATAAAAGTAATAAGTATATTTATTACAGTTCTATCGATAATAACTGCATAATATGGGTAATAATGCATGTTATATTGATGCTAATAAATGTAATACGTATATTCATTATAGTTCTAGCGATAATAACTGCATAATATGGGTAATAATGCATGTTATATTGATAACAATATGAGTAATAAGTATAATTATTACAGTTCTAGCGATAGTAACTGCATTATATGGGTAATAATGCACGTTATATTGCTAACAATATAAGTAATAAGTATAATTATTACAGTTCTAGCGATAATACCTCCATTATATGGGTAATAATGCATGTTATATTGATAATGATATAAGTAATAAGTATAATTATTACAGTTCTAGCGATAATAACTGCATAATATGGGTAATAATGCACGTTATATTGCTAATAATATAAGTAATGAGTACAATTATTAGAGTTCTAGCGATAATAACTGCATTATATGGGTAATAATGCATGTTATATTGATGATAATAAAAGTAATACGTATATTTATTATAGTTCTAGCGATAGTAACTGCATAATATGGGTAATAATGCATGTTATATTGATAATAATATAAGTAATAAGTATAAATATTACAGTTCTAGCGATAATAACTGCATTATATGGGTAATAATGCACGTTATATTGCTAACAATATAAGTAATAAGTATAATTATTACAGTTCTAGCGATAATAACTGCATTATATGGGTAAAAATGCATGTTATATTGATAATATTGGGAGTAATAAGTATATTTATTATGGTTCTAGAGATAATAACTGCATAATATGGGTAATAATGCATGTTATATTGATAATACTATAAGTAATAAGTATAATTATTACAGTTCTAGCGATAATACCTCCATTATATGGGTAATAATGCATGTTATATTGATGATAATGAAAGTAATACGTATATTTATTATAGTTCTAGCGATAATAACTGCATAATATGGGTAATAATGCATGTTATATTGAGAATAATATAAGTAATAAGTATAATTATTACAGTTCTAGCGATAATAACTGCATAATATGGGTAATAATGCACGTTATATTGCTAATAATATAAGTAATGAGTACAATTATTACAGTTCTAGCGATAATAACTGCATTATATGGGTAATAATGCATGTTATATTGATAATAATATAAGTAATAAGTATAATTATTACAGTTCTAGCGATAATAACTGCATTATATGGGTAATAATGCATGTTATATTGATAATATCGGGAGTAATAAGTATAATTATTATAGTTCTAGCGATAGTAATAGTAAAATATGGCAAATAGTGCATGTTATATTGATAATAATAAAAGTAATAAGTATATTTATTACAGTTCTATCGATAATAACTGCATAATATGGGTAATAATGCATGTTATATTGATGATAATAAATGTAATACGTATATTCATTATAGTTCTAGCGATAATAACTGCATAATATGGGTAATAATGCATGTTATATTGATAACAATATGAGTAATAAGTATAATTATTACAGTTCTAGCGATAGTAACTGCATTATATGGGTAATAATGCACGTTATATTGCTAACAATATAAGTAATAAGTATAATTATTACAGTTCTAGCGATAATAACTGCATTATATGGGTAATAATGCATGTTACATTGATAATATTGAGAGTAATAAGTATATTTATTATAGTTCTGGCGATCATAACTGCATAATATGGGTAATAATGCATGTTATATTGAGAATAATATAAGTAATAAGTATAATTATTACAGTTCTGGCGATAATAACTGCATTATGTGGGTAATAATGCACGTTATATTGCTAATAGTATAAGTAATAAGTATAATTATTACAGTTCTAGCGATAATACCTCCATTATATGGGTAATAATGCATGTTATATTGATAATGATATAAGTAATAAGTATAATTATTACAGTTCTAGCGATAATAACTGCATAATATGGGTACTAATGCACGTTATATTGCTAATAATATAAGTAATGAGTACAATTATTACAGTTCTAGCGATAATAACTGCATTATATGGGTAATAATGCATGTTATATTGATAATAATATAAGTAGTAAGTATAATTATTACAGTTCTAGCGATAATAACTGCATTATATGGGTAATAATGCACGTTATATTGCTAACAATATAAGTAATAAGTATAAATATTACAGTTCTAGCGATAATAACTGCATAATAAGGGTAATAATGCATGTTATATTGAGAATAATATAAGTAATAAGTATAATTATTAGAGTTCTGGCGATAATAACTGCATTATATGGGTAACAATGCACGTTATATTGCTAATAGTATAAGTAATTAGTATATTTATTACAGTTCTAGCGATAATAACTGCATTATATGGGTAATAATGCATGTTATATTGATAATATCGGGAGTAATAAGTATAATTGTTATAGTTCTAGCGATAATAATAAAAGTAATAAATATATTTATTACAGTTCTATCGATAATAACTGCATAATATGGGTAATAATGCATGTTATATTGAAGATAATAAATGTAATACGTATATTTATTATAGTTCTAGCGATAATAACTGCATAATATGGGTAATAATGCATGTTATATTGATAATAATCTAAGTAATAAGTATAATTATTACAGTTCTAGCGATAATAACTGCATTATATGGGTAATAATGCACGTTATATTGCTAACAATATAAGTAATAAGTATAATTATTACAGTTCTAGCGATAATAACTGCATTATATGGGTAATAATGCATGTTATATTGATAATATCGGGAGTAATAAGTATAATTATTATAGTTCTAGCGACAATAACTGCATTATATGGGTAACAATGCACGTTATATTGCTAATAGTATAAGTAATAGGTATAATTATTACAGTTCTAGCGATAATACCTCTATTATATGGGTAATAATGCATGTTATATTGATGATAATGAAAGTAATACGTATATTTATTATAGTTCTAGCGATAATAACTGCATAATATGGGTAATAATGCATGTTATATTGAGAATAATATAAGTAGTAAGTATAATTATTACAGTTCTAGCGATAATAACTGCATAATATGGGTAATAATGCACGTTATATTGCTAATAATATAAGTAATGAGTACAATTATTACAGTTCTAGCGATAATAACTGCATTATATGGGTAATAATGCATGTTATATTGATAATAATATAAGTAATAAGTATAATTATTACAGTTCTAGCGATAATAACTGCATTATATGGGTAATAATGCATGTTATATTGATAATATCGGGAGTAATAAGTATAATTATTATAGTGCTAGCGATAGTAATAGTAAAATATGGCAAATAGTGCATGTTATATTGATAATAATAAAAGTAATAAGTATATTTATTACAGTTCTATCGATAATAACTGCATAATATGGGTAATAATGCATGTTATATTGATGATAATAAATGTAATACGTATATTCATTATAGTTCTAGCGATAATAACTGCATAATATGGGTAATAATGCATGTTATATTGATAACAATATGAGTAATAAGTATAATTATTACAGTTCTAGCGATAGTAACTGCATTATATGGGTAATAATGCACGTTATATTGCTAACAATATAAGTAATAAGTATAATTATTACAGTTCTAGCGATAATAACTGCATTATATGGGTAATAATGCATGTTACATTGATAATATTGAGAGTAATAAGTATATTTATTATAGTTCTGGCGATCATAACTGCATAATATGGGTAATAATGCATGTTATATTGAGAATAATATAAGTAATAAGTATAATTATTACAGTTCTGGCGATAATAACTGCATTATATGGGTAATAATGCACGTTATATTGCTAATAGTATAAGTAATAAGTATAATTATTACAGTTCTAGCGATAATACCTCCATTATATGGGTAATAATGCATGTTATATTGATAATGATATAAGTAATAAGTATAATTATTACAGTTCTAGCGATAATAACTGCATAATATGGGTAATAATGCACGTTATATTGCTAATAATATAAGTAATGAGTACAATTATTACAGTTCTAGCGATAATAACTGCATTATATGGGTAATAATGCATGTTATATTGATAATAATATAAGTAGTAAGTATAATTATTACAGTTCTAGCGATAATAACTGCATTATATGGGTAATAATGCATGTTATATTGATAATATCGGGAGTAATAAGTATAACTATTATAGTTCTAGCGATAATAATAGTAAAATATGGCAAATAGTGCATGTTATATTGATAATAATAAAAGTAATAAGTATATTTATTACAGTTCTATCGATAATAACTGCATAATATGGGTAATAATGCATGTTATATTGATGATAATAAAAGTAATACGTATATTTATTATAGTTCTAGCGATAATAACTGCATAATATGGGTAATAATGCATGTTATATTGATAATAATATAAGTAATAAGTATAATTATTACAGTTCTAGCGATAATAACTGCATTATATGGGTAATAATGCACGTTATATTGCTAACAATATAAGTAATAAGTATAATTATTACAGTTCTAGCGATAATAACTGCATTATATGGGTAAAAATGCATGTTATATTGATTATATTGGGAGTAATAAGTATATTTATTATGGTTCTAGAGATAATAACTGCATAATATGGGTAATAATGCATGTTATATTGCTAATAGTATAAGTAATAAGTATAATTATTACAGTTCTAGCGATAATACCTCCATTATATGGGTAATAATGCATGTTATATTGATGATAATGAAAGTAAAACGTATATTTATTATAGTTCTAGCGATAATAACTGCATAATATGGGTAATAATGCATGTTATATTGAGAATAATATAAGTAATAATTATAATTATTACAGTTCTGGCGATAATAACTGCATTATATTGGTAATAATGCACGTTATATTGCTAATAGTATAAGTAATAAGTATAATTGTTACAGTTCTTGCGATAATATCTCCATTATATGGGTAATAATGCATGTTATATTTATAATAATATAAGTAATAAGTATAATTATTACAGTTCTAGCGATGATAACTGCATTATATGGGTAATAATGCACGTTATATTGCTAATAATATAAGTAATAAGTATAATTATTACAGTTCTAGCGATAATAACTGCATTATATGGGTAATAATGCATGTTATATTGATGATAATAAATGTAATACGTATATTCATTATAGTTCTAGCGATGATAACTGCATTATATGGGTAATAATGCACGTTATATTGCTAATAATATAAGTAATAAGTATAATTATTACAGTTCTAGCGATGATAACTGCATTATATGGGTAATAATGCACGTTATATTGCTAATAATATAAGTAATAAGTATAATTATTACAGTTCTAGCGATAATAACTGCATTATATGGGTAATAATGCATGTTACATTGATAATATTGAGAGTAATAAGTATATTTATTATAGTTCTGGCGATCATAACTGCATAATATGGGTAATAATGCATGTTATATTGAGAATAATATAAGTAATAAGTATAATTATTACAGTTCTGGCGATAATAACTGCATTATATGGGTAATAATGCACGTTATATTGCTAAGAGTATAAGTAATAAGTATAATTATTACAGTTCTAGCGATAATACCTCCATTATATGGGTTATAATGCATGTTATATTTATAATAATATAAGTAATAAGTATTATTATTACAGTTCTAGCGATAATAACTGCATTATATGGGTAATAATGCACGTTATATTGCTAATAATATAAGTAATAAGTATAATTATTACAGTTCTAGCGATAATAACTGCATTATATGGGTAATAATGCATGTTATATTGATAATAATATAAGTAATAAGTATAATTATTACAGCTCTAGCGATAATAACTGCATTATATGGGTAATAATGCACGTTATATTGCTAGTATTCTAAGTAATAAGTATAATTATTACAGTTCTAGCGATAATAACTGCATAATATGGGTAATAATGCACGTTATATTGCTAATAATATAAGTAATGAGTACAATTATTACAGTTCTGGCGATAATAACTGCATTATATGGGTAATAATGCACGTGATATTGCTAATAGTATAAGTAATAAGTATAATTATTACAGTTCTAGCGATAATACCTCTATTATATGGGTAATAATGCATGTTATATTGATAATGATATAAGTAATAAGTATAATTATTACAGTTCTAGCGATAATAACTGCATAATATGGGTAATAATGCACGTTATATTGCTAATAATATAAGTAATGAGTACAATTATTACAGTTCTAGCGATAATAACTGCATTATATGGGTAATAATGCATGTTATATTGATAGTATCGGGAGTAATAAGTATAATTATTATAGTTCTAGCGATAATAATAGTAAAATATGGCAAATAGTGCATGTTATATTGATAATATTGGGAGTAATAAGTATATTTATTATGGTTCTAGAGATAATAACTGCATAATATGGGTAATAATGCATGTTATATTGATAATAATATAAGTAATAAGTATAATTATTACAGTTCTAGCGATAATACCTCCATTATATGGGTAATAATGCATGTTATATTGATGATAATGAAAGTAATACGTATGTTTATTATAGTTCTAGCGATAATAACTGCATAATATGGGTAATAATGCATGTTATATTGAGAATAATATAAGTAATAAGTATAATTATTACAGTTCTGGCGATAATAACTGCATTATATGGGTAATAATGCACGTTATATTGCTAATAGTATAAGTAATAAGTATAATTGTTACAGTTCTTGCGATAATACCTCCATTATATGGGTAATAATGCATGTTATATTGATAATAATATAAGTAATAAGTATAATTATTACAGTTCTAGCGATAATAACTGCATTATATGGGTAATAATGCATGTTATATTGATAATATCGGGAGTAATAAGTATAATTATTATAGTTCTAGCGATAATAATAGTAAAATATGGCAAATAGTGCATGTTATATTGATAATAATAAAAGTAATAAGTATATTTATTACAGTTCTATCGATAATAACTGCATAATATGGGTAATAATGCATGTTATATTGATGATAATAAAAGTAATAGGTATATTTATTATAGTTCTAGCGATAATAACTGCATAATATGGGTAATAATGCATGTTATATTGATAATAATATAAGTAATAAGTATAATTATTACAGTTCTAGCGATAGTAACTGCATTATATGGGTAATAATGCACGTTATATTGCTAACAATATAAGTAATAAGTATAATTATTACAGTTCTAGCGATAATAACTGCATAATATGGGTAATAATGCATGTTATATTGAGAATAATATAAGTAATAAGTATAATTATTACAGTTCTGGCTATAATAACTGCATTATATGGGTAATAATGCACGTTATATTGCTAATAGTATAAGTAATAAGTATAATTATTACAGTTCTAGCGATAATACCTCCATTATATGGGTAATAATGCATGTTATATTGATAATGATATAAGTAATAAGTATAATTATTACAGTTCTAGCGATAATAACTGCATAATATGGGTAATAATGCACGTTATATTGCTAATAATATAAGTAATAAGTATAATTATTACAGTTCTAGCGATAATAACTGCATTATATGGGTAATAATGCATGTTATATTGATGATAATAAATGTAATACGTATATTCATTATAGTTCTAGCGATAATAACTGCATAATATGGGTAATAATGCATGTTATATTGAGAATAATATAAGTAATAAGTATAATTATTACAGTTCTAGCGATAATAACTGCATTATATGGGTAATAATGCATGTTATATTGATAATAATATAAGTAATAAGTATAATTATTACAGTTCTAGCGATAATAACTGCATTATATGGGTAATAATGCATGTTATATTGATAATATCGGGAGTAATAAGTATAATTATTATAGTTCTAGCGATAATAATAGTAAAATATGGCAAATAGTGCATGTTATATTGATAATAATAAAAGTAATAAGTATATTTATTACAGTTCTATCGATAATAACCGCATAATATGGGTAATAATGCATGTTATATTGATGATAATAAATGTAATACGTATATTCATTATAGTTCTAGCGATAGTAACTGCATAATATGGGTAATAATGCATGTTATATTGATAACAATATGAGTAATAAGTATAATTATTAGAGTTCTAGCGATAGTAACTGCATTATATGGGTAATAATGCATGTTACATTGATAATGTTGAGAGTAATAAGTATATTTATTATAGTTCTGGCGATCATAACTGCATAATATGGGTAATAATGCATGTTATATTGAGAATAATATAAGTAATAAGTATAATTATTACAGTTCTGGCGATAATAACTGCATTATATGGGTAATAATGCACGTTATATTGCTAATAGTATAAGTAATAAGTATAATTATTACAGTTCTAGCGATAATACCTCCATTATATGGGTAATAATGCATGTTATATTTATAATAATATAAGTAATAAGTATAATTATTACAGTTCTAGCGATAACTACTGCATTATATGGGTAATAATGCACGTTATATTGCTAATAATATAAGTAATAAGTATAATTATTACAGTTCTAGCGATAATAACTGCATTATATGGGTAATAATGCATGTTATATTGATAATAATATAAGTAATAAGTATAATTATTACAGTTCTAGCGATAATAACTGCATTATATGGGTAATAATGCACATTATATTGCTAGTATTCTAAGTAATAAGTATAATTATTACAGTTCTAGCGATAATAACTGCATAATATGGGTAATAATGCACGTTATATTGCTAATAATATAAGTAATGAGTACAATTATTACAGTTCTGGCGATAATAACTGCATTATATGGGTAATAATGCACGTGATATTGCTAATAGTATAAGTAATAAGTATAATTATTACAGTTCTAGCGATAATAACTGCATTATATGGGTAATAATGCATGTTATATTGATGATAATAAATGTAATACGTATATTCATTATAGTTCTAGCGATGATAACTGCATTATATGGGTAATAATGCACGTTATATTGCTAATAATATAAGTAATAAGTATAATTATTACAGTTCTAGCGATGATAACTGCATTATATGGGTAATAATGCACGTTATATTGCTAATAATATAAGTAATAAGTATAATTATTACAGTTCTAGCGATAATAACTGCATTATATGGGTAATAATGCATGTTACATTGATAATATTGAGAGTAATAAGTATATTTATTATAGTTCTGGCGATCATAACTGCATAATATGGGTAATAATGCATGTTATATTGAGAATAATATAAGTAATAAGTATAATTATTACAGTTCTGGCGATAATAACTGCATTATATGGGTAATAATGCACGTTATATTGCTAAGAGTATAAGTAATAAGTATAATTATTACAGTTCTAGCGATAATACCTCCATTATATGGGTTATAATGCATGTTATATTTATAATAATATAAGTAATAAGTATTATTATTACAGTTCTAGCGATAATAACTGCATTATATGGGTAATAATGCACGTTATATTGCTAATAATATAAGTAATAAGTATAATTATTACAGTTCTAGCGATAATAACTGCATTATATGGGTAATAATGCATGTTATATTGATAATAATATAAGTAATAAGTATAATTATTACAGCTCTAGCGATAATAACTGCATTATATGGGTAATAATGCACGTTATATTGCTAGTATTCTAAGTAATAAGTATAATTATTACAGTTCTAGCGATAATAACTGCATAATATGGGTAATAATGCACGTTATATTGCTAATAATATAAGTAATGAGTACAATTATTACAGTTCTGGCGATAATAACTGCATTATATGGGTAATAATGCACGTGATATTGCTAATAGTATAAGTAATAAGTATAATTATTACAGTTCTAGCGATAATACCTCTATTATATGGGTAATAATGCATGTTATATTGATAATGATATAAGTAATAAGTATAATTATTACAGTTCTAGCGATAATAACTGCATAATATGGGTAATAATGCACGTTATATTGCTAATAATATAAGTAATGAGTACAATTATTACAGTTCTAGCGATAATAACTGCATTATATGGGTAATAATGCATGTTATATTGATAGTATCGGGAGTAATAAGTATAATTATTATAGTTCTAGCGATAATAATAGTAAAATATGGCAAATAGTGCATGTTATATTGATAATATTGGGAGTAATAAGTATATTTATTATGGTTCTAGAGATAATAACTGCATAATATGGGTAATAATGCATGTTATATTGATAATAATATAAGTAATAAGTATAATTATTACAGTTCTAGCGATAATACCTCCATTATATGGGTAATAATGCATGTTATATTGATGATAATGAAAGTAATACGTATGTTTATTATAGTTCTAGCGATAATAACTGCATAATATGGGTAATAATGCATGTTATATTGAGAATAATATAAGTAATAAGTATAATTATTACAGTTCTGGCGATAATAACTGCATTATATGGGTAATAATGCACGTTATATTGCTAATAGTATAAGTAATAAGTATAATTGTTACAGTTCTTGCGATAATACCTCCATTATATGGGTAATAATGCATGTTATATTGATAATAATATAAGTAATAAGTATAATTATTACAGTTCTAGCGATAATAACTGCATTATATGGGTAATAATGCATGTTATATTGATAATATCGGGAGTAATAAGTATAATTATTATAGTTCTAGCGATAATAATAGTAAAATATGGCAAATAGTGCATGTTATATTGATAATAATAAAAGTAATAAGTATATTTATTACAGTTCTATCGATAATAACTGCATAATATGGGTAATAATGCATGTTATATTGATGATAATAAAAGTAATAGGTATATTTATTATAGTTCTAGCGATAATAACTGCATAATATGGGTAATAATGCATGTTATATTGATAATAATATAAGTAATAAGTATAATTATTACAGTTCTAGCGATAGTAACTGCATTATATGGGTAATAATGCACGTTATATTGCTAACAATATAAGTAATAAGTATAATTATTACAGTTCTAGCGATAATAACTGCATAATATGGGTAATAATGCATGTTATATTGAGAATAATATAAGTAATAAGTATAATTATTACAGTTCTGGCTATAATAACTGCATTATATGGGTAATAATGCACGTTATATTGCTAATAGTATAAGTAATAAGTATAATTATTACAGTTCTAGCGATAATACCTCCATTATATGGGTAATAATGCATGTTATATTGATAATGATATAAGTAATAAGTATAATTATTACAGTTCTAGCGATAATAACTGCATAATATGGGTAATAATGCACGTTATATTGCTAATAATATAAGTAATAAGTATAATTATTACAGTTCTAGCGATAATAACTGCATTATATGGGTAATAATGCATGTTATATTGATGATAATAAATGTAATACGTATATTCATTATAGTTCTAGCGATAATAACTGCATAATATGGGTAATAATGCATGTTATATTGAGAATAATATAAGTAATAAGTATAATTATTACAGTTCTAGCGATAATAACTGCATTATATGGGTAATAATGCATGTTATATTGATAATAATATAAGTAATAAGTATAATTATTACAGTTCTAGCGATAATAACTGCATTATATGGGTAATAATGCATGTTATATTGATAATATCGGGAGTAATAAGTATAATTATTATAGTTCTAGCGATAGTAACTGCATTATATGGGTAATAATGCATGTTACATTGATAATGTTGAGAGTAATAAGTATATTTATTATAGTTCTGGCGATCATAACTGCATAATATGGGTAATAATGCATGTTATATTGAGAATAATATAAGTAATAAGTATAATTATTACAGTTCTGGCGATAATAACTGCATTATATGGGTAATAATGCACGTTATATTGCTAATAGTATAAGTAATAAGTATAATTATTACAGTTCTAGCGATAATACCTCCATTATATGGGTAATAATGCATGTTATATTTATAATAATATAAGTAATAAGTATAATTATTACAGTTCTAGCGATAACTACTGCATTATATGGGTAATAATGCACGTTATATTGCTAATAATATAAGTAATAAGTATAATTATTACAGTTCTAGCGATAATAACTGCATTATATGGGTAATAATGCATGTTATATTGATAATAATATAAGTAATAAGTATAATTATTACAGTTCTAGCGATAATAACTGCATTATATGGGTAATAATGCACATTATATTGCTAGTATTCTAAGTAATAAGTATAATTATTACAGTTCTAGCGATAATAACTGCATAATATGGGTAATAATGCACGTTATATTGCTAATAATATAAGTAATGAGTACAATTATTACAGTTCTGGCGATAATAACTGCATTATATGGGTAATAATGCACGTGATATTGCTAATAGTATAAGTAATAAGTATAATTATTACAGTTCTAGCGATAATACCTCTATTATATGGGTAATAATGCATGTTATATTGATAACAATATGAGTAATAAGTATAATTATTACAGTTCTAGCGATAGTAACTGCATTATATGGGTAATAATGCATGTTACATTGATAATATTGAGAGTAATAAGTATAATTATTACAGTTCTAGCGATAATAACTGCATAATATGGGTAATAATGCACGTTATATTGCTAATAATATAAGTAATGAGTACAATTATTACAGTTCTAGCGATAATAACTGCATTATATGGGTAATAATGCATGTTATATTGATAATATCGGGAGTAATAAGTACAATTATTATAGTTCTAGCGATAATAATAGTAAAATATGGCAAATAGTGCATGTTATATTGATAATATTGGGAGTAATAAGTATATTTATTATGGTTCTAGAGATAATAACTGCATAATATGGGTAATAATGCATGTTATATTGACAATAATATAAGTAATAAGTATAATTATTACAGTTCTAGCGATAATACCTCCATTATATGGGTACTAATGCATGTTATATTGATGATAATGAAAGTAATACGTATATTTATTATAGTTCTAGCAATAATACCTCCATTATATGGGTAATAATGCACGTTATATTGCTAACAATATAAGTAATAAGTATAATTATTACAGTTCTAGCGATAATAACTGCATTATATGTGTAATAATGCATGTTATATTGAGAATAATATAAGTAATAAGTATAATTATTACAGTTCTGGCTATAATAACTGCATTATATGGGTAATAATGCACGTTATATTGCTAATAGTATAAGTAATAAGTATAATTATTACAGTTCTAGCGATAATACCTCCATTATATGGGTAATAATGCATGTTATATTGATAATGATATAAGTAATAAGTATAATTATTACAGTTCTAGCGATAATAACTGCATAATATGGGTAATAATGCACGTTATATTGCTAATAATATAAGTAATAAGTATAATTATTACAGTTCTAGCGATAATAACTGCATTATATGGGTAATAATGCATGTTATATTGATAATATCGGGAGTAATAAGTATTATTATTATAGTTCTAGCGATAATAATAGTAAAATATGGCAAATAGTGCATGTTATATTGATAATATTGGGAGTAATAAGTATATTTATTATGGTTCTAGAGATAATAACTGCATAATATGGGTAATACTGCATGTTATATTGATAATAATATAAGTAATAAGTATAATTATTACAGTTCTAGCGATAATACCTCCATTATATGGGTAATAATGCATGTTATATTGATGATAATGAAAGTAATACGTATATTTATTATAGTTCTAGCGATAATAACTGCATAATATGGGTAATAATGCATGTTATATGGAGAATAATATAAGTAATAAGTATAATTATTACAGTTCTGGCGATAATAACTGCATTATATGGGTAATAATGCACGTTATATTGCTAATAGTATAAGTAATAAGTATAATTGTTACAGTTCTTGCGATAATACCTCCATTATATGGGTAATAATGCATGTTATATTGATAATAATATAAGTAATAAGTATATTTATTACAGTTCTATCGATAATAACTGCATAATATGGGTAATAATGCATGTTATATTGATGATAATAAAAGTAATACGTATATTTATTATAGTTCTAGCGATAATAACTGCATAATATGGGTAATAATGCATGTTATATTGATAATAATATAAGTAATAAGTATAATTATTACAGTTCTAGCGATAATAACTGCATTATATGGGTAATAATGCACGTTATATTGCTAACAATATAAGTAATAAGTATAATTATTACAGTTCTAGCGATAATAACTGCATTATATGGGTAATAATGCATGTTACATTGATAATATTGGGAGTAATAAGTATAATTATTATAGTTCTAGCGATAATAATAGTAAAATATGGCAAATAGTGCATGTTATATTGATAATAATAAAAGTAATAAATATATTTATTACAGTTCTATCGATAATAACTGCATAATATGGGTAATAATGCATGTTATATTGAGAATAATATAAGTAATAAGTATAATTATTACAGTTCTGGCGATAATAACTGCATTATATGGGTAATAATGCACGTTATATTGCTAATAGTATAAGTAATAAGTATAATTATTACAGTTCTAGCGATAATACCTCCATTATATGGGTAATAATGCATGTTATATTGATAATGATATAAGTAATAAGTGTAATTATTACAGTTCTAGCGATAATAACTGCATAATATGGGTAATAATGCATGTTATATTGAGAATAATATAAGTAATAAGTATAATTATTACAGTTCTGGCGATAATAACTGCATTATATGGGTAACAATGCACGTTATATTGCTAATAGTATAAGTAATTAGTATGTTTATTACAGTTCTAGCGATAATAACTGCATTATATGGGTAATAATGCATGTTATATTGATAATATCGGGAGTAATAAGTATAATTATTATAGTTCTAGCGATAATAATAGTAAAATATGGCAAATAGTGCATGTTATATTGATAATAATAAAAGTAATAAATATATTTATTACAGTTCTATCGATAATAACTGCATAATATGGGTAATAATGCACGTTATATTGATGATAATAAAAGTAATACGTATATTTATTATAGTTCTAGCGATAATAACTGCATAATATGGGTAATAATGCATGTTATATTGAGAATAATATAAGTAATAAGTATAATTATTACAGTTCTGGCGATAATAACTGCATTATATGGGTAACAATGCACGTTATATTGATAACAATATGAGTAATAAGTATAATTATTACAGTTCTAGCGATAGTAACTGCATTATATGGGTAATAATGCACGTTATATTGCTAACAATATAAGTAATAAGTATAATTATTAGAGTTCTAGCGGTAATAACTGCATTATATGGGTAATAATGCATGTTACATTGATAATATTGGGAGTAATAAGTATATTTATTATAGTTCTGGCGATCATAACTGCATAATATGGGTAATAATGCATGTTATATTGATAATAATATAAGTAATAAGTATAATTATTACAGTTCTGGCAATAATACCTCCATTATATGGGTAATAATGCACGTTATATTGCTAACAATATAAGTAATAAGTATAATTATTACAGTTCTAGCGATAATAACTGCATTATATGGGTAATAATGCATGTTATATTGATAATATCGGGAGTAATAAGTATAATTATTATAGTTCTAGCGATAATAACTGCATTATATGGGTAACAATGCACGTTATATTGCTAATAGTATAAGTAATAAGTATAATTATTACAGTTCTAGCGATAATACCTCTATTATATGGGTAATAATGCATGTTATATTGATAATGATATAAGTAATAAGTATAATTATTACAGTTCTATCGATAATAACTGCATAATATGGGTAATAATGCATGTTATATTGATGATAATAAATGTAATACGTATATTTATTATAGTTCTAG
This sequence comes from Megachile leachella, assembly GCA_963576845.1. Classification (NCBI taxonomy): domain Eukaryota; kingdom Metazoa; phylum Arthropoda; class Insecta; order Hymenoptera; family Megachilidae; genus Megachile; species Megachile leachella. The sequence goes on from CAUYWW010000072.1 coordinate 442,888, forward strand.
CGATAATAACTGCATAATATGGGTAATAATGCACGTTATATTGCTAATAATATAAGTAATGAGTACAATTATTACAGTTCTAGCGATAATAACTGCATTATATGGGTAATAATGCATGTTATATTGATAATATCGGGAGTAATAAGTATATTTATTATGGTTCTAGAGATAATAACTGCATAATATGGGTAATAATGCATGTTATATTGATAATAATATAAGTAATAAGTATAATTATTACAGTTCTAGCGATAATACCTCCATTATATGGGTAATAATGCACGTTATATTGCTAATAGTATAAGTAATAAGTATAATTGTTACAGTTCTTGCGATAATACCTCCATTATATGGGTAATAATGCATGTTATATTGATAATAATATAAGTAATAAGTATATTTATTACAGTTCTATCGATAATAACTGCATAATATGGGTAATAATGCATGTTATATTGATGATAATAAAAGTAATACGTATATTTATTATAGTTCTAGCGATAATAACTGCATAATATGGGTAATAATGCATGTTATATTGATAATAATATAAGTAATAAGTATAATTATTACAGTTCTAGCGATAATAACTGCATTATATGGGTAATAATGCACGTTATATTGCTAACAATATAAGTAATAAGTATAATTATTACATTTCTAGCGATAATAACTGCATTATATGGGTAATAATGCATGTTACATTGATAATATTGGGAGTAATAAGTATAATTATTATAGTTCTAGCGATAATAATAGTAAAATATGGCAAATAGTGCATGTTATATTGATAATAATAAAAGTAATAAATATATTTATTACAGTTCTATCGATAATAACTGCATAATATGGGTAATAATGCACGTTATATTGCTAATAATATAAGTAATGAGTACAATTATTACAGTTCTAGCGATAATAACTGCATTATATTGGTAATAATGCATGTTATATTGATAATATCGGGAGTAATAAGTATATTTATTATAGTTCTAGCGATAATAACTGCATAATATGGGTAATAATGCATGTTATATTGATAATAATATGAGTAATAAGTATAATTATTACAGTTCTAGCGATAATAACTGCATTATATGGGTAATAATGCACGTTATATTGCTAACAATATAAGTAATAAGTATAATTATTACAGTTCTAGCGATAATAACTGCATTATATGGGTAATAATGCATGTTACATTGATAATATTGGGAGTAATAAGTATATTTATTATAGTTCTGGCGATCATAACTGCATAATATGGGTAATAATGCATGTTATATTGATAATAATATAAGTAATAAGTATAGTTATTACAGTTCTAGCAATAATACCTCCATTATATGGGTAATAATGCACGTTATATTGCTAACAATATAAGTAATAAGTATAATTATTACAGTTCTAGCGATAATAACTGCATTATATGGGTAATAATGCATGTTATATTGATGAGAATGAAAGTAATACGTATATTTATTATAGCTCTAGCGATAATAACTGCATAATATGGGTAATAATGCATGTTATATTGAGAATAATATAAGTAATAAGTATAATTATTACAGTTCTAGCGATAATAACTGCATTATATGGGTAATAATGCATGTTATATTGATGATAATGAAAGTAATACGTATATTTATTATAGCTCTAGCGATAATAACTGCATAATATGGGTAATAATGCATGTTATATTGAGAATAATATAAGTAATAAGTATAATTATTACAGTTCTGGCGATAATAACTGCATTATATGGGTAATAATGCACGTTATATTGCTAATAGTATAAGTAATAAGTATAATTATTACAGTTCTAGCGATAATACCTCCATTATATGGGTAATAATGCATGTTATATTGATAATGATATAAGTAATAAGTATAATTATTACAGTTCTAGCGATAATAACTGCATAATATGGGTAATAATGCACGTTATATTGCTAATAATATAAGTAATGAGTACAATTATTACAGTTCTAGCGATAATAACTGCATTATATGGGTAATAATGCATGTTATATTGATAATAATATAAGTAATAAGTATAATTATTACAGTTCTAGCGATAATAACTGCATTATATGGGTAATAATGCATGTTATATTGATAATATCGGGAGTAATAAGTATAATTATTATAGTTCTAGCGATAATAATAGTAAAATATGGCAAATAGTGCATGTTATATTGATAATAATAAAAGTAATAAGTATATTTATTACAGTTCTATCGTTAATAACTGCATAATATGGGTAATAATGCATGTTATATTGATGATAATAAAAGTAATACGTATATTTATTATAGTTCTAGCGATAATAACTGCATAATATGGGTAACAATGCATGTTATATTGATAATAATATAAGTAATAAGTATAATTATTACAGTTCTAGCGATAATAACTGCATTATATGGGTAATAATGCACGTTATATTCCCAACAATATAAGTAATAAGTATAATTATTACAGTTCTAGCGATAATAACTGCATTATATGGGTAAAAATGCATGTTATATTCATAATATTGGGAGTAATAAGTATATTTATTATGGTTCTAGAGATAATAACTGCATAATATGGGTAATAATGCATGTTATATTGATAATAATATAAGTAATAAGTATAATTATTACAGTTCTAGCGATAATACCTCCATTATATGGGTAATAATGCACGTTATATTGCTAACAATATAAGTAATAAGTATAATTATTACAGTTCTAGCGATAATAACTGCATTATATGGGTAATAATGCATGTTATATTGATGATAATGAAAGTAATACGTACATTTATTATAGCTCTAGCGATAATAACTGCATAATATGGGTAATAATGCATGTTATATTGATAATAATATAAGTAATAAGTATAATTATTACCGTTCTAGCAATAATACCTCCATTATATGGGTAATAATGCACGTTATATTGCTAACAATATAAGTAATAAGTATAATTATTACAGTTCTAGCGATAATAACTGCATTATATGGGTAATAATGCATGTTATATTGATGATAATGAAAGTAATACGTACATTTATTATAGCTCCAGCGATAATAACTGCATAATATGGGTAATAATGCATGTTATTTTGAGAATAATATAAGTAATAAGTATAATTATTACAGTTCTAGCGATAATAACTGCATTATATGGGTAATAATGCATGTTATATTGATGATAATGAAAGTAATACGTATATTTATTATAGCTCTAGCGATAATAACTGCATACTATGGGTAATAATGCATGTTATATTGAGAATAATATAAGTAATAAGTATAATTATTACAGTTCTGGCGATAATAACTGCATTATATGGGTAATAATGCACGTTATATTGCTAATAGTATAAGTAATAAGTATAATTATTACAGTTCTAGCGATAATACCTCCATTATATGGGTAATAATGCATGTTATATTGATAATGATATAAGTAATAAGTATAATTATTACAGTTCTAGCGATAATAACTGCATAATATGGGTAATAATGCACGTTATATTGCTAATAATATAAGTAATGAGTACAATTATTACAGTTCTAGCCATAATAACTGCATTATATGGGTAATAATGCATGTTATATTGATAATGATATAAGTAATAAGTATAATTATTACAGTTCTAGCGATAATAACTGCATTATATGGGTAATAATGCATGTTATATTGATAATATCGGGAGTAATAAGTATAATTATTATAGTTCTAGCGATAATAATAGTAAAATATGGCAAATAGTGCATGTTATATTGATAATAATAAAAGTAATAAGTATATTTATTACAGTTCTATCGATAATAACTGCATAATATGGGTAATAATGCATGTTATATTGATGATAATAAAAGTAATACGTATATTTATTATAGTTCTAGCGATAATAACTGCATAATATGGGTAATAATGCATGTTATATTGATAATAATATAAGTAATAAGTATAAATATTACAGTTCTAGCGATAATAACTGCATTATATGGGTAATAATGCACGTTATATTGCTAACAATATAAGTAATAAGTATAATTATTACAGTTCTAGCGATAATAACTGCATTATATGGGTAAAAATGCATGTTATATTGATAATATTGGGAGTAATAAGTATATTTATTGTGGTTCTAGAGATAATAACTGCATAATATGGGTAATAATGCATGTTATATTGATAATACAATAAGTAATAAGTATAATTATTACAGTTCTAGCGATAATACCTCCATTATATGGGTAATAATGCATGTTATATTGATGATAATGAAAGTAATACGTATATTTATTATAGTTCTAGCGATAATAACTGCATAATATGGGTAATAATGCATGTTATATTGAGAATAATATAAGTAATAAGTATAATTATTACAGTTCTGGCGATAATAACTGCATTATATGGGTAATAATGCACGTTATATTGCTAATAGTATAAGTAATAAGTATAATTGTTACAGTTCTTGCGATAATACCTCCATTATATGGGTAATAATGCATGTTATATTGATAATAATATAAGTAATAAGTATAATTATTACAGTTCTAGCGATAATAACTGCATTATATGGGTAATAATGCACGTTATATTGATGATAATGAAAGTAATACGTATATTTATTACAGCTCTAGCGATAATAACTGCATAATATGGGTAATAATGCATGTTATATTGATAATAATATAAGTAATAAGTATAATTATTACAGTTCTAGCGATAATAACTGCATTATATGGGTAATAATGCATGTTATATTGATAATAATATAAGTAATAAGTATAATTATTACAGTTCTAGCGATAATAACTGCATTATATGGGTAATAATGCACGTTATATTGCTAGTAGTATAAGTAATAAGTATAATTATTACAGTTCTAGCGATAATAACTGCATAATATGGGTAATAATGCACGTTATATTGCTAATAGTATAAGTAATAAGTATAATTGTTACAGTTCTTGCGATAATACCTCCATTATATTGGTAATAATGCATGTTATATTGATAATGATATAAGTAATAAGTATAATTATTACAGTTCTAGCGATAATAACTGCATAATATGGGTAATAATGCACGTTATATTGCTAATAATATAAGTAATGAGTACAATTATTACAGTTCTAGAGATAATAACTGCATTATATGGGTAATAATGCATGTTATATTGATAATAATATAAGTAATAAGTATAATTATTACAGTTCTAGCGATAATAACTGCATTATATGGGTAATAATGCATGTTATATTGATAATATCGGGAGTAATAAGTATAATTATTATAGTTCTAGCGATAATAATAGTAAAATATGGCAAATAGTGCATGTTATATTGATAATAATAAAAGTAATAAGTATATTTATTACAGTTCTATCGTTAATAACTGCATAATATGGGTAATAATGCATGTTATATTGATGATAATAAAAGTAATACGTATATTTATTATAGTTCTAGCGATAATAACTGCATAATATGGGTAATAATGCATGTTATATTGATAATAATATAAGTAATAAGTATAATTATTACAGTTCTAGCGATAATAACTGCATAATATGGGTAATAATGCATGTTATATTGATAACAATATGAGTAATAAGTATAATTATTACAGTTCTAGCGATAGTAACTGCATTATATGGGTAATAATGCACGTTATATTGCTAACAATATAAGTAATAAGTATAATTATTACAGTTCTAGCGATAATAACTGCATTATATGGGTAATAATGCATGTTATATTGATAATAATATAAGTAATAAGTATAATTATTACAGTTCTAGCAATAATACCTCCATTATATGAGTAATAATGCACGTTATATTGCTAACAATATAAGTAATAAGTATAATTATTACAGTTCTAGCGATAATAACTGCATTATATGGGTAATAATGCATGTTATATTGATGATAATGAAAGTAATACGTATATTTATTATAGCTCTAGCGATAATAACTGCATAATATGGGTAATAATGCATGTTATATTGAGAATAATGTAAGTAATAAGTATAATTATTACAGTTCTGGCGATAATAACTGCATTATATGGGTAATAATGCACGTTATATTGATAATAATATAAGTAATAAGTATAATTATTACAGTTCTAGCAATAATACCTCCATTATATGGGTAATAATGCACGTTATATTGCTAACAATATAAGTAATAAGTATAATAATTACAGTTCTAGCGATAATAACTGCATTATATGGGTAATAATGCACGTTATATTGCTAATAGTATAAGTAATAAGTATAATTATTACAGTTCTAACGATAATACCTCCATTATATGGGTAATAATGCATGTTATATTGATAATATTGGGAGTAATAAGTATATTTATTATGGTTCTAGAGATAATAACTGCATAATATGGGTAATAATGCATGTTATATTGATAATAATATAAGTAATAAGTATAATTATTACAGTTCTAGCGATAATACCTCCATTATATGGGTAATAATGCACGTTATATTGCTAACAATATAAGTAATAAGTATAATTATTACAGTTCTAGCGATAATAACTGCATTATATGGGTAATAATGCATGTTATATTGATGATAATGACAGTAATACGTATATTTATTATAGCTCTAGCGATAATAACTGCATAATATGGGTAATAATGCATGTTATATTGATAATAATATAAGTAATAAGTATAATTATTACCGTTCTAGCAATAATACCTCCATTATATGGGTAATAATGCACGTTATATTGCTAACAATATAAGTAATAAGTATAATTATTACAGTTCTAGCGATAATAACTGCATTATATGGGTAATAATGCATGTTATATTGATAATATCGGGAGTAATAAGTATAATTATTATAGTTCTAGCGATAATAATAGTAAAATATGGCAAATAGTGCATGTTATATTGATAATAATAAAAGTAATAAGTATATTTATTACAGTTCTATCGATAATAACTGCATAATATGGGTAATAATGCATGTTATATTGAGAATAATATAAGTAATAAGTATAATTATTACAGTTCTGGCGATAATAACTGCATTATATGGCTAATAATGCACGTTATATTGCTAATAGTATAAGTAATGAGTATAATTATTACAGTTCTAGCGACAATACCTCCATTATACGGGTAATAATGCATGTTATATTGATAATGATATAAGTAATAAGTATAATTATTACAGTTCTAGCGATAATAACTGCATAATATGGGTAATAATGCACGTTAAATTGCTAATAATATAAGTAATGAGTACAATTATTACAGTTCTAGCGATAATAACTGCATTATATGGGTAATAATGCATGTTATATTGATAATAATATAAGTAATAAGTATAATTATTACAGTTCTAGCGATAATAACTGCATTATATAGGTAATAATGCATGTTAAATTGATAATATCGGGAGTAATAAGTATAATTATTATAGTTCTAGCGATAATAATAGTAAAATATGGCAAATAGTGCATGTTATATTGATAATAATAAAAGTAATAAGTATATTTATTACAGTTCTATCGATAATAACTGCATAATATGGGTAATAATGCATGTTATATTGATGATAATAAAAGTAATACGTATATTTATTATAGTTCTAGCGGTAATAACTGCATAATATGGGTAATAATGCATGTTATATTGAGAATAATATAAGTAATAAGTATAATTATTACAGTTCTGGCGATAATAACTGCATTATATGGGTAATAATGCACGTTATATTGCTAATAGTATAAGTAATAAGTATAATTATTACAGTTCTAGCGATAACACCTCCATTATATGGGTAATAATGCATGTTATATTGATAATGATATAAGTAATAAGTATAATTATTACAGTTCTAGCGATAATAACTGCATAATATGGGTAATAATGCACGTTATATTGCTAATAATATAAGTAATGAGTACAATTATTACAGTTCTAGCGATAATAACTGCATTATATGGGTAATAATGCATGTTATATTGATAATAACATAAGTAATAAGTATAATTATTACAGTTCTAGCGATAATAACTGCATTATATGGGTAATAATGCATGTTATATTGATAATATCGGGAGTAATAAGTATAATTATTATAGTTCTAGCGATAATAATAGTAAAATATGGCAAATAGTGCATGTTATATTGATAATAATAAAAGTAATAAGTATATTTATTACAGTTCTATCGATAATAACTGCATAATATGGGTAATAATGCATGTTATATTGATGATAATAAAAGTAATACGTATATTTATTATAGTTCTAGCGGTAATAACTGCATAATATGGGTAATAATGCATGTTATATTGAGAATAATATAAGTAATAAGTATAATTATTACAGTTCTGGCGATAATAACTGCATTATATGGGTAATAATGCACGTTATATTGCTAATAGTATAAGTAATAAGTATAATTATTACAGTTCTAGCGATAATACCTCCATTATATGGGTAATAATGCATGTTATATTGATAATGATATAAGTAATAAGTATAATTATTACAGTTCTAGCGATAATAACTGCATAATATGGGTAATAATGCACGTTATATTGCTAATAATATAAGTAATGAGTACAATTATTACACTTCTAGCGATAATAACTGCATTATATGGGTAATAATGCATGTTATATTGATAATATCGGGAGTAATAAGTATAATTATTATAGTTCTAGCGATAATAATAGTAAAATATGGCAAATAGTGCATGTTATATTGATAATAATAAAAGTAATAAGTATATTTATTACAGTTCTATCGATAATAACTGCATAATATGGGTAATAATGCATGTTATATTGATGATAATAAAAGTAATACGTATATTTATTATAGTTCTAGCGGTAATAACTGCATAATATGGGTAATAATGCATGTTATATTGAGAATAACATAAGTAATAAGTATAATTATTACAGTTCTGGCGATAATAACTGCATTATATGGGTAATAATGCACGTTATATTGCTAATAGTATAAGTAATAAGTATAATTATTACAGTTCTAGCGATAATACCTCCATTATATGGGTAATAATGCATGTTATATTGATAATGATATAAGTAATAAGTATAATTATTACAGTTCTAGCGATAATAACTGCATAATATGGGTAATAATGCACGTTATATTGCTAATAATATAAGTAATGAGTACAATTATTACACTTCTAGCGATAATAACTGCATTATATGGGTAATAATGCATGTTATATTGATAATATCGGGAGTAATAAGTATAATTATTATAGTTCTAGCGATAATAATAGTAAAATATGGCAAATAGTGCATGTTATATTGATAATAATAAAAGTAATAAGTATATTTATTACAGTTCTATCGATAATAACTGCATAATATGGGTAATAATGCATGTTATATTGATGATGATAAAAGTAATACGTATATTTATTATAGTTCTAGCGATAATAACTCCATAATATGGGTAATAATGCATGTTATATTGATAATAATATAAGTAATAAGTATAATTATTACAGTTCTAGCGATAATAACTGCATTATATGGGTAATAATGCACGCTATATTGCTAACAATATAAGTAATAAGTATAATTATTACAGTTCTAGCGATAATAACTGCATTATATGGGTAATAATGCATGTTACATTGATAATATTGGGAGTAATAAGTATATTTATTATAGTTCTGGCGATCATAACTGCATAATATGGGTAATAATGCATGTTATATTGATAATAATATAAGTAATAAGTATAATTATTACAGTTGTAGCAATAATACCTCCATTATATGGGTAATAATGCACGTTAAATTGCTAATAATATAAGTAATGAGTACAATTATTACAGTTCTAGCGATAATAACTGCATTATATGGGCAATAATGCATGTTATATTGATAATAATATAAGTAATAAGTATAATTATTACAGTTCTAGCGATAATACCTCCATTATATGGGTAATAATGCATGTTATATTGATGATAATGAAAGTAATACGTATATTTATTATAGTTCTAGCGATAATAACTGCATAATATGGGTAATAATGCATGTTATATTGAGAATAATATAAGTAATAATTATAATTATTACAGTTCTGGCGATAATAACTGCATTATATTGGTAATAATGCACGTTATATTGCTAATAGTATAAGTAATAAGTATAATTGTTACAGTTCTTGCGATAATATCTCCATTATGTGGGTAATAATGCATGTTATATTTATAATAATATAAGTAATAAGTATAATTATTACAGTTCTAGCGATGATAACTGCATTATATGGGTAATAATGCACGTTATATTGCTAATAATATAAGTAATAAGTATAATTATTACAGTTCTAGCGATAATAACTGCATTATATGGGTAATAATGCATGTTATATTGATGATAATAAATGTAATACGTATATTCATTATAGTTCTAGCGATGATAACTGCATTATATGGGTAATAATGCACGTTATATTGCTAATAATATAAGTAATAAGTATAATTATTACAGTTCTAGCGATGATAACTGCATTATATGGGTAATAATGCACGTTATATTGCTAATAATATAAGTAATAAGTATAATTATTACAGTTCTAGCGATAATAACTGCATTATATGGGTAATAATGCATGTTATATTGATAATAATATAAGTAATAAGTATAATTATTACAGTTCTAGCGATAATACCTGCATTATATGGGTAATAATGCATGTTATATTGATAATATTGGGAGTAATAAGTATATTTATTATGGTTCTAGAGATAATAACTGCATAATATGGGTAATAATGCATGTTATATTGATAATAATATAAGTAATAAGTATAATTATTACAGTTCTAGCGATAATACCTCCATTATATGGGTAATAATGCACGTTATATTGCTAACAATATAAGTAATAAGTATAATTATTACAGTTCTAGCGATAATAACTGCATTATATGGGTAATAATGCATGTTATATTGATGATAATGACAGTAATACGTATATTTATTATAGCTCTAGCGATAATAACTGCATAATATGGGTAATAATGCATGTTATATTGATAATAATATAAGTAATAAGTATAATTATTACCGTTCTAGCAATAATACCTCCATTATATGGGTAATAATGCACGTTATATTGCTAACAATATAAGTAATAAGTATAATTATTACAGTTCTAGCGATAATAACTGCATTATATGGGTAATAATGCATGTTATATTGATAATATCGGGAGTAATAAGTATAATTATTATAGTTCTAGCGATAATAATAGTAAAATATGGCAAATAGTGCATGTTATATTGATAATAATAAAAGTAATAAGTATATTTATTACAGTTCTATCGATAATAACTGCATAATATGGGTAATAATGCATGTTATATTGAGAATAATATAAGTAATAAGTATAATTATTACAGTTCTGGCGATAATAACTGCATTATATGGCTAATAATGCACGTTATATTGCTAATAGTATAAGTAATGAGTATAATTATTACAGTTCTAGCGACAATACCTCCATTATACGGGTAATAATGCATGTTATATTGATAATGATATAAGTAATAAGTATAATTATTACAGTTCTAGCGATAATAACTGCATAATATGGGTAATAATGCACGTTAAATTGCTAATAATATAAGTAATGAGTACAATTATTACAGTTCTAGCGATAATAACTGCATTATATGGGTAATAATGCATGTTATATTGATAATAATATAAGTAATAAGTATAATTATTACAGTTCTAGCGATAATAACTGCATTATATAGGTAATAATGCATGTTAAATTGATAATATCGGGAGTAATAAGTATAATTATTATAGTTCTAGCGATAATAATAGTAAAATATGGCAAATAGTGCATGTTATATTGATAATAATAAAAGTAATAAGTATATTTATTACAGTTCTATCGATAATAACTGCATAATATGGGTAATAATGCATGTTATATTGATGATAATAAAAGTAATACGTATATTTATTATAGTTCTAGCGGTAATAACTGCATAATATGGGTAATAATGCATGTTATATTGAGAATAATATAAGTAATAAGTATAATTATTACAGTTCTGGCGATAATAACTGCATTATATGGGTAATAATGCACGTTATATTGCTAATAGTATAAGTAATAAGTATAATTATTACAGTTCTAGCGATAACACCTCCATTATATGGGTAATAATGCATGTTATATTGATAATGATATAAGTAATAAGTATAATTATTACAGTTCTAGCGATAATAACTGCATAATATGGGTAATAATGCACGTTATATTGCTAATAATATAAGTAATGAGTACAATTATTACAGTTCTAGCGATAATAACTGCATTATATGGGTAATAATGCATGTTATATTGATAATAACATAAGTAATAAGTATAATTATTACAGTTCTAGCGATAATAACTGCATTATATGGGTAATAATGCATGTTATATTGATAATATCGGGAGTAATAAGTATAATTATTATAGTTCTAGCGATAATAATAGTAAAATATGGCAAATAGTGCATGTTATATTGATAATAATAAAAGTAATAAGTATATTTATTACAGTTCTATCGATAATAACTGCATAATATGGGTAATAATGCATGTTATATTGATGATAATAAAAGTAATACGTATATTTATTATAGTTCTAGCGGTAATAACTGCATAATATGGGTAATAATGCATGTTATATTGAGAATAATATAAGTAATAAGTATAATTATTACAGTTCTGGCGATAATAACTGCATTATATGGGTAATAATGCACGTTATATTGCTAATAGTATAAGTAATAAGTATAATTATTACAGTTCTAGCGATAATACCTCCATTATATGGGTAATAATGCATGTTATATTGATAATGATATAAGTAATAAGTATAATTATTACAGTTCTAGCGATAATAACTGCATAATATGGGTAATAATGCACGTTATATTGCTAATAATATAAGTAATGAGTACAATTATTACACTTCTAGCGATAATAACTGCATTATATGGGTAATAATGCATGTTATATTGATAATATCGGGAGTAATAAGTATAATTATTATAGTTCTAGCGATAATAATAGTAAAATATGGCAAATAGTGCATGTTATATTGATAATAATAAAAGTAATAAGTATATTTATTACAGTTCTATCGATAATAACTGCATAATATGGGTAATAATGCATGTTATATTGATGATAATAAAAGTAATACGTATATTTATTATAGTTCTAGCGGTAATAACTGCATAATATGGGTAATAATGCATGTTATATTGAGAATAACATAAGTAATAAGTATAATTATTACAGTTCTGGCGATAATAACTGCATTATATGGGTAATAATGCACGTTATATTGCTAATAGTATAAGTAATAAGTATAATTATTACAGTTCTAGCGATAATACCTCCATTATATGGGTAATAATGCATGTTATATTGATAATGATATAAGTAATAAGTATAATTATTACAGTTCTAGCGATAATAACTGCATAATATGGGTAATAATGCACGTTATATTGCTAATAATATAAGTAATGAGTACAATTATTACACTTCTAGCGATAATAACTGCATTATATGGGTAATAATGCATGTTATATTGATAATATCGGGAGTAATAAGTATAATTATTATAGTTCTAGCGATAATAATAGTAAAATATGGCAAATAGTGCATGTTATATTGATAATAATAAAAGTAATAAGTATATTTATTACAGTTCTATCGATAATAACTGCATAATATGGGTAATAATGCATGTTATATTGATGATGATAAAAGTAATACGTATATTTATTATAGTTCTAGCGATAATAACTCCATAATATGGGTAATAATGCATGTTATATTGATAATAATATAAGTAATAAGTATAATTATTACAGTTCTAGCGATAATAACTGCATTATATGGGTAATAATGCACGCTATATTGCTAACAATATAAGTAATAAGTATAATTATTACAGTTCTAGCGATAATAACTGCATTATATGGGTAATAATGCATGTTACATTGATAATATTGGGAGTAATAAGTATATTTATTATAGTTCTGGCGATCATAACTGCATAATATGGGTAATAATGCATGTTATATTGATAATAATATAAGTAATAAGTATAATTATTACAGTTGTAGCAATAATACCTCCATTATATGGGTAATAATGCACGTTAAATTGCTAATAATATAAGTAATGAGTACAATTATTACAGTTCTAGCGATAATAACTGCATTATATGGGCAATAATGCATGTTATATTGATAATAATATAAGTAATAAGTATAATTATTACAGTTCTAGCGATAATACCTCCATTATATGGGTAATAATGCATGTTATATTGATGATAATGAAAGTAATACGTATATTTATTATAGTTCTAGCGATAATAACTGCATAATATGGGTAATAATGCATGTTATATTGAGAATAATATAAGTAATAATTATAATTATTACAGTTCTGGCGATAATAACTGCATTATATTGGTAATAATGCACGTTATATTGCTAATAGTATAAGTAATAAGTATAATTGTTACAGTTCTTGCGATAATATCTCCATTATGTGGGTAATAATGCATGTTATATTTATAATAATATAAGTAATAAGTATAATTATTACAGTTCTAGCGATGATAACTGCATTATATGGGTAATAATGCACGTTATATTGCTAATAATATAAGTAATAAGTATAATTATTACAGTTCTAGCGATAATAACTGCATTATATGGGTAATAATGCATGTTATATTGATGATAATAAATGTAATACGTATATTCATTATAGTTCTAGCGATGATAACTGCATTATATGGGTAATAATGCACGTTATATTGCTAATAATATAAGTAATAAGTATAATTATTACAGTTCTAGCGATGATAACTGCATTATATGGGTAATAATGCACGTTATATTGCTAATAATATAAGTAATAAGTATAATTATTACAGTTCTAGCGATAATAACTGCATTATATGGGTAATAATGCATGTTATATTGATAATAATATAAGTAATAAGTATAATTATTACAGTTCTAGCGATAATACCTCCATTATATGGGTAATAATGCATGTTATATTGATAATGATATAAGTAATAAGTATAATTATTACAGTTCTAGCGATAATAACTGCATAATATGGGTAATAATGCACGTTATATTGCTAATAATATAAGTAATGAGTACAATTATTACACTTCTAGCGATAATAACTGCATTATATGGGTAATAATGCATGTTATATTGATAATATCGGGAGTAATAAGTATAATTATTATAGTTCTAGCGATAATAATAGTAAAATATGGCAAATAGTGCATGTTATATTGATAATAATAAAAGTAATAAGTATATTTATTACAGTTCTATCGATAATAACTGCATAATATGGGTAATAATGCATGTTATATTGATGATGATAAAAGTAATACGTATATTTATTATAGTTCTAGCGATAATAACTCCATAATATGGGTAATAATGCATGTTATATTGATAATAATATAAGTAATAAGTATAATTATTACAGTTCTAGCGATAATAACTGCATTATATGGGTAATAATGCACGCTATATTGCTAACAATATAAGTAATAAGTATAATTATTACAGTTCTAGCGATAATAACTGCATTATATGGGTAATAATGCATGTTACATTGATAATATTGGGAGTAATAAGTATATTTATTATAGTTCTGGCGATCATAACTGCATAATATGGGTAATAATGCATGTTATATTGATAATAATATAAGTAATAAGTATAATTATTACAGTTGTAGCAATAATACCTCCATTATATGGGTAATAATGCACGTTAAATTGCTAATAATATAAGTAATGAGTACAATTATTACAGTTCTAGCGATAATAACTGCATTATATGGGCAATAATGCATGTTATATTGATAATAATATAAGTAATAAGTATAATTATTACAGTTCTAGCGATAATACCTCCATTATATGGGTAATAATGCATGTTATATTGATGATAATGAAAGTAATACGTATATTTATTATAGTTCTAGCGATAATAACTGCATAATATGGGTAATAATGCATGTTATATTGAGAATAATATAAGTAATAATTATAATTATTACAGTTCTGGCGATAATAACTGCATTATATTGGTAATAATGCACGTTATATTGCTAATAGTATAAGTAATAAGTATAATTGTTACAGTTCTTGCGATAATATCTCCATTATGTGGGTAATAATGCATGTTATATTTATAATAATATAAGTAATAAGTATAATTATTACAGTTCTAGCGATGATAACTGCATTATATGGGTAATAATGCACGTTATATTGCTAATAATATAAGTAATAAGTATAATTATTACAGTTCTAGCGATAATAACTGCATTATATGGGTAATAATGCATGTTATATTGATGATAATAAATGTAATACGTATATTCATTATAGTTCTAGCGATGATAACTGCATTATATGGGTAATAATGCACGTTATATTGCTAATAATATAAGTAATAAGTATAATTATTACAGTTCTAGCGATGATAACTGCATTATATGGGTAATAATGCACGTTATATTGCTAATAATATAAGTAATAAGTATAATTATTACAGTTCTAGCGATAATAACTGCATTATATGGGTAATAATGCATGTTATATTGATAATAATATAAGTAATAAGTATAATTATTACAGTTCTAGCGATAATACCTGCATTATATGGGTAATAATGCATGTTATATTGATAATATTGGGAGTAATAAGTATATTTATTATGGTTCTAGAGATAATAACTGCATAATATGGGTAATAATGCATGTTATATTGATAATAATATAAGTAATAAGTATAATTATTACAGTTCTAGCGATAATACCTCCATTATATGGGTAATAATGCACGTTATATTGCTAACAATATAAGTAATAAGTATAATTATTACAGTTCTAGCGATAATAACTGCATTATATGGGTAATAATGCATGTTATATTGATGATAATGACAGTAATACGTATATTTATTATAGCTCTAGCGATAATAACTGCATAATATGGGTAATAATGCATGTTATATTGATAATAATATAAGTAATAAGTATAATTATTACCGTTCTAGCAATAATACCTCCATTATATGGGTAATAATGCACGTTATATTGCTAACAATATAAGTAATAAGTATAATTATTACAGTTCTAGCGATAATAACTGCATTATATGGGTAATAATGCATGTTATATTGATAATATCGGGAGTAATAAGTATAATTATTATAGTTCTAGCGATAATAATAGTAAAATATGGCAAATAGTGCATGTTATATTGATAATAATAAAAGTAATAAGTATATTTATTACAGTTCTATCGATAATAACTGCATAATATGGGTAATAATGCATGTTATATTGAGAATAATATAAGTAATAAGTATAATTATTACAGTTCTGGCGATAATAACTGCATTATATGGCTAATAATGCACGTTATATTGCTAATAGTATAAGTAATGAGTATAATTATTACAGTTCTAGCGACAATACCTCCATTATACGGGTAATAATGCATGTTATATTGATAATGATATAAGTAATAAGTATAATTATTACAGTTCTAGCGATAATAACTGCATAATATGGGTAATAATGCACGTTAAATTGCTAATAATATAAGTAATGAGTACAATTATTACAGTTCTAGCGATAATAACTGCATTATATGGGTAATAATGCATGTTATATTGATAATAATATAAGTAATAAGTATAATTATTACAGTTCTAGCGATAATAACTGCATTATATAGGTAATAATGCATGTTAAATTGATAATATCGGGAGTAATAAGTATAATTATTATAGTTCTAGCGATAATAATAGTAAAATATGGCAAATAGTGCATGTTATATTGATAATAATAAAAGTAATAAGTATATTTATTACAGTTCTATCGATAATAACTGCATAATATGGGTAATAATGCATGTTATATTGATGATAATAAAAGTAATACGTATATTTATTATAGTTCTAGCGGTAATAACTGCATAATATGGGTAATAATGCATGTTATATTGAGAATAATATAAGTAATAAGTATAATTATTACAGTTCTGGCGATAATAACTGCATTATATGGGTAATAATGCACGTTATATTGCTAATAGTATAAGTAATAAGTATAATTATTACAGTTCTAGCGATAACACCTCCATTATATGGGTAATAATGCATGTTATATTGATAATGATATAAGTAATAAGTATAATTATTACAGTTCTAGCGATAATAACTGCATAATATGGGTAATAATGCACGTTATATTGCTAATAATATAAGTAATGAGTACAATTATTACAGTTCTAGCGATAATAACTGCATTATATGGGTAATAATGCATGTTATATTGATAATAACATAAGTAATAAGTATAATTATTACAGTTCTAGCGATAATAACTGCATTATATGGGTAATAATGCATGTTATATTGATAATATCGGGAGTAATAAGTATAATTATTATAGTTCTAGCGATAATAATAGTAAA
Organism: Megachile leachella; assembly: GCA_963576845.1. Classification (NCBI taxonomy): domain Eukaryota; kingdom Metazoa; phylum Arthropoda; class Insecta; order Hymenoptera; family Megachilidae; genus Megachile; species Megachile leachella. Next base: position 461,496 of record CAUYWW010000072.1, read on the forward strand.
ATATGGCAAATAGTGCATGTTATATTGATAATAATAAAAGTAATAAGTATATTTATTACAGTTCTATCGATAATAACTGCATAATATGGGTAATAATGCATGTTATATTGATGATAATAAAAGTAATACGTATATTTATTATAGTTCTAGCGGTAATAACTGCATAATATGGGTAATAATGCATGTTATATTGAGAATAATATAAGTAATAAGTATAATTATTACATTTCTGGCGATAATAACTGCATTATATGGGTAATAATGCACGTTATATTGCTAATAGTATAAGTAATAAGTATAATTATTACAGTTCTAGCGATAATACCTCCATTATATGGGTAATAATGCATGTTATATTGATAATGATATAAGTAATAAGTATAATTATTACAGTTCTAGCGATAATAACTGCATAATATGGGTAATAATGCACGTTATATTGCTAATAATATAAGTAATGAGTACAATTATTACACTTCTAGCGATAATAACTGCATTATATGGGTAATAATGCATGTTATATTGATAATATCGGGAGTAATAAGTATAATTATTATAGTTCTAGCGATAATAATAGTAAAATATGGCAAATAGTGCATGTTATATTGATAATAATAAAAGTAATAAGTATATTTATTACAGTTCTATCGATAATAACTGCATAATATGGGTAATAATGCATGTTATATTGATGATAATAAAAGTAATACGTATATTTATTATAGTTCTAGCGGTAATAACTGCATAATATGGGTAATAATGCATGTTATATTGAGAATAACATAAGTAATAAGTATAATTATTACAGTTCTGGCGATAATAACTGCATTATATGGGTAATAATGCACGTTATATTGCTAATAGTATAAGTAATAAGTATAATTATTACAGTTCTAGCGATAATACCTCCATTATATGGGTAATAATGCATGTTATATTGATAATGATATAAGTAATAAGTATAATTATTACAGTTCTAGCGATAATAACTGCATAATATGGGTAATAATGCACGTTATATTGCTAATAATATAAGTAATGAGTACAATTATTACACTTCTAGCGATAATAACTGCATTATATGGGTAATAATGCATGTTATATTGATAATATCGGGAGTAATAAGTATAATTATTATAGTTCTAGCGATAATAATAGTAAAATATGGCAAATAGTGCATGTTATATTGATAATAATAAAAGTAATAAGTATATTTATTACAGTTCTATCGATAATAACTGCATAATATGGGTAATAATGCATGTTATATTGATGATGATAAAAGTAATACGTATATTTATTATAGTTCTAGCGATAATAACTCCATAATATGGGTAATAATGCATGTTATATTGATAATAATATAAGTAATAAGTATAATTATTACAGTTCTAGCGATAATAACTGCATTATATGGGTAATAATGCACGCTATATTGCTAACAATATAAGTAATAAGTATAATTATTACAGTTCTAGCGATAATAACTGCATTATATGGGTAATAATGCATGTTACATTGATAATATTGGGAGTAATAAGTATATTTATTATAGTTCTGGCGATCATAACTGCATAATATGGGTAATAATGCATGTTATATTGATAATAATATAAGTAATAAGTATAATTATTACAGTTGTAGCAATAATACCTCCATTATATGGGTAATAATGCACGTTAAATTGCTAATAATATAAGTAATGAGTACAATTATTACAGTTCTAGCGATAATAACTGCATTATATGGGCAATAATGCATGTTATATTGATAATAATATAAGTAATAAGTATAATTATTACAGTTCTAGCGATAATACCTCCATTATATGGGTAATAATGCATGTTATATTGATGATAATGAAAGTAATACGTATATTTATTATAGTTCTAGCGATAATAACTGCATAATATGGGTAATAATGCATGTTATATTGAGAATAATATAAGTAATAATTATAATTATTACAGTTCTGGCGATAATAACTGCATTATATTGGTAATAATGCACGTTATATTGCTAATAGTATAAGTAATAAGTATAATTGTTACAGTTCTTGCGATAATATCTCCATTATGTGGGTAATAATGCATGTTATATTTATAATAATATAAGTAATAAGTATAATTATTACAGTTCTAGCGATGATAACTGCATTATATGGGTAATAATGCACGTTATATTGCTAATAATATAAGTAATAAGTATAATTATTACAGTTCTAGCGATAATAACTGCATTATATGGGTAATAATGCATGTTATATTGATGATAATAAATGTAATACGTATATTCATTATAGTTCTAGCGATGATAACTGCATTATATGGGTAATAATGCACGTTATATTGCTAATAATATAAGTAATAAGTATAATTATTACAGTTCTAGCGATGATAACTGCATTATATGGGTAATAATGCACGTTATATTGCTAATAATATAAGTAATAAGTATAATTATTACAGTTCTAGCGATAATAACTGCATTATATGGGTAATAATGCATGTTATATTGATAATAATATAAGTAATAAGTATAATTATTACAGTTCTAGCGATAATACCTGCATTATATGGGTAATAATGCATGTTATATTGATAATATCGGGAGTAATAAGTATAATTATTATAGTTCTAGCGATAATAATAGTAAAATATGGCAAATAGTGCATGTTATATTGATAATAATAAAAGTAATAAGTATATTTATTACAGTTCTATCGATAATAACCGCATAATATGGGTAATAATGCATGTTATATTAATGATAATAAATGTAATGCGTATATTCATTATAGTTCTAGCGATGATAACTGCATTATATGGGTAATAATGCACGTTATATTGCTAATAATATAAGTAATAAGTATAATTATTACAGTTCTAGCGATGATAACTGCATTATATGGGTAATAATGCACGTTATATTGCTAATAATATAAGTAATAAGTATAATTATTACAGTTCTAGCGATAATAACTGCATTATATGGGTAATAATGCATGTTATATTGATAATAATATAAGTAATAAGTATAATTATTACAGTTCTAGCGATAATACCTGCATTATATGGGTAATAATGCATGTTATATTGATAATATCGGGAGTAATAAGTATAATTATTATAGTTCTAGCGATAATAATAGTAAAATATGGCAAATAGTGCATGTTATATTGATAATAATAAAAGTAATAAGTATATTTATTACAGTTCTATCGATAATAACCGCATAATATGGGTAATAATGCATGTTATATTAATGATAATAAATGTAATGCGTATATTCATTATAGTTCTAGCGATAATAACTGCATAATATGGGTAATAATGCATGTTATATTGATAACAATATGAGTAATAAGTATAATTATTACAGTTCTAGCGATAGTAACTGCATTATATGGGTAATAATGCACGTTATATTGCTAACAATATAAGTAATAAGTATAATTATTACAGTTCTAGCGATAATAACTGCATTATATGGGTAATAATGCACGTTATATTGATGATAATGAAAGTAATACGTATATTTATTACAGCTCTAGCGATAATAACTGCATAATATGGGTAATAATGCATGTTATATTGATAATAATATAAGTAATAAGTATAATTATTACAGTTCTAGCGATAATAACTGCATTATATGGGTAATAATGCATGTTATATTGATAATAATATAAGTAATAAGTATAATTATTACAGTTCTAGCGATAATAACTGCATTATATGGGTAATAATGCACGTTATATTGCTAGTAGTATAAGTAATAAGTATAATTATTACAGTTCTAGCGATAATAACTGCATAATATGGGTAATAATGCACGTTATATTGCTAATAGTATAAGTAATAAGTATAATTGTTACAGTTCTTGCGATAATACCTCCATTATATTGGTAATAATGCATGTTATATTGATAATAATATAAGTAATAAGTATAATTATTACAGTTCTAGCGATAATAACTGCATTATATAGGTAATAATGCATGTTAAATTGATAATATCGGGAGTAATAAGTATAATTATTATAGTTCTAGCGATAATAATAGTAAAATATGGCAAATAGTGCATGTTATATTGATAATAATAAAAGTAATAAGTATATTTATTACAGTTCTATCGATAATAACTGCATAATATGGGTAATAATGCATGTTATATTGATGATAATAAAAGTAATACGTATATTTATTATAGTTCTAGCGGTAATAACTGCATAATATGGGTAATAATGCATGTTATATTGAGAATAATATAAGTAATAAGTATAATTATTACAGTTCTGGCGATAATAACTGCATTATATGGGTAATAATGCACGTTATATTGCTAATAGTATAAGTAATAAGTATAATTATTACAGTTCTAGCGATAACACCTCCATTATATGGGTAATAATGCATGTTATATTGATAATGATATAAGTAATAAGTATAATTATTACAGTTCTAGCGATAATAACTGCATAATATGGGTAATAATGCACGTTATATTGCTAATAATATAAGTAATGAGTACAATTATTACAGTTCTAGCGATAATAACTGCATTATATGGGTAATAATGCATGTTATATTGATAATAACATAAGTAATAAGTATAATTATTACAGTTCTAGCGATAATAACTGCATTATATGGGTAATAATGCATGTTATATTGATAATATCGGGAGTAATAAGTATAATTATTATAGTTCTAGCGATAATAATAGTAAAATATGGCAAATAGTGCATGTTATATTGATAATAATAAAAGTAATAAGTATATTTATTACAGTTCTATCGATAATAACTGCATAATATGGGTAATAATGCATGTTATATTGATGATAATAAAAGTAATACGTATATTTATTATAGTTCTAGCGGTAATAACTGCATAATATGGGTAATAATGCATGTTATATTGATGATAATAAAAGTAATACGTATATTTATTATAGTTCTAGCGGTAATAACTGCATAATATGGGTAATAATGCATGTTATATTGAGAATAATATAAGTAATAAGTATAATTATTACAGTTCTAGCGATAATAACTGCATAATATGGGTAATAATGCACGTTATATTGCTAATAGTATAAGTAATAAGTATAATTGTTACAGTTCTTGCGATAATACCTCCATTATATTGGTAATAATGCATGTTATATTGATAATAATATAAGTAATAAGTATAATTATTACAGTTCTAGCGATAATAACTGCATTATATAGGTAATAATGCATGTTAAATTGATAATATCGGGAGTAATAAGTATAATTATTATAGTTCTAGCGATAATAATAGTAAAATATGGCAAATAGTGCATGTTATATTGATAATAATAAAAGTAATAAGTATATTTATTACAGTTCTATCGATAATAACTGCATAATATGGGTAATAATGCATGTTATATTGATGATAATAAAAGTAATACGTATATTTATTATAGTTCTAGCGGTAATAACTGCATAATATGGGTAATAATGCATGTTATATTGAGAATAATATAAGTAATAAGTATAATTATTACAGTTCTGGCGATAATAACTGCATTATATGGGTAATAATGCACGTTATATTGCTAATAGTATAAGTAATAAGTATAATTATTACAGTTCTAGCGATAATACCTCCATTATATGGGTAATAATGCATGTTATATTGATAATGATATAAGTAATAAGTATAATTATTACAGTTCTAGCGATAATAACTGCATAATATGGGTAATAATGCACGTTATATTGCTAATAATATAAGTAATGAGTACAATTATTACACTTCTAGCGATAATAACTGCATTATATGGGTAATAATGCATGTTATATTGATAATATCGGGAGTAATAAGTATAATTATTATAGTTCTAGCGATAATAATAGTAAAATATGGCAAATAGTGCATGTTATATTGATAATAATAAAAGTAATAAGTATATTTATTACAGTTCTATCGATAATAACTGCATAATATGGGTAATAATGCATGTTATATTGATGATAATAAAAGTAATACGTATATTTATTATAGTTCTAGCGGTAATAACTGCATAATATGGGTAATAATGCATGTTATATTGAGAATAACATAAGTAATAAGTATAATTATTACAGTTCTGGCGATAATAACTGCATTATATGGGTAATAATGCACGTTATATTGCTAATAGTATAAGTAATAAGTATAATTATTACAGTTCTAGCGATAATACCTCCATTATATGGGTAATAATGCATGTTATATTGATAATGATATAAGTAATAAGTATAATTATTACAGTTCTAGCGATAATAACTGCATAATATGGGTAATAATGCACGTTATATTGCTAATAATATAAGTAATGAGTACAATTATTACACTTCTAGCGATAATAACTGCATTATATGGGTAATAATGCATGTTATATTGATAATATCGGGAGTAATAAGTATAATTATTATAGTTCTAGCGATAATAATAGTAAAATATGGCAAATAGTGCATGTTATATTGATAATAATAAAAGTAATAAGTATATTTATTACAGTTCTATCGATAATAACTGCATAATATGGGTAATAATGCATGTTATATTGATGATGATAAAAGTAATACGTATATTTATTATAGTTCTAGCGATAATAACTCCATAATATGGGTAATAATGCATGTTATATTGATAATAATATAAGTAATAAGTATAATTATTACAGTTCTAGCGATAATAACTGCATTATATGGGTAATAATGCACGCTATATTGCTAACAATATAAGTAATAAGTATAATTATTACAGTTCTAGCGATAATAACTGCATTATATGGGTAATAATGCATGTTACATTGATAATATTGGGAGTAATAAGTATATTTATTATAGTTCTGGCGATCATAACTGCATAATATTGGTAATAATGCATGTTATATTGATAATAATATAAGTAATAAGTATAATTATTACAGTTGTAGCAATAATACCTCCATTATATGGGTAATAATGCACGTTAAATTGCTAATAATATAAGTAATGAGTACAATTATTACAGTTCTAGCGATAATAACTGCATTATATGGGCAATAATGCATGTTATATTGATAATAATATAAGTAATAAGTATAATTATTACAGTTCTAGCGATAATACCTCCATTATATGGGTAATAATGCATGTTATATTGATGATAATGAAAGTAATACGTATATTTATTATAGTTCTAGCGATAATAACTGCATAATATGGGTAATAATGCATGTTATATTGAGAATAATATAAGTAATAATTATAATTATTACAGTTCTGGCGATAATAACTGCATTATATTGGTAATAATGCACGTTATATTGCTAATAGTATAAGTAATAAGTATAATTGTTACAGTTCTTGCGATAATATCTCCATTATGTGGGTAATAATGCATGTTATATTTATAATAATATAAGTAATAAGTATAATTATTACAGTTCTAGCGATGATAACTGCATTATATGGGTAATAATGCATGTTATATTGATAATAATATAAGTAATAAGTATAATTATTACAGTTCTAGCGATAATAACTGCATTATATGGGTAATAATGCATGTTATATTGATAATAATATAAGTAATAAGTATAATTATTACAGTTCTAGCGATAATACCTGCATTATATGGGTAATAATGCATGTTATATTGATAATATCGGGAGTAATAAGTATAATTATTATAGTTCTAGCGATAATAATAGTAAAATATGGCAAATAGTGCATGTTATATTGATAATAATAAAAGTAATAAGTATATTTATTACAGTTCTATCGATAATAACCGCATAATATGGGTAATAATGCATGTTATATTAATGATAATAAATGTAATGCGTATATTCATTATAGTTCTAGCGATAATAACTGCATAATATGGGTAATAATGCATGTTATATTGATAACAATATGAGTAATAAGTATAATTATTACAGTTCTAGCGATAGTAACTGCATTATATGGGTAATAATGCACGTTATATTGCTAACAATATAAGTAATAAGTATAATTATTACAGTTCTAGCGATAATAACTGCATTATATGGGTAATAATGCATGTTACATTGATAATATTGAGAGTAATAAGTATATTTATTATAGTTCTGGCGATCATAACTGCATAATATGGGTAATAATGCATGTTATATTGAGAATAATATAAGTAATAAGTATAATTATTACAGTTCTGGCGATAATAACTGCATTATATGGGTAATAATGCACGTTATATTGCTAATAGTATAAGTAATAAGTATAATTATTACAGTTCTAGCGATAATACCTCCATTATATGGGTAATAATGCATGTTATATTGATAATGATATAAGTAATAAGTATAATTATTACAGTTCTAGCGATAATAACTGCATAATATGGGTAATAATGCACGTTATATTGCTAATAATATAAGTAATGAGTACAATTATTACACTTCTAGCGATAATAACTGCATTATATGGGTAATAATGCATGTTATATTGATAATATCGGGAGTAATAAGTATAATTATTATAGTTCTAGCGATAATAATAGTAAAATATGGCAAATAGTGCATGTTATATTGATAATAATAAAAGTAATAAGTATATTTATTACAGTTCTATCGATAATAACTGCATAATATGGGTAATAATGCATGTTATATTGATGATAATAAAAGTAATACGTATATTTATTATAGTTCTAGCGGTAATAACTGCATAATATGGGTAATAATGCATGTTATATTGAGAATAACATAAGTAATAAGTATAATTATTACAGTTCTGGCGATAATAACTGCATTATATGGGTAATAATGCACGTTATATTGCTAATAGTATAAGTAATAAGTATAATTATTACAGTTCTAGCGATAATACCTCCATTATATGGGTAATAATGCATGTTATATTGATAATGATATAAGTAATAAGTATAATTATTACAGTTCTAGCGATAATAACTGCATAATATGGGTAATAATGCACGTTATATTGCTAATAATATAAGTAATGAGTACAATTATTACACTTCTAGCGATAATAACTGCATTATATGGGTAATAATGCATGTTATATTGATAATATCGGGAGTAATAAGTATAATTATTATAGTTCTAGCGATAATAATAGTAAAATATGGCAAATAGTGCATGTTATATTGATAATAATAAAAGTAATAAGTATATTTATTACAGTTCTATCGATAATAACTGCATAATATGGGTAATAATGCATGTTATATTGATGATGATAAAAGTAATACGTATATTTATTATAGTTCTAGCGATAATAACTCCATAATATGGGTAATAATGCATGTTATATTGATAATAATATAAGTAATAAGTATAATTATTACAGTTCTAGCGATAATAACTGCATTATATGGGTAATAATGCATGTTACATTGATAATATTGGGAGTAATAAGTATATTTATTATAGTTCTGGCGATCATAACTGCATAATATGGGTAATAATGCATGTTATATTGATAATAATATAAGTAATAAGTATAATTATTACAGTTGTAGCAATAATACCTCCATTATATGGGTAATAATGCACGTTAAATTGCTAATAATATAAGTAATAAGTATAATTATTACAGTTCTAGCGATGATAACTGCATTATATGGGTAATAATGCACGTTATATTGCTAATAATATAAGTAATAAGTATAATTATTACAGTTCTAGCGATAATAACTGCATTATATGGGTAATAATGCATGTTATATTGATGATAATAAATGTAATACGTATATTCATTATAGTTCTAGCGATGATAACTGCATTATATGGGTAATAATGCACGTTATATTGCTAATAATATAAGTAATAATTATAATTATTACAGTTCTGGCGATAATAACTGCATTATATTGGTAATAATGCACGTTATATTGCTAATAGTATAAGTAATAAGTATAATTATTACAGTTCTAGCGATAATAACTGCATTATATGGGTAATAATGCATGTTATATTGATAATAATATAAGTAATAAGTATAATTATTACAGTTCTAGCGATAATACCTGCATTATATGGGTAATAATGCATGTTATATTGATAATATCGGGAGTAATAAGTATAATTATTATAGTTCTAGCGATAATAATAGTAAAATGTGGCAAATAGTGCATGTTATATTGATAATAATAAAAGTAATAAGTATATTTATTACAGTTCTATCGATAATAACCGCATAATATGGGTAATAATGCATGTTATATTAATGATAATAAATGTAATGCGTATATTCATTATAGTTCTAGCGATGATAACTGCATTATATGGGTAATAATGCACGTTATATTGCTAATAATATAAGTAATAAGTATAATTATTACAGTTCTAGCGATGATAACTGCATTATATGGGTAATAATGCACGTTATATTGCTAATAATATAAGTAATAAGTATAATTATTACAGTTCTAGCGATAATAACTGCATTATATGGGTAATAATGCATGTTATATTGATAATAATATAAGTAATAAGTATAATTATTACAGTTCTAGCGATAATACCTGCATTATATGGGTAATAATGCATGTTATATTGATAATATCGGGAGTAATAAGTATAATTATTATAGTTCTAGCGATAATAATAGTAAAATATGGCAAATAGTGCATGTTATATTGATAATAATAAAAGTAATAAGTATATTTATTACAGTTCTATCGATAATAACCGCATAATATGGGTAATAATGCATGTTATATTAATGATAATAAATGTAATGCGTATATTCATTATAGTTCTAGCGATAATAACTGCATAATATGGGTAATAATGCATGTTATATTGATAACAATATGAGTAATAAGTATAATTATTACAGTTCTAGCGATAGTAACTGCATTATATGGGTAATAATGCACGTTATATTGCTAACAATATAAGTAATAAGTATAATTATTACAGTTCTAGCGATAATAACTGCATTATATGGGTAATAATGCATGTTACATTGATAATATTGAGAGTAATAAGTATATTTATTATAGTTCTGGCGATCATAACTGCATAATATGGGTAATAATGCATGTTATATTGAGAATAATATAAGTAATAAGTATAATTATTACAGTTCTGGCGATAATAACTGCATTATATGGGTAATAATGCACGTTATATTGCTAATAGTATAAGTAATAAGTATAATTATTACAGTTCTAGCGATAATACCTCCATTATATGGGTTATAATGCATGTTATATTTATAATAATATAAGTAATAAGTATTATTATTACAGTTCTAGCGATAATAACTGCATTATATGGGTAATAATGCACGTTATATTGCTAACAATATAAGTAATAAGTATAATTATTACAGTTCTGGCGATAATAACTGCATTATATGGGTAATAATGCACGTTATATTGCTAATAGTATAAGTAATAAGTATAATTATTACAGTTCTAGCGATAATAACTGCATTATATGGGTAATAATGCATGTTATATTGATAATAATATAAGTAATAAGTATAATTATTACAGTTCTAGCGATAATAACTGCATTATATGGGTAATAATGCACGTTATATTGATGATAATGAAAGTAATACGTATATTTATTACAGCTCTAGCGATAATAACTGCATAATATGGGTAATAATGCATGTTATATTGATAATAATATAAGTAATAAGTATAATTATTACAGTTCTAGCGATAATAACTGCATTATATGGGTAATATTGCATGTTATATTGATAATAATATAAGTAATAAGTATAATTATTACAGTTCTAGCGATAATAACTGCATTATATGGGTAATAATGCACGTTATATTGCTAGTAGTATAAGTAATAAGTATAATTATTACAGTTCTAGCGATAATAACTGCATAATATGGGTAATAATGCACGTTATATTGCTAATAGTATAAGTAATAAGTATAATTGTTACAGTTCTTGCGATAATACCTCCATTATATTGGTAATAATGCATGTTATATTGATAATAATATAAGTAATAAGTATAATTATTACAGTTCTAGCGATAATAACTGCATTATATAGGTAATAATGCATGTTAAATTGATAATATCGGGAGTAATAAGTATAATTATTATAGTTCTAGCGATAATAATAGTAAAATATGGCAAATAGTGCATGTTATATTGATAATAATAAAAGTAATAAGTATATTTATTACAGTTCTATCGATAATAACTGCATAATATGGGTAATAATGCATGTTATATTGATGATAATAAAAGTAATACGTATATTTATTATAGTTCTAGCGGTAATAACTGCATAATATGGGTAATAATGCATGTTATATTGAGAATAATATAAGTAATAAGTATAATTATTACAGTTCTGGCGATAATAACTGCATTATATGGGTAATAATGCACGTTATATTGCTAATAGTATAAGTAATAAGTATAATTATTACAGTTCTAGCGATAACACCTCCATTATATGGGTAATAATGCATGTTATATTGATAATGATATAAGTAATAAGTATAATTATTACAGTTCTAGCGATAATAACTGCATAATATGGGTAATAATGCACGTTATATTGCTAATAATATAAGTAATGAGTACAATTATTACAGTTCTAGCGATAATAACTGCATTATATGGGTAATAATGCATGTTATATTGATAATAACATAAGTAATAAGTATAATTATTACAGTTCTAGCGATAATAACTGCATTATATGGGTAATAATGCATGTTATATTGATAATATCGGGAGTAATAAGTATAATTATTATAGTTCTAGCGATAATAATAGTAAAATATGGCAAATAGTGCATGTTATATTGATAATAATAAAAGTAATAAGTATATTTATTACAGTTCTATCGATAATAACTGCATAATATGGGTAATAATGCATGTTATATTGATGATAATAAAAGTAATACGTATATTTATTATAGTTCTAGCGGTAATAACTGCATAATATGGGTAATAATGCATGTTATATTGAGAATAATATAAGTAATAAGTATAATTATTACAGTTCTGGCGATAATAACTGCATTATATGGGTAATAATGCACGTTATATTGCTAATAGTATAAGTAATAAGTATAATTATTACAGTTCTAGCGATAATACCTCCATTATATGGGTAATAATGCATGTTATATTGATAATGATATAAGTAATAAGTATAATTATTACAGTTCTAGCGATAATAACTGCATAATATGGGTAATAATGCACGTTATATTGCTAATAATATAAGTAATGAGTACAATTATTACACTTCTAGCGATAATAACTGCATTATATGGGTAATAATGCATGTTATATTGATAATATCGGGAGTAATAAGTATAATTATTATAGTTCTAGCGATAATAATAGTAAAATATGGCAAATAGTGCATGTTATATTGATAATAATAAAAGTAATAAGTATATTTATTACAGTTCTATCGATAATAACTGCATAATATGGGTAATAATGCATGTTATATTGATGATAATAAAAGTAATACGTATATTTATTATAGTTCTAGCGGTAATAACTGCATAATATGGGTAATAATGCATGTTATATTGAGAATAACATAAGTAATAAGTATAATTATTACAGTTCTGGCGATAATAACTGCATTATATGGGTAATAATGCACGTTATATTGCTAATAGTATAAGTAATAAGTATAATTATTACAGTTCTAGCGATAATACCTCCATTATATGGGTAATAATGCATGTTATATTGATAATGATATAAGTAATAAGTATAATTATTACAGTTCTAGCGATAATAACTGCATAATATGGGTAATAATGCACGTTATATTGCTAATAATATAAGTAATGAGTACAATTATTACACTTCTAGCGATAATAACTGCATTATATGGGTAATAATGCATGTTATATTGATAATATCGGGAGTAATAAGTATAATTATTATAGTTCTAGCGATAATAATAGTAAAATATGGCAAATAGTGCATGTTATATTGATAATAATAAAAGTAATAAGTATATTTATTACAGTTCTATCGATAATAACTGCATAATATGGGTAATAATGCATGTTATATTGATGATGATAAAAGTAATACGTATATTTATTATAGTTCTAGCGATAATAACTCCATAATATGGGTAATAATGCATGTTATATTGATAATAATATAAGTAATAAGTATAATTATTACAGTTCTAGCGATAATAACTGCATTATATGGGTAATAATGCACGCTATATTGCTAACAATATAAGTAATAAGTATAATTATTACAGTTCTAGCGATAATAACTGCATTATATGGGTAATAATGCATGTTACATTGATAATATTGGGAGTAATAAGTATATTTATTATAGTTCTGGCGATCATAACTGCATAATATGGGTAATAATGCATGTTATATTGATAATAATATAAGTAATAAGTATAATTATTACAGTTGTAGCAATAATACCTCCATTATATGGGTAATAATGCACGTTAAATTGCTAATAATATAAGTAATGAGTACAATTATTACAGTTCTAGCGATAATAACTGCATTATATGGGCAATAATGCATGTTATATTGATAATAATATAAGTAATAAGTATAATTATTACAGTTCTAGCGATAATACCTCCATTATATGGGTAATAATGCATGTTATATTGATGATAATGAAAGTAATACGTATATTTATTATAGTTCTAGCGATAATAACTGCATAATATGGGTAATAATGCATGTTATATTGAGAATAATATAAGTAATAATTATAATTATTACAGTTCTGGCGATAATAACTGCATTATATTGGTAATAATGCACGTTATATTGCTAATAGTATAAGTAATAAGTATAATTGTTACAGTTCTTGCGATAATATCTCCATTATGTGGGTAATAATGCATGTTATATTTATAATAATATAAGTAATAAGTATAATTATTACAGTTCTAGCGATGATAACTGCATTATATGGGTAATAATGCATGTTATATTGATAATAATATAAGTAATAAGTATAATTATTACAGTTCTAGCGATAATAACTGCATTATATGGGTAATAATGCATGTTATATTGATAATATCGGGAGTAATAAGTATAATTATTATAGTTCTAGCGATAATAATAGTAAAATATGGCAAATAGTGCATGTTATATTGATAATAATAAAAGTAATAAGTATATTTATTACAGTTCTATCGATAATAACCGCATAATATGGGTAATAATGCATGTTATATTAATGATAATAAATGTAATGCGTATATTCATTATAGTTCTAGCGATAATAACTGCATAATATGGGTAATAATGCATGTTATATTGATAACAATATGAGTAATAAGTATAATTATTACAGTTCTAGCGATAGTAACTGCATTATATGGGTAATAATGCATGTTACATTGATAATATTGAGAGTAATAAGTATATTTATTATAGTTCTGGCGATCATAACTGCATAATATGGGTAATAATGCATGTTATATTGAGAATAATATAAGTAATAAGTATAATTATTACAGTTCTGGCGATAATAACTGCATTATATGGGTAATAATGCACGTTATATTGCTAATAGTATAAGTAATAAGTATAATTATTACAGTTCTAGCGATAATACCTCCATTATATGGGTTATAATGCATGTTATATTTATAATAATATAAGTAATAAGTATTATTATTACAGTTCTAGCGATAATAACTGCATTATATGGGTAATAATGCACGTTATATTGCTAACAATATAAGTAATAAGTATAATTATTACAGTTCTGGCGATAATAACTGCATTATATGGGTAATAATGCACGTTATATTGCTAATAGTATAAGTAATAAGTATAATTATTACAGTTCTAGCGATAATAACTGCATTATATGGGTAATAATGCATGTTATATTGATAATAATATAAGTAATAAGTATAATTATTACAGTTCTAGCGATAATAACTGCATTATATGGGTAATAATGCACGTTATATTGATGATAATGAAAGTAATACGTATATTTATTACAGCTCTAGCGATAATAACTGCATAATATGGGTAATAATGCATGTTATATTGATAATAATATAAGTAATAAGTATAATTATTACAGTTCTAGCGATAATAACTGCATTATATGGGTAATAATGCATGTTATATTGATAATAATATAAGTAATAAGTATAATTATTACAGTTCTAGCGATAATAACTGCATTATATGGGTAATAATGCACGTTATATTGCTAGTAGTATAAGTAATAAGTATAATTATTACAGTTCTAGCGATAATAACTGCATAATATGGGTAATAATGCACGTTATATTGCTAATAGTATAAGTAATAAGTATAATTGTTACAGTTCTTGCGATAATACCTCCATTATATTGGTAATAATGCATGTTATATTGATAATAATATAAGTAATAAGTATAATTATTACAGTTCTAGCGATAATAACTGCATTATATAGGTAATAATGCATGTTAAATTGATAATATCGGGAGTAATAAGTATAATTATTATAGTTCTAGCGATAATAATAGTAAAATATGGCAAATAGTGCATGTTATATTGATAATAATAAAAGTAATAAGTATATTTATTACAGTTCTATCGATAATAACTGCATAATATGGGTAATAATGCATGTTATATTGATGATAATAAAAGTAATACGTATATTTATTATAGTTCTAGCGGTAATAACTGCATAATATGGGTAATAATGCATGTTATATTGAGAATAATATAAGTAATAAGTATAATTATTACAGTTCTGGCGATAATAACTGCATTATATGGGTAATAATGCACGTTATATTGCTAATAGTATAAGTAATAAGTATAATTATTACAGTTCTAGCGATAACACCTCCATTATATGGGTAATAATGCATGTTATATTGATAATGATATAAGTAATAAGTATAATTATTACAGTTCTAGCGATAATAACTGCATAATATGGGTAATAATGCACGTTATATTGCTAATAATATAAGTAATGAGTACAATTATTACAGTTCTAGCGATAATAACTGCATTATATGGGTAATAATGCATGTTATATTGATAATAACATAAGTAATAAGTATAATTATTACAGTTCTAGCGATAATAACTGCATTATATGGGTAATAATGCATGTTATATTGATAATATCGGGAGTAATAA
This sequence comes from Megachile leachella, assembly GCA_963576845.1. Classification (NCBI taxonomy): domain Eukaryota; kingdom Metazoa; phylum Arthropoda; class Insecta; order Hymenoptera; family Megachilidae; genus Megachile; species Megachile leachella. The sequence goes on from CAUYWW010000072.1 coordinate 478,640, forward strand.
GTATAATTATTATAGTTCTAGCGATAATAATAGTAAAATATGGCAAATAGTGCATGTTATATTGATAATAATAAAAGTAATAAGTATATTTATTACAGTTCTATCGATAATAACTGCATAATATGGGTAATAATGCATGTTATATTGATGATAATAAAAGTAATACGTATATTTATTATAGTTCTAGCGGTAATAACTGCATAATATGGGTAATAATGCATGTTATATTGAGAATAATATAAGTAATAAGTATAATTATTACAGTTCTGGCGATAATAACTGCATTATATGGGTAATAATGCACGTTATATTGCTAATAGTATAAGTAATAAGTATAATTATTACAGTTCTAGCGATAATACCTCCATTATATGGGTAATAATGCATGTTATATTGATAATGATATAAGTAATAAGTATAATTATTACAGTTCTAGCGATAATAACTGCATAATATGGGTAATAATGCACGTTATATTGCTAATAATATAAGTAATGAGTACAATTATTACACTTCTAGCGATAATAACTGCATTATATGGGTAATAATGCATGTTATATTGATAATATCGGGAGTAATAAGTATAATTATTATAGTTCTAGCGATAATAATAGTAAAATATGGCAAATAGTGCATGTTATATTGATAATAATAAAAGTAATAAGTATATTTATTACAGTTCTATCGATAATAACTGCATAATATGGGTAATAATGCATGTTATATTGATGATAATAAAAGTAATACGTATATTTATTATAGTTCTAGCGGTAATAACTGCATAATATGGGTAATAATGCATGTTATATTGAGAATAACATAAGTAATAAGTATAATTATTACAGTTCTGGCGATAATAACTGCATTATATGGGTAATAATGCACGTTATATTGCTAATAGTATAAGTAATAAGTATAATTATTACAGTTCTAGCGATAATACCTCCATTATATGGGTAATAATGCATGTTATATTGATAATGATATAAGTAATAAGTATAATTATTACAGTTCTAGCGATAATAACTGCATAATATGGGTAATAATGCACGTTATATTGCTAATAATGTAAGTAATGAGTACAATTATTACACTTCTAGCGATAATAACTGCATTATATGGGTAATAATGCATGTTATATTGATAATATCGGGAGTAATAAGTATAATTATTATAGTTCTAGCGATAATAATAGTAAAATATGGCAAATAGTGCATGTTATATTGATAATAATAAAAGTAATAAGTATATTTATTACAGTTCTATCGATAATAACTGCATAATATGGGTAATAATGCATGTTATATTGATGATGATAAAAGTAATACGTATATTTATTATAGTTCTAGCGATAATAACTCCATAATATGGGTAATAATGCATGTTATATTGATAATAATATAAGTAATAAGTATAATTATTACAGTTCTAGCGATAATAACTGCATTATATGGGTAATAATGCACGCTATATTGCTAACAATATAAGTAATAAGTATAATTATTACAGTTCTAGCGATAATAACTGCATTATATGGGTAATAATGCATGTTACATTGATAATATTGGGAGTAATAAGTATATTTATTATAGTTCTGGCGATCATAACTGCATAATATGGGTAATAATGCATGTTATATTGATAATAATATAAGTAATAAGTATAATTATTACAGTTGTAGCAATAATACCTCCATTATATGGGTAATAATGCACGTTAAATTGCTAATAATATAAGTAATGAGTACAATTATTACAGTTCTAGCGATAATAACTGCATTATATGGGCAATAATGCATGTTATATTGATAATAATATAAGTAATAAGTATAATTATTACAGTTCTAGCGATAATACCTCCATTATATGGGTAATAATGCATGTTATATTGATGATAATGAAAGTAATACGTATATTTATTATAGTTCTAGCGATAATAACTGCATAATATGGGTAATAATGCATGTTATATTGAGAATAATATAAGTAATAATTATAATTATTACAGTTCTGGCGATAATAACTGCATTATATTGGTAATAATGCACGTTATATTGCTAATAGTATAAGTAATAAGTATAATTGTTACAGTTCTTGCGATAATATCTCCATTATGTGGGTAATAATGCATGTTATATTTATAATAATATAAGTAATAAGTATAACTATTACAGTTCTAGCGATGATAACTGCATTATATGGGTAATAATGCACGTTATATTGCTAATAATATAAGTAATAAGTATAATTATTACAGTTCTAGCGATAATAACTGCATTATATGGGTAATAATGCATGTTATATTGATGATAATAAATGTAATACGTATATTCATTATAGTTCTAGCGATGATAACTGCATTATATGGGTAATAATGCACGTTATATTGCTAATAATATAAGTAATAAGTATAATTATTACAGTTCTAGCGATGATAACTGCATTATATGGGTAATAATGCACGTTATATTGCTAATAATATAAGTAATAAGTATAATTATTACAGTTCTAGCGATAATAACTGCATTATATGGGTAATAATGCATGTTATATTGATAATAATATAAGTAATAAGTATAATTATTACAGTTCTAGCGATAATACCTGCATTATATGGGTAATAATGCATGTTATATTGATAATATCGGGAGTAATAAGTATAATTATTATAGTTCTAGCGATAATAATAGTAAAATATGGCAAATAGTGCATGTTATATTGATAATAATAAAAGTAATAAGTATATTTATTACAGTTCTATCGATAATAACCGCATAATATGGGTAATAATGCATGTTATATTAATGATAATAAATGTAATGCGTATATTCATTATAGTTCTAGCGATGATAACTGCATTATATGGGTAATAATGCACGTTATATTGCTAATAATATAAGTAATAAGTATAATTATTACAGTTCTAGCGATGATAACTGCATTATATGGGTAATAATGCACGTTATATTGCTAATAATATAAGTAATAAGTATAATTATTACAGTTCTAGCGATAATAACTGCATTATATGGGTAATAATGCATGTTATATTGATAATAATATAAGTAATAAGTATAATTATTACAGTTCTAGCGATAATACCTGCATTATATGGGTAATAATGCATGTTATATTGATAATATCGGGAGTAATAAGTATAATTATTATAGTTCTAGCGATAATAATAGTAAAATATGGCAAATAGTGCATGTTATATTGATAATAATAAAAGTAATAAGTATATTTATTACAGTTCTATCGATAATAACCGCATAATATGGGTAATAATGCATGTTATATTAATGATAATAAATGTAATGCGTATATTTATTATAGTTCTAGCGATAATAACTGCATAATATGGGTAATAATGCATGTTATATTGATAACAATATGAGTAATAAGTATAATTATTACAGTTCTAGCGATAGTAACTGCATTATATGGGTAATAATGCACGTTATATTGCTAACAATATAAGTAATAAGTATAATTATTACAGTTCTAGCGATAATAACTGCATTATATGGGTAATAATGCATGTTACATTGATAATATTGAGAGTAATAAGTATATTTATTATAGTTCTGGCGATCATAACTGCATAATATGGGTAATAATGCATGTTATATTGAGAATAATATAAGTAATAAGTATAATTATTACAGTTCTGGCGATAATAACTGCATTATATGGGTAATAATGCACGTTATATTGCTAATAGTATAAGTAATAAGTATAATTATTACAGTTCTAGCGATAATACCTCCATTATATGGGTTATAATGCATGTTATATTTATAATAATATAAGTAATAAGTATTATTATGACAGTTCTAGCGATAATAACTGCATTATATGGGTAATAATGCACGTTATATTGCTAACAATATAAGTAATAAGTATAATTATTACAGTTCTGGCGATAATAACTGCATTATATGGGTAATAATGCACGTTATATTGCTAATAGTATAAGTAATAAGTATAATTATTACAGTTCTAGCGATAATAACTGCATTATATGGGTAATAATGCATGTTATATTGATAATAATATAAGTAATAAGTATAATTATTACAGTTCTAGCGATAATAACTGCATTATATGGGTAATAATGCACGTTATATTGATGATAATGAAAGTAATACGTATATTTATTACAGCTCTAGCGATAATAACTGCATAATATGGGTAATAATGCATGTTATATTGATAATAATATAAGTAATAAGTATAATTATTACAGTTCTAGCGATAATAACTGCATTATATGGGTAATAATGCATGTTATATTGATAATAATATAAGTAATAAGTATAATTATTACAGTTCTAGCGATAATAACTGCATTATATGGGTAATAATGCACGTTATATTGCTAGTAGTATAAGTAATAAGTATAATTATTACAGTTCTAGCGATAATAACTGCATAATATGGGTAATAATGCACGTTATATTGCTAATAGTATAAGTAATAAGTATAATTGTTACAGTTCTTGCGATAATACCTCCATTATATTGGTAATAATGCATGTTATATTGATAATAATATAAGTAATAAGTATAATTATTACAGTTCTAGCGATAATAACTGCATTATATGGGTAATAATGCACGTTATATTGCTAATAATATAAGTAATAAGTATAATTATTACTGTTCTAGCGATAATAACTGCATTATATGGGTAATAATGCATGTTATATTGATAATAATATAAGTAATAAGTATAATTATTACAGTTCTAGCGATAATAACTGCATTATAGGGGTAATAATGCACGTTATATTGCTAGTAGTATAAGTAATAAGTATAATTATTACAGTTCTAGCGATAATAACTGCATAATATGGGTAATAATGCACGTTATATTGATAATGATATAAGTAATAAGTATAATTATTACAGTTCTAGCGATAATAACTGCATAATGTGGGTAATAATGCATGTTATATTGCTAATAATATAAGTAATGAGTACAATTATTACAGTTCTAGCGATAATAATTGCATTATATGGGTAATAATGCATGTTATATTGATAATATCGGGAGTAATAAGTATAATTATTATAGTTCTAGCGATAATAATAGTAAAATACGGCAAATAGTGCATGTTATATTGAAAATAATAAAAGTAATCAGTATATTTATTACAGTTCTATCGATAATAACTGCATAATATGGGTAATAATGCATGTTATATTGATGATAATAAATGTAATACGTATATTTATTATAGTTCTAGCGATAATAACTGCATAATATGGGTAATAATGCATGTTATATTGATAACAATATGAGTAATAAGTATAATTATTACAGTTCTAGCGATAGTAACTGCATTATATGGGTAATAATGCACGTTATATTGCTAACAATATAAGTAATAAGTATAATTATTACAGTTCTAGCGATAATAACTGCATTATATGGGTAATAATGCATGTTATATTGATAATAATATAAGTAATAAGTATAATTATTACAGTTCTAGCAATAATACCTCCATTATATGGGTAATAATGCACGTTATATTGCTAACAATATAAGTAATAAGTATAATTATTACAGTTCTAGCGATAATAACTGCATTATATGGGTAATAATGCATGTTATATTGATGATAATGAAAGTAATACGTATATTTATTATAGCTCTAGCGATAATAACTGCATAATATGGGTAATAATGCATGTTATATTGAGAATAATGTAAGTAATAAGTATAATTATTACAGTTCTGGCGATAATAACTGCATTATATGGGTAATAATGCACGTTATATTGATAATAATATAAGTAATAAGTATAATTATTACAGTTCTAGCAATAATACCTCCATTATATGGGTAATAATGCACGTTATATTGCTAACAATATAAGTAATAAGTATAATAATTACAGTTCTAGCGATAATAACTGCATTATATGGGTAATAATGCACGTTATATTGCTAATAGTATAAGTAATAAGTATAATTATTACAGTTCTAGCGTTAATACCTCCATTATATGGGTAATAATGCATGTTATATTGATAATATTGGGAGTAATAAGTATATTTATTATGGTTCTAGAGATAATAACTGCATAATATGGGTAATAATGCATGTTATATTGATAATAATATAAGTAATAAGTATAATTATTACAGTTCTAGCGATAATACCTCCATTATATGGGTAATAATGCACGTTATATTGCTAACAATATAAGTAATAAGTATAATTATTACAGTTCTAGCGATAATAACTGCATTATATGGGTAATAATGCATGTTATATTGATGATAATGACAGTAATACGTATATTTATTATAGCTCTAGCGATAATAACTGCATAATATGGGTAATAATGCATGTTATATTGATAATAATATAAGTAATAAGTATAATTATTACCGTTCTAGCAATAATACCTCCATTATATGGGTAATAATGCACGTTATATTGCTAACAATATAAGTAATAAGTATAATTATTACAGTTCTAGCGATAATAACTGCATTATATGGGTAATAATGCATGTTATATTGATAATATCGGGAGTAATAAGTATAATTATTATAGTTCTAGCGATAATAATAGTAAAATATGGCAAATAGTGCATGTTATATTGATAATAATAAAAGTAATAAGTATATTTATTACAGTTCTATCGATAATAACTGCATAATATGGGTAATAATGCATGTTATATTGAGAATAATATAAGTAATAAGTATAATTATTACAGTTCTGGCGATAATAACTGCATTATATGGCTAATAATGCACGTTATATTGCTAATAGTATAAGTAATGAGTATAATTATTACAGTTCTAGCGACAATACCTCCATTATACGGGTAATAATGCATGTTATATTGATAATGATATAAGTAATAAGTATAATTATTACAGTTCTAGCGATAATAACTGCATAATATGGGTAATAATGCACGTTAAATTGCTAATAATATAAGTAATGAGTACAATTATTACAGTTCTAGCGATAATAACTGCATTATATGGGTAATAATGCATGTTATATTGATAATAATATAAGTAATAAGTATAATTATTACAGTCCTAGCGATAATAACTGCATTATATAGGTAATAATGCATGTTAAATTGATAATATCGGGAGTAATAAGTATAATTATTATAGTTCTAGCGATAATAATAGTAAAATATGGCAAATAGTGCATGTTATATTGATAATAATAAAAGTAATAAGTATATTTATTACAGTTCTATCGATAATAACTGCATAATATGGGTAATAATGCATGTTATATTGATGATAATAAAAGTAATACGTATATTTATTATAGTTCTAGCGGTAATAACTGCATAATATGGGTAATAATGCATGTTATATTGAGAATAATATAAGTAATAAGTATAATTATTACAGTTCTGGCGATAATAACTGCATTATATGGGTAATAATGCACGTTATATTGCTAATAGTATAAGTAATAAGTATAATTATTACAGTTCTAGCGATAACACCTCCATTATATGGGTAATAATGCATGTTATATTGATAATGATATAAGTAATAAGTATAATTATTACAGTTCTAGCGATAATAACTGCATAATATGGGTAATAATGCACGTTATATTGCTAATAATATAAGTAATGAGTACAATTATTACAGTTCTAGCGATAATAACTGCATTATATGGGTAATAATGCATGTTATATTGCTAATAGTATAAGTAATGAGTATAATTATTACAGTTCTAGCGACAATACCTCCATTATACGGGTAATAATGCATGTTATATTGATAATGATATAAGTAATAAGTATAATTATTACAGTTCTAGCGATAATAACTGCATAATATGGGTAATAATGCACGTTAAATTGCTAATAATATAAGTAATGAGTACAATTATTACAGTTCTAGCGATAATAACTGCATTATATGGGTAATAATGCACGTTATATTGATAATAATATAAGTAATAAGTATAATTATTACAGTTCTAGCGATAATAACTGCATTATATAGGTAATAATGCATGTTAAATTGATAATATCGGGAGTAATAAGTATAATTATTATAGTTCTAGCGATAATAATAGTAAAATATGGCAAATAGTGCAAGTTATATTGATAATAATAAAAGTAATAAGTATATTTATTACAGTTCTATCGATAATAACTGTATAATATGGGTAATAATGCATGTTATATTGATGATAATAAAAGTAATACGTATATTTATTATAGTTCTAGCGGTAATAACTGCATAATATGGGTAATAATGCATGTTATATTGAGAATAATATAAGTAATAAGTATAATTATTACAGTTCTGGCGATAATAACTGCATTATATGGGTAATAATGCACGTTATATTGCTAATAGTATAAGTAATAAGTATAATTATTACAGTTCTAGCGATAACACCTCCATTATATGGGTAATAATGCATGTCATATTGATAATGATATAAGTAATAAGTATAATTATTACAGTTCTAGCGATAATAACTGCATAATATGGGTAATAATGCACGTTATATTGCTAATAATATAAGTAATGAGTACAATTATTACAGTTCTAGCGATAATAACTGCATTATATGGGTAATAATGCATGTTATATTGATAATAACATAAGTAATAAGTATAATTATTACAGTTCTAGCGATAATAACTGCATTATATGGGTAATAATGCATGTTATATTGATAATATCGGGAGTAATAAGTATAATTATTATAGTTCTAGCGATAATAATAGTAAAATATGGCAAATAGTGCATGTTATATTGATAATAATAAAAGTAACAAATATATTTATTACAGTTCTATCGATAATAACTGCATAATATGGGTAATAATGCATGTTATATTGATAATAATCTAAGTATTAAGTATAATTATTACAGTTCTAGCGATAATAACTGCATTATATGGGTAATAATGCACGTTATATTGCTAACAATATAAGTAATAAGTATAGTTATTACAGTTCTTGCGATAATAACTGCATTATATGGGTAATAATGCATGTTATATTGATAATATCGGGAGTAATAAGTATAATTATTATAGTTCTAGCGATAATAATAGTAAAATATGGCAAATAGTGCATGTTATATTGATAATAATAAAAGTAATAAGTATATTTATTACAGTTCTATCGATAATAACTGCATAATATGGGTAATAATGCATGTTATATTGATGATGATAAAAGTAATACGTATATTTATTATAGTTCTAGCGATAATAACTCCATAATATGGGTAATAATGCATGTTATATTGATAATTATATAAGTAATAAGTATAATTATTACAGTTCTAGCGATAATAACTGCATTATATGGGTAATAATGCACGCTATATTGCTAACAATATAAGTAATAAGTATAATTATTACAGTTCTAGCGATAATAACTGCATTATATGGGTAATAATGCATGTTACATTGATAATATTGGGAGTAATAAGTATATTTATTATAGTTCTGGCGATCATAACTGCATAATATGGGTAATAATGCATGTTATATTGATAATAATATAAGTAATAAGTATAATTATTACAGTTGTAGCAATAATACCTCCATTATATGGGTAATAATGCACGTTAAATTGCTAATAATATAAGTAATGAGTACAATTATTACAGTTCTAGCGATAATAACTGCATTATATGGGTAATAATGCATGTTATATTGATAATAATATAAGTAATAAGTATAATTATTACAGTTCTAGCGATAATACCTCCATTATATGGGTAATAATGCATGTTATATTGATGATAATGAAAGTAATACGTATATTTATTATAGTTCTAGCGATAATAACTGCATAATATGGGTAATAATGCATGTTATATTGAGAATAATATAAGTAATAATTATAATTATTACAGTTCTGGCGATAATAACTGCATTATATTGGTAATAATGCACGTTATATTGCTAATAGTATAAGTAATAAGTATAATTGTTACAGTTCTTGCGATAATATCTCCATTATGTGGGTAATAATGCATGTGATATTTATAATAATATAAGTAATAAGTATAATTATTACAGTTCTAGCGATGATAACTGCATTATATGGGTAATAATGCACGTTATATTGCTAATAATATAAGTAATAAGTATAATTATTACAGTTCTAGCGATAATAACTGCATTATATGGGTAATAATGCATGTTATATTGATGATAATAAATGTAATACGTATATTCATTATAGTTCTAGCGATGATAACTGCATTATATGGGTAATAATGCACGTTATATTGCTAATAATATAAGTAATAAGTATAATTATTACAGTTCTAGCGATGATAACTGCATTATATGGGTAATAATGCACGTTATATTGCTAATAATATAAGTAATAAGTATAATTATTACAGTTCTAGCGATAATAACTGCATTATATGGGTAATAATGCATGTTATATTGATAATAATATAAGTAATAAGTATAATTATTACAGTTCTAGCGATAATACCTGCATTATATGGGTAATGATGCATGTTATATTGATAATATCGGGAGTAATAAGTATAATTATTATAGTTCTAGCGATAATAATAGTAAAATATGGCAAATAGTGCATGTTATATTGATAATAATAAAAGTAATAAGTATATTTATTACAGTTCTATCGATAATAACCGCATAATATGGGTAATAATGCATGTTATATTAATGATAATAAATGTAATGCGTATATTCATTATAGTTCTAGCGATAATAACTGCATAATATGGGTAATAATGCATGTTATATTGATAACAATATGAGTAATAAGTATAATTATTACAGTTCTAGCGATAGTAACTGCATTATATGGGTAATAATGCACGTTATATTGCTAACAATATAAGTAATAAGTATAATTATTACAGTTCTAGCGATAATAACTGCATTATATGGGTAATAATGCATGTTACATTGATAATATTGAGAGTAATAAGTATATTTATTATAGTTCTGGCGATCATAACTGCATAATATGGGTAATAATGCATGTTATATTGAGAATAATATAAGTAATAAGTATAATTATTACAGTTCTGGCGATAATAACTGCATTATATGGGTAATAATGCACGTTATATTGCTAATAGTATAAGTAATAAGTATAATTATTACAGTTCTAGCGATAATACCTCCATTATATGGGTTATAATGCATGTTATATTTATAATAATATAAGTAATAAGTATTATTATTACAGTTCTAGCGATATTAACTGCATTATATGGGTAATAATGCACGTTATATTGCTAATAATATAAGTAATAAGTATAATTATTACAGTTCTAGCGATAATAACTGCATTATATGGGTAATAATGCATGTTATATTGATAATAATATAAGTAATAAGTATAATTATTACAGCTCTAGCGATAATAACTGCATTATATGGGTAATAATGCACGTTATATTGCTAGTATTCTAAGTAATAAGTATAATTATTACAGTTCTAGCGATAATAACTGCATAATATGGGTAATAATGCACGTTATATTGCTAATAATATAAGTAATGAGTACAATTATTACAGTTCTGGCGATAATAACTGCATTATATGGGTAATAATGCACGTGATATTGCTAATAGTATAAGTAATAAGTATAATTATTACAGTTCTAGCGATAATACCTCTATTATATGGGTAATAATGCATGTTATATTGATAATGATATAAGTAATAAGTATAATTATTACAGTTCTAGCGATAATAACTGCATAATATGGGTAATAATGCACGTTATATTGCTAATAATATAAGTAATGAGTACAATTATTACAGTTCTAGCGATAATAACTGCATTATATGGGTAATAATGCATGTTATATTGATAATATCGGGAGTAATAAGTATAATTATTATAGTTCTAGCGATAATAATAGTAAAATATGGCAAATAGTGCATGTTATATTGATAATATTGGGAGTAATAAGTATATTTATTATGGTTCTAGAGATAATAACTGCATAATATGGGTAATAATGCATGTTATATTGATAATAATATAAGTAATAAGTATAATTATTACAGTTCTAGCGATAATACCTCCATTATATGGGTAATAATGCATGTTATATTGATGATAATGAAAGTAATACGTATATTTATTATAGTTCTAGCGATAATAACTGCATAATATGGGTAATAATGCATGTTATATTGAGAATAATATAAGTAATAAGTATAATTATTACAGTTCTGGCGATAATAACTGCATTATATGGGTAATAATGCACGTTATATTGCTAATAGTATAAGTAATAAGTATAATTGTTACAGTTCTTGCGATAATACCTCCATTATATGGGTAATAATGCATGTTATATTGAGAATAATATAAGTAATAAGTATAATTATTACAGTTCTGGCGATAATAACTGCATTATATGGGTAATAATGCACGTTATATTGCTAATAGTATAAGTAATAAGTATAATTATTACAGTTCTAGCGATAATACCTCCATTATATGGGTAATAATGCATGTTATATTGATAATGATATAAGTAATAAGTGTAATTATTACAGTTCTAGCGATAATAACTGCATAATATGGGTAATAATGCATGTTATATTGAGAATAATATAAGTAATAAGTATAACTATTACAGTTCTGGCGATAATAACTGCATTATATGGGTAACAATGCACGTTATATTGCTAATAGTATAAGTAATTAGTATATTTGTTACAGTTCTAGCGATAATAACTGCATTATATGGGTAATAATGCATGTTATATTGATAATATCGGGAGTAATAAGTATAATTATTATAGTTCTAGCGATAATAATAGTAAAATATGGCAAATAGTGCATGTTATATTGATAATAATAAAAGTAATAAGTATATTTATTACAGTTCTATCGATAATAACTGCATAATATGGGTAATAATGCATGTTATATTGATGATAATAAAAGTAATACGTATATTTATTATAGTTCTAGCGATAATAACTGCATAATATGGGTAATAATGCATGTTATATTGATAATAATATAAGTAATAAGTATAATTATTACAGTTCTAGTGATAATAACTGCATTATATGGGTAATAATGCACGTTATATTGCTAACAATATAAGTAATAAGTATAATTATTACAGTTCTAGCGATAATAACTGCATTATATGGGTAAAGATGCATGTTATATTGATAATATTGGGAGTAATAAGTATATTTATTATGGTTCTAGAGATAATAACTGCATAATATGGGTAATAATGCATGTTATATTGATAATAATATAAGTAATAAGTATAATTATTACAGTTCTAGCGATAATACCTCCATTATATGGGTAATAATGCATGTTATATTGATGATAATGAAAGTAATACGTATATTTATTATAGTTCTAGCGATAATAACTGCATAATATGGGTAATAATGCATGTTATATTGAGAATAATATAAGTAATAAGTATAATTATTACAGTTCTGGCGATAATAACTGCATTATATGGGTAATAATGCACGTTATATTGCTAATAGTATAAGTAATAAGTATAATTGTTACAGTTCTTGCGATAATACCTCCATTATATGGGTAATAATGCATGTTATATTTATAATAATATAAGTAATAAGTATAATTATTACAGTTCTAGCGATAATAACTGCATTATATGGGTAATAATGCACGTTATATTGCTAATAATATAAGTAATAAGTATAATTATTACAGTTCTAGCGATAATAACTGCATCATATGGGTAATAATGCATGTTATATTGATGATAATAAATGTAATACGTATATTCATTATAGTTCTAGCGATAATAACTGCATAATATGGCTAATAATGCATGTTATATTGAGAATAATATAAGTAATAAGTATAATTATTACAGTTCTAGCGATAATAACTGCATTATATGGGTAATAATGCATGTTATATTGATAATAATATAAGTAATAAGTATAATTATTACAGTTCTAGCGATAATAACTGCATTATATGGGTAATAATGCATGTTATATTGATAATATCGGGAGTAATAAGTATAATTATTATAGTTCTAGCGATAATAATAGTAAAATATGGCAAATAGTGCATGTTATATTGATAATAATAAAAGTAATAAGTATATTTATTACAGTTCTATCGATAATAACCGCATAATATGGGTAATAATGCATGTTATATTGATGATAATAAATGTAATACGTATATTCATTATAGTTCTAGCGATAGTAACTGCATAATATGGGTAATAATGCATGTTATATTGATAACAATATGAGTAATAAGTATAATTATTACAGTTCTAGCGATAGTAACTGCATTATATGGGTAATAATGCATGTTACATTGATAATGTTGAGAGTAATAAGTATATTTATTATAGTTCTGGCGATCATAACTGCATAATATGGGTAATAATGCATGTTATATTGAGAATAATATAAGTAATAAGTATAATTATTACAGTTCTGGCGATAATAACTGCATTATATGGGTAATAATGCACGTTATATTGCTAATAGTATAAGTAATAAGTATAATTATTACAGTTCTAGCGATAATACCTCCATTATATGGGTAATAATGCATGTTATATTTATAATAATATATGTAATAAGTATAATTATTACAGTTCTAGCGATAATAACTGCATTATATGGGTAATAATGCACGTTATATTGCTAATAATATAAGTAATAAGTATAATTATTACAGTTCTAGCGATAATAACTGCATAATATGGGTAATAATGCACGTTATATTGCTAATAATATAAGTAATGAGTACAATTATTACAGTTCTGGCGATAATAACTGCATTATATGGGTAATAATGCACGTGATATTGCTAATAGTATAAGTAATAAGTATAATTATTACAGTTCTAGCGATAATACCTCTATTATATGGGTAATAATGCATGTTATATTGATAACAATATGAGTAATAAGTATAATTATTACAGTTCTAGCGATAGTAACTGCATTATATGGGTAATAATGCATGTTACATTGATAATATTGAGAGTAATAAGTATAATTATTACAGTTCTGGCGATAATAACTGCATAATATGGGTAATAATGCACGTTATATTGCTAATAATATAAGTAATGAGTACAATTATTACAGTTCTAGCGATAATAACTGCATTATATGGGTAATAATGCATGTTATATTGATAATATCGGGAGTAATAAGTATAATTATTATAGTTCTAGCGATAATAATAGTAAAATATGGCAAATAGTGCATGTTATATTGATAATATTGGGAGTAATAAGTATATTTATTATGGTTCTAGAGATAATAACTGCATAATATGGGTAATAATGCATGTTATATTGACAATAATATAAGTAATAAGTATAATTATTACAGTTCTAGCGATAATACCTCCATTATATGGGTAATAATGCATGTTATATTGATGATAATGAAAGTAATACGTATATTTATTATAGTTCTAGCAATAATACCTCCATTATATGGGTAATAATGCACGTTATATTGCTAACAATATAAGTAATAAGTATAATTATTACAGTTCTAGCGATAATAACTGCATTATATGGGTAATAATGCATGTTATATTGAGAATAATATAAGTAATAAGTATAATTATTACAGTTCTGGCTATAATAACTGCATTATATGGGTAATAATGCACGTTATATTGCTAATAGTATAAGTAATAAGTATAATTATTACAGTTCTAGCGATAATACCTCCATTATATGGGTAATAATGCATGTTATATTGATAATGATATAAGTAATAAGTATAATTATTACAGTTCTAGCGATAATAACTGCATAATATGGGTAATAATGCACGTTATATTGCTAATAATATAAGTAATAAGTATAATTATTACAGTTCTAGCGATAATAACTGCATTATATGGGTAATAATACATGTTATATTGATAATATCGGGAGTAATAAGTATTATTATTATAGTTCTAGCGATAATAATAGTAAAATATGGCAAATAGTGCATGTTATATTGATAATATTGGGAGTAATAAGTATATTTATTATGGTTCTAGAGATAATAACTGCATAATATGGGTAATACTGCATGTTATATTGATAATAATATAAGTAATAAGTATAATTATTACAGTTCTAGCGATAATACCTCCATTATATGGGTAATAATGCATGTTATATTGATGATAATGAAAGTAATACGTATATTTATTATAGTTCTAGCGATAATAACTGCATAATATGGGTAATAATGCATGTTATATGGAGAATAATATAAGTAATAAGTATAATTATTACAGTTCTGGCGATAATAACTGCATTATATGGGTAATAATGCACGTTATATTGCTAATAGTATAAGTAATAAGTATAATTGTTACAGTTCTTGCGATAATACCTCCATTATATGGGTAGTAATGCATGTTATATTGATAATAATATAAGTAATAAGTATATTTATTACAGTTCTATCGATAATAACTGCATAATATGGGTAATAATGCATGTTATATTGATGATAACAAAAGTAATACGTATATTTATTATAGTTCTAGCGATAATAACTGCATAATATGGGTAATAATGCATGTTATATTGATAATAATATAAGTAATAAGTATAATTATTACAGTTCTAGCGATAATAACTGCATTATATGGGTAATAATGCACGTTATATTGCTAACAATATAAGTAATAAGTATAATTATTACAGTTCTAGCGATAATAACTGCATTATATGGGTAATAATGCATGTTACATTGATAATATTGGGAGTAATAAGTATAATTATTATAGTTCTAGCGATAATAATAGTAAAATATGGCAAATAGTGCATGTTATATTGATAATAATAAAAGTAATAAATATATTTATTACAGTTCTATCGATAATAACTGCATAATATGGGTAATAATGCACGTTATATTGCTAATAATATAAGTAATGAGTACAATTATTACAGTTCTAGCGATAATAACTGCATTATATTGGTAATAATGCATGTTATATTGATAATATCGGGAGTAATAAGTATATTTATTATAGTTCTAGCGATAATAACTGCATAATATGGGTAATAATGCATGTTATATTGATAATAATATGAGTAATAAGTATAATTATTACAGTTCTAGCGATAATAACTGCATTATATGGGTAATAATGCACGTTATATTGCTAACAATATAAGTAATAAGTATAATTATTACAGTTCTAGCGATAATAACTGCATTATATGGGTAATAATGCATGTTACATTGATAATATTGGGAGTAATAAGTATATTTATTATAGTTCTGGCGATCATAACTGCATAATATGGGTAATAATGCATGTTATATTGATAATAATATAAGTAATAAGTATAGTTATTACAGTTCTAGCAATAATACCTCCATTATATGGGTAATAATGCACGTTATATTGCTAACAATATAAGTAATAAGTATAATTATTACAGTTCTAGCGATAATAACTGCATTATATGGGTAATAATGCATGTTATATTGATGATAATGAAAGTAATACGTATATTTATTATAGCTCTAGCGATAATAACTGCATAATATGGGTAATAATGCATGTTATATTGAGAATAATATAAGTAATAAGTATAATTATTACAGTTCTAGCGATAATAACTGCATTATATGGGTAATAATGCATGTTATATTGATGATAGTGAAAGTAATACGTATATTTATTATAGCTCTAGCGATAATAACTGCATAATATGGGTAATAATGCATGTTATATTGAGAATAATATAAGTAATAAGTATAATTATTACAGTTCTGGCGATAATAACTGCATTATATCGGTAATAATGCACGTTATATTGCTAATAGTATAAGTAATAAGTATAATTATTACAGTTCTAGCGATAATACCTCCATTATATGGGTAATAATGCATGTTATATTGATAATGATATAAGTAATAAGTATAATTATTACAGTTCTAGCGATAATAACTGCATAATATGGGTAATAATGCACGTTATATTGCTAATAATATAAGTAATGAGTACAATTATTACAGTTCTAGCGATAATAACTGCATTATATGGGTAATAATGCATGTTATATTGATAATAATATAAGTAATAAGTATAATTATTACAGTTCTAGCGATAATAACTGCATTATATGGGTAATAATGCATGTTATATTGATAATATCGGGAGTAATAAGTATAATTATTATAGTTCTAGCGATAATAATAGTAAAATATGGCAAATAGTGCATGTTATATTGATAATAATAAAAGTAATAAGTATATTTATTACAGTTCTATCGTTAATAACTGCATAATATGGGTAATAATGCATGTTATATTGATGATAATAGAAGTAATACGTATATTTATTATAGTTCTAGCGATAATAACTGCATAATATGGGTAATAATGCATGTTATATTGATAATAATATAAGTAATAAGTATAATTATTACAGTTCTAGCGATAATAACTGCATTATATGGGTAATAATGCACGTTATATTCCCAACAATATAAGTAATAAGTATAATTATTACAGTTCTAGCGATAATAACTGCATTATATGGGTAAAAATGCATGTTATATTGATAATATTGGGAGTAATAAGTATATTTATTATGGTTCTAGAGATAATAACTGCATAATATGGGTAATAATGCATGTTATATTGATAATAATATAAGTAATAAGTATAATTATTACAGTTCTAGCGATAATACCTCCATTATATGGGTAATAATGCACGTTATATTGCTAACAATATAAGTAATAAGTATAATTATTACAGTTCTAGCGATAATAACTGCATTATATGGGTAATAATGCATGCTATATTGATGATAATGAAAGTAATACGTATATTTATTATAGCTCTAGCGATAATAACTGCATAATATGGGTAATAATGCATGTTATATTGATAATAATATAAGTAATAAGTATAATTATTACCGTTCTAGCAATAATACCTCCATTATATGGGTAATAATGCACGTTATATTGCTAACAATATAAGTAATAAGTATAATTATTACAGTTCTAGCGATAATAACTGCATTATATGGGTAATAATGCATGTTATATTGATGATAATGAAAGTAATACGTATATTTATTATAGCTCCAGCGATAATAACTGCATAATATGGGTAATAATGCATGTTATATTGAGAATAATATAAGTAATAAGTATAATTATTACAGTTCTAGCGATAATAACTGCATTATATGGGTAATAATGCATGTTATATTGATGATAATGAAAGTAATACGTATATTTATTATAGCTCTAGCGATAATAACTGCATAATATGGGTAATAATGCATGTTATATTGAGAATAATATAAGTAATAAGTATAATTATTACAGTTCTGGCGATAATAACTGCATTATATGGGTAATAATGCACGTTATATTGCTAATAGTATAAGTAATAAGTATAATTATTACAGTTCTAGCGATAATACCTCCATTATATGGGTAATAATGCATGTTATATTGATAATGATATAAGTAATAAGTATAATTATTACAGTTCTAGCGATAATAACTGCATAATATGGGTAATAATGCACGTTATATTGCTAATAATATAAGTAATGAGTACAATTATTACAGTTCTAGCGATAATAACTGCATTATATGGGTAATAATGCATGTTATATTGATAATAATATAAGTAATAAGTATAATTATTACAGTTCTAGCGATAATAACTGCATTATATGGGTAATAATGCATGTTATATTGATAATATCGGGAGTAATAAGTATAATTATTATAGTTCTAGCGATAATAATAGTAAAATATGGCAAATAGTGCATGTTATATTGATAATAATAAAAGTAATAAGTATATTTATTACAGTTCTATCGATAATAACTGCATAATATGGGTAATAATGCATGTTATATTGATGATAATAAAAGTAATACGTATATTTATTATAGTTCTAGCGATAATAACTGCATAATATGGGTAATAATGCATGTTATATTGATAATAATATAAGTAATAAGTATAAATATTACAGTTCTAGCGATAATAACTGCATTATATGGGTAATAATGCACGTTATATTGCTAACAATATAAGTAATAAGTATAATTATTACAGTTCTAGCGATAATAACTGCATTATATGGGTAAAAATGCATGTTATATTGATAATATTGGGAGTAATAAGTATATTTATTGTGGTTCTACAGATAATAACTGCATAATATGGGTAATAATGCATGTTATATTGATAATACAATAAGTAATAAGTATAATTATTACAGTTCTAGCGATAATACCTCCATTATATGGGTAATAATGCATGTTATATTGATGATAATGAAAGTAATACGTATATTTATTATAGTTCTAGCGATAATAACTGCATAATATGGGTAATAATGCATGTTATATTGAGAATAATATAAGTAATAAGTATAATTATTACAGTTCTGGCGATAATAACTGCATTATATGGGTAATAATGCACGTTATATTGCTAATAGTATAAGTAATAAGTATAATTGTTACAGTTCTTGCGATAATACCTCCATTATATGGGTAATAATGCATGTTATATTGATAATAATATAAGTAATAAGTATAATTATTACAGTTCTAGCGATAATAACTGCATTATATGGGTAATAATGCACGTTATATTGATGATAATGAAAGTAATACGTATATTTATTACAGCTCTAGCGATAATAACTGCATAATATGGGTAATAATGCATGTTATATTGATAATAATATAAGTAATAAGTATAATTATTACAGTTCTAGCGATAATAACTGCATTATATGGGTAATAATGCATGTTATATTGATAATAATATAAGTAATAAGTATAATTATTACAGTTCTAGCGATAATAACTGCATTATATGGGTAATAATGCATGTTATATTGATAATAATATAAGTAATAAGTATAATTATTACAGTTCTAGCGATAATAACTGCATTATATGGGTAATAATGCATGTTATATTGATAATATCGGGAGTAATAAGTATAATTATTATAGTTCTAGCGATAATAATAGTAAAATATGGCAAATAGTGCATGTTATATTGATAATATTGGGAGTAATAAGTATATTTATTATGGTTCTAGAGATAATAACTGCATAATATGGGTAATAATGCATGTTATATTGACAATAATATAAGTAATAAGTATAATTATTACAGTTCTAGCGATAATACCTCCATTATATGGGTAATAATGCATGTTATATTGATGATAATGAAAGTAATACGTATATTTATTATAGTTCTAGCAATAATACCTCCATTATATGGGTAATAATGCACGTTATATTGCTAACAATATAAGTAATAAGTATAATTATTACAGTTCTAGCGATAATAACTGCATTATATGGGTAATAATGCATGTTATATTGAGAATAATATAAGTAATAAGTATAATTATTACAGTTCTGGCTATAATAACTGCATTATATGGGTAATAATGCACGTTATATTGCTAATAGTATAAGTAATAAGTATAATTATTACAGTTCTAGCGATAATACCTCCATTATATGGGTAATAATGCATGTTATATTGATAATGATATAAGTAATAAGTATAATTATTACAGTTCTAGCGATAATAACTGCATAATATGGGTAATAATGCACGTTATATTGCTAATAATATAAGTAATAAGTATAATTAGTACAGTTCTAGCGATAATAACTGCATTATATGGGTAATAATGCATGTTATATTGATAATATCGGGAGTAATAAGTATTATTATTATAGTTCTAGCGATAATAATAGTAAAATATGGCAAATAGTGCATGTTATATTGATAATATTGGGAGTAATAAGTATATTTATTATGGTTCTAGAGATAATAACTGCATAATATGGGTAATACTGCATGTTATATTGATAATAATATAAGTAATAAGTATAATTATTACAGTTCTAGCGATAATACCTCCATTATATGGGTAATAATGCATGTTATATTGATGATAATGAAAGTAATACGTATATTTATTATAGTTCTAGCGATAATAACTGCATAATATGGGTAATAATGCATGTTATATGGAGAATAATATAAGTAATAAGTATAATTATTACAGTTCTGGCGATAATAACTGCATTATATGGGTAATAATGCACGTTATATTGCTAATAGTATAAGTAATAAGTATAATTGTTACAGTTCTTGCGATAATACCTCCATTATATGGGTAATAATGCATGTTATATTGATAATAATATAAGTAATAAGTATATTTATTACAGTTCTATCGATAATAACTGCATAATATGGGTAATAATGCATGTTATATTGATGATAATAAAAGTAATACGTATATTTATTATAGTTCTAGCGATAATAACTGCATAATATGGGTAATAATGCATGTTATATTGATAATAATATAAGTAATAAGTATAATTATTACAGTTCTAGCGATAATAACTGCATTATATGGGTAATAATGCACGTTATATTGCTAACAATATAAGTAATAAGTATAATTATTACAGTTCTAGCGATAATAACTGCATTATATGGGTAATAATGCATGTTACATTGATAATATTGGGAGTAATAAGTATAATTATTATAGTTCTAGCGATAATAATAGTAAAATATGGCAAATAGTGCATGTTATATTGATAATAATAAAAGTAATAAATATATTTATTACAGTTCTATCGATAATAACTGCATAATATGGGTAATAATGCACGTTATATTGCTAATAATATAAGTAATGAGTACAATTATTACAGTTCTAGCGATAATAACTGCATTATATTGGTAATACTGCATGTTATATTGATAATATCGGGAGTAATAAGTATATTTATTATAGTTCTAGCGATAATAACTGCATAATATGGGTAATAATGCATGTTATATTGATAATAATATGAGTAATAAGTATAATTATTACAGTTCTAGCGATAATAACTGCATTATATGGCTAATAATGCACGTTATATTGCTAACAATATAAGTAATAAGTATAATTATTACAGTTCTAGCGATAATAACTGCATTATATGGGTAATAATGCATGTTACATTGATAATATTGGGAGTAATAAGTATATTTATTATAGTTCTGGCGATCATAACTGCATAATATGGGTAATAATGCATGTTATATTGATAATAATATAAGTAATAAGTATAGTTATTACAGTTCTAGCAATAATACCTCCATTATATGGGTAATAATGCACGTTATATTGCTAACAATATAAGTAATAAGTATAATTATTACAGTTCTAGCGATAATAACTGCATTATATGGGTAATAATGCATGTTATATTGATGATAATGAAAGTAATACGTATATTTATTATAGCTCTAGCGATAATAACTGCATAATATGGGTAATAATGCATGTTATATTGAGAATAATATAAGTAAAAAGTATAATTATTACAGTTCTAGCGATAATAACTGCATTATATGGGTAATAATGCATGTTATATTGATGATAATGAAAGTAATACGTATATTTATTATAGCTCTAGCGATAATAACTGCATAATATGGGTAATAATGCATGTTATATTGAGAATAATATAAGTAATAAGTATAATTATTACAGTTCTAGCGATAATACCTCCATTATATGGGTAATAATGCACGTTATATTGCTAATAGTATAAGTAATAAGTATAATTATTACAGTTCTAGCGATAATACCTCCATTATATGGGTAATAATGCATGTTATATTGATAATGATATAAGTAATAAGTATAATTATTACAGTTCTAGCGATAATAACTGCATAATATGGGTAATAATGCACGTTATATTGCTAATAATATAAGTAATGAGTACAATTATTACAGTTCTAGCGATAATAACTGCATTATATGGGTAATAATGCATGTTATATTGATAATAATATAAGTAATAAGTATAATTATTACAGTTCTAGCGATAATAACTGCATTATATGGGTAATAATGCATGTTATATTGATAATATCGGGAGTAATAAGTATAATTATTATAGTTCTAGCGATAATAATAGTAAAATATGGCAAATAGTGCATGTTATATTGATAATAATAAAAGTAATAAGTATATTTATTACAGTTCTATCGTTAATAACTGCATAATATGGGTAATAATGCACGTTATATTGCTAACAATATAAGTAATAAGTATAATTATTACAGTTCTAGCGATAATAACTGCATTATATGGGTAATAATGCATGTTATATTGCTAATAGTATAAGTAATAAGTATAATTATTACAGTTCTAGCGATAATACCTCCATTATATGGGTAATAATGCATGTTATATTGATAATGATATAAGTAATAAGTATAATTATTACAGTTCTAGCGATAATAACTGCATAATATGGGTAATAATGCACGTTATATTGCTAATAATATAAGTAATGAGTACAATTATTACAGTTCTAGCGATAATAACTGCATTATATGGGTAATAATGCATGTTATATTGATAATAATATAAGTAATAAGTATAATTATTACAGTTCTAGCGATAATAACTGCATTATATGGGTAATAATGCATGTTATATTGATAATATCGGGAGTAATAAGTATAATTATTATAGTTCTAGCGATAATAATAGTAAAATATGGCAAATAGTGCATGTTATATTGATAATAATAAAAGTAATAAGTATATTTATTACAGTTCTATCGATAATAACTGCATAATATGGGTAATAATGCATGTTATATTGATGATAATAAAAGTAATACGTATATTTATTATAGTTCTAGCGATAATAACTGCATAATATGGGTAATAATGCATGTTATATTGATAATAATATAAGTAATAAGTATAAATATTACAGTTCTAGCGATAATAACTGCATTATATGGGTAATAATGCACGTTATATTGCTAACAATATAAGTAATAAGTATAATTATTACAGTTCTAGCGATAATAACTGCATTATATGGGTAAAAATGCATGTTATATTGATAATATTGGGAGTAATAAGTATATTTATTGTGGTTCTACAGATAATAACTGCATAATATGGGTAATAATGCATGTTATATTGATAATACAATAAGTAATAAGTATAATTATTACAGTTCTAGCGATAATACCTCCATTATATGGGTAATAATGCATGTTATATTGATGATAATGAAAGTAATACGTATATTTATTATAGTTCTAGCGATAATAACTGCATAATATGGGTAATAATGCATGTTATATTGAGAATAATATAAGTAATAAGTATAATTATTACAGTTCTGGCGATAATAACTGCATTATATGGGTAATAATGCACGTTATATTGCTAATAGTATAAGTAATAAGTATAATTGTTACAGTTCTTGCGATAATACCTCCATTATATGGGTAATAATGCATGTTATATTGATAATAATATAAGTAATAAGTATAATTATTACAGTTCTAGCGATAATAACTGCATTATATGGGTAATAATGCACGTTATATTGATGATAATGAAAGTAATACGTATATTTATTACAGCTCTAGCGATAATAACTGCATAATATGGGTAATAATGCATGTTATATTGATAATAATATAAGTAATATGTATAATTATTACAGTTCTAGCGATAATAACTGCATTATATGGGTAATAATGCATGTTATATTGATAATAATATAAGTAATAAGTATAATTATTACAGTTCTAGCGATAATAACTGCATTATATGGGTAATAATGCATGTTATATTGATAATAATATAAGTAATAAGTATAATTATTACAGTTCTAGCGATAATAACTGCATTATATGGGTAATAATGCATGTTATATTGATAATATCGGGAGTAATAAGTATAATTATTATAGTTCTAGCGATAATAATAGTAAAATATGGCAAATAGTGCATGTTATATTGATAATATTGGGAGTAATAAGTATATTTATTATGGTTCTAGAGATAATAACTGCATAATATGGGTAATAATGCATGTTATATTGACAATAATATAAGTAATAAGTATACTTATTACAGTTCTAGCGATAATACCTCCATTATATGGGTAATAATGCATGTTATATTGATGATAATGAAAGTAATACGTATATTTATTATAGTTCTAGCAATAATACCTCCATTATATGGGTAATAATGCACGTTATATTGCTAACAATATAAGTAATAAGTATAATTATTACAGTTCTAGCGATAATAACTGCATTATATGGGTAATAATGCATGTTATATTGAGAATAATATAAGTAATAAGTATAATTATTACAGTTCTGGCTATAATAACTGCATTATATGGGTAATAATGCACGTTATATTGCTAATAGTATAAGTAATAAGTATAATTATTACAGTTCTAGCGATAATACCTCCATTATATGGGTAATAATGCATGTTATATTGATAATGATATAAGTAATAAGTATAATTATTACAGTTCTAGCGATAATAACTGCATAATATGGGTAATAATGCACGTTATATTGCTAATAATATAAGTAATAAGTATAATTAGTACAGTTCTAGCGATAATAACTGCATTATATGGGTAATAATGCATGTTATATTGATAATATCGGGAGTAATAAGTATTATTATTATAGTTCTAGCGATAATAATAGTAAAATATGGCAAATAGTGCATGTTATATTGATAATATTGGGAGTAATAAGTATATTTATTATGGTTCTAGAGATAATAACTGCATAATATGGGTAATACTGCATGTTATATTGATAATAATATAAGTAATAAGTATAATTATTACAGTTCTAGCGATAATACCTCCATTATATGGGTAATAATGCATGTTATATTGATGATAATGAAAGTAATACGTATATTTATTATAGTTCTAGCGATAATAACTGCATAATATGGGTAATAATGCATGTTATATGGAGAATAATATAAGTAATAAGTATAATTATTACAGTTCTGGCGATAATAACTGCATTATATGGGTAATAATGCACGTTATATTGCTAATAGTATAAGTAATAAGTATAATTGTTACAGTTCTTGCGATAATACCTCCATTATATGGGTAATAATGCATGTTATATTGATAATAATATAAGTAATAAGTATATTTATTACAGTTCTATCGATAATAACTGCATAATATGGGTAATAATGCATGTTATATTGATGATAATAAAAGTAATACGTATATTTATTATAGTTCTAGCGATAATAACTGCATAATATGGGTAATAATGCATGTTATATTGATAATAATATAAGTAATAAGTATAATTATTACAGTTCTAGCGATAATAACTGCATTATATGGGTAATAATGCACGTTATATTGCTAACAATATAAGTAATAAGTATAATTATTACAGTTCTAGCGATAATAACTGCATTATATGGGTAATAATGCATGTTACATTGATAATATTGGGAGTAATAAGTATAATTATTATAGTTCTAGCGATAATAATAGTAAAATATGGCAAATAGTGCATGTTATATTGATAATAATAAAAGTAATAAATATATTTATTACAGTTCTATCGATAATAACTGCATAATATGGGTAATAATGCACGTTATATTGCTAATAATATAAGTAATGAGTACAATTATTACAGTTCTAGCGATAATAACTGCATTATATTGGTAATACTGCATGTTATATTGATAATATCGGGAGTAATAAGTATATTTATTATAGTTCTAGCGATAATAACTGCATAATATGGGTAATAATGCATGTTATATTGATAATAATATGAGTAATAAGTATAATTATTACAGTTCTAGCGATAATAACTGCATTATATGGCTAATAATGCACGTTATATTGCTAACAATATAAGTAATAAGTATAATTATTACAGTTCTAGCGATAATAACTGCATTATATGGGTAATAATGCATGTTACATTGATAATATTGGGAGTAATAAGTATATTTATTATAGTTCTGGCGATCATAACTGCATAATATGGGTAATAATGCATGTTATATTGATAATAATATAAGTAATAAGTATAGTTATTACAGTTCTAGCAATAATACCTCCATTATATGGGTAATAATGCACGTTATATTGCTAACAATATAAGTAATAAGTATAATTATTACAGTTCTAGCGATAATAACTGCATTATATGGGTAATAATGCATGTTATATTGATGATAATGAAAGTAATACGTATATTTATTATAGCTCTAGCGATAATAACTGCATAATATGGGTAATAATGCATGTTATATTGAGAATAATATAAGTAAAAAGTATAATTATTACAGTTCTAGCGATAATAACTGCATTATATGGGTAATAATGCATGTTATATTGATGATAATGAAAGTAATACGTATATTTATTATAGCTCTAGCGATAATAACTGCATAATATGGGTAATAATGCATGTTATATTGAGAATAATATAAGTAATAAGTATAATTATTACAGTTCTAGCGATAATACCTCCATTATATGGGTAATAATGCACGTTATATTGCTAATAGTATAAGTAATAAGTATAATTATTACAGTTCTAGCGATAATACCTCCATTATATGGGTAATAATGCATGTTATATTGATAATGATATAAGTAATAAGTATAATTATTACAGTTCTAGCGATAATAACTGCATAATATGGGTAATAATGC
The DNA here is from genome assembly GCA_963576845.1 of Megachile leachella. Lineage (NCBI taxonomy): Eukaryota > Metazoa > Arthropoda > Insecta > Hymenoptera > Megachilidae > Megachile > Megachile leachella. The sequence goes on from CAUYWW010000072.1 coordinate 507,245, forward strand.
ACGTTATATTGCTAATAATATAAGTAATGAGTACAATTATTACAGTTCTAGCGATAATAACTGCATTATATGGGTAATAATGCATGTTATATTGATAATAATATAAGTAATAAGTATAATTATTACAGTTCTAGCGATAATAACTGCATTATATGGGTAATAATGCATGTTATATTGATAATATCGGGAGTAATAAGTATAATTATTATAGTTCTAGCGATAATAATAGTAAAATATGGCAAATAGTGCATGTTATATTGATAATAATAAAAGTAATAAGTATATTTATTACAGTTCTATCGTTAATAACTGCATAATATGGGTAATAATGCATGTTATATTGATGATAATAAAAGTAATACGTATATTTATTATAGTTCTAGCGATAATAACTGCATAATATGGGTAATAATGCATGTTATATTGATAATAATATAAGTAATAAGTATAATTATTACAGTTCTAGCGATAATAACTGCATTATATGGGTAATAATGCACGTTATATTCCCAACAATATAAGTAATAAGTATAATTATTACAGTTCTAGCGATAATAACTGCATTATATGGGTAAAAATGCATGTTATATTGATAATATTGGGAGTAATAAGTATATTTATTATGGTTCTAGAGATAATAACTGCATAATATGGGTAATAATGCATGTTATATTGATAATAATATAAGTAATAAGTATAATTATTACAGTTCTAGCGATAATACCTCCATTATATGGGTAATAATGCACGTTATATTGCTAACAATATAAGTAATAAGTATAATTATTACAGTTCTAGCGATAATAACTGCATTATATGGGTAATAATGCATGTTATATTGATGATAATGAAAGTAATACGTATATTTATTATAGCTCTAGCGATAATAACTGCATAATATGGGTAATAATGCATGTTATATTGATAATAATATAAGTAATAAGTATAGTTATTACCGTTCTAGCAATAATACCTCCATTATATGGGTAATAATGCACGTTATATTGCTAACAATATAAGTAATAAGTATAATTATTACAGTTCTAGCGATAATAACTGCATTATATGGGTAATAATGCATGTTATATTGATGATAATTAAAGTAATACGTATATTTATTATAGCTCCAGCGATAATAACTGCATAATATGGGTAATAATGCATGTTATATTGAGAATAATATAAGTAATAAGTATAATTATTACAGTTCTAGCGATAATAACTGCATTATATGGGTAATAATGCATGTTATATTGATGATAATGAAAGTAATACGTATATTTATTATAGCTCTAGCGATAATAACTGCATAATATGGGTAATAATGCATGTTATATTGAGAATAATATAAGTAATAAGTATAATTATTACAGTTCTGGCGATAATAACTGCATTATATGGGTAATAATGCACGTTATATTGCTAATAGTATAAGTAATAAGTATAATTATTACAGTTCTAGCGATAATACCTCCATTATATGGGTAATAATGCATGTTATATTGATAATGATATAAGTAATAAGTATAATTATTACAGTTCTAGCGATAATAACTGCATAATATGGGTAATAATGCACGTTATATTGCTAATAATATAAGTAATGAGTACAATTATTACAGTTCTAGCGATAATAACTGCATTATATGGGTAATAACGCATGTTATATTGATAATAATATAAGTAATAAGTATAAATATTACAGTTCTAGCGATAATAACTGCATTATATGGGTAATAATGCACGTTATATTGCTAACAATATAAGTAATAAGTATAATTATTACAGTTCTAGCGATAATAACTGCATTATATGGGTAAAAATGCATGTTATATTGATAATATTGGGAGTAATAAGTATATTTATTGTGGTTCTACAGATAATAACTGCATAATATGGGTAATAATGCATGTTATATTGATAATACAATAAGTAATAAGTATAATTATTACAGTTCTAGCGATAATACCTCCATTATATGGGTAATAATGCATGTTATATTGATGATAATGAAAGTAATACGTATATTTATTATAGTTCTAGCGATAATAACTGCATAATATGGGTAATAATGCATGTTATATTGAGAATAATATAAGTAATAAGTATAATTATTACAGTTCTGGCGATAATAACTGCATTATATGGGTAATAATGCACGTTATATTGCTAATAGTATAAGTAATAAGTATAATTGTTACAGTTCTTGCGATAATACCTCCATTATATGGGTAATAATGCATGTTATATTGATAATAATATAAGTAATAAGTATAATTATTACAGTTCTAGCGATAATAACTGCATTATATGGGTAATAATGCACGTTATATTGATGATAATGAAAGTAATACGTATATTTATTACAGCTCTAGCGATAATAACTGCATAATATGGGTAATAATGCATGTTATATTGATAATAATATAAGTAATAAGTATAATTATTACAGTTCTAGCGATAATAACTGCATTATATGGGTAATAATGCATGTTATATTGATAATAATATAAGTAATAAGTATAATTATTACAGTTCTAGCGATAATAACTGCATTATATGGGTAATAATGCACGTTATATTGCTAGTAGTATAAGTAATAAGTATAATTATTACAGTTCTAGCGATAATAACTGCATAATATGGGTAATAATGCACGTTATATTGCTAATAGTATAAGTAATAAGTATAATTGTTACAGTTCTTGCGATAATACCTCCATTATATTGGTAATAATGCATGTTATATTGATAATAATATAAGTAATAAGTATAATTATTACAGTTCTAGCGATAATAACTGCATTATATGGGTAATAATGCACGTTATATTGCTAATAATATAAGTAATAAGTATAATTATTACTGTTCTAGCGATAATAACTGCATTATATGGGTAATAATGATTGTTATATTGATAATAATATAAGTAATAAGTATAATTATTACAGTTCTAGCGATAATAACTGCATTATATGGGTAATAATGCACGTTATATTGCTAGTAGTATAAGTAATAAGTATAATTATTACAGTTCTAGCGATAATAACTGCATAATATGGGTAATAATGCACGTTATATTGCTAATAATATAAGTAATGAGTACAGTTATTACAGTTCTGGCGATAATAACTGCATTATATGGGTAACAATGCACGTTATATTGCTAATAGTATAAGTAATAAGTATAATTATTACAGTTCTAGCGATAATACCTCTATTATATGGGTAATAATGCATGTTATATTGATAATGATATAAGTAATAAGTATAATTATTACAGTTCTAGCGATAATAACTGCATAATATGGGTAATAATGCATGTTATATTGCTAATAATATAAGTAATGAGTACAATTATTACAGTTCTAGCGATAATAACTGCATTATATGGGTAATAATGCATGTTATATTGATAATATCGGGAGTAATAAGTATAATTATTATAGTTCTAGCGATAATAATAGTAAAATACGGCAAATAGTGCATGTTATATTGAAAATAATAAAAGTAATCAGTATATTTATTACAGTTCTATCGATAATAACTGCATAATATGGGTAATAATGCATGTTATATTGATGATAATAAATGTAATACGTATATTTATTATAGTTCTAGCGATAATAACTGCATAATATGGGTAATAATGCATGTTATATTGATAACAATATGAGTAATAAGTATAATTATTACAGTTCTAGCGATAGTAACTGCATTATATGGGTAATAATGCACGTTATATTGCTAACAATATAAGTAATAAGTATAATTATTACAGTTCTAGCGATAATAACTGCATTATATGGGTAATAATGCATGTTATATTGATGATAATGAAAGTAATACGTATATTTATTATAGCTCTAGCGATAATAACTGCATAATATGGGTAATAATGCATGTTATATTGAGAATAATATAAGTAATAAGTATAATCATTACAGTTCTGGCGATAATAACTGCATTATATGGGTAATAATGCACGTTATATTGATAATAATATAAGTAATAAGTATAATTATTACAGTTCTAGCAATAATACCTCCATTATATGGGTAATAATGCACGTTATATTGCTAACAATATAAGTAATAAGTATAATAATTACAGTTCTAGCGATAATAACTGCATTATATGGGTAATAATGCACGTTATATTGCTAATAGTATAAGTAATAAGTATAATTATTACAGTTCTAGCGATAATACCTCCATTATATGGGTAATAATGCATGTTATATTGATAATATTGGGAGTAATAAGTATATTTATTATGGTTCTAGAGATAATAACTGCATAATATGGGTAATAATGCATGTTATATTGATAATAATATAAGTAATAAGTATAATTATTACAGTTCTAGCGATAATACCTCCATTATATGGGTAATAATGCACGTTATATTGCTCACAATATAAGTAATAAGTATAATTATTACAGTTCTAGCGATAATAACTGCATTATATGGGTAATAATGCATGTTATATTGATGATAATGACAGTAATACGTATATTTATTATAGCTCTAGCGATAATAACTGCATAATATGGGTAATAATGCATGTTATATTGATAATAATATAAGTAATAAGTATAATTATTACCGTTCTAGCAATAATACCTCCATTATATGGGTAATAATGCACGTTATATTGCTAACAATATAAGTAATAAGTATAATTATTACAGTTCTAGCGATAATAACTGCATTATATGGGTAATAATGCATGTTATATTGATAATATCGGGAGTAATAAGTATAATTATTATAGTTCTAGCGATAATAATAGTAAAATATGGCAAATAGTGCATGTTATATTGATAATAATAAAAGTAATAAGTATATTTATTACAGTTCTATCGATAATAACTGCATAATATGGGTAATAATGCATGTTATATTGAGAATAATATAAGTAATAAGTATAATTATTACAGTTCTGGCGATAATAACTGCATTATATGGCTAATAATGCACGTTATATTGCTAATAGTATAAGTAATGAGTATAATTATTACAGTTCTAGCGACAATACCTCCATTATACGGGTAATAATGCATGTTATATTGATAATGATATAAGTAATAAGTATAATTATTACAGTTCTAGCGATAATAACTGCATAATATGGGTAATAATGCACGTTAAATTGCTAATAATATAAGTAATGAGTACAATTATTACAGTTCTAGCGATAATAACTGCATTATATGGGTAATAATGCATGTTATATTGATAATAATATAAGTAATAAGTATAATTATTACAGTTCTAGCGATAATAACTGCATTATATAGGTAATAATGCATGTTAAATTCATAATATCGGGAGTAATAAGTATAATTATTATAGTTCTAGCGATAATAATAGTAACATATGGCAAATAGTGCATGTTATATTGATAATAATAAAAGTAATAAGTATATTTATTACAGTTCTATCGATAATAACTGCATAATATGGGTAATAATGCATGTTATATTGATGATAATAAAAGTAATACGTATATTTATTATAGTTCTAGCGGTAATAACTGCATAATATGGGTAATAATGCATGTTATATTGAGAATAATATAAGTAATAAGTATAATTATTACAGTTCTGGCGATAATAACTGCATTATATGGGTAATAATGCACGTTATATTGCTAATAGTATAAGTAATAAGTATAATTATTACAGTTCTAGCGATAACACCTCCATTATATGGGTAATAATGCATGTTATATTGATAATGATATAAGTAATAAGTATAATTATTACAGTTCTAGCGATAGTAACTGCATTATATGGGTAATAATGCACGTTATATTGCTAACAATATAAGTAATAAGTATAATTATTACAGTTCTAGCGATAATAACTGCATTATATGGGTAATAATGCATGTTATATTGATGATAATGAAAGTAATACGTATATTTATTATAGCTCTAGCGATAATAACTGCATAATATGGGTAATAATGCATGTTATATTGAGAATAATATAAGTAATAAGTATAATTATTACAGTTCTGGCGATAATAACTGCATTATATGGGTAATAATGCACGTTATATTGATAATAATATAAGTAATAAGTATAATTATTACAGTTCTAGCAATAATACCTCCATTATATGGGTAATAATGCACGTTATATTGCTAACAATATAAGTAATAAGTATAATAATTACAGTTCTAGCGATAATAACTGCATTATATGGGTAATAATGCACGTTATATTGCTAATAGTATAAGTAATAAGTATAATTATTACAGTTCTAGCGATAATACCTCCATTATATGGGTAATAATGCATGTTATATTGATAATATTGGGAGTAATAAGTATATTTATTATGGTTCTAGAGATAATAACTGCATAATATGGGTAATAATGCATGTTATATTGATAATAATATAAGTAATAAGTATAATTATTACAGTTCTAGCGATAATACCTCCATTATATGGGTAATAATGCACGTTATATTGCTCACAATATAAGTAATAAGTATAATTATTACAGTTCTAGCGATAATAACTGCATTATATGGGTAATAATGCATGTTATATTGATGATAATGACAGTAATACGTATATTTATTATAGCTCTAGCGATAATAACTGCATAATATGGGTAATAATGCATGTTATATTGATAATAATATAAGTAATAAGTATAATTATTACCGTTCTAGCAATAATACCTCCATTATATGGGTAATAATGCACGTTATATTGCTAACAATATAAGTAATAAGTATAATTATTACAGTTCTAGCGATAATAACTGCATTATATGGGTAATAATGCATGTTATATTGATAATATCGGGAGTAATAAGTATAATTATTATAGTTCTAGCGATAATAATAGTAAAATATGGCAAATAGTGCATGTTATATTGATAATAATAAAAGTAATAAGTATATTTATTACAGTTCTATCGATAATAACTGCATAATATGGGTAATAATGCATGTTATATTGATGATAATAAAAGTAATACGTATATTTATTATAGTTCTAGCGGTAATAACTGCATAATATGGGTAATAATGCATGTTATATTGAGAATAATATAAGTAATAAGTATAATTATTACAGTTCTGGCGATAATAACTGCATTATATGGGTAATAATGCACGTTATATTGCTAATAGTATAAGTAATAAGTATAATTATTACAGTTCTAGCGATAATACCTCCATTATATGGGTAATAATGCATGTTATATTGATAATGATATAAGTAATAAGTATAATTATTACAGTTCTAGCGATAATAACTGCATAATATGGGTAATAGTGCACGTTATATTGCTAATAATATAAGTAATGAGTACAATTATTACACTTTTAGCGATAATAACTGCATTTTATGGGTAATAATGCACGTTAAATTGCTAATAATATAAGTAATGAGTACAATTATTACAGTTCTAGCGATAATAACTGCATTATATGGGTAATAATGCATGTTATATTGATAATAACATAAGTAATAAGTATAATTATTACAGTTCTAGCGATAATAACTGCATTATATGGGTAATAATGCATGTTATATTGATAATATCGGGAGTAATAAGTATAATTATTATAGTTCTAGCGATAATAATAGTAAAATATGGCAAATAGTGCATGTTATATTGATAATAATAAAAGTAACAAATATATTTATTACAGTTCTATCGATAATAACTGCATAATATGGGTAATAATGCATGTTATATTGATAATAATCTAAGTATTAAGTATAATTATTACAGTTCTAGCGATAATAACTGCATTATATGGGTAATAATGCACGTTATATTGCTAACAATATAAGTAATAAGTATAATTATTACAGTTCTTGCGATAATAACTGCATTATATGTGTAATAATGCATGTTATATTGATAATATCGGGAGTAATAAGTATAATTATTATAGTTCTAGCGATAATAATAGTAAAATATGGCAAATAGTGCATGTTATATTGATAATAATAAAAGTAATAAGTATATTTATTACAGTTCTATCGATAATAACTGCATAATATGGGTAATAATGCATGTTATATTGATGATAATAAAAGTAATACGTATATTTATTATAGTTCTAGCGGTAATAACTGCATAATATGGGTAATAATGCATGTTATATTGAGAATAATATAAGTAATAAGTATAATTATTACAGTTCTGGCGATAATAACTGCATTATATGGGTAATAATGCACGTTATATTGCTAATAGTATAAGTAATAAGTATAATTATTACAGTTCTAGCGATAATACCTCCATTATATGGGTAATAATGCATGTTATATTGATAATGATATAAGTAATAAGTATAATTATTACAGTTCTAGCGATAATAACTGCATAATATGGGTAATAATGCACGTTATATTGCTAATAATATAAGTAATGAGTACAATTATTACACTTCTAGCGATAATAACTGCATTATATGGGTAATAATGCATGTTATATTGATAATATCGGGAGTAATAAGTATAATTATTATAGTTCTAGCGATAATAATAGTAAAATATGGCAAATAGTGCATGTTAAATTGATAATAATAAAAGTAATAAGTATATTTATTACAGTTCTATCGATAATAACTGCATAATATGGGTAATAATGCATGTTATATTGATGATGATAAAAGTAATACGTATATTTATTATAGTTCTAGCGATAATAACTCCATAATATGGGTAATAATGCATGTTATATTAATAATAATATAAGTAATAAGTATAATTATTACAGTTCTAGCGATAATAACTGCATTATATGGGTAATAATGCACGCTATATTGCTAACAATATAAGTAATAAGTATAATTATTACAGTTCTAGCGATAATAACTGCATTATATGGGTAATAATGCATGTTACATTGATAATATTGGGAGTAATAAGTATATTTATTATAGTTCTGGCGATCATAACTGCATAATATGGGTAATAATGCATGTTATATTGATAATAATATAAGTAATAAGTATAATTATTACAGTTGTAGCAATAATACCTCCATTATATGGGTAATAATGCACGTTATATTGCTAACAATATAAGTAATAAGTATAATTATTACAGTTCTAGCGATAATAACTGCATTATATGGGTAATAATGCATGTTATATTGATGATAATGAAAGTAATACGTATATTTATTACAGCTCTAGCGATAATAACTGCATAATATGGGGAATAATGCATGTTATATTGATAATAATCTAAGTAAGAAGTATAATTATTACAGTTCTAGCAATAATAACTGCATTATATGGGTAATAATGCACGTTATATTGCTAACAATATAAGTAATAAGTATAATTATTATAGTTCTAGCGATAATAACTGCATTATATGGGTAATAATGCATGTTATATTGAGAACAATATAAGTAATAAGTATAATTATTACAGTTCTGGCGATAATAACTGCATTATATGGGTAATAATGCACGTTATATTGCTAATAGTATAAGTAATAAGTATAATTATTACAGTTCTAGCGATAATACCTCCATTATATGGGTAATAATGCACGTTATATTGCTAATAATATAAGTAATGAGTACAATTATTACAGTTCTAGCGATAATAACTGCATTATATGGGTAATAATGCATGTTATATTGATAATGATATAAGTAATAAGTATAATTATTACAGTTCTAGCGATAATAACTGCATAATATGGGTAATAATGCACGTTAAATTGCTAATAATATAAGTAATGAGTACAATTATTACAGTTCTAGCGATAATAACTGCATTATATGGGTAATAATGCATGTTATATTGATAATAATATAAGTAATAAGTATAATTATTACAGTTCTAGCGATAATAACTGCATTATATAGGTAATAATGCATGTTATATTGATAATATCGAGAGTAATAAGTATAATTATTATAGTTCTAGCGATAATAATAGTAAAATATGGCAAATAGTGCATGTTATATTGATAATAATAAAAGTAATAAGTATATTTATTACAGTTCTATCGATAATAACTGCACAATATGGGTAATAATGCATGTTATATTGATGATAATAAAAGTAATACGTATATTTATTATAGTTCTAGCGGTAATAACTGCATAATATGGGTAATAATGCATGTTATATTGAGAATAATATAAGTAATAAGTATAATTATTACAGTTCTGGCGATAATAACTGCATTATGTGGGTAATAATGCACGTTATATTGCTAATAGTATAAGTAATAAGTATAATTATTACAGTTCTAGCGATAATACCTCCATTATATGGGTAATAATGCATGTTATATTGATAATGATATAAGTAATAAGTATAATTATTACAGTTCTAGCGATAATAACTGCATAATATGGGTAATAATGCACGTTATATTGCTAATAATATAAGTAATGAGTACAATTATTACACTTCTAGCGATAATAACTGCATTATATGGGTAATAATGCATGTTATATTGATAATATCGGGAGTAATAAGTATAATTATTATAGTTCTAGCGATAATAATAGTAAAATATGGCAAATAGTGCATGTTATATTGATAATAATAAAAGTAATAAGTATATTTATTACAGTTCTATCGATAATAACTGCATAATATGGGTAATAATGCATGTTATATTGATGATGATAAAAGTAATACGTATATTTATTATAGTTCTAGCGATAATAACTCCATAATATGGGTAATAATGCATGTTATATTGATAATAATATAAGTAATAAGTATAATTATTACAGTTCTAGCGATAATAACTGCATTATATGAGTAATAATGCACGCTATATTGCTAACAATATAAGTAATAAGTATAATTATTACAGTTCTAGCGATAATAACTGCATTATATGGGTAATAATGCATGTTACATTGATAATATTGGGAGTAATAAGTATATTTATTATAGTTCTGGCGATCATAACTGCATAATATGGGTAATAATGCATGTTATATTGATAATAATATAAGTAATAAGTATAATTATTACAGTTGTAGCAATAATACCTCCATTATATGGGTAAAAATGCACGTTATATTGCTAACAATATAAGTAATAAGTATAATTATTACAGTTCTAGCGATAATAACTGCATTATATGGGTAATAATGCATGTTATATTGATGACAATGAAAGTAATACGTATATTTATTATAGCTCTAGCGATAATAACTGCATAATATGGGTAATAATGCATGTTATATTGATAATAATCTAAGTAAGAAGTATAATTATTACAGTTCTAGCAATAATAACTGCATTATATGGGTAATAATGCACGTTATATTGCTAACAATATAAGTAATAAGTATAATTATTATAGTTCTAGCGATAATAACTGCATTATATGGGTAATAATGCATGTTATATTGAGAACAATATAAGTAATAAGTAAAATATTACAGTTCTGGCGATAATAACTGCATTATATGGGTAATAATGCACGTTATATTGCTAATAGTATAAGTAATAAGTATAATTATTACAGTTCTAGCGATAATACCTCCATTATATGGGTAATAATGCACGTTATATTGCTAATAATATAAGTAATGAGTACAATTATTACAGTTCTAGCGATAATAACTGCATTATATGGGTAATAATGCATGTTATATTGATAATGATATAAGTAATAAGTATAATTAATACAGTTCTAGCGATAACAACTGCATAATATGGGTAATAATGCACGTTAAATTGCTAATAATATAAGTAATGAGTACAATTATTACAGTTCTAGCGATAATAACTGCATTATATGGGTAATAATGCATGTTATATTGATAATAATATAAGTAATAAGTATAATTATTACAGTTCTAGCGATAATAACTGCATTATATAGGTAATAATGCATGTTATATTGATAATATCGAGAGTAATAAGTATAATTATTATAGTTCTAGCGATAATAATAGTAAAATATGGCAAATAGTGCGTGTTATATTGATAATAATAAAAGTAATAAGTATATTTATTACAGTTCTATCGATAATAACTGCATAATATGGGTAATAATGCATGTTATATTGATGATAATAAAAGTAATACGTATATTTATTATAGTTCTAGCGGTAATAACTGCATAATATGGGTAATAATGCATGTTATATTGAGAATAATATAAGTAATAAGTATAATTATTACAGTTCTGGCGATAATAACTGCATTATATGGGTAATAATGCACGTTATATTGCTAATAGTATAAGTAATAAGTATAATTATTACAGTTCTAGCGATAATACCTCCATTATATGGGTAATAATGCATGTTATATTGATAATGATATAAGTAATAAGTATAATTATTACAGTTCTAGCGATAATAACTGCATAATATGGGTAATAATGCACGTTATATTGCTAATAATATAAGTAATGAGTACAATTATTACACTTCTAGCGATAATAACTGCATTTTATGGGTAATAATGCACGTTAAATTGCTAATAATATAAGTAGTGAGTACAATTATTACAGTTCTAGCGATAATAACTGCATTATATGGGTAATAATGCATGTTATATTGATAATAACATAAGTAATAAGTATAATTATTACAGTTCTAGCGATAATAACTGCATTATATGGGTAATAATGCATGTTATATTGATAATATCGGGAGTAATAAGTATAATTATTATAGTTCTAGCGATAATAATAGTAAAATATGGCAAATAGTGCATGTTATATTGATAATAATAAAAGTAACAAATATATTTATTACAGTTCTATCGATAATAACTGCATAATATGGGTAATAATGCATGTTATATTGATAATAATCTAAGTATTAAGTATAATTATTACAGTTCTAGCGATAATAACTGCATTATATGGGTAATAATGCACGTTATATTGCTAACAATATAAGTAATAAGTATAATTATTACAGTTCTTGCGATAATAACTGCATTATATGGGTAATAATGCATGTTATATTGATAATATCGGGAGTAATAAGTATAATTATTATAGTTCTAGCGATAATAATAGTAAAATATGGCAAATAGTGCATGTTATAATGATAATAATAAAAGTAATAAGTATATTTATTACAGTTCTATCGATAATAACTGCATAATATGGGTAATAATGCATGTTATATTGATGATAATAAAAGTAATACGTATATTTATTATAGTTCTAGCGGTAATAACTGCATAATATGGGTAATAATGCATGTTATATTGAGAATAATATAAGTAATAAGTATAATTATTACAGTTCTGGCGATAATAACTGCATTATATGGGTAATAATGCACGTTATATTGCTAATAGTATAAGTAATAAGTATAATTATTACAGTTCTAGCGATAATACCTCCATTATATGGGTAATAATGCATGTTATATTGATAATGATATAAGTAATAAGTATAATTATTACAGTTCTAGCGATAATAACTGCATAATATGGGTAATAATGCACGTTATATTGCTAATAATATAAGTAATGAGTACAATTATTACACTTCTAGCGATAATAACTGCATTATATGGGTAATAATGCATGTTATATTGATAATATCGGGAGTAATAAGTATAATTATTATAGTTCTAGCGATAATAATAGTAAAATATGGCAAATAGTGCATGTTAAATTGATAATAATAAAAGTAATAAGTATATTTATTACAGTTCTATCGATAATAACTGCATAATATGGGTAATAATGCATGTTATATTGATGATGATAAAAGTAATACGTATATTTATTACAGTTCTAGCCATAATAACTCCATAATATGGGTAATAATGCATGTTATATTAATAATAATATAAGTAATAAGTATAATTATTACAGTTCTAGCGATAATAACTACATTATATGGGTAATAATGCACGCTATATTGCTAACAATATAAGTAATAAGTATAATTATTACAGTTCTAGCGATAATAACTGCATTATATGGGTAATAATGCATGTTACATTGATAATATTGGGAGTAATAAGTATATTTATTATAGTTCTGGCGATCATAACTGCATAATATGGGTAATAATGCATGTTATATTGATAATAATATAAGTAATAAGTATAATTATTACAGTTGTAGCAATAATACCTCCATTATATGGGTAATAATGCACGTTATATTGCTAACAATATAAGTAATAAGTATAATTATTATAGTTCTAGCGATAATAACTGCATTATATGGGTAATAATGCATGTTATATTGAGAACAATATAAGTAATAAGTATAATTATTACAGTTCTGGCGATAATAACTGCATTATATGGGTAATAATGCATGTTATATTGCTAATAGTATAAGTAATAAGTATAATTATTACAGTTCTAGCGATAATACCTCCATTATATGGGTAATAATGCACGTTATATTGCTAATAATATAAGTAATGAGTACAATTATTACAGTTCTAGCGATAATAACTGCATTATATGGGTAATAATGCATGTTATATTGATAATGATATAAGTAATAAGTATAATTATTATAGTTCTAGCGATAATAACTGCATAATATGGGTAATAATGCACGTTAAATTGCTAATAATATAAGTAATGAGTACAATTATTACAGTTCTAGCGATAATAACTGCATAATATGGGTAATAATGCATGTTATATTGATAATAATATAAGTAATAAGTATAATTATTACAGTTGTAGCAATAATACCTCCATTATATGGGTAATAATGCACGTTATATTGCTAACAATATAAGTAATAAGTATAATTATTATAGTTCTAGCGATAATAACTGCATTATATGGGTAATAATGCATGTTATATTGAGAACAATATAAGTAATAAGTATAATTATTACAGTTCTGGCGATAATAACTGCATTATATGGGTAATAATGCATGTTATATTGCTAATAGTATAAGTAATAAGTATAATTATTACAGTTCTAGCGATAATACCTCCATTATATGGGTAATAATGCACGTTATATTGCTAATAATATAAGTAATGAGTACAATTATTACAGTTCTAGCGATAATAACTGCATTATATGGGTAATAATGCATGTTATATTGATAATGATATAAGTAATAAGTATAATTATTATAGTTCTAGCGATAATAACTGCATAATATGGGTAATAATGCACGTTAAATTGCTAATAATATAAGTAATGAGTACAATTATTACAGTTCTAGCGATAATAACTGCATTATATGGGTAATAATGCATGTTATATTGATAATAATATAAGTAATAAGTATAATTATTACAGTTCTAGCGATAATAACTGCATTATATAGGTAATAATGCATGTTATATTGATAATATCGAGAGTAATAAGTATAATTATTATAGTTCTAGCGATAATAATAGTAAAATATGGCAAATAGTGCATGTTATATTGATAATAATAAAAGTAATAAGTATATTTATTACAGTTCTATCGATAATAACTGCATAATATGGGTAATAATGCATGTTATATTGATGATAATAAAAGTAATACGTATATTTATTATAGTTCTAGCGGTAATAACTGCATAATATGGGTAATAATGCATGTTATATTGAGAATAATATAAGTAATAAGTATAATTATTACAGTTCTGGCGATAATAACTGCATTATATGGGTAATAATGCACGTTATATTGCTAATAGTATAAGTAATAAGTATAATTATTACAGTTCTAGCGATAATACCTCCATTATATGGGTAATAATGCATGTTATATTGATAATGATATAAGTAATAAGTATAATTATTACAGTTCTAGCGATAATAACTGCATAATATGGGTAATAATGCACGTTATATTGCTAATAATATAAGTAATGAGTACAATTATTACACTTCTAGCGATAATAACTGCATTATATGGGTAATAATGCATGTTATATTGATAATATCGGGAGTAATAAGTATAATTATTATAGTTCTAGCGATAATAATAGTAAAATATGGCAAATAGTGCATGTTATATTGATAATAATAAAAGTAATAAGTATATTTATTACAGTTCTATCGATAATAACTGCATAATATGGGTAATAATGCATGTTATATTGATGATGATAAAAGTAATACGTATATTTATTATAGTTCTAGCGATAATAACTCCATAATATGGGTAATAATGCATGTTATATTGATAATAATATAAGTAATAAGTATAATTATTACAGTTCTAGCGATAATAACTGCATTATATGAGTAATAATGCACGCTATATTGCTAACAATATAAGTAATAAGTATAATTATTACAGTTCTAGCGATAATAACTGCATTATATGGGTAATAATGCATGTTATATTGATGATAATGAAAGTAATACGTATATTTATTATAGCTCTAGCGATAATAACTGCATAATATGGGTAATAATGCATGTTATATTGATAATAATCTAAGTAAGAAGTATAATTATTACAGTTCTAGCAATAATAACTGCATTATATGGGTAATAATGCACGTTATATTGCTAACAATATAAGTAATAAGTATAATTATTATAGTTCTAGCGATAATAACTGCATTATATGGGTAATAATGCATGTTATATTGAGAACAATATAAGTAATAAGTATAATTATTACAGTTCTGGCGATAATAACTGCATTATATGGGTAATAATGCACGTTATATTGCTAATAGTATAAGTAATAAGTATAATTATTACAGTTCTAGCGATAATACCTCCATTATATGGGTAATAATGCACGTTATATTGCTAATAATATAAGTAATGAGTACAATTATTACAGTTCTAGCGATAATAACTGCATTATATGGGTAATAATGCATGTTATATTGATAATGATATAAGTAATAAGTATAATTATTACAGTTCTAGCGATAATAACTGCATAATATGGGTAATAATGCACGTTAAATTGCTAATAATATAAGTAATGAGTACAATTATTACAGTTCTAGCGATAATAACTGCATTATATGGGTAATAATGCATGTTATATTGATAATAATATAAGTAATAAGTATAATTATTACAGTTCTAGCGATAATAACTGCATTATATAGGTAATAATGCATGTTATATTGATAATATCGAGAGTAATAAGTATAATTATTATAGTTCTAGCGATAATAATAGTAAAATATGGCAAATAGTGCATGTTATATTGATAATAATAAAAGTAATAAGTATATTTATTACAGTTCTATCGATAATAACTGCATAATATGGGTAATAATGCATGTTATATTGATGATAATAAAAGTAATACGTATATTTATTATAGTTCTAGCGGTAATAACTGCATAATATGGGTAATAATGCATGTTATATTGAGAATAATATAAGTAATAAGTATAATTATTACAGTTCTGGCGATAATAACTGCATTATATGGGTAATAATGCACGTTATATTGCTAATAGTATAAGTAATAAGTATAATTATTACAGTTCTAGCGATAATACCTCCATTATATGGGTAATAATGCACGTTATATTGCTAATAATATAAGTAATGAGTACAATTATTACAGTTCTAGCGATAATAACTGCATTATATGGGTAATAATGCATGTTATATTGATAATGATATAAGTAATAAGTATAATTATTGCAGTTCTAGCGATAATAACTGCATAATATGGGTAATAATGCACGTTAAATTGCTAATAATATAAGTAATGAGTACAATTATTACAGTTCTAGCGATAATAACTGCATTATATGGGTAATAATGCATGTTATATTGATAATAATATAAGTAATAAGTATAATTATTACAGTTCTAGCGATAATAACTGCATTATATAGGTAATAATGCATGTTATATTGATAATATCGGGAGTAATAAGTATAATTATTATAGTTCTAGCGATAATAATAGTAAAATATGGCAAATAGTGCATGTTATATTGATAATAATAAAAGTAATAAGTATATTTATTACAGTTCTATCGATAATAACTGCATAATATGGGTAATAATGCATGTTATATTGATGATAATAAAAGTAATACGTATATTTATTATAGTTCTAGCGGTAATAACTGCATAATAAGGGTAATAATGCATGTTATATTGAGAATAATATAAGTAATAAGTATAATTATTACAGTTCTGGCGATAATAACTGCATTATATGGGTAATAATGCACGTTATATTGCTAATAGTATAAGTAATAAGTATAATTATTACAGTTCTAGCGATAATACCTCCATTATATGGGTAATAATGCATGTTATATTGATAATGATATAAGTAATAAGTATAATTATTACAGTTCTAGCGATAATAACTGCATAATATGGGTAATAATGCACGTTATATTGCTAATAATATAAGTAATGAGTACAATTATTACACTTCTAGCGATAATAACTGCATTATATGGGTAATAATGCATGTTATATTGATAATATCGGGAGTAATAAGTATAATTATTATAGTTCTAGCGATAATAATAGTAAAATATGGCAAATAGTGCATGTTATATTGATAATAATAAAAGTAATAAGTATATTTATTACAGTTCTATCGATAATAACTGCATAATATGGGTAATAATGCATGTTATATTGATGATGATAAAAGTAATACGTATATTTATTATAGTTCTAGCGATAATAACTCCATAATATGGGTAATAATGCATGTTATATTGATAATAATATAAGTAATAAGTATAATTATTACAGTTCTAGCGATAATAACTGCATTATATGGGTAATAATGCACGCTATATTGCTAACAATATAAGTAATAAGTATAATTATTACAGTTCTAGCGATAATAACTGCATTATATGGGTAATAATGCATGTTACATTGATAATATTGGAAGTAATAAGTATATTTATTATAGTTCTGGCGATCATAACTGCATAATATGGGTAATAATGCATGTTATATTGATAATAATATAAGTAATAAGTATAATTATTACAGTTGTAGCAATAATACCTCCATTATATGGGTAATAATGCACGTTATATTGCTAACAATATAAGTAATAAGTATAATTATTACAGTTCTAGCGATAATAACTGCATTATATGGGTAATAATGCATGTTATATTGCTAATAGTATAAGTAATAAGTATAATTATTACAGTTCTAGCGATAATACCTCCATTATATGGGTAATAATGCATGTTATATTGATAATGATATAAGTAATAAGTATAATTATTACAGTTCTAGCGATAATAACTGCATAATATGGGTAATAATGCACGTTATATTGCTAATAATATAAGTAATGAGTACAATTATTACACTTCTAGCGATAATAACTGCATTATATGGGTAATAATGCATGTTATATTGATAATATCGGGAGTAATAAGTATAATTATTATAGTTCTAGCGATAATAATAGTAAAATATGGCAAATAGTGCATGTTATATTGATAATAATAAAAGTAATAAGTATATTTATTACAGTTCTATCGATAATAACTGCATAATATGGGTAATAATGCATGTTATATTGATGATGATAAAAGTAATACGTATATTTATTATAGTTCTAGCGATAATAACTCCATAATATGGGTAATAATGCATGTTATATTGATAATAATATAAGTAATAAGTATAATTATTACAGTTCTAGCGATAATAACTGCATTATATGGGTAATAATGCACGCTATATTGCTAACAATATAAGTAATAAGTATAATTATAACAGTTCTAGCGATAATAACTGCATTATATGGGTAATAATGCATGTTACATTGATAATATTGGGAGTAATAAGTATATTTATTATAGTTCTGGCGATCATAACTGCATAATATGGGTAATAATGCATGTTATATTGATGATAATAAAAGTAATACGTATATTTATTATAGTTCTAGCGATAATAACTGCATAATATGGGTAATAATGCATGTTATATTGATAATAATCTAAGTAATAAGTATAATTATTACAGTTCTAGCGATAATAACTGCATTATATGGGTAATAATGCACGTTATATTGCTAACAATATAAGTAATAAGTATAATTATTACAGTTCTAGCGATAATAACTGCATTATATGGGTAATAATGCATGTTATATTGATAATATCGGGAGTAATAAGTACAATTATTATAGTTCTAGCGATAATAATAGTAAAATATGGCAAATAGTGCATGTTATATTGATAATAATAAAAGTAATAAGTATATTTATTACAGTTCTATCGATAATAACTGCATAATATGGGTAATAATGCATGTTATATTGAGAATAATATAAGTAATAAGTATAATTATTACAGTTCTGGCGATAATAACTGCAATATATGGCTAATAATGCACGTTATATTGCTAATAGTATAAGTAATAAGTACAATTACTACAGTTCTAGCGATAATAACTGCATTATATGGGTAATAATGCATGTTATATTGATAATAATATAAGTAATAAGTATAATTATTACAGTTCTAGCGATAATAACTGCATTATATAGGTAATAATGCATGTTATATTGATAATATCGGGAGTAATAAGTATAATTATTATAGTTCTAGCGATAATAATAGTAAAATATGGCAAATAGTGCATGTTATATTGATAATAATAAAAGTAATAAGTATATTTATTACAGTTCTATCGATAATAACTGCATAATATGGGTAATAATGCATGTTATATTGATGATAATAATAGTAATACGTATATTTATTATAGTTCTAGCGGTAATAACTGCATAATATGGGTAATAATGCATGTTATATTGAGAATAATATAAGTAATAAGTATAATTATTACAGTTCTGGCGATAATAACTGCATTATATGGGTAATAATGCACGTTATATTGCTAATAGTATAAGTAATAAGTATAATTATTACAGTTCTAGCGATAACACCTCCATTATATGGGTAATAATGCATGTTATATTGATAATGATATAAGTAATAAGTATAATTATTACAGTTCTAGCGATAATAACTGCATTATATGGGTAATAATGCATGTTATATTGATAATAACATAAGTAATAAGTATAATTATTACAGTTCTAGCGATACTAACTGCATTATATGGGTAATAATGCATGTTATATTGATAATATCGGGAGTAATAAGTATAATTATTATAGTTCTAGCGATAATAATAGTAAAATATGGCAAATAGTGCATGTTATATTGATAATAATAAAAGTAACAAATATATTTATTACAGTTCTATCGATAATAACTGCATAATATGGGTAATAATGCATGTTATATTGATAATAATCTAAGTATTAAGTATAATTATTACAGTTCTAGCGATAATAACTGCATTATATGGGTAATAATGCACGTTATATTGCTAACAATATAAGTAATAAGTATAATTATTACAGTTCTAGCGATAATAACTGCATTATATGGGTAATAATGCATGTTATATTGATAATATCGGGAGTAATAAGTATAATTATTATAGTTCTAGCGATAATAATAGTAAAATATGGCAAATAGTGCATGTTATATTGATAATAATAAAAGTAATAAGTATATTTATTACAGTTCTATCGATAATAACTGCATAATATGGGTAATAATGCATGTTATATTGATGATAATAAAAGTAATACGTATATTTATTATAGTTCTAGCGGTAATAACTGCATAATATGGGTAATAATGCATGTTATATTGAGAATAATATAAGTAATAAGTATAATTATTACAGTTCTGGCGATAATAACTGCATTATATGGGTAATAATGCACGTTATATTGCTAATAGTATAAGTAATAAGTATAATTATTACAGTTCTAGCGATAATACCTCCATTATATGGGTAATAATGCATGTTATATTGATAATGATATAAGTAATAAGTATAATTATTACAGTTCTAGCGATAATAACTGCATTATATGGGTAATAATGCATGTTATATTGATAATAATATAAGTAATAAGTATAATTATTACAGTTCTAGCGATAATAACTGCATTATATAGGTAATAATGCATGTTATATTGATAATATCGGGAGTAATAAGTATAATTATTATAGTTCTAGCGATAATAATAGTAAAATATGGCAAATAGTGCATGTTATATTGATAATAATAAAAGTAATAAGTATATTTATTACAGTTCTATCGATAATAACTGCATAATATGGGTAATAATGCATGTTATATTGATGATAATAATAGTAATACGTATATTTATTATAGTTCTAGCGGTAATAACTGCATAATATGGGTAATAATGCATGTTATATTGAGAATAATATAAGTAATAAGTATAATTATTACAGTTCTGGCGATAATAACTGCATTATATGGGTAATAATGCACGTTATATTGCTAATAGTATAAGTAATAAGTATAATTATTACAGTTCTAGCGATAACACCTCCATTATATGGGTAATAATGCATGTTATATTGATAATGATATAAGTAATAAGTATAATTATTACAGTTCTAGCGATAATAACTGCATTATATGGGTAATAATGCATGTTATATTGATAATAACATAAGTAATAAGTATAATTATTACAGTTCTAGCGATACTAACTGCATTATATGGGTAATAATGCATGTTATATTGATAATATCGGGAGTAATAAGTATAATTATTATAGTTCTAGCGATAATAATAGTAAAATATGGCAAATAGTGCATGTTATATTGATAATAATAAAAGTAACAAATATATTTATTACAGTTCTATCGATAATAACTGCATAATATGGGTAATAATGCATGTTATATTGATAATAATCTAAGTATTAAGTATAATTATTACAGTTCTAGCGATAATAACTGCATTATATGGGTAATAATGCACGTTATATTGCTAACAATATAAGTAATAAGTATAATTATTACAGTTCTAGCGATAATAACTGCATTATATGGGTAATAATGCATGTTATATTGATAATATCGGGAGTAATAAGTATAATTATTATAGTTCTAGCGATAATAATAGTAAAATATGGCAAATAGTGCATGTTATATTGATAATAATAAAAGTAATAAGTATATTTATTACAGTTCTATCGATAATAACTGCATAATATGGGTAATAATGCATGTTATATTGATGATAATAAAAGTAATACGTATATTTATTATAGTTCTAGCGGTAATAACTGCATAATATGGGTAATAATGCATGTTATATTGATAATAATATAAGTAATAAGTATAATTATTACAGTTCTGGCGATAATAACTGCATTATATGGGTAATAATGCACGTTATATTGCTAATAGTATAAGTAATAAGTATAATTATTACAGTTCTAGCGATAATACCTCCATTATATGGGTAATAATGCATGTTATATTGATAATGATATAAGTAATAAGTATAATTATTACAGTTCTAGCGATAATAACTGCATAATATGGGTAATAATCCACGTTATATTGCTAATAATATAAGTAATGAGTACAATTATTACACTTCTAGCGATAATAACTGCATTATATGGGTAATAATGCATGTTATATTGATAATATCGGGAGTAATAAGTATAATTATTATAGTTCTAGCGATAATAATAGTAAAATATGGCAAATAGTGCATGTTATATTGATAATAATAAAAGTAATAAGTATATTTATTACAGTTCTATCGATAATAACTGCATAATATGGGTAATAATGCATGTTATATTGATGATAATAAAAGTAATACGTATATTTATTATAGTTCTAGCGATAATAACTGCATAATATGGGTAATAATGCATGTTATATTGATAATAATATAAGTAATAAGTATAATTATTACAGTTCTAGCGATAATAACTGCATTATATGGGTAATAATGCACGTTATATTGCTAATAATATAAGTAATGAGTACAATTATTACAGTTCTAGCGATAATAACTGCATTATATGGGTAATAATGCATGTTATATTGATAATAACATAAGTAATAAGTATAATTATTACAGTTCTAGCGATAATAACTGCATTATATGGCTAATAATGCATGTTATATTGATAATATCGGGAGTTATAAGTATAATTCTTATAGTTCTAGCGATAATAATAGTAAAATATGGCAAATAGTGCATGTTATTTTGATAATAATAAAAGTAATAAATATATTTATTACAGTTCTATCGATAATAACTGCATAATATGGGTAATAATGCATGTTATATTGATGATAATAAAAGTAATACGTATATTTATTATAGTTCTAGCGATAATAACTGCATAACATGGGTAATAATGCATGTTATATTGATAATATCGGGAGTAATAAGTATAATTATTATAGTTCTAGCGATAATAATAGTAAAATATGGCAAATAGTGCATGTTATATTGATAATAATAAAAGTAATAAGTATATTTATTACAGTTCTATCGATAATAACTGCATAATATGGGTAATAATGCATGTTATATTGATGATAATAAAAGTAATACGTATATTTATTATAGTTCTAGCGATAATAACTGCATAATATGGGTAATAAGGCATGTTATATTGATAATAATATAAGTAATAAGTATAATTATTACAGTTCTAGCGATAATAACTGCATTATATGGGTAATAATGCACGTTATATTGCTAATAATATAAGTAATGAGTACAATTATTACAGTTCTGGCGATAATAACTGCATTATATGGGTAATAATGCACGTTATATTGCTAATAGTATAAGTAATAAGTATAATTGTTACAGTTCTTGCGATAATACCTCCATTATATGGGTAATAATGCATGTTATATTGAGAATAATATAAGTAATAAGTATAATTATTACAGTTCTGGCGATAATAACTGCATTATATGGGTAATAATGCACGTTGTATTGCTAATAGTATAAGTAATAAGTATAATTATTACAGTTCTAGCGATAATACCTCCATTATATGGGTAATAATGCATGTTATATTGATAATGATATAAGTAATAAGTGTAATTATTACAGTTCTAGCGATAATAACTGCATAATATGGGTAATAATGCATGTTATATTGAGAATAATATAAGTAATAAGTATAACTATTACAGTTCTGGCGATAATAACTGCATTATATGGGTAACAATGCACGTTATATTGCTAATAGTATAAGTAATTAGTATATTTGTTACAGTTCTAGCGATAATAACTGCATTATATGGGTAATAATGCATGTTATATTGATAATATCGGGAGTAATAAGTATAATTATTATAGTTCTAGCGATAATAATAGTAAAATATGGCAAATAGTGCATGTTATATTGATAATAATAAAAGTAATAAGTATATTTATTACAGTTCTATCGATAATAACTGCATAATATGGGTAATAATGCATGTTATATTGATGATAATAAAAGTAATACGTATATTTATTATAGTTCTAGCGATAATAACTGCATAATATGGGTAATAATGCATGTTATATTGATAATAATATAAGTAATAAGTATAATTATTACAGTTCTAGCGATAATAACTGCATTATATGGGTAATAATGCACGTTATATTGCTAACAATATAAGTAATAAGTATAATTATTACAGTTCTAGCGATAATAACTGCATTATATGGGTAAAGATGCATGTTATATTGATAATATTGGGAGTAATAAGTATATTTATTATGGTTCTAGAGATAATAACTGCATAATATGGGTAATAATGCATGTTATATTGATAATAATATAAGTAATAAGTATAATTATTACAGTTCTAGCGATAATACCTCCATTATATGGGTAATAATGCATGTTATATTGATGATAATGAAAGTAATACGTATATTTATTATAGTTCTAGCGATAATAACTGCATAATATGGGTAATAATGCATGTTATATTGAGAATAATATAAGTAATAAGTATAATTATTACAGTTCTGGCGATAATAACTGCATTATATGGGTAATAATGCACGTTATATTGCTAATAGTATAAGTAATAAGTATAATTGTTACAGTTCTTGCGATAATACCTCCATTATATGGGTAATAATGCATGTTATATTTATAATAATATAAGTAATAAGTATAATTATTACAGTTCTAGCGATAATAACTGCATTATATGGGTAATAATGCACGTTATATTGCTAATAATATAAGTAATAAGTATAATTATTACAGTTCTAGCGATAATAACTGCATTATATGGGTAATAATGCATGTTATATTGATGATAATAAATGTAATACGTATATTCATTATAGTTCTAGCGATAATAACTGCATAATATGGGTAATAATGCATGTTATATTGAGAATAATATAAGTAATAAGTATAATTATTACAATTCTAGCGATAATAACTGCATTATATGGGTAATAATGCATGTTATATTGATAATAATATAAGTAATAAGTATAATTATTACAGTTCTAGCGATAATAACTGCATTATATGGGTAATAATGCATGTTATATTGATAATATCGGGAGTAATAAGTATAATTATTATAGTTCTAGCGATAATAATAGTAAAATATGGCAAATAGTGCATGTTATATTGATAATAATAAAAGTAATAAGTATATTTATTACAGTTCTATCGATAATAACCGCATAATATGGGTAATAATGCATGTTATATTGATGATAATAAATGTAATACGTATATTCATTATAGTTCTAGCGATAGTAACTGCATAATATGGGTAATAATGCATGTTATATTGATAACAATATGAGTAATAAGTATAATTATTACAGTTCTAGCGATAGTAACTGCATTATATGGGTAATAATGCATGTTACATTGATAATGTTGAGAGTAATAAGTATATTTATTATAGTTCTGGCGATCATAACTGCATAATATGGGTAATAATGCATGTTATATTGAGAATAATATAAGTAATAAGTATAATTATTACAGTTCTGGCGATAATAACTGCATTATATGGGTAATAATGCACGTTATATTGCTAATAGTATAAGTAATAA
Organism: Megachile leachella; assembly: GCA_963576845.1. NCBI lineage: Eukaryota > Metazoa > Arthropoda > Insecta > Hymenoptera > Megachilidae > Megachile > Megachile leachella. The sequence goes on from CAUYWW010000072.1 coordinate 534,083, forward strand.
GTATAATTATTACAGTTCTAGCGATAATACCTCCATTATATGGGTAATAATGCATGTTATATTTATAATAATATATGTAATAAGTATAATTATTACAGTTCTAGCGATAATAACTGCATTATATGGGTAATAATGCACGTTATATTGCTAATAATATAAGTAATAAGTATAATTATTACAGTTCTAGCGATAATAACTGCATAATATGGGTAATAATGCACGTTATATTGCTAATAATATAAGTAATGAGTACAATTATTACAGTTCTGGCGATAATAACTGCATTATATGGGTAATAATGCACGTGATATTGCTAATAGTATAAGTAATAAGTATAATTATTACAGTTCTAGCGATAATACCTCTATTATATGGGTAATAATGCATGTTATATTGATAACAATATGAGTAATAAGTATAATTATTACAGTTCTAGCGATAGTAACTGCATTATATGGGTAATAATGCATGTTACATTGATAATATTGAGAGTAATAAGTATAATTATTACAGTTCTGGCGATAATAACTGCATAATATGGGTAATAATGCACGTTATATTGCTAATAATATAAGTAATGAGTACAATTATTACAGTTCTAGCGATAATAACTGCATTATATGGGTAATAATGCATGTTATATTGATAATATCGGGAGTAATAAGTATAATTATTATAGTTCTAGCGATAATAATAGTAAAATATGGCAAATAGTGCATGTTATATTGATAATATTGGGAGTAATAAGTATATTTATTATGGTTCTAGAGATAATAACTGCATAATATGGGTAATAATGCATGTTATATTGACAATAATATAAGTAATAAGTATAATTATTACAGTTCTAGCGATAATACCTCCATTATATGGGTAATAATGCATGTTATATTGATGATAATGAAAGTAATACGTATATTTATTATAGTTCTAGCAATAATACCTCCATTATATGGGTAATAATGCACGTTATATTGCTAACAATATAAGTAATAAGTATAATTATTACAGTTCTAGCGATAATAACTGCATTATATGGGTAATAATGCATGTTATATTGAGAATAATATAAGTAATAAGTATAATTATTACAGTTCTGGCTATAATAACTGCATTATATGGGTAATAATGCACGTTATATTGCTAATAGTATAAGTAATAAGTATAATTATTACAGTTCTAGCGATAATACCTCCATTATATGGGTAATAATGCATGTTATATTGATAATGATATAAGTAATAAGTATAATTATTACAGTTCTAGCGATAATAACTGCATAATATGGGTAATAATGCACGTTATATTGCTAATAATATAAGTAATAAGTATAATTATTACAGTTCTAGCGATAATAACTGCATTATATGGGTAATAATGCATGTTATATTGATAATATCGGGAGTAATAAGTATTATTATTATAGTTCTAGCGATAATAATAGTAAAATATGGCAAATAGTGCATGTTATATTGATAATATTGGGAGTAATAAGTATATTTATTATGGTTCTAGAGATAATAACTGCATAATATGGGTAATACTGCATGTTATATTGATAATAATATAAGTAATAAGTATAATTATTACAGTTCTAGCGATAATACCTCCATTATATGGGTAATAATGCATGTTATATTGATGATAATGAAAGTAATACGTATATTTATTATAGTTCTAGCGATAATAACTGCATAATATGGGTAATAATGCATGTTATATGGAGAATAATATAAGTAATAAGTATAATTATTACAGTTCTGGCGATAATAACTGCATTATATGGGTAATAATGCACGTTATATTGCTAATAGTATAAGTAATAAGTATAATTGTTACAGTTCTTGCGATAATACCTCCATTATATGGGTAGTAATGCATGTTATATTGATAATAATATAAGTAATAAGTATATTTATTACAGTTCTATCGATAATAACTGCATAATATGGGTAATAATGCATGTTATATTGATGATAACAAAAGTAATACGTATATTTATTATAGTTCTAGCGATAATAACTGCATAATATGGGTAATAATGCATGTTATATTGATAATAATATAAGTAATAAGTATAATTATTACAGTTCTAGCGATAATAACTGCATTATATGGGTAATAATGCACGTTATATTGCTAACAATATAAGTAATAAGTATAATTATTACAGTTCTAGCGATAATAACTGCATTATATGGGTAATAATGCATGTTACATTGATAATATTGGGAGTAATAAGTATAATTATTATAGTTCTAGCGATAATAATAGTAAAATATGGCAAATAGTGCATGTTATATTGATAATAATAAAAGTAATAAATATATTTATTACAGTTCTATCGATAATAACTGCATAATATGGGTAATAATGCACGTTATATTGCTAATAATATAAGTAATGAGTACAATTATTACAGTTCTAGCGATAATAACTGCATTATATTGGTAATAATGCATGTTATATTGATAATATCGGGAGTAATAAGTATATTTATTATAGTTCTAGCGATAATAACTGCATAATATGGGTAATAATGCATGTTATATTGATAATAATATGAGTAATAAGTATAATTATTACAGTTCTAGCGATAATAACTGCATTATATGGGTAATAATGCACGTTATATTGCTAACAATATAAGTAATAAGTATAATTATTACAGTTCTAACGATAATAACTGCATTATATGGGTAATAATGCATGTTACATTGATAATATTGGGAGTAATAAGTATATTTATTATAGTTCTGGCGATCATAACTGCATAATATGGGTAATAATGCATGTTATATTGATAATAATATAAGTAATAAGTATAGTTATTACAGTTCTAGCAATAATACCTCCATTATATGGGTAATAATGCACGTTATATTGCTAACAATATAAGTAATAAGTATAATTATTACAGTTCTAGCGATAATAACTGCATTATATGGGTAATAATGCATGTTATATTGATGATAATGAAAGTAATACGTATATTTATTATAGCTCTAGCGATAATAACTGCATAATATGGGTAATAATGCATGTTATATTGAGAATAATATAAGTAATAAGTATAATTATTACAGTTCTAGCGATAATAACTGCATTATATGGGTAATAATGCATGTTATATTGATGATAATGAAAGTAATACGTATATTTATTATAGCTCTAGCGATAATAACTGCATAATATGGGTAATAATGCATGTTATATTGAGAATAATATAAGTAATAAGTATAATTATTACAGTTCTGGCGATAATAACTGCATTATATGGGTAATAATGCACGTTATATTGCTAATAGTATAAGTAATAAGTATAATTATTACAGTTCTAGCGATAATACCTCCATTATATGGGTAATAATGCATGTTATATTGATAATGATATAAGTAATAAGTATAATTATTACAGTTCTAGCGATAATAACTGCATAATATGGGTAATAATGCACGTTATATTGCTAATAATATAAGTAATGAGTACAATTATTACAGTTCTAGCGATAATAACTGCATTATATGGGTAATAATGCATGTTATATTGATAATAATATAAGTAATAAGTATAATTATTACAGTTCTAGCGATAATAACTGCATTATATGGGTAATAATGCATGTTATATTGATAATATCGGGAGTAATAAGTATAATTATTATAGTTCTAGCGATAATAATAGTAAAATATGGCAAATAGTGCATGTTATATTGATAATAATAAAAGTAATAAGTATATTTATTACAGTTCTATCGTTAATAACTGCATAATATGGGTAATAATGCATGTTATATTGATGATAATAGAAGTAATACGTATATTTATTATAGTTCTAGCGATAATAACTGCATAATATGGGTAATAATGCATGTTATATTGATAATAATATAAGTAATAAGTATAATTATTACAGTTCTAGCGATAATAACTGCATTATATGGGTAATAATGCACGTTATATTCCCAACAATATAAGTAATAAGTATAATTATTACAGTTCTAGCGATAATAACTGCATTATATGGGTAAAAATGCATGTTATATTGATAATATTGGGAGTAATAAGTATATTTATTATGGTTCTAGAGATAATAACTGCATAATATGGGTAATAATGCATGTTATATTGATAATAATATAAGTAATAAGTATAATTATTACAGTTCTAGCGATAATACCTCCATTATATGGGTAATAATGCACGTTATATTGCTAACAATATAAGTAATAAGTATAATTATTACAGTTCTAGCGATAATAACTGCATTATATGGGTAATAATGCATGCTATATTGATGATAATGAAAGTAATACGTATATTTATTATAGCTCTAGCGATAATAACTGCATAATATGGGTAATAATGCATGTTATATTGATAATAATATAAGTAATAAGTATAATTATTACCGTTCTAGCAATAATACCTCCATTATATGGGTAATAATGCACGTTATATTGCTAACAATATAAGTAATAAGTATAATTATTACAGTTCTAGCGATAATAACTGCATTATATGGGTAATAATGCATGTTATATTGATGATAATGAAAGTAATACGTATATTTATTATAGCTCCAGCGATAATAACTGCATAATATGGGTAATAATGCATGTTATATTGAGAATAATATAAGTAATAAGTATAATTATTACAGTTCTAGCGATAATAACTGCATTATATGGGTAATAATGCATGTTATATTGATGATAATGAAAGTAATACGTATATTTATTATAGCTCTAGCGATAATAACTGCATAATATGGGTAATAATGCATGTTATATTGAGAATAATATAAGTAATAAGTATAATTATTACAGTTCTGGCGATAATAACTGCATTATATGGGTAATAATGCACGTTATATTGCTAATAGTATAAGTAATAAGTATAATTATTACAGTTCTAGCGATAATACCTCCATTATATGGGTAATAATGCATGTTATATTGATAATGATATAAGTAATAAGTATAATTATTACAGTTCTAGCGATAATAACTGCATAATATGGGTAATAATGCACGTTATATTGCTAATAATATAAGTAATGAGTACAATTATTACAGTTCTAGCGATAATAACTGCATTATATGGGTAATAATGCATGTTATATTGATAATAATATAAGTAATAAGTATAATTATTACAGTTCTAGCGATAATAACTGCATTATATGGGTAATAATGCATGTTATATTGATAATATCGGGAGTAATAAGTATAATTATTATAGTTCTAGCGATAATAATAGTAAAATATGGCAAATAGTGCATGTTATATTGATAATAATAAAAGTAATAAGTATATTTATTACAGTTCTATCGATAATAACTGCATAATATGGGTAATAATGCATGTTATATTGATGATAATAAAAGTAATACGTATATTTATTATAGTTCTAGCGATAATAACTGCATAATATGGGTAATAATGCATGTTATATTGATAATAATATAAGTAATAAGTATAAATATTACAGTTCTAGCGATAATAACTGCATTATATGGGTAATAATGCACGTTATATTGCTAACAATATAAGTAATAAGTATAATTATTACAGTTCTAGCGATAATAACTGCATTATATGGGTAAAAATGCATGTTATATTGATAATATTGGGAGTAATAAGTATATTTATTGTGGTTCTACAGATAATAACTGCATAATATGGGTAATAATGCATGTTATATTGATAATACAATAAGTAATAAGTATAATTATTACAGTTCTAGCGATAATACCTCCATTATATGGGTAATAATGCATGTTATATTGATGATAATGAAAGTAATACGTATATTTATTATAGTTCTAGCGATAATAACTGCATAATATGGGTAATAATGCATGTTATATTGAGAATAATATAAGTAATAAGTATAATTATTACAGTTCTGGCGATAATAACTGCATTATATGGGTAATAATGCACGTTATATTGCTAATAGTATAAGTAATAAGTATAATTGTTACAGTTCTTGCGATAATACCTCCATTATATGGGTAATAATGCATGTTATATTGATAATAATATAAGTAATAAGTATAATTATTACAGTTCTAGCGATAATAACTGCATTATATGGGTAATAATGCACGTTATATTGATGATAATGAAAGTAATACGTATATTTATTACAGCTCTAGCGATAATAACTGCATAATATGGGTAATAATGCATGTTATATTGATAATAATATAAGTAATAAGTATAATTATTACAGTTCTAGCGATAATAACTGCATTATATGGGTAATAATGCATGTTATATTGATAATAATATAAGTAATAAGTATAATTATTACAGTTCTAGCGATAATAACTGCATTATATGGGTAATAATGCATGTTATATTGATAATAATATAAGTAATAAGTATAATTATTACAGTTCTAGCGATAATAACTGCATTATATGGGTAATAATGCATGTTATATTGATAATATCGGGAGTAATAAGTATAATTATTATAGTTCTAGCGATAATAATAGTAAAATATGGCAAATAGTGCATGTTATATTGATAATATTGGGAGTAATAAGTATATTTATTATGGTTCTAGAGATAATAACTGCATAATATGGGTAATAATGCATGTTATATTGACAATAATATAAGTAATAAGTATAATTATTACAGTTCTAGCGATAATACCTCCATTATATGGGTAATAATGCATGTTATATTGATGATAATGAAAGTAATACGTATATTTATTATAGTTCTAGCAATAATACCTCCATTATATGGGTAATAATGCACGTTATATTGCTAACAATATAAGTAATAAGTATAATTATTACAGTTCTAGCGATAATAACTGCATTATATGGGTAATAATGCATGTTATATTGAGAATAATATAAGTAATAAGTATAATTATTACGGTTCTGGCTATAATAACTGCATTATATGGGTAATAATGCACGTTATATTGCTAATAGTATAAGTAATAAGTATAATTATTACAGTTCTAGCGATAATACCTCCATTATATGGGTAATAATGCATGTTATATTGATAATGATATAAGTAATAAGTATAATTATTACAGTTCTAGCGATAATAACTGCATAATATGGGTAATAATGCACGTTATATTGCTAATAATATAAGTAATAAGTATAATTAGTACAGTTCTAGCGATAATAACTGCATTATATGGGTAATAATGCATGTTATATTGATAATATCGGGAGTAATAAGTATTATTATTATAGTTCTAGCGATAATAATAGTAAAATATGGCAAATAGTGCATGTTATATTGATAATATTGGGAGTAATAAGTATATTTATTATGGTTCTAGAGATAATAACTGCATAATATGGGTAATACTGCATGTTATATTGATAATAATATAAGTAATAAGTATAATTATTACAGTTCTAGCGATAATACCTCCATTATATGGGTAATAATGCATGTTATATTGATGATAATGAAAGTAATACGTATATTTATTATAGTTCTAGCGATAATAACTGCATAATATGGGTAATAATGCATGTTATATGGAGAATAATATAAGTAATAAGTATAATTATTACAGTTCTGGCGATAATAACTGCATTATATGGGTAATAATGCACGTTATATTGCTAATAGTATAAGTAATAAGTATAATTGTTACAGTTCTTGCGATAATACCTCCATTATATGGGTAATAATGCATGTTATATTGATAATAATATAAGTAATAAGTATATTTATTACAGTTCTATCGATAATAACTGCATAATATGGGTAATAATGCATGTTATATTGATGATAATAAAAGTAATACGTATATTTATTATAGTTCTAGCGATAATAACTGCATAATATGGGTAATAATGCATGTTATATTGATAATAATATAAGTAATAAGTATAATTATTACAGTTCTAGCGATAATAACTGCATTATATGGGTAATAATGCACGTTATATTGCTAACAATATAAGTAATAAGTATAATTATTACAGTTCTAGCGATAATAACTGCATTATATGGGTAATAATGCATGTTACATTGATAATATTGGGAGTAATAAGTATAATTATTATAGTTCTAGCGATAATAATAGTAAAATATGGCAAATAGTGCATGTTATATTGATAATAATAAAAGTAATAAATATATTTATTACAGTTCTATCGATAATAACTGCATAATATGGGTAATAATGCACGTTATATTGCTAATAATATAAGTAATGAGTACAATTATTACAGTTCTAGCGATAATAACTGCATTATATTGGTAATACTGCATGTTATATTGATAATATCGGGAGTAATAAGTATATTTATTATAGTTCTAGCGATAATAACTGCATAATATGGGTAATAATGCATGTTATATTGATAATAATATGAGTAATAAGTATAATTATTACAGTTCTAGCGATAATAACTGCATTATATGGCTAATAATGCACGTTATATTGCTAACAATATAAGTAATAAGTATAATTATTACAGTTCTAGCGATAATAACTGCATTATATGGGTAATAATGCATGTTACATTGATAATATTGGGAGTAATAAGTATATTTATTATAGTTCTGGCGATCATAACTGCATAATATGGGTAATAATGCATGTTATATTGATAATAATATAAGTAATAAGTATAGTTATTACAGTTCTAGCAATAATACCTCCATTATATGGGTAATAATGCACGTTATATTGCTAACAATATAAGTAATAAGTATAATTATTACAGTTCTAGCGATAATAACTGCATTATATGGGTAATAATGCATGTTATATTGATGATAATGAAAGTAATACGTATATTTATTATAGCTCTAGCGATAATAACTGCATAATATGGGTAATAATGCATGTTATATTGAGAATAATATAAGTAAAAAGTATAATTATTACAGTTCTAGCGATAATAACTGCATTATATGGGTAATAATGCATGTTATATTGATGATAATGAAAGTAATACGTATATTTATTATAGCTCTAGCGATAATAACTGCATAATATGGGTAATAATGCATGTTATATTGAGAATAATATAAGTAATAAGTATAATTATTACAGTTCTAGCGATAATACCTCCATTATATGGGTAATAATGCACGTTATATTGCTAATAGTATAAGTAATAAGTATAATTATTACAGTTCTAGCGATAATACCTCCATTATATGGGTAATAATGCATGTTATATTGATAATGATATAAGTAATAAGTATAATTATTACAGTTCTAGCGATAATAACTGCATAATATGGGTAATAATGCACGTTATATTGCTAATAATATAAGTAATGAGTACAATTATTACAGTTCTAGCGATAATAACTGCATTATATGGGTAATAATGCATGTTATATTGATAATAATATAAGTAATAAGTATAATTATTACAGTTCTAGCGATAATAACTGCATTATATGGGTAATAATGCATGTTATATTGATAATATCGGGAGTAATAAGTATAATTATTATAGTTCTAGCGATAATAATAGTAAAATATGGCAAATAGTGCATGTTATATTGATAATAATAAAAGTAATAAGTATATTTATTACAGTTCTATCGTTAATAACTGCATAATATGGGTAATAATGCATGTTATATTGATGATAATAAAAGTAATACGTATATTTATTATAGTTCTAGCGATAATAACTGCATAATATGGGTAATAATGCATGTTATATTGATAATAATATAAGTAATAAGTATAATTATTACAGTTCTAGCGATAATAACTGCATTATATGGGTAATAATGCACGTTATATTCCCAACAATATAAGTAATAAGTATAATTATTACAGTTCTAGCGATAATAACTGCATTATATGGGTAAAAATGCATGTTATATTGATAATATTGGGAGTAATAAGTATATTTATTATGGTTCTAGAGATAATAACTGCATAATATGGGTAATAATGCATGTTATATTGATAATAATATAAGTAATAAGTATAATTATTACAGTTCTAGCGATAATACCTCCATTATATGGGTAATAATGCACGTTATATTGCTAACAATATAAGTAATAAGTATAATTATTACAGTTCTAGCGATAATAACTGCATTATATGGGTAATAATGCATGTTATATTGATGATAATGAAAGTAATACGTATATTTATTATAGCTCTAGCGATAATAACTGCATAATATGGGTAATAATGCATGTTATATTGATAATAATATAAGTAATAAGTATAATTATTACCGTTCTAGCAATAATACCTCCATTATATGGGTAATAATGCACGTTATATTGCTAACAATATAAGTAATAAGTATAATTATTACAGTTCTAGCGATAATAACTGCATTATATGGGTAATAATGCATGTTATATTGATGATAATGAAAGTAATACGTATATTTATTATAGCTCCAGCGATAATAACTGCATAATATGGGTAATAATGCATGTTATATTGAGAATAATATAAGTAATAAGTATAATTATTACAGTTCTAGCGATAATAACTGCATTATATGGGTAATAATGCATGTTATATTGATGATAATGAAAGTAATACGTATATTTATTATAGCTCTAGCGATAATAACTGCATAATATGGGTAATAATGCATGTTATATTGAGAATAATATAAGTAATAAGTATAATTATTACAGTTCTGGCGATAATAACTGCATTATATGGGTAATAATGCACGTTATATTGCTAATAGTATAAGTAATAAGTATAATTATTACAGTTCTAGCGATAATACCTCCATTATATGGGTAATAATGCATGTTATATTGATAATGATATAAGTAATAAGTATAATTATTACAGTTCTAGCGATAATAACTGCATAATATGGGTAATAATGCACGTTATATTGCTAATAATATAAGTAATGAGTACAATTATTACAGTTCTAGCGATAATAACTGCATTATATGGGTAATAACGCATGTTATATTGATAATAATATAAGTAATAAGTATAATTATTACAGTTCTAGCGATAATAACTGCATTATATGGGTAATAATGCATGTTATATTGATAATATCGGGAGTAATAAGTATAATTATTATAGTTCTAGCGATAATAATAGTAAAATATGGCAAATAGTGCATGTTATATTGATAATAATAAAAGTAATAAGTATATTTATTACAGTTCTATCGATAATAACTGCATAATATGGGTAATAATGCATGTTATATTGATGATAATAAAAGTAATACGTATATTTATTATAGTTCTAGCGATAATAACTGCATAATATGGGTAATAATGCATGTTATATTGATAATAATATAAGTAATAAGTATAAATATTACAGTTCTAGCGATAATAACTGCATTATATGGGTAATAATGCACGTTATATTGCTAACAATATAAGTAATAAGTATAATTATTACAGTTCTAGCGATAATAACTGCATTATATGGGTAAAAATGCATGTTATATTGATAATATTGGGAGTAATAAGTATATTTATTGTGGTTCTACAGATAATAACTGCATAATATGGGTAATAATGCATGTTATATTGATAATACAATAAGTAATAAGTATAATTATTACAGTTCTAGCGATAATACCTCCATTATATGGGTAATAATGCATGTTATATTGATGATAATGAAAGTAATACGTATATTTATTATAGTTCTAGCGATAATAACTGCATAATATGGGTAATAATGCATGTTATATTGAGAATAATTTACGTAATAAGTATAATTATTACAGTTCTGGCGATAATAACTGCATTATATGGGTAATAATGCACGTTATATTGCTAATAGTATAAGTAATAAGTATAATTGTTACAGTTCTTGCGATAATACCTCCATTATATGGGTAATAATGCATGTTATATTGATAATAATATAAGTAATAAGTATAATTATTACAGTTCTAGCGATAATAACTGCATTATATGGGTAATAATGCACGTTATATTGATGATAATGAAAGTAATACGTATATTTATTACAGCTCTAGCGATAATAACTGCATAATATGGGTAATAATGCATGTTATATTGATAATAATATAAGTAATAAGTATAATTATTACAGTTCTAGCGATAATAACTGCATTATATGGGTAATAATGCATGTTATATTGATAATAATATAAGTAATAAGTATAATTATTACAGTTCTAGCGATAATAACTGCATTATATGGGTAATAATGCACGTTATATTGCTAGTAGTATAAGTAATAAGTATAATTATTACAGTTCTAGCGATAATAACTGCATAATATGGGTAATAATGCACGTTATATTGCTAATAGTATAAGTAATAAGTATAATTGTTACAGTTCTTGCGATAATACCTCCATTATATTGGTAATAATGCATGTTATATTGATAATAATATAAGTAATAAGTATAATTATTACAGTTCTAGCGATAATAACTGCATTATATGGGTAATAATGCACGTTATATTGCTAATAATATAAGTAATAAGTATAATTATTACTGTTCTAGCGATAATAACTGCATTATATGGGTAATAATGATTGTTATATTGATAATAATATAAGTAATAAGTATAATTATTACAGTTCTAGCGATAATAACTGCATTATATGGGTAATAATGCACGTTATATTGCTAGTAGTATAAGTAATAAGTATAATTATTACAGTTCTAGCGATAATAACTGCATAATATGGGTAATAATGCACGTTATATTGCTAATAATATAAGTAATGAGTACAGTTATTACAGTTCTGGCGATAATAACTGCATTATATGGGTAACAATGCACGTTATATTGCTAATAGTATAAGTAATAAGTATAATTATTACAGTTCTAGCGATAATACCTCTATTATATGGGTAATAATGCATGTTATATTGATAATGATATAAGTAATAAGTATAATTATTACAGTTCTAGCGATAATAACTGCATAATATGGGTAATAATGCATGTTATATTGCTAATAATATAAGTAATGAGTACAATTATTACAGTTCTAGCGATAATAACTGCATTATATGGGTAATAATGCATGTTATATTGATAATATCGGGAGTAATAAGTATAATTATTATAGTTCTAGCGATAATAATAGTAAAATACGGCAAATAGTGCATGTTATATTGAAAATAATAAAAGTAATCAGTATATTTATTACAGTTCTATCGATAATAACTGCATAATATGGGTAATAATGCATGTTATATTGATGATAATAAATGTAATACGTATATTTATTATAGTTCTAGCGATAATAACTGCATAATATGGGTAATAATGCATGTTATATTGATAACAATATGAGTAATAAGTATAATTATTACAGTTCTAGCGATAGTAACTGCATTATATGGGTAATAATGCACGTTATATTGCTAACAATATAAGTAATAAGTATAATTATTACAGTTCTAGCGATAATAACTGCATTATATGGGTAATAATGCATGTTATATTGATGATAATGAAAGTAATACGTATATTTATTATAGCTCTAGCGATAATAACTGCATAATATGGGTAATAATGCATGTTATATTGAGAATAATATAAGTAATAAGTATAATCATTACAGTTCTGGCGATAATAACTGCATTATATGGGTAATAATGCACGTTATATTGATAATAATATAAGTAATAAGTATAATTATTACAGTTCTAGCAATAATACCTCCATTATATGGGTAATAATGCACGTTATATTGCTAACAATATAAGTAATAAGTATAATAATTACAGTTCTAGCGATAATAACTGCATTATATGGGTAATAATGCACGTTATATTGCTAATAGTATAAGTAATAAGTATAATTATTACAGTTCTAGCGATAATACCTCCATTATATGGGTAATAATGCATGTTATATTGATAATATTGGGAGTAATAAGTATATTTATTATGGTTCTAGAGATAATAACTGCATAATATGGGTAATAATGCATGTTATATTGATAATAATATAAGTAATAAGTATAATTATTACAGTTCTAGCGATAATACCTCCATTATATGGGTAATAATGCACGTTATATTGCTCACAATATAAGTAATAAGTATAATTATTACAGTTCTAGCGATAATAACTGCATTATATGGGTAATAATGCATGTTATATTGATGATAATGACAGTAATACGTATATTTATTATAGCTCTAGCGATAATAACTGCATAATATGGGTAATAATGCATGTTATATTGATAATAATATAAGTAATAAGTATAATTATTACCGTTCTAGCAATAATACCTCCATTATATGGGTAATAATGCACGTTATATTGCTAACAATATAAGTAATAAGTATAATTATTACAGTTCTAGCGATAATAACTGCATTATATGGGTAATAATGCATGTTATATTGATAATATCGGGAGTAATAAGTATAATTATTATAGTTCTAGCGATAATAATAGTAAAATATGGCAAATAGTGCATGTTATATTGATAATAATAAAAGTAATAAGTATATTTATTACAGTTCTATCGATAATAACTGCATAATATGGGTAATAATGCATGTTATATTGAGAATAATATAAGTAATAAGTATAATTATTACAGTTCTGGCGATAATAACTGCATTATATGGCTAATAATGCACGTTATATTGCTAATAGTATAAGTAATGAGTATAATTATTACAGTTCTAGCGACAATACCTCCATTATACGGGTAATAATGCATGTTATATTGATAATGATATAAGTAATAAGTATAATTATTACAGTTCTAGCGATAATAACTGCATAATATGGGTAATAATGCACGTTAAATTGCTAATAATATAAGTAATGAGTTCAATTATTACAGTTCTAGCGATAATAACTGCATTATATGGGTAATAATGCATGTTATATTGATAATAATATAAGTAATAAGTATAATTATTACAGTTCTAGCGATAATAACTGCATTATATAGGTAATAATGCATGTTAAATTCATAATATCGGGAGTAATAAGTATAATTATTATAGTTCTAGCGATAATAATAGTAACATATGGCAAATAGTGCATGTTATATTGATAATAATAAAAGTAATAAGTATATTTATTACAGTTCTATCGATAATAACTGCATAATATGGGTAATAATGCATGTTATATTGATGATAATAAAAGTAATACGTATATTTATTATAGTTCTAGCGGTAATAACTGCATAATATGGGTAATAATGCATGTTATATTGAGAATAATATAAGTAATAAGTATAATTATTACAGTTCTGGCGATAATAACTGCATTATATGGGTAATAATGCACGTTATATTGCTAATAGTATAAGTAATAAGTATAATTATTACAGTTCTAGCGATAACACCTCCATTATATGGGTAATAATGCATGTTATATTGATAATGATATAAGTAATAAGTATAATTATTACAGTTCTAGCGATAGTAACTGCATTATATGGGTAATAATGCACGTTATATTGCTAACAATATAAGTAATAAGTATAATTATTACAGTTCTAGCGATAATAACTGCATTATATGGGTAATAATGCATGTTATATTGATGATAATGAAAGTAATACGTATATTTATTATAGCTCTAGCGATAATAACTGCATAATATGGGTAATAATGCATGTTATATTGAGAATAATATAAGTAATAAGTATAATTATTACAGTTCTGGCGATAATAACTGCATTATATGGGTAATAATGCACGTTATATTGATAATAATATAAGTAATAAGTATAATTATTACAGTTCTAGCAATAATACCTCCATTATATGGGTAATAATGCACGTTATATTGCTAACAATATAAGTAATAAGTATAATAATTACAGTTCTAGCGATAATAACTGCATTATATGGGTAATAATGCACGTTATATTGCTAATAGTATAAGTAATAAGTATAATTATTACAGTTCTAGCGATAATACCTCCATTATATGGGTAATAATGCATGTTATATTGATAATATTGGGAGTAATAAGTATATTTATTATGGTTCTAGAGATAATAACTGCATAATATGGGTAATAATGCATGTTATATTGATAATAATATAAGTAATAAGTATAATTATTACAGTTCTAGCGATAATACCTCCATTATATGGGTAATAATGCACGTTATATTGCTCACAATATAAGTAATAAGTATAATTATTACAGTTCTAGCGATAATAACTGCATTATATGGGTAATAATGCATGTTATATTGATGATAATGACAGTAATACGTATATTTATTATAGCTCTAGCGATAATAACTGCATAATATGGGTAATAATGCATGTTATATTGATAATAATATAAGTAATAAGTATAATTATTACCGTTCTAGCAATAATACCTCCATTATATGGGTAATAATGCACGTTATATTGCTAACAATATAAGTAATAAGTATAATTATTACAGTTCTAGCGATAATAACTGCATTATATGGGTAATAATGCATGTTATATTGATAATATCGGGAGTAATAAGTATAATTATTATAGTTCTAGCGATAATAATAGTAAAATATGGCAAATAGTGCATGTTATATTGATAATAATAAAAGTAATAAGTATATTTATTACAGTTCTATCGATAATAACTGCATAATATGGGTAATAATGCATGTTATATTGAGAATAATATAAGTAATAAGTATAATTATTACAGTTCTGGCGATAATAACTGCATTATATGGCTAATAATGCACGTTATATTGCTAATAGTATAAGTAATGAGTATAATTATTACAGTTCTAGCGACAATACCTCCATTATACGGGTAATAATGCATGTTATATTGATAATGATATAAGTAATAAGTATAATTATTACAGTTCTAGCGATAATAACTGCATAATATGGGTAATAATGCACGTTAAATTGCTAATAATATAAGTAATGAGTACAATTATTACAGTTCTAGCGATAATAACTGCATTATATGGGTAATAATGCATGTTATATTGATAATAATATAAGTAATAAGTATAATTACTACAGTTCTAGCGATAATAACTGCATTATATAGGTAATAATGCATGTTAAATTGATAATATCGGGAGTAATAAGTATAATTATTATAGTTCTAGCGATAATAATAGTAAAATATGGCAAATAGTGCATGTTATATTGATAATAATAAAAGTAATAAGTATATTTATTACAGTTCTATCGATAATAACTGCATAATATGGGTAATAATGCATGTTATATTGATGATAATAAAAGTAATACGTATATTTATTATAGTTCTAGCGGTAATAACTGCATAATATGGGTAATAATGCATGTTATATTGAGAATAATATAAGTAATAAGTATAATTATTACAGTTCTGGCGATAATAACTGCATTATATGGGTAATAATGCACGTTATATTGCTAATAGTATAAGTAATAAGTATAATTATTACAGTTCTAGCGATAACACCTCCATTATATGGGTAATAATGCATGTTATATTGATAATGATATAAGTAATAAGTATAATTATTACAGTTCTAGCGATAATAACTGCATAATATGGGTAATAATGCACGTTATATTGCTAATAGTATAAGTAATAAGTATAATTATTACAGTTCTAGCGATAACACCTCCATTATATGGGTAATAATGCATGTTATATTGATAATGATATAAGTAATAAGTATAATTATTACAGTTCTAGCGATAATAACTGCATAATATGGGTAATAATGCACGTTATATTGCTAATAATATAAGTAATGAGTACAATTATTACAGTTCTAGCGATAATAACTGCATTATATGGGTAATAATGCATGTTATATTGATAATAACATAAGTAATAAGTATAATTATTACAGTTCTAGCGATAATAACTGCATTATATGGGTAATAATGCATGTTATATTGATAATATCGGGAGTAATAAGTATAATTATTATAGTTCTAGCGATAATAATAGTAAAATATGGCAAATAGTGCATGTTATATTGATAATAATAAAAGTAACAAATATATTTATTACAGTTCTATCGATAATAACTGCATAATATGGGTAATAATGCATGTTATATTGATAATAATCTACGTATTAAGTATAATTATTACAGTTCTAGCGATAATAACTGCATTATATGGGTAATAATGCACGTTATATTGCTAACAATATAAGTAATAAGTATAATTATTACAGTTCTTGCGATAATAACTGCATTATATGGGTAATAATGCATGTTATATTGATAATATCGGGAGTAATAAGTATAATTATTATAGTTCTAGCGATAATAATAGTAAAATATGGCAAATAGTGCATGTTATATTGATAATAATAAAAGTAATAAGTATATTTATTACAGTTCTATCGATAATAACTGCATAATATGGGTAATAATGCATGTTATATTGATGATAATAAAAGTAATAAGTATAATTATTACAGTTCTAGCGATAATACCTCCATTATATGGGTAATAATGCATGTTATATTGATAATGATATAAGTAATAAGTATAATTATTACAGTTCTAGCGATAATAACTGCATAATATGGGTAATAATGCACGTTATATTGCTAATAATATAAGTAATGAGCACAATTATTACAGTTCTAGCCATAATAACTGCATTATATGGGTAATAATGCATGTTATATTGATAATGATATAAGTAATAAGTATAATTATTACAGTTCTAGCGATAATAACTGCATAATATGGGTAATAATGCACGTTATATTGCTAATAATATAAGTAATGAGTACAATTATTACACTTCTAGCGATAATAACTGCATTATATGGGTAATAATGCATGTTATATTGATAATATCGGGAGTAATAAGTATAATTATTATAGTTCTAGCGATAATAATAGTAAAATATGGCAAATAGTGCATGTTAAATTGATAATAATAAAAGTAATAAGTATATTTATTACAGTTCTATCGATAATAACTGCATAATATGGGTAATAATGCATGTTATATTGATGATGATAAAAGTAATACGTATATTTATTATAGTTCTAGCGATAATAACTCCATAATATGGGTAATAATGCATGTTATATTAATAATAATATAAGTAATAAGTATAATTATTACAGTTCTAGCGATAATAACTGCATTATATGGGTAATAATGCACGCTATATTGCTAACAATATAAGTAATAAGTATAATTATTACAGTTCTAGCGATAATAACTGCATTATATGGGTAATAATGCATGTTACATTGATAATATTGGGAGTAATAAGTATATTTATTATAGTTCTGGCGATCATAACTGCATAATATGGGTAATAATGCATGTTATATTGATAATAATATAAGTAATAAGTATAATTATTACAGTTGTAGCAATAATACCTCCATTATATGGGTAATAATGCACGTTATATTGCTAACAATATAAGTAATAAGTATAATTATTACAGTTCTAGCGATAATAACTGCATTATATGGGTAATAATGCATGTTATATTGATGATAATGAAAGTAATACGTATATTTATTATAGCTCTAGCGATAATAACTGCATAATATGGGGAATAATGCATGTTATATTGATAATAATCTAAGTAAGAAGTATAATTATTACAGTTCTAGCAATAATAACTGCATTATATGGGTAATAATGCACGTTATATTGCTAACAATATAAGTAATAAGTATAATTATTATAGTTCTAGCGATAATAACTGCATTATATGGGTAATAATGCATGTTATATTGAGAACAATATAAGTAATAAGTATAATTATTACAGTTCTGGCGATAATAACTGCATTATATGGGTAATAATGCACGTTATATTGCTAATAGTATAAGTAATAAGTATAATTATTACAGTTCTAGCGATAATACCTCCATTATATGGGTAATAATGCACGTTATATTGCTAATAATATAAGTAATGAGTACAATTATTACAGTTTCTAGCGATAATAACTGCATTATATGGGTAATAATGCATGTTATATTGATAATGATATAAGTAATAAGTATAATTATTACAGTTCTAGCGATAATAACTGCATAATATGGGTAATAATGCACGTTAAATTGCTAATAATATAAGTAATGAGTACAATTATTACAGTTCTAGCGATAATAACTGCATTATATGGGTAATAATGCACGTTATATTGATAATAATATAAGTAATAAGTATAATTATTACAGTTCTAGCGATAATAACTGCATTATATAGGTAATAATGCATGTTATATTGATAATATCGAGAGTAATAAGTATAATTATTATAGTTCTAGCGATAATAATAGTAAAATATGGCAAATAGTGCATGTTATATTGATAATAATAAAAGTAATAAGTATATTTATTACAGTTTCTATCGATAATAACTGCATAATATGGGTAATAATGCATGTTATATTGATGATAATAAAAGTAATACGTATATTTATTATAGTTCTAGCGGTAATAACTGCATAATATGGGTAATAATGCATGTTATATTGAGAATAATATAAGTAATAAGTATAAATTATTACAGTTCTGGGCGATAATAACTGCATTATATGGGTAATAATGCACGTTATATTGCTAATAGTATAAGTAATAAGTATAATTATTACAGTTCTAGCGATAATACCTCCATTATATGGGTAATAATGCACGTTATATTGCTAATAATATAAGTAATGAGTACAATTATTACAGTTCTAGCGATAATAACTGCATTATATGGGTAATAATGCCATGTTATATTGATAATGATATAAGTAATAAGTATAATTATTACAGTTCTAGCGATAACAACTGCATAATATGGGTAATAATGCACGTTAAATTGCTAATAATATAAGTAATGAGTACAATTATTACAGTTCTAGCGATAATAACTGCATTATAGGGGTAATAATGCATGTTATATTGATAATAATATAAGTAATAAGTATAATTATTACAGTTCTAGCGATAATAACTGCATTATATAGGTAATAATGCATGTTATATTGATAATATCGAGAGTAATAAGTATAATTATTATAGTTCTAGCGATAATAATAGTAAAATATGGCAAATAGTGCATGTTATATTGATAATAATAAAAGTAATAAGTATATTTATTACAGTTCTATCGATAATAACTGCATAATATGGGTAATAATGCATGTTATATTGATGATAATAAAAGTAATACGTATATTTATTATAGTTCTAGCGGTAATAACTGCATAATATGGGTAATAATGCATGTTTATATTGAGAATAATATAAGTAATAAGTATAATTATTACAGTTCTGGCGATAATAACTGCATTATATGGGTAATAATGCACGTTATATTGCTAATAGTATAAGTAATAAGTATAATTATTACAGTTCTAGCGATAATACCTCCATTATATGGGTAATAATGCATGTTATATTGATAATGATATAAGTAATAAGTATAATTATTACAGTTCTAGCGATAATAACTGCATAATATGGGTAATAGTGCACGTTATATTGCTAATAATATAAGTAATGAGTACAATTATTACACTTTTAGCGATAATAACTGCATTTTATGGGTAATAATGCACGTTAAATTGCTAATAATATAAGTAATGAGTACAATTATTACAGTTCTAGCGATAATAACTGCATTATATGGGTAATAATGCATGTTATATTGATAATAACATAAGTAATAAGTATAATTATTTACAGTTCTAGCGATAATAACTGCATTATATGGGTAATAATGCATGTTATATTGATAATATCGGGAGTAATAAGTATAATTATTATAGTTTCTAGCGATAATAATAGTAAAATATGGCAAATAGTGCATGTTATATTGATAATAATAAAAGTAACAAATATATTTATTACAGTTCTATCGATAATAACTGCATAATATGGGTAATAATGCATGTTATATTGATAATAATCTAAGTATTAAGTATAATTATTACAGTTCTAGCGATAATAACTGCATTATATGGGTAATAATGCACGTTATATTGCTAACAATATAAGTAATAAGTATAATTATTACAGTTCTTGCGATAATAACTGCATTATATGTGTAATAATGCATGTTATATTGATAATATCGGGAGTAATAAGTATAATTATTATAGTTCTAGCGATAATAATAGTAAAATATGGCAAATAGTGCATGTTATATTGATAATAATAAAAGTAATAAGTATATTTATTACAGTTCTATCGATAATAACTGCATAATATGGGTAATAATGCATGTTATATTGATGATAATAAAAGTAATACGTATATTTTATTATAGTTCTAGCGGTAATAACTGCATAATATGGGTAATAATGCATGTTATATTGAGAATAATATAAGTAATAAGTATAATTATTACAGTTCTGGCGATAATAACTGCATTATATGGGTAATAATGCACGTTATATTGCTAATAGTATAAGTAATAAGTATAATTATTACAGTTCTAGCGATAATACCTCCATTATATGGGTAATAATGCATGTTATATTGATAATGATATAAGTAATAAGTATAATTATTACAGTTTCTAGCGATAATAAACTGCATAATATGGGTAATAATGCACGTTATATTGCTAATAATATAAGTAATGAGTACAATTATTACACTTCTAGCGATAATAACTGCATTATATGGGTAATAATGCATGTTATATTGATAATATCGGGAGTAATAAGTATAATTATTATAGTTCTAGCGATAATAATAGTAAAAATATGGCAAATAGTGCATGTTAAATTGATAATAATAAAAGTAATAAGTATATTTATTACAGTTCTATCGATAATAACTGCATAATATGGGTAATAATGCATGTTATATTGATGATGATAAAAGTAATACGTATATTTATTATAGTTCTAGCGATAATAACTCCATAATATGGGTAATAATGCATGTTATATTAATAATAATATAAGTAATAAGTATAATTATTACAGTTCTAGCGATAATAACTGCATTATATGGGTAATAATGCACGCTATATTGCTAAACAATATAAGTAATAAGTATAATTATTACAGTTCTAGCGATAATAACTGCATTATATGGGTAATAATGCATGTTACATTGATAATATTGGGAGTAATAAGTATATTTATTATAGTTCTGGCGATCATAACTGCATAATATGGGTAATAATGCATGTTATATTGATAATAATATAAGTAATAAGTATAATTATTACAGTTGTAGCAATAATACCTCCATTATATGGGTAATAATGCACGTTATATTGCTAACAATATAAGTAATAAGTATAATTATTACAGTTCTAGCGATAATAACTGCATTATATGGGTAATAATGCATGTTATATTGATGATAATGAAAGTAATACGTATATTTTATTACAGCTCTAGCGATAATAACTGCATAATATGGGGAATAATGCATGTTATATTGATAATAATCTAAGTAAGAAGTATAATTATTACAGTTCTAGCAATAATAACTGCATTATATGGGTAATAATGCACGTTATATTGCTAACAATATAAGTAATAAGTATAATTATTATAGTTCTAGCGATAATAACTGCATTATATGGGTAATAATGCATGTTATATTGAGAACAATATAAGTAATAAGTATAATTATTACAGTTCTGGCGATAATAACTGCATTATATGGGTAATAATGCACGTTATATTGCTAATAGTATAAGTAATAAGTATAATTATTACAGTTCTAGCGATAATACCTCCATTATATGGGTAATAATGCACGTTATATTGCTAATAATATAAGTAATGAGTACAATTATTACAGTTCTAGCGATAATAACTGCATTATATGGGTAATAATGCATGTTATATTGATAATGATATAAGTAATAAGTATAATTATTACAGTTCTAGCGATAATAACTGCATAATATGGGTAATAATGCACGTTAAATTGCTAATAATATAAGTAATGAGTACAATTATTACAGTTCTAGCGATAATAACTGCGATAATAACTGCATTATATGGGTAATAATGCATGTTATATTGATAATAATATAAGTAATAAGTATAATTATTACAGTTCTAGCGATAATAACTGCATTATATAGGTAATAATGCATGTTATATTGATAATATCGAGAGTAATAAGTATAATTATTATAGTTCTAGCGATAATAATAGTAAAATATGGCAAATAGTGCATGTTATATTGATAATAATAAAAGTAATAAGTATATTTATTACAGTTCTATCGATAATAACTGCACAATATGGGTAATAATGCATGTTATATTGATGATAATAAAAGTAATACGTATATTTATTATAGTTCTAGCGGTAATAACTGCATAATATGGGTAATAATGCATGTTATATTGAGAATAATATAAGTAATAAGTATAATTATTACAGTTCTGGCGATAATAACTGCATTATATGGGTAATAATGCACGTTATATTGCTAATAGTATAAGTAATAAGTATAATTATTACAGTTCTAGCGATAATACCTCCATTATATGGGTAATAATGCATGTTATATTGATAATGATATAAGTAATAAGTATAATTATTACAGTTCTAGCGATAATAACTGCATAATATGGGTAATAATGCACGTTATATTGCTAATAATATAAGTAATGAGTACAATTATTACACTTCTAGCGATAATAACTGCATTATATGGGTAATAATGCATGTTATATTGATAATATCGGGAGTAATAAGTATAATTATTATAGTTCTAGCGATAATAATAGTAAAATATGGCAAATAGTGCATGTTATATTGATAATAATAAAAGTAATAAGTATATTTATTACAGTTCTATCGATAATAACTGCATAATATGGGTAATAATGCATGTTATATTGATGATGATAAAAGTAATACGTATATTTATTATAGTTCTAGCGATAATAACTCCATAATATGGGTAATAATGCATGTTATATTGATAATAATATAAGTAATAAGTATAATTATTACAGTTCTAGCGATAATAACTGCATTATATGAGTAATAATGCACGCTATATTGCTAACAATATAAGTAATAAGTATAATTATTACAGTTCTAGCGATAATAACTGCATTATATGGGTAATAATGCATGTTACATTGATAATATTGGGAGTAATAAGTATATTTATTATAGTTCTGGCGATCATAACTGCATAATATGGGTAATAATGCATGTTATATTGATAATAATATAAGTAATAAGTATAATTATTACAGTTGTAGCAATAATACCTCCATTATATGGGTAAAAATGCACGTTATATTGCTAACAATATAAGTAATAAGTATAATTATTACAGTTCTAGCGATAATAACTGCATTATATGGGTAATAATGCATGTTATATTGATGACAATGAAAGTAATACGTATATTTATTATAGCTCTAGCGATAATAACTGCATAATATGGGTAATAATGCATGTTATATTGATAATAATCTAAGTAAGAAGTATAATTATTACAGTTCTAGCAATAATAACTGCATTATATGGGTAATAATGCACGTTATATTGCTAACAATATAAGTAATAAGTATAATTATTATAGTTCTAGCGATAATAACTGCATTATATGGGTAATAATGCATGTTATATTGAGAACAATATAAGTAATAAGTAAAATATTACAGTTCTGGCGATAATAACTGCATTATATGGGTAATAATGCACGTTATATTGCTAATAGTATAAGTAATAAGTATAATTATTACAGTTCTAGCGATAATACCTCCATTATATGGGTAATAATGCACGTTATATTGCTAATAATATAAGTAATGAGTACAATTATTACAGTTCTAGCGATAATAACTGCATTATATGGGTAATAATGCATGTTATATTGATAATGATATAAGTAATAAGTATAATTAATACAGTTCTAGCGATAACAACTGCATAATATGGGTAATAATGCACGTTAAATTGCTAATAATATAAGTAATGAGTACAATTATTACAGTTCTAGCGATAATAACTGCATTATATGGGTAATAATGCATGTTATATTGATAATAATATAAGTAATAAGTATAATTATTACAGTTCTAGCGATAATAACTGCATTATATAGGTAATAATGCATGTTATATTGATAATATCGAGAGTAATAAGTATAATTATTATAGTTCTAGCGATAATAATAGTAAAATATGGCAAATAGTGCGTGTTATATTGATAATAATAAAAGTAATAAGTATATTTATTACAGTTCTATCGATAATAACTGCATAATATGGGTAATAATGCATGTTATATTGATGATAATAAAAGTAATACGTATATTTATTATAGTTCTAGCGGTAATAACTGCATAATATGGGTAATAATGCATGTTATATTGAGAATAATATAAGTAATAAGTATAATTATTACAGTTCTGGCGATAATAACTGCATTATATGGGTAATAATGCACGTTATATTGCTAATAGTATAAGTAATAAGTATAATTATTACAGTTCTAGCGATAATACCTCCATTATATGGGTAATAATGCATGTTATATTGATAATGATATAAGTAATAAGTATAATTATTACAGTTCTAGCGATAATAACTGCATAATATGGGTAATAATGCACGTTATATTGCTAATAATATAAGTAATGAGTACAATTATTACACTTCTAGCGATAATAACTGCATTTTATGGGTAATAATGCACGTTAAATTGCTAATAATATAAGTAGTGAGTACAATTATTACAGTTCTAGCGATAATAACTGCATTATATGGGTAATAATGCATGTTATATTGATAATAACATAAGTAATAAGTATAATTATTACAGTTCTAGCGATAATAACTGCATTATATGGGTAATAATGCATGTTATATTGATAATATCGGGAGTAATAAGTATAATTATTATAGTTCTAGCGATAATAATAGTAAAATATGGCAAATAGTGCATGTTATATTGATAATAATAAAAGTAACAAATATATTTATTACAGTTCTATCGATAATAACTGCATAATATGGGTAATAATGCATGTTATATTGATAATAATCTAAGTATTAAGTATAATTATTACAGTTCTAGCGATAATAACTGCATTATATGGGTAATAATGCACGTTATATTGCTAACAATATAAGTAATAAGTATAATTATTACAGTTCTTGCGATAATAACTGCATTATATGGGTAATAATGCATGTTATATTGATAATATCGGGAGTAATAAGTATAATTATTATAGTTCTAGCGATAATAATAGTAAAATATGGCAAATAGTGCATGTTATATTGATAATAATAAAAGTAATAAGTATATTTATTACAGTTCTATCGATAATAACTGCATAATATGGGTAATAATGCATGTTATATTGATGATAATAAAAGTAATACGTATATTTATTATAGTTCTAGCGGTAATAACTGCATAATATGGGTAATAATGCATGTTATATTGAGAATAATATAAGTAATAAGTATAATTATTACAGTTCTGGCGATAATAACTGCATTATATGGGTAATAATGCACGTTATATTGCTAATAGTATAAGTAATAAGTATAATTATTACAGTTCTAGCGATAATACCTCCATTATATGGGTAATAATGCATGTTATATTGATAATGATATAAGTAATAAGTATAATTATTACAGTTCTAGCGATAATAACTGCATAATATGGGTAATAATGCACGTTATATTGCTAATAATATAAGTAATGAGTACAATTATTACACTTCTAGCGATAATAACTGCATTATATGGGTAATAATGCATGTTATATTGATAATATCGGGAGTAATAAGTATAATTATTATAGTTCTAGCGATAATAATAGTAAAATATGGCAAATAGTGCATGTTAAATTGATAATAATAAAAGTAATAAGTATATTTATTACAGTTCTATCGATAATAACTGCATAATATGGGTAATAATGCATGTTATATTGATGATGATAAAAGTAATACGTATATTTATTACAGTTCTAGCCATAATAACTCCATAATATGGGTAATAATGCATGTTATATTAATAATAATATAAGTAATAAGTATAATTATTACAGTTCTAGCGATAATAACTACATTATATGGGTAATAATGCACGCTATATTGCTAACAATATAAGTAATAAGTATAATTATTACAGTTCTAGCGATAATAACTGCATTATATGGGTAATAATGCATGTTACATTGATAATATTGGGAGTAATAAGTATATTTATTATAGTTCTGGCGATCATAACTGCATAATATGGGTAATAATGCATGTTATATTGATAATAATATAAGTAATAAGTATAATTATTACAGTTGTAGCAATAATACCTCCATTATATGGGTAATAATGCACGTTATATTGCTAACAATATAAGTAATAAGTATAATTATTATAGTTCTAGCGATAATAACTGCATTATATGGGTAATAATGCATGTTATATTGAGAACAATATAAGTAATAAGTATAATTATTACAGTTCTGGCGATAATAACTGCATTATATGGGTAATAATGCATGTTATATTGCTAATAGTATAAGTAATAAGTATAATTATTACAGTTCTAGCGATAATACCTCCATTATATGGGTAATAATGCACGTTATATTGCTAATAATATAAGTAATGAGTACAATTATTACAGTTCTAGCGATAATAACTGCATTATATGGGTAATAATGCATGTTATATTGATAATGATATAAGTAATAAGTATAATTATTATAGTTCTAGCGATAATAACTGCATAATATGGGTAATAATGCACGTTAAATTGCTAATAATATAAGTAATGAGTACAATTATTACAGTTCTAGCGATAATAACTGCATTATATGGGTAATAATGCATGTTATATTGATAATAATATAAGTAATAAGTATAATTATTACAGTTCTAGCGATAATAACTGCATTATATAGGTAATAATGCATGTTATATTGATAATATCGAGAGTAATAAGTATAATTATTATAGTTCTAGCGATAATAATAGTAAAATATGGCAAATAGTGCATGTTATATTGATAATAATAAAAGTAATAAGTATATTTATTACAGTTCTATCGATAATAACTGCATAATATGGGTAATAATGCATGTTATATTGATGATAATAAAAGTAATACGTATATTTATTATAGTTCTAGCGGTAATAACTGCATAATATGGGTAATAATGCAAGTTATATTGAGAATAATATAAGTAATAAGTATAATTATTACAGTTCTGGCGATAATAACTGCATTATATGGGTAATAATGCACGTTATATTGCTAATAGTATAAGTAATAAGTATAATTATTACAGTTCTAGCGATAATACCTCCATTATATGGGTAATAATGCATGTTATATTGATAATGATATAAGTAATAAGTATAATTATTACAGTTCTAGCGATAATAACTGCATAATATGGGTAATAATGCACGTTATATTGCTAATAATATAAGTAATGAGTACAATTATTACACTTCTAGCGATAATAACTGCATTATATGGGTAATAATGCATGTTATATTGATAATATCGGGAGTAATAAGTATAATTATTATAGTTCTAGCGATAATAATAGTAAAATATGGCAAATAGTGCATGTTATATTGATAATAATAAAAGTAATAAGTATATTTATTACAGTTCTATCGATAATAACTGCATAATATGGGTAATAATGCATGTTATATTGATGATGATAAAAGTAATACGTATATTTATTATAGTTCTAGCGATAATAACTCCATAATATGGGTAATAATGCATGTTATATTGATAATAATATAAGTAATAAGTATAATTATTACAGTTCTAGCGATAATAACTGCATTATATAAGTAATAATGCACGCTATATTGCTAACAATATAAGTAATAAGTATAATTATTACAGTTCTAGCGATAATAACTGCATTATATGGGTAATAATGCATGTTATATTGATGATAATGAAAGTAATACGTATATTTATTATAGCTCTAGCGATAATAACTGCATAATATGGGTAATAATGCATGTTATATTGATAATAATCTAAGTAAGAAGTATAATTATTACAGTTCTAGCAATAATAACTGCATTATATGGGTAATAATGCACGTTATATTGCTAACAATATAAGTAATAAGTATAATTATTATAGTTCTAGCGATAATAACTGCATTATATGGGTAATAATGCATGTTATATTGAGAACAATATAAGTAATAAGTATAATTATTACAGTTCTGGCGATAATAACTGCATTATATGGGTAATAATGCACGTTATATTGCTAATAGTATAAGTAATAAGTATAATTATTACAGTTCTAGCGATAATACCTCCATTATATGGGTAATAATGCACGTTATATTGCTAATAATATAAGTAATGAGTACAATTATTACAGTTCTAGCGATAATAACTGCATTATATGGGTAATAATGCATGTTATATTGATAATGATATAAGTAATAAGTATAATTATTACAGTTCTAGCGATAATAACTGCATAATATGGGTAATAATGCACGTTAAATTGCTAATAATATAAGTAATGAGTACAATTATTACAGTTCTAGCGATAATAACTGCATTATATGGGTAATAATGCATGTTATATTGATAATAATATAAGTAATAAGTATAATTATTACAGTTCTAGCGATAATAACTGCATTATATAGGTAATAATGCATGTTATATTGATAATATCGAGAGTAATAAGTATAATTATTATAGTTCTAGCGATAATAATAGTAAAATATGGCAAATAGTGCATGTTATATTGATAATAATAAAAGTAATAAGTATATTTATTACAGTTCTATCGATAATAACTGCATAATATGGGTAATAATGCATGTTATATTGATGATAATAAAAGTAATACGTATATTTATTATAGTTCTAGCGGTAATAACTGCATAATATGGGTAATAATGCATGTTATATTGAGAATAATATAAGTAATAAGTATAATTATTACAGTTCTGGCGATAATAACTGCATTATATGGGTAATAATGCACGTTATATTGCTAATAGTATAAGTAATAAGTATAATTATTACAGTTCTAGCGATAATACCTCCATTATATGGGTAATAATGCACGTTATATTGCTAATAATATAAGTAATGAGTACAATTATTACAGTTCTAGCGATAATAACTGCATTATATGGGTAATAATGCATGTTATATTGATAATGATATAAGTAATAAGTATAATTATTGCAGTTCTAGCGATAATAACTGCATAATATGGGTAATAATGCACGTTAAATTGCTAATAATATAAGTAATGAGTACAATTATTACAGTTCTAGCGATAATAACTGCATTATATGGGTAATAATGCATGTTATATTGATAATAATATAAGTAATAAGTATAATTATTACAGTTCTAGCGATAATAACTGCATTATATAGGTAATAATGCATGTTATATTGATAATATCGGGAGTAATAAGTATAATTATTATAGTTCTAGCGATAATAATAGTAAAATATGGCAAATAGTGCATGTTATATTGATAATAATAAAAGTAATAAGTATATTTATTACAGTTCTATCGATAATAACTGCATAATATGGGTAATAATGCATGTTATATTGATGATAATAAAAGTAATACGTATATTTATTATAGTTCTAGCGGTAATAACTGCATAATAAGGGTAATAATGCATGTTATATTGAGAATAATATAAGTAATAAGTATAATTATTACAGTTCTGGCGATAATAACTGCATTATATGGGTAATAATGCACGTTATATTGCTAATAGTATAAGTAATAAGTATAATTATTACAGTTCTAGCGATAATACCTCCATTATATGGGTAATAATGCATGTTATATTGATAATGATATAAGTAATAAGTATAATTATTACAGTTCTAGCGATAATAACTGCATAATATGGGTAATAATGCACGTTATATTGCTAATAATATAAGTAATGAGTACAATTATTACACTTCTAGCGATAATAACTGCATTATATGGGTAATAATGCATGTTATATTGATAATATCGGGAGTAATAAGTATAATTATTATAGTTCTAGCGATAATAATAGTAAAATATGGCAAATAGTGCATGTTATATTGATAATAATAAAAGTAATAAGTATATTTATTACAGTTCTATCGATAATAACTGCATAATATGGGTAATAATGCATGTTATATTGATGATGATAAAAGTAATACGTATATTTATTATAGTTCTAGCGATAATAACTCCATAATATGGGTAATAATGCATGTTATATTGATAATAATATAAGTAATAAGTATAATTATTACAGTTCTAGCGATAATAACTGCATTATATGGGTAATAATGCACGCTATATTGCTAACAATATAAGTAATAAGTATAATTATTACAGTTCTAGCGATAATAACTGCATTATATGGGTAATAATGCATGTTACATTGATAATATTGGAAGTAATAAGTATATTTATTATAGTTCTGGCGATCATAACTGCATAATATGGGTAATAATGCATGTTATATTGATAATAATATAAGTAATAAGTATAATTATTACAGTTGTAGCAATAATACCTCCATTATATGGGTAATAATGCACGTTATATTGCTAACAATATAAGTAATAAGTATAATTATTACAGTTCTAGCGATAATAACTGCATTATATGGGTAATAATGCATGTTATATTGCTAATAGTATAAGTAATAAGTATAATTATTACAGTTCTAGCGATAATACCTCCATTATATGGGTAATAATGCATGTTATATTGATAATGATATAAGTAATAAGTATAATTATTACAGTTCTAGCGATAATAACTGCATAATATGGGTAATAATGCACGTTATATTGCTAATAATATAAGTAATGAGTACAATTATTACACTTCTAGCGATAATAACTGCATTATATGGGTAATAATGCATGTTATATTGATAATATCGGGAGTAATAAGTATAATTATTATAGTTCTAGCGATAATAATAGTAAAATATGGCAAATAGTGCATGTTATATTGATAATAATAAAAGTAATAAGTATATTTATTACAGTTCTATCGATAATAACTGCATAATATGGGTAATAATGCATGTTATATTGATGATGATAAAAGTAATACGTATATTTATTATAGTTCTAGCGATAATAACTCCATAATATGGGTAATAATGCATGTTATATTGATAATAATATAAGTAATAAGTATAATTATTACAGTTCTAGCGATAATAACTGCATTATATGGGTAATAATGCACGCTATATTGCTAACAATATAAGTAATAAGTATAATTATAACAGTTCTAGCGATAATAACTGCATTATATGGGTAATAATGCATGTTACATTGATAATATTGGGAGTAATAAGTATATTTATTATAGTTCTGGCGATCATAACTGCATAATATGGGTAATAATGCATGTTATATTGATGATAATAAAAGTAATACGTATATTTATTATAGTTCTAGCGATAATAACTGCATAATATGGGTAATAATGCATGTTATATTGATAATAATCTAAGTAATAAGTATAATTATTACAGTTCTAGCGATAATAACTGCATTATATGGGTAATAATGCACGTTATATTGCTAACAATATAAGTAATAAGTATAATTATTACAGTTCTAGCGATAATAACTGCATTATATGGGTAATAATGCATGTTATATTGATAATATCGGGAGTAATAAGTACAATTATTATAGTTCTAGCGATAATAATAGTAAAATATGGCAAATAGTGCATGTTATATTGATAATAATAAAAGTAATAAGTATATTTATTACAGTTCTATCGATAATAACTGCATAATATGGGTAATAATGCATGTTATATTGAGAATAATATAAGTAATAAGTATAATTATTACAGTTCTGGCGATAATAACTGCAATATATGGCTAATAATGCACGTTATATTGCTAATAGTATAAGTAATAAGTACAATTACTACAGTTCTAGCGATAATAACTGCATTATATGGGTAATAATGCATGTTATATTGATAATAATATAAGTAATAAGTATAATTATTACAGTTCTAGCGATAATAACTGCATTATATAGGTAATAATGCATGTTATATTGATAATATCGGGAGTAATAAGTATAATTATTATAGTTCTAGCGATAATAATAGTAAAATATGGCAAATAGTGCATGTTATATTGATAATAATAAAAGTAATAAGTATATTTATTACAGTTCTATCGATAATAACTGCATAATATGGGTAATAATGCATGTTATATTGATGATAATAATAGTAATACGTATATTTATTATAGTTCTAGCGGTAATAACTGCATAATATGGGTAATAATGCATGTTATATTGAGAATAATATAAGTAATAAGTATAATTATTACAGTTCTGGCGATAATAACTGCATTATATGGGTAATAATGCACGTTATATTGCTAATAGTATAAGTAATAAGTATAATTATTACAGTTCTAGCGATAACACCTCCATTATATGGGTAATAATGCATGTTATATTGATAATGATATAAGTAATAAGTATAATTATTACAGTTCTAGCGATAATAACTGCATTATATGGGTAATAATGCATGTTATATTGATAATAACATAAGTAATAAGTATAATTATTACAGTTCTAGCGATACTAACTGCATTATATGGGTAATAATGCATGTTATATTGATAATATCGGGAGTAATAAGTATAATTATTATAGTTCTAGCGATAATAATAGTAAAATATGGCAAATAGTGCATGTTATATTGATAATAATAAAAGTAACAAATATATTTATTACAGTTCTATCGATAATAACTGCATAATATGGGTAATAATGCATGTTATATTGATAATAATCTAAGTATTAAGTATAATTATTACAGTTCTAGCGATAATAACTGCATTATATGGGTAATAATGCACGTTATATTGCTAACAATATAAGTAATAAGTATAATTATTACAGTTCTAGCGATAATAACTGCATTATATGGGTAATAATGCATGTTATATTGATAATATCGGGAGTAATAAGTATAATTATTATAGTTCTAGCGATAATAATAGTAAAATATGGCAAATAGTGCATGTTATATTGATAATAATAAAAGTAATAAGTATATTTATTACAGTTCTATCGATAATAACTGCATAATATGGGTAATAATGCATGTTATATTGATGATAATAAAAGTAATACGTATATTTATTATAGTTCTAGCGGTAATAACTGCATAATATGGGTAATAATGCATGTTATATTGAGAATAATATAAGTAATAAGTATAATTATTACAGTTCTGGCGATAATAACTGCATTATATGGGTAATAATGCACGTTATATTGCTAATAGTATAAGTAATAAGTATAATTATTACAGTTCTAGCGATAATACCTCCATTATATGGGTAATAATGCATGTTATATTGATAATGATATAAGTAATAAGTATAATTATTACAGTTCTAGCGATAATAACTGCATTATATGGGTAATAATGCATGTTATATTGATAATAATATAAGTAATAAGTATAATTATTACAGTTCTAGCGATAATAACTGCATTATATAGGTAATAATGCATGTTATATTGATAATATCGGGAGTAATAAGTATAATTATTATAGTTCTAGCGATAATAATAGTAAAATATGGCAAATAGTGCATGTTATATTGATAATAATAAAAGTAATAAGTATATTTATTACAGTTCTATCGATAATAACTGCATAATATGGGTAATAATGCATGTTATATTGATGATAATAATAGTAATACGTATATTTATTATAGTTCTAGCGGTAATAACTGCATAATATGGGTAATAATGCATGTTATATTGAGAATAATATAAGTAATAAGTATAATTATTACAGTTCTGGCGATAATAACTGCATTATATGGGTAATAATGCACGTTATATTGCTAATAGTATAAGTAATAAGTATAATTATTACAGTTCTAGCGATAACACCTCCATTATATGGGTAATAATGCATGTTATATTGATAATGATATAAGTAATAAGTATAATTATTACAGTTCTAGCGATAATAACTGCATTATATGGGTAATAATGCATGTTATATTGATAATAACATAAGTAATAAGTATAATTATTACAGTTCTAGCGATACTAACTGCATTATATGGGTAATAATGCATGTTATATTGATAATATCGGGAGTAATAAGTATAATTATTATAGTTCTAGCGATAATAATAGTAAAATATGGCAAATAGTGCATGTTATATTGATAATAATAAAAGTAACAAATATATTTATTACAGTTCTATCGATAATAACTGCATAATATGGGTAATAATGCATGTTATATTGATAATAATCTAAGTATTAAGTATAATTATTACAGTTCTAGCGATAATAACTGCATTATATGGGTAATAATGCACGTTATATTGCTAACAATATAAGTAATAAGTATAATTATTACAGTTCTAGCGATAATAACTGCATTATATGGGTAATAATGCATGTTATATTGATAATATCGGGAGTAATAAGTATAATTATTATAGTTCTAGCGATAATAATAGTAAAATATGGCAAATAGTGCATGTTATATTGATAATAATAAAAGTAATAAGTATATTTATTACAGTTCTATCGATAATAACTGCATAATATGGGTAATAATGCATGTTATATTGATGATAATAAAAGTAATACGTATATTTATTATAGTTCTAGCGGTAATAACTGCATAATATGGGTAATAATGCATGTTATATTGAGAATAATATAAGTAATAAGTATAATTATTACAGTTCTGGCGATAATAACTGCATTATATGGGTAATAATGCACGTTATATTGCTAATAGTATAAGTAATAAGTATAATTATTACAGTTCTAGCGATAATACCTCCATTATATGGGTAATAATGCATGTTATATTGATAATGATATAAGTAATAAGTATAATTATTACAGTTCTAGCGATAATAACTGCATAATATGGGTAATAATGCACGTTATATTGCTAATAATATAAGTAATGAGTACAATTATTACACTTCTAGCGATAATAACTGCATTATATGGGTAATAATGCATGTTATATTGATAATATCGGGAGTAATAAGTATAATTATTATAGTTCTAGCGATAATAATAGTAAAATATGGCAAATAGTGCATGTTATATTGATAATAATAAAAGTAATAAGTATATTTATTACAGTTCTATCGATAATAACTGCATAATATGGGTAATAATGCATGTTATATTGATGATAATAAAAGTAATACGTATATTTATTATAGTTCTAGCGATAATAACTGCATAATATGGGTAATAATGCATGTTATATTGATAATAATATAAGTAATAAGTATAATTATTACAGTTCTAGCGATAATAACTGCATTATATGGGTAATAATGCACGTTATATTGCTAATAATATAAGTAATGAGTACAATTATTACAGTTCTAGCGATAATAACTGCATTATATGGGTAATAATGCATGTTATATTGATAATAACATAAGTAATAAGTATAATTATTACAGTTCTAGCGATAATAACTGCATTATATGGCTAATAATGCATGTTATATTGATAATATCGGGAGTTATAAGTATAATTCTTATAGTTCTAGCGATAATAATAGTAAAATATGGCAAATAGTGCATGTTATTTTGATAATAATAAAAGTAATAAATATATTTATTACAGTTCTATCGATAATAACTGCATAATATGGGTAATAATGCATGTTATATTGATGATAATAAAAGTAATACGTATATTTATTATAGTTCTAGCGATAATAACTGCATAACATGGGTAATAATGCATGTTATATTGATAATATCGGGAGTAATAAGTATAATTATTATAGTTCTAGCGATAATAATAGTAAAATATGGCAAATAGTGCATGTTATATTGATAATAATAAAAGTAATAAGTATATTTATTACAGTTCTATCGATAATAACTGCATAATATGGGTAATAATGCATGTTATATTGATGATAATAAAAGTAATACGTATATTTATTATAGTTCTAGCGATAATAACTGCATAATATGGGTAATAAGGCATGTTATATTGATAATAATATAAGTAATAAGTATAATTATTACAGTTCTAGCGATAATAACTGCATTATATGGGTAATAATGCACGTTATATTGCTAATAATATAAGTAATGAGTACAATTATTACAGTTCTGGCGATAATAACTGCATTATATGGGTAATAATGCACGTTATATTGCTAATAGTATAAGTAATAAGTATAATTGTTACAGTTCTTGCGATAATACCTCCATTATATGGGTAATAATGCATGTTATATTGAGAATAATATAAGTAATAAGTATAATTATTACAGTTCTGGCGATAATAACTGCATTATATGGGTAATAATGCACGTTGTATTGCTAATAGTATAAGTAATAAGTATAATTATTACAGTTCTAGCGATAATACCTCCATTATATGGGTAATAATGCATGTTATATTGATAATGATATAAGTAATAAGTGTAATTATTACAGTTCTAGCGATAATAACTGCATAATATGGGTAATAATGCATGTTATATTGAGAATAATATAAGTAATAAGTATAACTATTACAGTTCTGGCGATAATAACTGCATTATATGGGTAACAATGCACGTTATATTGCTAATAGTATAAGTAATTAGTATATTTGTTACAGTTCTAGCGATAATAACTGCATTATATGGGTAATAATGCATGTTATATTGATAATATCGGGAGTAATAAGTATAATTATTATAGTTCTAGCGATAATAATAGTAAAATATGGCAAATAGTGCATGTTATATTGATAATAATAAAAGTAATAAGTATATTTATTACAGTTCTATCGATAATAACTGCATAATATGGGTAATAATGCATGTTATATTGATGATAATAAAAGTAATACGTATATTTATTATAGTTCTAGCGATAATAACTGCATAATATGGGTAATAATGCATGTTATATTGATAATAATATAAGTAATAAGTATAATTATTACAGTTCTAGCGATAATAACTGCATTATATGGGTAATAATGCACGTTATATTGCTAACAATATAAGTAATAAGTATAATTATTACAGTTCTAGCGATAATAACTGCATTATATGGGTAAAGATGCATGTTATATTGATAATATTGGGAGTAATAAGTATATTTATTATGGTTCTAGAGATAATAACTGCATAATATGGGTAATAATGCATGTTATATTGATAATAATATAAGTAATAAGTATAATTATTACAGTTCTAGCGATAATACCTCCATTATATGGGTAATAATGCATGTTATATTGATGATAATGAAAGTAATACGTATATTTATTATAGTTCTAGCGATAATAACTGCATAATATGGGTAATAATGCATGTTATATTGAGAATAATATAAGTAATAAGTATAATTATTACAGTTCTGGCGATAATAACTGCATTATATGGGTAATAATGCACGTTATATTGCTAATAGTATAAGTAATAAGTATAATTGTTACAGTTCTTGCGATAATACCTCCATTATATGGGTAATAATGCATGTTATATTTATAATAATATAAGTAATAAGTATAATTATTACAGTTCTAGCGATAATAACTGCATTATATGGGTAATAATGCACGTTATATTGCTAATAATATAAGTAATAAGTATAATTATTACAGTTCTAGCGATAATAACTGCATTATATGGGTAATAATGCATGTTATATTGATGATAATAAATGTAATACGTATATTCATTATAGTTCTAGCGATAATAACTGCATAATATGGGTAATAATGCATGTTATATTGAGAATAATATAAGTAATAAGTATAATTATTACAGTTCTAGCGATAATAACTGCATTATATGGGTAATAATGCATGTTATATTGATAATAATATAAGTAATAAGTATAATTATTACAGTTCTAGCGATAATAACTGCATTATATGGGTAATAATGCATGTTATATTGATAATATCGGGAGTAATAAGTATAATTATTATAGTTCTAGCGATAATAATAGTAAAATATGGCAAATAGTGCATGTTATATTGATAATAATAAAAGTAATAAGTATATTTATTACAGTTCTATCGATAATAACCGCATAATATGGGTAATAATGCATGTTATATTGATGATAATAAATGTAATACGTATATTCATTATAGTTCTAGCGATAGTAACTGCATAATATGGGTAATAATGCATGTTATATTGATAACAATATGAGTAATAAGTATAATTATTACAGTTCTAGCGATAGTAACTGCATTATATGGGTAATAATGCATGTTACATTGATAATGTTGAGAGTAATAAGTATATTTATTATAGTTCTGGCGATCATAACTGCATAATATGGGTAATAATGCATGTTATATTGAGAATAATATAAGTAATAAGTATAATTATTACAGTTCTGGCGATAATAACTGCATTATATGGGTAATAATGCACGTTATATTGCTAATAGTATAAGTAATAAGTATAATTATTACAGTTCTAGCGATAATACCTCCATTATATGGGTAATAATGCATGTTATATTTATAATAATATATGTAATAAGTATAATTATTACAGTTCTAGCGATAATAACTGCATTATATGGGTAATAATGCACGTTATATTGCTAATAATATAAGTAATAAGTATAATTATTACAGTTCTAGCGATAATAACTGCATAATATGGGTAATAATGCACGTTATATTGCTAATAATATAAGTAATGAGTACAATTATTACAGTTCTGGCGATAATAACTGCATTATATGGGTAATAATGCACGTGATATTGCTAATAGTATAAGTAATAAGTATAATTATTACAGTTCTAGCGATAATACCTCTATTATATGGGTAATAATGCATGTTATATTGATAACAATATGAGTAATAAGTATAATTATTACAGTTCTAGCGATAGTAACTGCATTATATGGGTAATAATGCATGTTACATTGATAATATTGAGAGTAATAAGTATAATTATTACAGTTCTGGCGATAATAACTGCATAATATGGGTAATAATGCACGTTATATTGCTAATAATATAAGTAATGAGTACAATTATTACAGTTCTAGCGATAATAACTGCATTATATGGGTAATAATGCATGTTATATTGATAATATCGGGAGTAATAAGTATAATTATTATAGTTCTAGCGATAATAATAGTAAAATATGGCAAATAGTGCATGTTATATTGATAATATTGGGAGTAATAAGTATATTTATTATGGTTCTAGAGATAATAACTGCATAATATGGGTAATAATGCATGTTATATTGACAATAATATAAGTAATAAGTATAATTATTACAGTTCTAGCGATAATACCTCCATTATATGGGTAATAATGCATGTTATATTGATGATAATGAAAGTAATACGTATATTTATTATAGTTCTAGCAATAATACCTCCATTATATGGGTAATAATGCACGTTATATTGCTAACAATATAAGTAATAAGTATAATTATTACAGTTCTAGCGATAATAACTGCATTATATGGGTAATAATGCATGTTATATTGAGAATAATATAAGTAATAAGTATAATTATTACAGTTCTGGCTATAATAACTGCATTATATGGGTAATAATGCACGTTATATTGCTAATAGTATAAGTAATAAGTATAATTATTACAGTTCTAGCGATAATACCTCCATTATATGGGTAATAATGCATGTTATATTGATAATGATATAAGTAATAAGTATAATTATTACAGTTCTAGCGATAATAACTGCATAATATGGGTAATAATGCACGTTATATTGCTAATAATATAAGTAATAAGTATAATTATTACAGTTCTAGCGATAATAACTGCATTATATGGGTAATAATGCATGTTATATTGATAATATCGGGAGTAATAAGTATTATTATTATAGTTCTAGCGATAATAATAGTAAAATATGGCAAATAGTGCATGTTATATTGATAATATTGGGAGTAATAAGTATATTTATTATGGTTCTAGAGATAATAACTGCATAATATGGGTAATACTGCATGTTATATTGATAATAATATAAGTAATAAGTATAATTATTACAGTTCTAGCGATAATACCTCCATTATATGGGTAATAATGCATGTTATATTGATGATAATGAAAGTAATACGTATATTTATTATAGTTCTAGCGATAATAACTGCATAATATGGGTAATAATGCATGTTATATGGAGAATAATATAAGTAATAAGTATAATTATTACAGTTCTGGCGATAATAACTGCATTATATGGGTAATAATGCACGTTATATTGCTAATAGTATAAGTAATAAGTATAATTGTTACAGTTCTTGCGATAATACCTCCATTATATGGGTAGTAATGCATGTTATATTGATAATAATATAAGTAATAAGTATATTTATTACAGTTCTATCGATAATAACTGCATAATATGGGTAATAATGCATGTTATATTGATGATAACAAAAGTAATACGTATATTTATTATAGTTCTAGCGATAATAACTGCATAATATGGGTAATAATGCATGTTATATTGATAATAATATAAGTAATAAGTATAATTATTACAGTTCTAGCGATAATAACTGCATTATATGGGTAATAATGCACGTTATATTGCTAACAATATAAGTAATAAGTATAATTATTACAGTTCTAGCGATAATAACTGCATTATATGGGTAATAATGCATGTTACATTGATAATATTGGGAGTAATAAGTATAATTATTATAGTTCTAGCGATAATAATAGTAAAATATGGCAAATAGTGCATGTTATATTGATAATAATAAAAGTAATAAATATATTTATTACAGTTCTATCGATAATAACTGCATAATATGGGTAATAATGCACGTTATATTGCTAATAATATAAGTAATGAGTACAATTATTACAGTTCTAGCGATAATAACTGCATTATATTGGTAATAATGCATGTTATATTGATAATATCGGGAGTAATAAGTATATTTATTATAGTTCTAGCGATAATAACTGCATAATATGGGTAATAATGCATGTTATATTGATAATAATATGAGTAATAAGTATAATTATTACAGTTCTAGCGATAATAACTGCATTATATGGGTAATAATGCACGTTATATTGCTAACAATATAAGTAATAAGTATAATTATTACAGTTCTAACGATAATAACTGCATTATATGGGTAATAATGCATGTTACATTGATAATATTGGGAGTAATAAGTATATTTATTATAGTTCTGGCGATCATAACTGCATAATATGGGTAATAATGCATGTTATATTGATAATAATATAAGTAATAAGTATAGTTATTACAGTTCTAGCAATAATACCTCCATTATATGGGTAATAATGCACGTTATATTGCTAACAATATAAGTAATAAGTATAATTATTACAGTTCTAGCGATAATAACTGCATTATATGGGTAATAATGCATGTTATATTGATGATAATGAAAGTAATACGTATATTTATTATAGCTCTAGCGATAATAACTGCATAATATGGGTAATAATGCATGTTATATTGAGAATAATATAAGTAATAAGTATAATTATTACAGTTCTAGCGATAATAACTGCATTATATGGGTAATAATGCATGTTATATTGATGATAATGAAAGTAATACGTATATTTATTATAGCTCTAGCGATAATAACTGCATAATATGGGTAATAATGCATGTTATATTGAGAATAATATAAGTAATAAGTATAATTATTACAGTTCTGGCGATAATAACTGCATTATATGGGTAATAATGCACGTTATATTGCTAATAGTATAAGTAATAAGTATAATTATTACAGTTCTAGCGATAATACCTCCATTATATGGGTAATAATGCATGTTATATTGATAATGATATAAGTAATAAGTATAATTATTACAGTTCTAGCGATAATAACTGCATAATATGGGTAATAATGCACGTTATATTGCTAATAATATAAGTAATGAGTACAATTATTACAGTTCTAGCGATAATAACTGCATTATATGGGTAATAATGCATGTTATATTGATAATAATATAAGTAATAAGTATAATTATTACAGTTCTAGCGATAATA
This sequence comes from Megachile leachella, assembly GCA_963576845.1. Lineage (NCBI taxonomy): Eukaryota > Metazoa > Arthropoda > Insecta > Hymenoptera > Megachilidae > Megachile > Megachile leachella. The sequence continues at coordinate 578,044 of CAUYWW010000072.1, forward strand.
ACTGCATTATATGGGTAATAATGCATGTTATATTGATAATATCGGGAGTAATAAGTATAATTATTATAGTTCTAGCGATAATAATAGTAAAATATGGCAAATAGTGCATGTTATATTGATAATAATAAAAGTAATAAGTATATTTATTACAGTTCTATCGTTAATAACTGCATAATATGGGTAATAATGCATGTTATATTGATGATAATAGAAGTAATACGTATATTTATTATAGTTCTAGCGATAATAACTGCATAATATGGGTAATAATGCATGTTATATTGATAATAATATAAGTAATAAGTATAATTATTACAGTTCTAGCGATAATAACTGCATTATATGGGTAATAATGCACGTTATATTCCCAACAATATAAGTAATAAGTATAATTATTACAGTTCTAGCGATAATAACTGCATTATATGGGTAAAAATGCATGTTATATTGATAATATTGGGAGTAATAAGTATATTTATTATGGTTCTAGAGATAATAACTGCATAATATGGGTAATAATGCATGTTATATTGATAATAATATAAGTAATAAGTATAATTATTACAGTTCTAGCGATAATACCTCCATTATATGGGTAATAATGCACGTTATATTGCTAACAATATAAGTAATAAGTATAATTATTACAGTTCTAGCGATAATAACTGCATTATATGGGTAATAATGCATGCTATATTGATGATAATGAAAGTAATACGTATATTTATTATAGCTCTAGCGATAATAACTGCATAATATGGGTAATAATGCATGTTATATTGATAATAATATAAGTAATAAGTATAATTATTACCGTTCTAGCAATAATACCTCCATTATATGGGTAATAATGCACGTTATATTGCTAACAATATAAGTAATAAGTATAATTATTACAGTTCTAGCGATAATAACTGCATTATATGGGTAATAATGCATGTTATATTGATGATAATGAAAGTAATACGTATATTTATTATAGCTCCAGCGATAATAACTGCATAATATGGGTAATAATGCATGTTATATTGAGAATAATATAAGTAATAAGTATAATTATTACAGTTCTAGCGATAATAACTGCATTATATGGGTAATAATGCATGTTATATTGATGATAATGAAAGTAATACGTATATTTATTATAGCTCTAGCGATAATAACTGCATAATATGGGTAATAATGCATGTTATATTGAGAATAATATAAGTAATAAGTATAATTATTACAGTTCTGGCGATAATAACTGCATTATATGGGTAATAATGCACGTTATATTGCTAATAGTATAAGTAATAAGTATAATTATTACAGTTCTAGCGATAATACCTCCATTATATGGGTAATAATGCATGTTATATTGATAATGATATAAGTAATAAGTATAATTATTACAGTTCTAGCGATAATAACTGCATAATATGGGTAATAATGCACGTTATATTGCTAATAATATAAGTAATGAGTACAATTATTACAGTTCTAGCGATAATAACTGCATTATATGGGTAATAATGCATGTTATATTGATAATAATATAAGTAATAAGTATAATTATTACAGTTCTAGCGATAATAACTGCATTATATGGGTAATAATGCATGTTATATTGATAATATCGGGAGTAATAAGTATAATTATTATAGTTCTAGCGATAATAATAGTAAAATATGGCAAATAGTGCATGATATATTGATAATAATAAAAGTAATAAGTATATTTATTACAGTTCTATCGATAATAACTGCATAATATGGGTAATAATGCATGTTATATTGATGATAATAAAAGTAATACGTATATTTATTATAGTTCTAGCGATAATAACTGCATAATATGGGTAATAATGCATGTTATATTGATAATAATATAAGTAATAAGTATAAATATTACAGTTCTAGCGATAATAACTGCATTATATGGGTAATAATGCACGTTATATTGCTAACAATATAAGTAATAAGTATAATTATTACAGTTCTAGCGATAATAACTGCATTATATGGGTAAAAATGCATGTTATATTGATAATATTGGGAGTAATAAGTATATTTATTGTGGTTCTACAGATAATAACTGCATAATATGGGTAATAATGCATGTTATATTGATAATACAATAAGTAATAAGTATAATTATTACAGTTCTAGCGATAATACCTCCATTATATGGGTAATAATGCATGTTATATTGATGATAATGAAAGTAATACGTATATTTATTATAGTTCTAGCGATAATAACTGCATAATATGGGTAATAATGCATGTTATATTGAGAATAATATAAGTAATAAGTATAATTATTACAGTTCTGGCGATAATAACTGCATTATATGGGTAATAATGCACGTTATATTGCTAATAGTATAAGTAATAAGTATAATTGTTACAGTTCTTGCGATAATACCTCCATTATATGGGTAATAATGCATGTTATATTGATAATAATATAAGTAATAAGTATAATTATTACAGTTCTAGCGATAATAACTGCATTATATGGGTAATAATGCACGTTATATTGATGATAATGAAAGTAATACGTATATTTATTACAGCTCTAGCGATAATAACTGCATAATATGGGTAATAATGCATGTTATATTGATAATAATATAAGTAATAAGTATAATTATTACAGTTCTAGCGATAATAACTGCATTATATGGGTAATAATGCATGTTATATTGATAATAATATAAGTAATAAGTATAATTATTACAGTTCTAGCGATAATAACTGCATTATATGGGTAATAATGCATGTTATATTGATAATAATATAAGTAATAAGTATAATTATTACAGTTCTAGCGATAATAACTGCATTATATGGGTAATAATGCATGTTATATTGATAATATCGGGAGTAATAAGTATAATTATTATAGTTCTAGCGATAATAATAGTAAAATATGGCAAATAGTGCATGTTATATTGATAATATTGGGAGTAATAAGTATATTTATTATGGTTCTAGAGATAATAACTGCATAATATGGGTAATAATGCATGTTATATTGACAATAATATAAGTAATAAGTATAATTATTACAGTTCTAGCGATAATACCTCCATTATATGGGTAATAATGCATGTTATATTGATGATAATGAAAGTAATACGTATATTTATTATAGTTCTAGCAATAATACCTCCATTATATGGGTAATAATGCACGTTATATTGCTAACAATATAAGTAATAAGTATAATTATTACAGTTCTAGCGATAATAACTGCATTATATGGGTAATAATGCATGTTATATTGAGAATAATATAAGTAATAAGTATAATTATTACGGTTCTGGCTATAATAACTGCATTATATGGGTAATAATGCACGTTATATTGCTAATAGTATAAGTAATAAGTATAATTATTACAGTTCTAGCGATAATACCTCCATTATATGGGTAATAATGCATGTTATATTGATAATGATATAAGTAATAAGTATAATTATTACAGTTCTAGCGATAATAACTGCATAATATGGGTAATAATGCACGTTATATTGCTAATAATATAAGTAATAAGTATAATTAGTACAGTTCTAGCGATAATAACTGCATTATATGGGTAATAATGCATGTTATATTGATAATATCGGGAGTAATAAGTATTATTATTATAGTTCTAGCGATAATAATAGTAAAATATGGCAAATAGTGCATGTTATATTGATAATATTGGGAGTAATAAGTATATTTATTATGGTTCTAGAGATAATAACTGCATAATATGGGTAATACTGCATGTTATATTGATAATAATATAAGTAATAAGTATAATTATTACAGTTCTAGCGATAATACCTCCATTATATGGGTAATAATGCATGTTATATTGATGATAATGAAAGTAATACGTATATTTATTATAGTTCTAGCGATAATAACTGCATAATATGGGTAATAATGCATGTTATATGGAGAATAATATAAGTAATAAGTATAATTATTACAGTTCTGGCGATAATAACTGCATTATATGGGTAATAATGCACGTTATATTGCTAATAGTATAAGTAATAAGTATAATTGTTACAGTTCTTGCGATAATACCTCCATTATATGGGTAATAATGCATGTTATATTGATAATAATATAAGTAATAAGTATATTTATTACAGTTCTATCGATAATAACTGCATAATATGGGTAATAATGCATGTTATATTGATGATAATAAAAGTAATACGTATATTTATTATAGTTCTAGCGATAATAACTGCATAATATGGGTAATAATGCATGTTATATTGATAATAATATAAGTAATAAGTATAATTATTACAGTTCTAGCGATAATAACTGCATTATATGGGTAATAATGCACGTTATATTGCTAACAATATAAGTAATAAGTATAATTATTACAGTTCTAGCGATAATAACTGCATTATATGGGTAATAATGCATGTTACATTGATAATATTGGGAGTAATAAGTATAATTATTATAGTTCTAGCGATAATAATAGTAAAATATGGCAAATAGTGCATGTTATATTGATAATAATAAAAGTAATAAATATATTTATTACAGTTCTATCGATAATAACTGCATAATATGGGTAATAATGCACGTTATATTGCTAATAATATAAGTAATGAGTACAATTATTACAGTTCTAGCGATAATAACTGCATTATATTGGTAATACTGCATGTTATATTGATAATATCGGGAGTAATAAGTATATTTATTATAGTTCTAGCGATAATAACTGCATAATATGGGTAATAATGCATGTTATATTGATAATAATATGAGTAATAAGTATAATTATTACAGTTCTAGCGATAATAACTGCATTATATGGCTAATAATGCACGTTATATTGCTAACAATATAAGTAATAAGTATAATTATTACAGTTCTAGCGATAATAACTGCATTATATGGGTAATAATGCATGTTACATTGATAATATTGGGAGTAATAAGTATATTTATTATAGTTCTGGCGATCATAACTGCATAATATGGGTAATAATGCATGTTATATTGATAATAATATAAGTAATAAGTATAGTTATTACAGTTCTAGCAATAATACCTCCATTATATGGGTAATAATGCACGTTATATTGCTAACAATATAAGTAATAAGTATAATTATTACAGTTCTAGCGATAATAACTGCATTATATGGGTAATAATGCATGTTATATTGATGATAATGAAAGTAATACGTATATTTATTATAGCTCTAGCGATAATAACTGCATAATATGGGTAATAATGCATGTTATATTGAGAATAATATAAGTAAAAAGTATAATTATTACAGTTCTAGCGATAATAACTGCATTATATGGGTAATAATGCATGTTATATTGATGATAATGAAAGTAATACGTATATTTATTATAGCTCTAGCGATAATAACTGCATAATATGGGTAATAATGCATGTTATATTGAGAATAATATAAGTAATAAGTATAATTATTACAGTTCTAGCGATAATACCTCCATTATATGGGTAATAATGCACGTTATATTGCTAATAGTATAAGTAATAAGTATAATTATTACAGTTCTAGCGATAATACCTCCATTATATGGGTAATAATGCATGTTATATTGATAATGATATAAGTAATAAGTATAATTATTACAGTTCTAGCGATAATAACTGCATAATATGGGTAATAATGCACGTTATATTGCTAATAATATAAGTAATGAGTACAATTATTACAGTTCTAGCGATAATAACTGCATTATATGGGTAATAATGCATGTTATATTGATAATAATATAAGTAATAAGTATAATTATTACAGTTCTAGCGATAATAACTGCATTATATGGGTAATAATGCATGTTATATTGATAATATCGGGAGTAATAAGTATAATTATTATAGTTCTAGCGATAATAATAGTAAAATATGGCAAATAGTGCATGTTATATTGATAATAATAAAAGTAATAAGTATATTTATTACAGTTCTATCGTTAATAACTGCATAATATGGGTAATAATGCATGTTATATTGATGATAATAAAAGTAATACGTATATTTATTATAGTTCTAGCGATAATAACTGCATAATATGGGTAATAATGCATGTTATATTGATAATAATATAAGTAATAAGTATAATTATTACAGTTCTAGCGATAATAACTGCATTATATGGGTAATAATGCACGTTATATTCCCAACAATATAAGTAATAAGTATAATTATTACAGTTCTAGCGATAATAACTGCATTATATGGGTAAAAATGCATGTTATATTGATAATATTGGGAGTAATAAGTATATTTATTATGGTTCTAGAGATAATAACTGCATAATATGGGTAATAATGCATGTTATATTGATAATAATATAAGTAATAAGTATAATTATTACAGTTCTAGCGATAATACCTCCATTATATGGGTAATAATGCACGTTATATTGCTAACAATATAAGTAATAAGTATAATTATTACAGTTCTAGCGATAATAACTGCATTATATGGGTAATAATGCATGTTATATTGATGATAATGAAAGTAATACGTATATTTATTATAGCTCTAGCGATAATAACTGCATAATATGGGTAATAATGCATGTTATATTGATAATAATATAAGTAATAAGTATAATTATTACCGTTCTAGCAATAATACCTCCATTATATGGGTAATAATGCACGTTATATTGCTAACAATATAAGTAATAAGTATAATTATTACAGTTCTAGCGATAATAACTGCATTATATGGGTAATAATGCATGTTATATTGATGATAATGAAAGTAATACGTATATTTATTATAGCTCCAGCGATAATAACTGCATAATATGGGTAATAATGCATGTTATATTGAGAATAATATAAGTAATAAGTATAATTATTACAGTTCTAGCGATAATAACTGCATTATATGGGTAATAATGCATGTTATATTGATGATAATGAAAGTAATACGTATATTTATTATAGCTCTAGCGATAATAACTGCATAATATGGGTAATAATGCATGTTATATTGAGAATAATATAAGTAATAAGTATAATTATTACAGTTCTGGCGATAATAACTGCATTATATGGGTAATAATGCACGTTATATTGCTAATAGTATAAGTAATAAGTATAATTATTACAGTTCTAGCGATAATACCTCCATTATATGGGTAATAATGCATGTTATATTGATAATGATATAAGTAATAAGTATAATTATTACAGTTCTAGCGATAATAACTGCATAATATGGGTAATAATGCACGTTATATTGCTAATAATATAAGTAATGAGTACAATTATTACAGTTCTAGCGATAATAACTGCATTATATGGGTAATAACGCATGTTATATTGATAATAATATAAGTAATAAGTATAATTATTACAGTTCTAGCGATAATAACTGCATTATATGGGTAATAATGCATGTTATATTGATAATATCGGGAGTAATAAGTATAATTATTATAGTTCTAGCGATAATAATAGTAAAATATGGCAAATAGTGCATGTTATATTGATAATAATAAAAGTAATAAGTATATTTATTACAGTTCTATCGATAATAACTGCATAATATGGGTAATAATGCATGTTATATTGATGATAATAAAAGTAATACGTATATTTATTATAGTTCTAGCGATAATAACTGCATAATATGGGTAATAATGCATGTTATATTGATAATAATATAAGTAATAAGTATAAATATTACAGTTCTAGCGATAATAACTGCATTATATGGGTAATAATGCACGTTATATTGCTAACAATATAAGTAATAAGTATAATTATTACAGTTCTAGCGATAATAACTGCATTATATGGGTAAAAATGCATGTTATATTGATAATATTGGGAGTAATAAGTATATTTATTGTGGTTCTACAGATAATAACTGCATAATATGGGTAATAATGCATGTTATATTGATAATACAATAAGTAATAAGTATAATTATTACAGTTCTAGCGATAATACCTCCATTATATGGGTAATAATGCATGTTATATTGATGATAATGAAAGTAATACGTATATTTATTATAGTTCTAGCGATAATAACTGCATAATATGGGTAATAATGCATGTTATATTGAGAATAATTTACGTAATAAGTATAATTATTACAGTTCTGGCGATAATAACTGCATTATATGGGTAATAATGCACGTTATATTGCTAATAGTATAAGTAATAAGTATAATTGTTACAGTTCTTGCGATAATACCTCCATTATATGGGTAATAATGCATGTTATATTGATAATAATATAAGTAATAAGTATAATTATTACAGTTCTAGCGATAATAACTGCATTATATGGGTAATAATGCACGTTATATTGATGATAATGAAAGTAATACGTATATTTATTACAGCTCTAGCGATAATAACTGCATAATATGGGTAATAATGCATGTTATATTGATAATAATATAAGTAATAAGTATAATTATTACAGTTCTAGCGATAATAACTGCATTATATGGGTAATAATGCATGTTATATTGAGAATAATATAAGTAATAAGTATAATTATTACAGTTCTGGCGATAATAACTGCATTATATGGGTAATAATGCACGTTATATTGCTAATAGTATAAGTAATAAGTATAATTATTACAGTTCTAGCGATAATACCTCCATTATATGGGTAATAATGCATGTTATATTGATAATGATATAAGTAATAAGTATAATTATTACAGTTCTAGCGATAATAACTGCATAATATGGGTAATAATGCACGTTATATTGCTAATAATATAAGTAATGAGTACAATTATTACAGTTCTAGCGATAATAACTGCATTATATGGGTAATAATGCATGTTATATTGATAATAATATAAGTAATAAGTATAATTATTACAGTTCTAGCGATAATAACTGCATTATATGGGTAATAATGCATGTTATATTGATAATATCGGGAGTAATAAGTATAATTATTATAGTTCTAGCGATAATAATAGTAAAATATGGCAAATAGTGCATGTTATATTGATAATAATAAAAGTAATAAGTATATTTATTACAGTTCTATCGTTAATAACTGCATAATATGGGTAATAATGCATGTTATATTGATGATAATAAAAGTAATACGTATATTTATTATAGTTCTAGCGATAATAACTGCATAATATGGGTAATAATGCATGTTATATTGATAATAATATAAGTAATAAGTATAATTATTACAGTTCTAGCGATAATAACTGCATTATATGGGTAATAATGCACGTTATATTCCCAACAATATAAGTAATAAGTATAATTATTACAGTTCTAGCGATAATAACTGCATTATATGGGTAAAAATGCATGTTATATTGATAATATTGGGAGTAATAAGTATATTTATTATGGTTCTAGAGATAATAACTGCATAATATGGGTAATAATGCATGTTATATTGATAATAATATAAGTAATAAGTATAATTATTACAGTTCTAGCGATAATACCTCCATTATATGGGTAATAATGCACGTTATATTGCTAACAATATAAGTAATAAGTATAATTATTACAGTTCTAGCGATAATAACTGCATTATATGGGTAATAATGCATGTTATATTGATGATAATGAAAGTAATACGTATATTTATTATAGTTCTAGCGATAATAACTGCATAATATGGGTAATAATGCATGTTATATTGATAATAATATAAGTAATAAGTATAAATATTACAGTTCTAGCGATAATAACTGCATTATATGGGTAATAATGCACGTTATATTGCTAACAATATAAGTAATAAGTATAATTATTACAGTTCTAGCGATAATAACTGCATTATATGGGTAAAAATGCATGTTATATTGATAATATTGGGAGTAATAAGTATATTTATTGTGGTTCTACAGATAATAACTGCATAATATGGGTAATAATGCATGTTATATTGATAATACAATAAGTAATAAGTATAATTATTACAGTTCTAGCGATAATAACTGCATTATATGGGTAATAATGCATGTTATATTGAGAATAATATAAGTAATAAGTATAATTATTACAGTTCTGGCGATAATAACTGCATTATATGGGTAATAATGCACGTTATATTGCTAATAGTATAAGTAATAAGTATAATTGTTACAGTTCTTGCGATAATACCTCCATTATATGGGTAATAATGCATGTTATATTGATAATAATATAAGTAATAAGTATAATTATTACAGTTCTAGCGATAATAACTGCATTATATGGGTAATAATGCACGTTATATTGATGATAATGAAAGTAATACGTATATTTATTACAGCTCTAGCGATAATAACTGCATAATATGGGTAATAATGCATGTTATATTGATAATAATATAAGTAATAAGTATAATTATTACAGTTCTAGCGATAATAACTGCATTATATGGGTAATAATGCATGTTATATTGATAATAATATAAGTAATAAGTATAATTATTACAGTTCTAGCGATAATAACTGCATTATATGGGTAATAATGCATGTTATATTGATAATAATATAAGTAATAAGTATAATTATTACAGTTCTAGCGATAATAACTGCATTATATGGGTAATAATGCATGTTATATTGATAATATCAGGAGTAATAAGTATAATTATTATAGTTCTAGCGATAATAATAGTAAAATATGGCAAATAGTGCATGTTATATTGATAATATTGGGAGTAATAAGTATATTTATTATGGTTCTAGAGATAATAACTGCATAATATGGGTAATAATGCATGTTATATTGACAATAATATAAGTAATAAGTATAATTATTACAGTTCTAGCGATAATACCTCCATTATATGGGTAATAATGCATGTTATATTGATGATAATGAAAGTAATACGTATATTTATTATAGTTCTAGCAATAATACCTCCATTATATGGGTAATAATGCACGTTATATTGCTAACAATATAAGTAATAAGTATAATTATTACAGTTCTAGCGATAATAACTGCATTATATGGGTAATAGTGCATGTTATATTGAGAATAATATAAGTAATAAGTATAATTATTACGGTTCTGGCTATAATAACTGCATTATATGGGTAATAATGCACGTTATATTGCTAATAGTATAAGTAATAAGTATAATTATTACAGTTCTAGCGATAATACCTCCATTATATGGGTAATAATGCATGTTATATTGATAATGATATAAGTAATAAGTATAATTATTACAGTTCTAGCGATAATAACTGCATAATATGGGTAATAATGCACGTTATATTGCTAATAATATAAGTAATAAGTATAATTAGTACAGTTCTAGCGATAATAACTGCATTATATGGGTAATAATGCATGTTATATTGATAATATCGGGAGTAATAAGTATTATTATTATAGTTCTAGCGATAATAATAGTAAAATATGGCAAATAGTGCATGTTATATTGATAATATTGGGAGTAATAAGTATATTTATTATGGTTCTAGAGATAATAACTGCATAATATGGGTAATACTGCATGTTATATTGATAATAATATAAGTAATAAGTATAATTATTACAGTTCTAGCGATAATACCTCCATTATATGGGTAATAATGCATGTTATATTGATGATAATGAAAGTAATACGTATATTTATTATAGTTCTAGCGATAATAACTGCATAATATGGGTAATAATGCATGTTATATGGAGAATAATATAAGTAATAAGTATAATTATTACAGTTCTGGCGATAATAACTGCATTATATGGGTAATAATGCACGTTATATTGCTAATAGTATAAGTAATAAGTATAATTGTTACAGTTCTTGCGATAATACCTCCATTATATGGGTAATAATGCATGTTATATTGATAATAATATAAGTAATAAGTATATTTATTACAGTTCTATCGATAATAACTGCATAATATGGGTAATAATGCATGTTATATTGATGATAATAAAAGTAATACGTATATTTATTATAGTTCTAGCGATAATAACTGCATAATATGGGTAATAATGCATGTTATATTGATAATAATATAAGTAATAAGTATAATTATTACAGTTCTAGCGATAATAACTGCATTATATGGGTAATAATGCACGTTATATTGCTAACAATATAAGTAATAAGTATAATTATTACAGTTCTAGCGATAATAACTGCATTATATGGGTAATAATGCATGTTACATTGATAATATTGGGAGTAATAAGTATAATTATTATAGTTCTAGCGATAATAATAGTAAAATATGGCAAATAGTGCATGTTATATTGATAATAATAAAAGTAATAAATATATTTATTACAGTTCTATCGATAATAACTGCATAATATGGGTAATAATGCACGTTATATTGCTAATAATATAAGTAATGAGTACAATTATTACAGTTCTAGCGATAATAACTGCATTATATTGGTAATACTGCATGTTATATTGATAATATCGGGAGTAATAAGTATATTTATTATAGTTCTAGCGATAATAACTGCATAATATGGGTAATAATGCATGTTATATTGATAATAATATGAGTAATAAGTATAATTATTACAGTTCTAGCGATAATAACTGCATTATATGGCTAATAATGCACGTTATATTGCTAACAATATAAGTAATAAGTATAATTATTACAGTTCTAGCGATAATAACTGCATTATATGGGTAATAATGCATGTTACATTGATAATATTGGGAGTAATAAGTATATTTATTATAGTTCTGGCGATCATAACTGCATAATATGGGTAATAATGCATGTTATATTGATAATAATATAAGTAATAAGTATAGTTATTACAGTTCTAGCAATAATACCTCCATTATATGGGTAATAATGCACGTTATATTGCTAACAATATAAGTAATAAGTATAATTATTACAGTTCTAGCGATAATAACTGCATTATATGGGTAATAATGCATGTTATATTGATGATAATGAAAGTAATACGTATATTTATTATAGCTCTAGCGATAATAACTGCATAATATGGGTAATAATGCATGTTATATTGAGAATAATATAAGTAAAAAGTATAATTATTACAGTTCTAGCGATAATAACTGCATTATATGGGTAATAATGCATGTTATATTGATGATAATGAAAGTAATACGTATATTTATTATAGCTCTAGCGATAATAACTGCATAATATGGGTAATAATGCATGTTATATTGAGAATAATATAAGTAATAAGTATAATTATTACAGTTCTAGCGATAATACCTCCATTATATGGGTAATAATGCATGTTATATTGATAATGATATAAGTAATAAGTATAATTATTACAGTTCTAGCGATAATAACTGCATAATATGGGTAATAATGCACGTTATATTGCTAATAATATAAGTAATGAGTACAATTGTTACAGTTCTAGCGATAATAACTGCATTATATGGGTAATAATGCATGTTATATTGATAATAATATAAGTAATAAGTATAATTATTACAGTTCTAGCGATAATAACTGCATTATATGGGTAATAATGCATGTTATATTGATAATATCGGGAGTAATAAGTATAATTATTATAGTTCTAGCGATAATAATAGTAAAATATGGCAAATAGTGCATGTTATATTGATAATAATAAAAGTAATAAGTATATTTATTACAGTTCTATCGTTAATAACTGCATAATATGGGTAATAATGCATGTTATATTGATGATAATAAAAGTAATACGTATATTTATTATAGTTCTAGCGATAATAACTGCATAATATGGGTAATAATGCATGTTATATTGATAATAATATAAGTAATAAGTATAATTATTACAGTTCTAGCGATAATAACTGCATTATATGGGTAATAATGCACGTTATATTCCCAACAATATAAGTAATAAGTATAATTATTACAGTTCTAGCGATAATAACTGCATTATATGGGTAAAAATGCATGTTATATTGATAATATTGGGAGTAATAAGTATATTTATTATGGTTCTAGAGATAATAACTGCATAATATGGGTAATAATGCATGTTATATTGATAATAATATAAGTAATAAGTATAATTATTACAGTTCTAGCGATAATACCTCCATTATATGGGTAATAATGCACGTTATATTGCTAACAATATAAGTAATAAGTATAATTATTACAGTTCTAGCGATAATAACTGCATTATATGGGTAATAATGCATGTTATATTGATGATAATGAAAGTAATACGTATATTTATTATAGCTCTAGCGATAATAACTGCATAATATGGGTAATAATGCATGTTATATTGATAATAATATAAGTAATAAGTATAATTATTACCGTTCTAGCAATAATACCTCCATTATATGGGTAATAATGCACGTTATATTGCTAACAATATAAGTAATAAGTATAATTATTACAGTTCTAGCGATAATAACTGCATTATATGGGTAATAATGCATGTTATATTGATGATAATGAAAGTAATACGTATATTTATTATAGCTCCAGCGATAATAACTGCATAATATGGGTAATAATGCATGTTATATTGAGAATAATATAAGTAATAAGTATAATTATTACAGTTCTAGCGATAATAACTGCATTATATGGGTAATAATGCATGTTATATTGATGATAATGAAAGTAATACGTATATTTATTATAGCTCTAGCGATAATAACTGCATAATATGGGTAATAATGCATGTTATATTGAGAATAATATAAGTAATAAGTATAATTATTACAGTTCTGGCGATAATAACTGCATTATATGGGTAATAATGCACGTTATATTGCTAATAGTATAAGTAATAAGTATAATTATTACAGTTCTAGCGATAATACCTCCATTATATGGGTAATAATGCATGTTATATTGATAATGATATAAGTAATAAGTATAATTATTACAGTTCTAGCGATAATAACTGCATAATATGGGTAATAATGCACGTTATATTGCTAATAATATAAGTAATGAGTACAATTATTACAGTTCTAGCGATAATAACTGCATTATATGGGTAATAACGCATGTTATATTGATAATAATATAAGTAATAAGTATAATTATTACAGTTCTAGCGATAATAACTGCATTATATGGGTAATAATGCATGTTATATTGATAATATCGGGAGTAATAAGTATAATTATTATAGTTCTAGCGATAATAATAGTAAAATATGGCAAATAGTGCATGTTATATTGATAATAATAAAAGTAATAAGTATATTTATTACAGTTCTATCGATAATAACTGCATAATATGGGTAATAATGCATGTTATATTGATGATAATAAAAGTAATACGTATATTTATTATAGTTCTAGCGATAATAACTGCATAATATGGGTAATAATGCATGTTATATTGATAATAATATAAGTAATAAGTATAAATATTACAGTTCTAGCGATAATAACTGCATTATATGGGTAATAATGCACGTTATATTGCTAACAATATAAGTAATAAGTATAATTATTACAGTTCTAGCGATAATAACTGCATTATATGGGTAAAAATGCATGTTATATTGATAATATTGGGAGTAATAAGTATATTTATTGTGGTTCTACAGATAATAACTGCATAATATGGGTAATAATGCATGTTATATTGATAATACAATAAGTAATAAGTATAATTATTACAGTTCTAGCGATAATACCTCCATTATATGGGTAATAATGCATGTTATATTGATGATAATGAAAGTAATACGTATATTTATTATAGTTCTAGCGATAATAACTGCATAATATGGGTAATAATGCATGTTATATTGAGAATAATATAAGTAATAAGTATAATTATTACAGTTCTGGCGATAATAACTGCATTATATGGGTAATAATGCACGTTATATTGCTAATAGTATAAGTAATAAGTATAATTGTTACAGTTCTTGCGATAATACCTCCATTATATGGGTAATAATGCATGTTATATTGATAATAATATAAGTAATAAGTATAATTATTACAGTTCTAGCGATAATAACTGCATTATATGGGTAATAATGCACGTTATATTGATGATAATGAAAGTAATACGTATATTTATTACAGCTCTAGCGATAATAACTGCATAATATGGGTAATAATGCATGTTATATTGATAATAATATAAGTAATAAGTATAATTATTACAGTTCTAGCGATAATAACTGCATTATATGGGTAATAATGCATGTTATATTGATAATAATATAAGTAATAAGTATAATTATTACAGTTCTAGCGATAATAACTGCATTATATGGGTAATAATGCACGTTATATTGCTAGTAGTATAAGTAATAAGTATAATTATTACAGTTCTAGCGATAATAACTGCATAATATGGGTAATAATGCATGTTATATTGATAACAATATGAGTAATAAGTATAATTATTACAGTTCTAGCGATAGTAACTGCATTATATGGGTAATAATGCACGTTATATTGCTAACAATATAAGTAATATGTATAATTATTACAGTTCTAGCGATAATAACTGCATTATATGGGTAATAATGCATGTTATATTGATGATAATGAAAGTAATACGTATATTTATTATAGCTCTAGCGATAATAACTGCATAATATGGGTAATAATGCATGTTATATTGAGAATAATATAAGTAATAAGTATAATTATTACAGTTCTGGCGATAATAACTGCATTATATGGGTAATAATGCACGTTATATTGATAATAATATAAGTAATAAGTATAATTATTACAGTTCTAGCAATAATACCTCCATTATATGGGTAATAATGCACGTTATATTGCTAACAATATAAGTAATAAGTATAATAATTACAGTTCTAGCGATAATAACTGCATTATATGGGTAATAATGCACGTTATATTGCTAATAGTATAAGTAATAAGTATAATTATTACAGTTCTAGCGATAATACCTCCATTATATGGGTAATAATGCATGTTATATTGATAATATTGGGAGTAATAAGTATATTTATTATGGTTCTAGAGATAATAACTGCATAATATGGGTAATAATGCATGTTATATTGATAATAATATAAGTAATAAGTATAATTATTACAGTTCTAGCGATAATACCTCCATTATATGGGTAATAATGCACGTTATATTGCTCACAATATAAGTAATAAGTATAATTATTACAGTTCTAGCGATAATAACTGCATTATATGGGTAATAATGCATGTTATATTGATGATAATGACAGTAATACGTATATTTATTATAGCTCTAGCGATAATAACTGCATAATATGGGTAATAATGCATGTTATATTGATAATAATATAAGTAATAAGTATAATTATTACCGTTCTAGCAATAATACCTCCATTATATGGGTAATAATGCACGTTATATTGCTAACAATATAAGTAATAAGTATAATTATTACAGTTCTAGCGATAATAACTGCATTATATGGGTAATAATGCATGTTATATTGATAATATCGGGAGTAATAAGTATAATTATTATAGTTCTATCGATAATAATAGTAAAATATGGCAAATAGTGCATGTTATATTGATAATAATAAAAGTAATAAGTATATTTATTACAGTTCTATCGATAATAACTGCATAATATGGGTAATAATGCATGTTATATTGAGAATAATATAAGTAATAAGTGTAATTATTACAGTTCTGGCGATAATAACTGCATTATATGGCTAATAATGCACGTTATATTGCTAATAGTATAAGTAATGAGTATAATTATTACAGTTCTAGCGACAATACCTCCATTATACGGGTAATAATGCATGTTATATTGATAATGATATAAGTAATAAGTATAATTATTACAGTTCTAGCGATAATAACTGCATAATATGGGTAATAATGCACGTTAAATTGCTAATAATATAAGTAATGAGTACAATTATTACAGTTCTAGCGATAATAACTGCATTATATGGGTAATAATGCATGTTATATTGATAATAATATAAGTAATAAGTATAATTATTACAGTTCTAGCGATAATAACTGCATTATATAGGTAATAATGCATGTTAAATTGATAATATCGGGAGTAATAAGTATAATTATTATAGTTCTAGCGATAATAATAGTAAAATATGGCAAATAGTGCATGTTATATTGATAATAATAAAAGTAATAAGTATATTTATTACAGTTCTATCGATAATAACTGCATAATATGGGTAATAATGCATGTTATATTGATGATAATAAAAGTAATACGTATATTTATTATAGTTCTAGCGGTAATAACTGCATAATATGGGTAATAATGCATGTTATATTGAGAATAATATAAGTAATAAGTATAATTATTACAGTTCTGGCGATAATAACTGCATTATATGGGTAATAATGCACGTTATATTGCTAATAGTATAAGTAATAAGTATAATTATTACAGTTCTAGCGATAACACCTCCATTATATGGGTAATAATGCATGTTATATTGATAATGATATAAGTAATAAGTATAATTATTACAGTTCTAGCGATAGTAACTGCATTATATGGGTAATAATGCACGTTATATTGCTAACAATATAAGTAATAAGTATAATTATTACAGTTCTAGCGATAATAACTGCATTATATGGGTAATAATGCATGTTATATTGATGATAATGACAGTAATACGTATATTTATTATAGCTCTAGCGATAATAACTGCATAATATGGGTAATAATGCATGTTATATTGATAATAATATAAGTAATAAGTATAATTATTACCGTTCTAGCAATAATACCTCCATTATATGGGTAATAATGCACGTTATATTGCTAACAATATAAGTAATAAGTATAATTATTACAGTTCTAGCGATAATAACTGCATTATATGGGTAATAATGCATGTTATATTGATAATATCGGGAGTAATAAGTATAATTATTATAGTTCTAGCGATAATAATAGTAAAATATGGCAAATAGTGCATGTTATATTGATAATAATAAAAGTAATAAGTATATTTATTACAGTTCTATCGATAATAACTGCATAATATGGGTAATAATGCATGTTATATTGAGAATAATATAAGTAATAAGTATAATTATTACAGTTCTGGCGATAATAACTGCATTATATGGCTAATAATGCACGTTATATTGCTAATAGTATAAGTAATGAGTATAATTATTACAGTTCTAGCGACAATACCTCCATTATACGGGTAATAATGCATGTTATATTGATAATGATATAAGTAATAAGTATAATTATTACAGTTCTAGCGATAATAACTGCATAATATGGGTAATAATGCACGTTAAATTGCTAATAATATAAGTAATGAGTACAATTATTACAGTTCTAGCGATAATAACTGCATTATATGGGTAATAATGCATGTTATATTGATAATAATATAAGTAATAAGTATAATTATTACAGTTCTAGCGATAATAACTGCATTATATAGGTAATAATGCATGTTAAATTGATAATATCGGGAGTAATAAGTATAATTATTATAGTTCTAGCGATAATAATAGTAAAATATGGCAAATAGTGCATGTTATATTGATAACAATAAAAGTAATAAGTATATTTATTACAGTTCTATCGATAATAACTGCATAATATGGGTAATAATGCATGTTATATTGATGATAATAAAAGTAATACGTATATTTATTATAGTTCTAGCGGTAATAACTGCATAATATGGGTAATAATGCATGTTATATTGAGAATAATATAAGTAATAAGTATAATTATTACAGTTCTGGCGATAATAACTGCATTATATGGGTAATAATGCACGTTATATTGCTAATAGTATAAGTAATAAGTATAATTATTACAGTTCTAGCGATAACACCTCCATTATATGGGTAATAATGCATGTTATATTGATAATGATATAAGTAATAAGTATAATTATTACAGTTCTAGCGATAATAACTGCATAATATGGGTAATAATGCACGTTATATTGCTAATAATATAAGTAATGAGTACAATTATTACAGTTCTAGCGATAATAACTGCATTATATGGGTAATAATGCATGTTATATTGATAATAACATAAGTAATAAGTATAATTATTACAGTTCTAGCGATAATAACTGCATTATATGGGTAATAATGCATGTTATATTGATAATATCGGGAGTAATAAGTATAATTATTATAGTTCTAGCGATAATAATAGTAAAATATGGCAAATAGTGCATGTTATATTGATAATAATAAAAGTAACAAATATATTTATTACAGTTCTATCGATAATAACTGCATAATATGGGTAATAATGCATGTTATATTGATAATAATCTAAGTATTAAGTATAATTATTACAGTTCTAGCGATAATAACTGCATTATATGGGTAATAATGCACGTTATATTGCTAACAATATAAGTAATAAGTATAATTATTACAGTTCTTGCGATAATAACTGCATTATATGGGTAAAAATGCATGTTATATTGATAATATCGGGAGTAATAAGTATAATTATTATAGTTCTAGCGATAATAATAGTAAAATATGGCAAATAGTGCATGTTATATTGATAATAATAAAAGTAATAAGTATATTTATTACAGTTCTATCGATAATAACTGCATAATATGGGTAATAATGCATGTTATATTGATGATAATAAAAGTAATACGTATATTTATTATAGTTCTAGCGGTAATAACTGCATAATATGGGTAATAATGCATGTTATATTGAGAATAATATAAGTAATAAGTATAATTATTACAGTTCTGGCGATAATAACTGCATTATATGGGTAATAATGCACGTTATATTGCTAATAGTATAAGTAATAAGTATAATTATTACAGTTCTAGCGATAATACCTCCATTATATGGGTAATAATGCATGTTATATTGATAATGATATAAGTAATAAGTATAATTATTACAGTTCTAGCGATAATAACTGCATAATATGGGTAATAATGCACGTTATATTGCTAATAATATAAGTAATGAGTACAATTATTACACTTCTAGCGATAATAACTGCATTATATGGGTAATAATGCATGTTATATTGATAATATCGGGAGTAATAAGTATAATTATTATAGTTCTAGCGATAATAATAGTAAAATATGGCAAATAGTGCATGTTAAATTGATAATAATAAAAGTAATAAGTATATTTATTACAGTTCTATCGATAATAACTGCATAATATGGGTAATAATGCATGTTATATTGATGATGATAAAAGTAATACGTATATTTATTATAGTTCTAGCGATAATAACTCCATAATATGGGTAATAATGCATGTTATATTAATAATAATATAAGTAATAAGTATAATTATTACAGTTCTAGCGATAATAACTGCATTATATGGGTAATAATGCACGCTATATTGCTAACAATATAAGTAATAAGTATAATTATTACAGTTCTAGCGATAATAACTGCATTATATGGGTAATAATGCATGTTACATTGATAATATTGGGAGTAATAAGTATATTTATTATAGTTCTGGCGATCATAACTGCATAATATGGGTAATAATGCATGTTATATTGATAATAATATAAGTAATAAGTATAATTATTACAGTTGTAGCAATAATACCTCCATTATATGGGTAATAATGCACGTTATATTGCTAACAATATAAGTAATAAGTATAATTATTACAGTTCTAGCGATAATAACTGCATTAT
Source organism: Megachile leachella (assembly GCA_963576845.1). NCBI lineage: Eukaryota > Metazoa > Arthropoda > Insecta > Hymenoptera > Megachilidae > Megachile > Megachile leachella. The sequence continues at coordinate 599,634 of CAUYWW010000072.1, forward strand.
ATGGGTAATAATGCATGTTATATTGATGATAATGAAAGTAATACGTATATTTATTATAGCTCTAGCGATAATAACTGCATAATATGGGGAATAATGCATGTTATATTGATAATAATCTAAGTAAGAAGTATAATTATTACAGTTCTAGCAATAATAACTGCATTATATGGGTAATAATGCACGTTATATTGCTAACAATATAAGTAATAAGTATAATTATTATAGTTCTAGCGATAATAACTGCATTATATGGGTAATAATGCATGTTATATTGAGAACAATATAAGTAATAAGTATAATTATTACAGTTCTGGCGATAATAACTGCATTATATGGGTAATAATGCACGTTATATTGCTAATAGTATAAGTAATAAGTATAATTATTACAGTTCTAGCGATAATACCTCCATTATATGGGTAATAATGCACGTTATATTGCTAATAATATAAGTAATGAGTACAATTATTACAGTTCTAGCGATAATAACTGCATTATATGGGTAATAATGCATGTTATATTGATAATGATATAAGTAATAAGTATAATTATTACAGTTCTAGCGATAATAACTGCATAATATGGGTAATAATGCACGTTAAATTGCTAATAATATAAGTAATGAGTACAATTATTACAGTTCTAGCGATAATAACTGCATTATATGGGTAATAATGCATGTTATATTGATAATAATATAAGTAATAAGTATAATTATTACAGTTCTAGCGATAATAACTGCATTATATAGGTAATAATGCATGTTATATTGATAATATCGAGAGTAATAAGTATAATTATTATAGTTCTAGCGATAATAATAGTAAAATATGGCAAATAGTGCATGTTATATTGATAATAATAAAAGTAATAAGTATATTTATTACAGTTCTATCGATAATAACTGCATAATATGGGTAATAATGCATGTTATATTGATGATAATAAAAGTAATACGTATATTTATTATAGTTCTAGCGGTAATAACTGCATAATATGGGTAATAATGCATGTTATATTGAGAATAATATAAGTAATAAGTATAATTATTACAGTTCTGGCGATAATAACTGCATTATATGGGTAATAATGCACGTTATATTGCTAATAGTATAAGTAATAAGTATAATTATTACAGTTCTAGCGATAATACCTCCATTATATGGGTAATAATGCACGTTATATTGCTAATAATATAAGTAATGAGTACAATTATTACAGTTCTAGCGATAATAACTGCATTATATGGGTAATAATGCATGTTATATTGATAATGATATAAGTAATAAGTATAATTATTACAGTTCTAGCGATAACAACTGCATAATATGGGTAATAATGCACGTTAAATTGCTAATAATATAAGTAATGAGTACAATTATTACAGTTCTAGCGATAATAACTGCATTATATGGGTAATAATGCATGTTATATTGATAATAATATAAGTAATAAGTATAATTATTACAGTTCTAGCGATAATAACTGCATTATATAGGTAATAATGCATGTTATATTGATAATATCGAGAGTAATAAGTATAATTATTATAGTTCTAGCGATAATAATAGTAAAATATGGCAAATAGTGCATGTTATATTGATAATAATAAAAGTATTAAGTATATTTATTACAGTTCTATCGATAATAACTGCATAATATGGGTAATAATGCATGTTATATTGATGATAATAAAAGTAATACGTATATTTATTATAGTTCTAGCGGTAATAACTGCATAATATGGGTAATAATGCATGTTATATTGAGAATAATATAAGTAATAAGTATAATTATTACAGTTCTGGCGATAATAACTGCATTATATGGGTAATAATGCACGTTATATTGCTAATAGTATAAGTAATAAGTATAATTATTACAGTTCTAGCGATAATACCTCCATTATATGGGTAATAATGCATGTTATATTGATAATGATATAAGTAATAAGTATAATTATTACAGTTCTAGCGATAATAACTGCATAATATGGGTAATAGTGCACGTTATATTGCTAATAATATAAGTAATGAGTACAATTATTACACTTTTAGCGATAATAACTGCATTTTATGGGTAATAATGCACGTTAAATTGCTAATAATATAAGTAATGAGTACAATTATTACAGTTCTAGCGATAATAACTGCATTATATGGGTAATAATGCATGTTATATTGATAATAACATAAGTAATAAGTATAATTATTACAGTTCTAGCGATAATAACTGCATTATATGGGTAATAATGCATGTTATATTGATAATATCGGGAGTAATAAGTATAATTATTATAGTTCTAGCGATAATAATAGTAAAATATGGCAAATAGTGCATGTTATATTGATAATAATAAAAGTAACAAATATATTTATTACAGTTCTATCGATAATAACTGCATAATATGGGTAATAATGCATGTTATATTGATAATAATCTAAGTATTAAGTATAATTATTACAGTTCTAGCGATAATAACTGCATTATATGGGTAATAATGCACGTTATATTGCTAACAATATAAGTAATAAGTATAATTATTACAGTTCTTGCGATAATAACTGCATTATATGGGTAATAATGCATGTTATATTGATAATATCGGGAGTAATAAGTATAATTATTATAGTTCTAGCGATAATAATAGTAAAATATGGCAAATAGTGCATGTTATATTGATAATAATAAAAGTAATAAGTATATTTATTACAGTTCTATCGATAATAACTGCATAATATGGGTAATAATGCATGTTATATTGATGATAATAAAAGTAATACGTATATTTATTATAGTTCTAGCGGTAATAACTGCATAATATGGGTAATAATGCATGTTATATTGAGAATAATATAAGTAATAAGTATAATTATTACAGTTGTAGCAATAATACCTCCATTATATGGGTAATAATGCACGTTATATTGCTAACAATATAAGTAATAAGTACAATTATTACAGTTCTAGCGATAATAACTGCATTATATGGGTAATAATGCATGTTATATTGATAATGATATAAGTAATAAGTATAATTATTACAGTTCTAGCGATAATAACTGCATAATATGGGTAATAATGCACGTTAAATTGCTAATAATATAAGTAATGAGTACAATTATTACAGTTCTAGCGATAATAACTGCATTATATGGGTAATAATGCATGTTATATTGATAATAATATAAGTAATAAGTATAATTATTACAGTTCTAGCGATAATAACTGCATTATATAGGTAATAATGCATGTTATATTGATAATATCGAGAGTAATAAGTATAATTATTATAGTTCTAGCGATAATAATAGTAAAATATGGCAAATAGTGCATGTTATATTGATAATAATAAAAGTAATAAGTATATTTATTACAGTTCTATCGATAATAACTGCATAATATGGGTAATAATGCATGTTATATTGATGATAATAAAAGTAATACGTATATTTATTATAGTTCTAGCGGTAATAACTGCATAATATGGGTAATAATGCATGTTATATTGAGAATAATATAAGTAATAAGTATAATTATTACAGTTCTGGCGATAATAACTGCATTATATGGGTAATAATGCATGTTACATTGATAATATTGGGAGTAATAAGTATATTTATTATAGTTCTGGCGATCATAACTGCATAATATGGGTAATAATGCATGTTATATTGATAATAATATAAGTAATAAGTATAATTATTACAGTTGTAGCAATAATACCTCCATTATATGGGTAATAATGCACGTTATATTGCTAACAATATAAGTAATAAGTATAATTATTACAGTTCTAGCGATAATAACTGCATTATATGGGTAATAATGCATGTTATATTGATGATAATGAAAGTAATACGTATATTTATTATAGCTCTAGCGATAATAACTGCATAATATGGGGAATAATGCATGTTATATTGATAATAATCTAAGTAAGAAGTATAATTATTACAGTTCTAGCAATAATAACTGCATTATATGGGTAATAATGCACGTTATATTGCTAACAATATAAGTAATAAGTATAATTATTATAGTTCTAGCGATAATAACTGCATTATATGGGTAATAATGCATGTTATATTGAGAACAATATAAGTAATAAGTATAATTATTACAGTTCTGGCGATAATAACTGCATTATATGGGTAATAATGCACGTTATATTGCTAATAGTATAAGTAATAAGTATAATTATTACAGTTCTAGCGATAATACCTCCATTATATGGGTAATAATGCACGTTATATTGCTAATAATATAAGTAATGAGTACAATTATTACAGTTCTAGCGATAATAACTGCATTATATGGGTAATAATGCATGTTACATTGATAATATTGGGAGTAATAAGTATATTTATTATAGTTCTGGCGATCATAACTGCATAATATGGGTAATAATGCATGTTATATTGATAATAATATAAGTAATAAGTATAATTATTACAGTTGTAGCAATAATACCTCCATTATATGGGTAATAATGCACGTTATATTGCTAACAATATAAGTAATAAGTATAATTATTACAGTTCTAGCGATAATAACTGCATTATATGGGTAATAATGCATGTTATATTGATGATAATGAAAGTAATACGTATATTTATTATAGCTCTAGCGATAATAACTGCATAATATGGGGAATAATGCATGTTATATTGATAATAATCTAAGTAAGAAGTATAATTATTACAGTTCTAGCAATAATAACTGCATTATATGGGTAATAATGCACGTTATATTGCTAACAATATAAGTAATAAGTATAATTATTATAGTTCTAGCGATAATAACTGCATTATATGGGTAATAATGCATGTTATATTGAGAACAATATAAGTAATAAGTATAATTATTACAGTTCTGGCGATAATAACTGCATTATATGGGTAATAATGCACGTTATATTGCTAATAGTATAAGTAATAAGTATAATTATTACAGTTCTAGCGATAATACCTCCATTATATGGGTAATAATGCACGTTATATTGCTAATAATATAAGTAATGAGTACAATTATTACAGTTCTAGCGATAATAACTGCATTATATGGGTAATAATGCATGTTATATTGATAATGATATAAGTAATAAGTATAATTATTACAGTTCTAGCGATAATAACTGCATAATATGGGTAATAATGCACGTTAAATTGCTAATAATATAAGTAATGAGTACAATTATTACAGTTCTAGCGATAATAACTGCATTATATGGGTAATAATGCATGTTATATTGATAATAATATAAGTAATAAGTATAATTATTACAGTTCTAGCGATAATAACTGCATTATATAGGTAATAATGCATGTTATATTGATAATATCGAGAGTAATAAGTATAATTATTATAGTTCTAGCGATAATAATAGTAAAATATGGCAAATAGTGCATGTTATATTGATAATAATAAAAGTAATAAGTATATTTATTACAGTTCTATCGATAATAACTGCATAATATGGGTAATAATGCATGTTATATTGATGATAATAAAAGTAATACGTATATTTATTATAGTTCTAGCGGTAATAACTGCATAATATGGGTAATAATGCATGTTATATTGAGAATAATATAAGTAATAAGTATAATTATTACAGTTCTGGCGATAATAACTGCATTATATGGGTAATAATGCACGTTATATTGCTAATAGTATAAGTAATAAGTATAATTATTACAGTTCTAGCGATAATACCTCCATTATATGGGTAATAATGCATGTTATATTGATAATGATATAAGTAATAAGTATAATTATTACAGTTCTAGCGATAATAACTGCATAATATGGGTAATAGTGCACGTTATATTGCTAATAATATAAGTAATGAGTACAATTATTACACTTTTAGCGATAATAACTGCATTTTATGGGTAATAATGCACGTTAAATTGCTAATAATATAAGTAATGAGTACAATTATTACAGTTCTAGCGATAATAACTGCATTATATGGGTAATAATGCATGTTATATTGATAATAACATAAGTAATAAGTATAATTATTACAGTTCTAGCGATAATAACTGCATTATATGGGTAATAATGCATGTTATATTGATAATATCGGGAGTAATAAGTATAATTATTATAGTTCTAGCGATAATAATAGTAAAATATGGCAAATAGTGCATGTTATATTGATAATAATAAAAGTAACAAATATATTTATTACAGTTCTATCGATAATAACTGCATAATATGGGTAATAATGCATGTTATATTGATAATAATCTAAGTATTAAGTATAATTATTACAGTTCTAGCGATAATAACTGCATTATATGGGTAATAATGCACGTTATATTGCTAACAATATAAGTAATAAGTATAATTATTACAGTTCTTGCGATAATAACTGCATTATATGGGTAATAATGCATGTTATATTGATAATATCGGGAGTAATAAGTATAATTATTATAGTTCTAGCGATAATAATAGTAAAATATGGCAAATAGTGCATGTTATATTGATAATAATAAAAGTAATAAGTATATTTATTACAGTTCTATCGATAATAACTGCATAATATGGGTAATAATGCATGTTATATTGATGATAATAAAAGTAATACGTATATTTATTATAGTTCTAGCGGTAATAACTGCATAATATGGGTAATAATGCATGTTATATTGAGAATAATATAAGTAATAAGTATAATTATTACAGTTCTGGCGATAATAACTGCATTATATGGGTAATAATGCACGTTATATTGCTAATAGTATAAGTAATAAGTATAATTATTACAGTTCTAGCGATAATACCTCCATTATATGGGTAATAATGCATGTTATATTGATAATGATATAAGTAATAAGTATAATTATTACAGTTCTAGCGATAATAACTGCATAATATGGGTAATAATGCACGTTATATTGCTAATAATATAAGTAATGAGTACAATTATTACACTTCTAGCGATAATAACTGCATTATATGGGTAATAATGCATGTTATATTGATAATATCGGGAGTAATAAGTATAATTATTATAGTTCTAGCGATAATAATAGTAAAATATGGCAAATAGTGCATGTTAAATTGATAATAATAAAAGTAATAAGTATATTTATTACAGTTCTATCGATAATAACTGCATAATATGGGTAATAATGCATGTTATATTGATGATGATAAAAGTAATACGTATATTTATTATAGTTCTAGCGATAATAACTCCATAATATGGGTAATAATGCATGTTATATTAATAATAATATAAGTAATAAGTATAATTATTACAGTTCTAGCGATAATAACTGCATTATATGGGTAATAATGCACGCTATATTGCTAACAATATAAGTAATAAGTACAATTATTACAGTTCTAGCGATAATAACTGCATTATATGGGTAATAATGCATGTTATATTGATAATAACATAAGTAATAAGTATAATTATTACAGTTCTGGCGATAATAACTGCATTATATGGGTAATAATGCACGTTATATTGCTAATAGTATAAGTAATAAGTATAATTATTACAGTTCTAGCGATAATACCTCCATTATATGGGTAATAATGCATGTTATATTGATAATGATATAAGTAATAAGTATAATTATTACAGTTCTAGCGATAATAACTGCATAATATGGGTAATAGTGCACGTTATATTGCTAATAATATAAGTAATGAGTACAATTATTACACTTTTAGCGATAATAACTGCATTTTATGGGTAATAATGCACGTTAAATTGCTAATAATATAAGTAATGAGTACAATTATTACAGTTCTAGCGATAATAACTGCATTATATGGGTAATAATGCATGTTATATTGATAATAACATAAGTAATAAGTATAATTATTACAGTTCTAGCGATAATAACTGCATTATATGGGTAATAATGCATGTTATATTGATAATATCGGGAGTAATAAGTATAATTATTATAGTTCTAGCGATAATAATAGTAAAATATGGCAAATAGTGCATGTTATATTGATAATAATAAAAGTAACAAATATATTTATTACAGTTCTATCGATAATAACTGCATAATATGGGTAATAATGCATGTTATATTGATAATAATCTAAGTATTAAGTATAATTATTACAGTTCTAGCGATAATAACTGCATTATATGGGTAATAATGCACGTTATATTGCTAACAATATAAGTAATAAGTATAATTATTACAGTTCTTGCGATAATAACTGCATTATATGGGTAATAATGCATGTTATATTGATAATATCGGGAGTAATAAGTATAATTATTATAGTTCTAGCGATAATAATAGTAAAATATGGCAAATAGTGCATGTTATATTGATAATAATAAAAGTAATAAGTATATTTATTACAGTTCTATCGATAATAACTGCATAATATGGGTAATAATGCATGTTATATTGATGATAATAAAAGTAATACGTATATTTATTATAGTTCTAGCGGTAATAACTGCATAATATGGGTAATAATGCATGTTATATTGAGAATAATATAAGTAATAAGTATAATTATTACAGTTGTAGCAATAATACCTCCATTATATGGGTAATAATGCACGTTATATTGCTAACAATATAAGTAATAAGTACAATTATTACAGTTCTAGCGATAATAACTGCATTATATGGGTAATAATGCATGTTATATTGATAATGATATAAGTAATAAGTATAATTATTACAGTTCTAGCGATAATAACTGCATAATATGGGTAATAATGCACGTTAAATTGCTAATAATATAAGTAATGAGTACAATTATTACAGTTCTAGCGATAATAACTGCATTATATGGGTAATAATGCATGTTATATTGATAATAATATAAGTAATAAGTATAATTATTACAGTTCTAGCGATAATAACTGCATTATATAGGTAATAATGCATGTTATATTGATAATATCGAGAGTAATAAGTATAATTATTATAGTTCTAGCGATAATAATAGTAAAATATGGCAAATAGTGCATGTTATATTGATAATAATAAAAGTAATAAGTATATTTATTACAGTTCTATCGATAATAACTGCATAATATGGGTAATAATGCATGTTATATTGATGATAATAAAAGTAATACGTATATTTATTATAGTTCTAGCGGTAATAACTGCATAATATGGGTAATAATGCATGTTATATTGAGAATAATATAAGTAATAAGTATAATTATTACAGTTCTGGCGATAATAACTGCATTATATGGGTAATAATGCATGTTACATTGATAATATTGGGAGTAATAAGTATATTTATTATAGTTCTGGCGATCATAACTGCATAATATGGGTAATAATGCATGTTATATTGATAATAATATAAGTAATAAGTATAATTATTACAGTTGTAGCAATAATACCTCCATTATATGGGTAATAATGCACGTTATATTGCTAACAATATAAGTAATAAGTATAATTATTACAGTTCTAGCGATAATAACTGCATTATATGGGTAATAATGCATGTTATATTGATGATAATGAAAGTAATACGTATATTTATTATAGCTCTAGCGATAATAACTGCATAATATGGGGAATAATGCATGTTATATTGATAATAATCTAAGTAAGAAGTATAATTATTACAGTTCTAGCAATAATAACTGCATTATATGGGTAATAATGCACGTTATATTGCTAACAATATAAGTAATAAGTATAATTATTATAGTTCTAGCGATAATAACTGCATTATATGGGTAATAATGCATGTTATATTGAGAACAATATAAGTAATAAGTATAATTATTACAGTTCTGGCGATAATAACTGCATTATATGGGTAATAATGCACGTTATATTGCTAATAGTATAAGTAATAAGTATAATTATTACAGTTCTAGCGATAATACCTCCATTATATGGGTAATAATGCACGTTATATTGCTAATAATATAAGTAATGAGTACAATTATTACAGTTCTAGCGATAATAACTGCATTATATGGGTAATAATGCATGTTATATTGATAATGATATAAGTAATAAGTATAATTATTACAGTTCTAGCGATAATAACTGCATAATATGGGTAATAATGCACGTTAAATTGCTAATAATATAAGTAATGAGTACAATTATTACAGTTCTAGCGATAATAACTGCATTATATGGGTAATAATGCATGTTATATTGATAATAATATAAGTAATAAGTATAATTATTACAGTTCTAGCGATAATAACTGCATTATATAGGTAATAATGCATGTTATATTGATAATATCGAGAGTAATAAGTATAATTATTATAGTTCTAGCGATAATAATAGTAAAATATGGCAAATAGTGCATGTTATATTGATAATAATAAAAGTAATAAGTATATTTATTACAGTTCTATCGATAATAACTGCATAATATGGGTAATAATGCATGTTATATTGATGATAATAAAAGTAATACGTATATTTATTATAGTTCTAGCGGTAATAACTGCATAATATGGGTAATAATGCATGTTATATTGAGAATAATATAAGTAATAAGTATAATTATTACAGTTCTGGCGATAATAACTGCATTATATGGGTAATAATGCACGTTATATTGCTAATAGTATAAGTAATAAGTATAATTATTACAGTTCTAGCGATAATACCTCCATTATATGGGTAATAATGCACGTTATATTGCTAATAATATAAGTAATGAGTACAATTATTACAGTTCTAGCGATAATAACTGCATTATATGGGTAATAATGCATGTTATATTGATAATGATATAAGTAATAAGTATAATTATTACAGTTCTAGCGATAACAACTGCATAATATGGGTAATAATGCACGTTAAATTGCTAATAATATAAGTAATGAGTACAATTATTACAGTTCTAGCGATAATAACTGCATTATATGGGTAATAATGCATGTTATATTGATAATAATATAAGTAATAAGTATAATTATTACAGTTCTAGCGATAATAACTGCATTATATAGGTAATAATGCATGTTATATTGATAATATCGAGAGTAATAAGTATAATTATTATAGTTCTAGCGATAATAATAGTAAAATATGGCAAATAGTGCATGTTATATTGATAATAATAAAAGTAATAAGTATATTTATTACAGTTCTATCGATAATAACTGCATAATATGGGTAATAATGCATGTTATATTGATGATAATAAAAGTAATACGTATATTTATTATAGTTCTAGCGGTAATAACTGCATAATATGGGTAATAATGCATGTTATATTGAGAATAATATAAGTAATAAGTATAATTATTACAGTTCTGGCGATAATAACTGCATTATATGGGTAATAATGCACGTTATATTGCTAATAGTATAAGTAATAAGTATAATTATTACAGTTCTAGCGATAATACCTCCATTATATGGGTAATAATGCATGTTATATTGATAATGATATAAGTAATAAGTATAATTATTACAGTTCTAGCGATAATAACTGCATAATATGGGTAATAGTGCACGTTATATTGCTAATAATATAAGTAATGAGTACAATTATTACACTTTTAGCGATAATAACTGCATTTTATGGGTAATAATGCACGTTAAATTGCTAATAATATAAGTAATGAGTACAATTATTACAGTTCTAGCGATAATAACTGCATTATATGGGTAATAATGCATGTTATATTGATAATAACATAAGTAATAAGTATAATTATTACAGTTCTAGCGATAATAACTGCATTATATGGGTAATAATGCATGTTATATTGATAATATCGGGAGTAATAAGTATAATTATTATAGTTCTAGCGATAATAATAGTAAAATATGGCAAATAGTGCATGTTATATTGATAATAATAAAAGTAACAAATATATTTATTACAGTTCTATCGATAATAACTGCATAATATGGGTAATAATGCATGTTATATTGATAATAATCTAAGTATTAAGTATAATTATTACAGTTCTAGCGATAATAACTGCATTATATGGGTAATAATGCACGTTATATTGCTAACAATATAAGTAATAAGTATAATTATTACAGTTCTTGCGATAATAACTGCATTATATGGGTAATAATGCATGTTATATTGATAATATCGGGAGTAATAAGTATAATTATTATAGTTCTAGCGATAATAATAGTAAAATATGGCAAATAGTGCATGTTATATTGATAATAATAAAAGTAATAAGTATATTTATTACAGTTCTATCGATAATAACTGCATAATATGGGTAATAATGCATGTTATATTGATGATAATAAAAGTAATACGTATATTTATTATAGTTCTAGCGGTAATAACTGCATAATATGGGTAATAATGCATGTTATATTGAGAATAATATAAGTAATAAGTATAATTATTACAGTTCTGGCGATAATAACTGCATTATATGGGTAATAATGCACGTTATATTGCTAATAGTATAAGTAATAAGTATAATTATTACAGTTCTAGCGATAATACCTCCATTATATGGGTAATAATGCATGTTATATTGATAATGATATAAGTAATAAGTATAATTATTACAGTTCTAGCGATAATAACTGCATAATATGGGTAATAATGCACGTTATATTGCTAATAATATAAGTAATGAGTACAATTATTACACTTCTAGCGATAATAACTGCATTATATGGGTAATAATGCATGTTATATTGATAATATCGGGAGTAATAAGTATAATTATTATAGTTCTAGCGATAATAATAGTAAAATATGGCAAATAGTGCATGTTAAATTGATAATAATAAAAGTAATAAGTATATTTATTACAGTTCTATCGATAATAACTGCATAATATGGGTAATAATGCATGTTATATTGATGATGATAAAAGTAATACGTATATTTATTATAGTTCTAGCGATAATAACTCCATAATATGGGTAATAATGCATGTTATATTAATAATAATATAAGTAATAAGTATAATTATTACAGTTCTAGCGATAATAACTGCATTATATGGGTAATAATGCACGCTATATTGCTAACAATATAAGTAATAAGTATAATTATTACAGTTCTAGCGATAATAACTGCATTATATGGGTAATAATGCATGTTACATTGATAATATTGGGAGTAATAAGTATATTTATTATAGTTCTGGCGATCATAACTGCATAATATGGGTAATAATGCATGTTATATTGATAATAATATAAGTAATAAGTATAATTATTACAGTTGTAGCAATAATACCTCCATTATATGGGTAATAATGCACGTTATATTGCTAACAATATAAGTAATAAGTATAATTATTACAGTTCTAGCGATAATAACTGCATTATATGGGTAATAATGCATGTTATATTGATGATAATGAAAGTAATACGTATATTTATTATAGCTCTAGCGATAATAACTGCATAATATGGGGAATAATGCATGTTATATTGATAATAATCTAAGTAAGAAGTATAATTATTACAGTTCTAGCAATAATAACTGCATTATATGGGTAATAATGCACGTTATATTGCTAACAATATAAGTAATAAGTATAATTATTATAGTTCTAGCGATAATAACTGCATTATATGGGTAATAATGCATGTTATATTGAGAACAATATAAGTAATAAGTATAATTATTACAGTTCTGGCGATAATAACTGCATTATATGGGTAATAATGCACGTTATATTGCTAATAGTATAAGTAATAAGTATAATTATTACAGTTCTAGCGATAATACCTCCATTATATGGGTAATAATGCACGTTATATTGCTAATAATATAAGTAATGAGTACAATTATTACAGTTCTAGCGATAATAACTGCATTATATGGGTAATAATGCATGTTATATTGATAATGATATAAGTAATAAGTATAATTATTACAGTTCTAGCGATAATAACTGCATAATATGGGTAATAATGCACGTTAAATTGCTAATAATATAAGTAATGAGTACAATTATTACAGTTCTAGCGATAATAACTGCATTATATGGGTAATAATGCATGTTATATTGATAATAATATAAGTAATAAGTATAATTATTACAGTTCTAGCGATAATAACTGCATTATATAGGTAATAATGCATGTTATATTGATAATATCGAGAGTAATAAGTATAATTATTATAGTTCTAGCGATAATAATAGTAAAATATGGCAAATAGTGCATGTTAAATTGATAATAATAAAAGTAATAAGTATATTTATTACAGTTCTATCGATAATAACTGCATAATATGGGTAATAATGCATGTTATATTGATGATGATAAAAGTAATACGTATATTTATTATAGTTCTAGCGATAATAACTCCATAATATGGGTAATAATGCATGTTATATTAATAATAATATAAGTAATAAGTATAATTATTACAGTTCTAGCGATAATAACTGCATTATATGGGTAATAATGCACGCTATATTGCTAACAATATAAGTAATAAGTATAATTATTACAGTTCTAGCGATAATAACTGCATTATATGGGTAATAATGCATGTTACATTGATAATATTGGGAGTAATAAGTATATTTATTATAGTTCTGGCGATCATAACTGCATAATATGGGTAATAATGCATGTTATATTGATAATAATATAAGTAATAAGTATAATTATTACAGTTGTAGCAATAATACCTCCATTATATGGGTAATAATGCACGTTATATTGCTAACAATATAAGTAATAAGTATAATTATTACAGTTCTAGCGATAATAACTGCATTATATGGGTAATAATGCATGTTATATTGATAATGATATAAGTAATAAGTATAATTATTACAGTTCTAGCGATAACAACTGCATAATATGGGTAATAATGCACGTTAAATTGCTAATAATATAAGTAATGAGTACAATTATTACAGTTCTAGCGATAATAACTGCATTATATGGGTAATAATGCATGTTATATTGATAATAATATAAGTAATAAGTATAATTATTACAGTTCTAGCGATAATAACTGCATTATATAGGTAATAATGCATGTTATATTGATAATATCGAGAGTAATAAGTATAATTATTATAGTTCTAGCGATAATAATAGTAAAATATGGCAAATAGTGCATGTTATATTGATAATAATAAAAGTAATAAGTATATTTATTACAGTTCTATCGATAATAACTGCATAATATGGGTAATAATGCATGTTATATTGATGATAATAAAAGTAATACGTATATTTATTATAGTTCTAGCGGTAATAACTGCATAATATGGGTAATAATGCATGTTATATTGAGAATAATATAAGTAATAAGTATAATTATTACAGTTCTGGCGATAATAACTGCATTATATGGGTAATAATGCACGTTATATTGCTAATAGTATAAGTAATAAGTATAATTATTACAGTTCTAGCGATAATACCTCCATTATATGGGTAATAATGCATGTTATATTGATAATGATATAAGTAATAAGTATAATTATTACAGTTCTAGCGATAATAACTGCATAATATGGGTAATAGTGCACGTTATATTGCTAATAATATAAGTAATGAGTACAATTATTACACTTTTAGCGATAATAACTGCATTTTATGGGTAATAATGCACGTTAAATTGCTAATAATATAAGTAATGAGTACAATTATTACAGTTCTAGCGATAATAACTGCATTATATGGGTAATAATGCATGTTATATTGATAATAACATAAGTAATAAGTATAATTATTACAGTTCTAGCGATAATAACTGCATTATATGGGTAATAATGCATGTTATATTGATAATATCGGGAGTAATAAGTATAATTATTATAGTTCTAGCGATAATAATAGTAAAATATGGCAAATAGTGCATGTTATATTGATAATAATAAAAGTAACAAATATATTTATTACAGTTCTATCGATAATAACTGCATAATATGGGTAATAATGCATGTTATATTGATAATAATCTAAGTATTAAGTATAATTATTACAGTTCTAGCGATAATAACTGCATTATATGGGTAATAATGCACGTTATATTGCTAACAATATAAGTAATAAGTATAATTATTACAGTTCTTGCGATAATAACTGCATTATATGGGTAATAATGCATGTTATATTGATAATATCGGGAGTAATAAGTATAATTATTATAGTTCTAGCGATAATAATAGTAAAATATGGCAAATAGTGCATGTTATATTGATAATAATAAAAGTAATAAGTATATTTATTACAGTTCTATCGATAATAACTGCATAATATGGGTAATAATGCATGTTATATTGATGATAATAAAAGTAATACGTATATTTATTATAGTTCTAGCGGTAATAACTGCATAATATGGGTAATAATGCATGTTATATTGAGAATAATATAAGTAATAAGTATAATTATTACAGTTCTGGCGATAATAACTGCATTATATGGGTAATAATGCACGTTATATTGCTAATAGTATAAGTAATAAGTATAATTATTACAGTTCTAGCGATAATACCTCCATTATATGGGTAATAATGCATGTTATATTGATAATGATATAAGTAATAAGTATAATTATTACAGTTCTAGCGATAATAACTGCATAATATGGGTAATAATGCACGTTATATTGCTAATAATATAAGTAATGAGTACAATTATTACACTTCTAGCGATAATAACTGCATTATATGGGTAATAATGCATGTTATATTGATAATATCGGGAGTAATAAGTATAATTATTATAGTTCTAGCGATAATAATAGTAAAATATGGCAAATAGTGCATGTTAAATTGATAATAATAAAAGTAATAAGTATATTTATTACAGTTCTATCGATAATAACTGCATAATATGGGTAATAATGCATGTTATATTGATGATGATAAAAGTAATACGTATATTTATTATAGTTCTAGCGATAATAACTCCATAATATGGGTAATAATGCATGTTATATTAATAATAATATAAGTAATAAGTATAATTATTACAGTTCTAGCGATAATAACTGCATTATATGGGTAATAATGCACGCTATATTGCTAACAATATAAGTAATAAGTATAATTATTACAGTTCTAGCGATAATAACTGCATTATATGGGTAATAATGCATGTTACATTGATAATATTGGGAGTAATAAGTATATTTATTATAGTTCTGGCGATCATAACTGCATAATATGGGTAATAATGCATGTTATATTGATAATAATATAAGTAATAAGTATAATTATTACAGTTGTAGCAATAATACCTCCATTATATGGGTAATAATGCACGTTATATTGCTAACAATATAAGTAATAAGTATAATTATTACAGTTCTAGCGATAATAACTGCATTATATGGGTAATAATGCATGTTATATTGATGATAATGAAAGTAATACGTATATTTATTATAGCTCTAGCGATAATAACTGCATAATATGGGGAATAATGCATGTTATATTGATAATAATCTAAGTAAGAAGTATAATTATTACAGTTCTAGCAATAATAACTGCATTATATGGGTAATAATGCACGTTATATTGCTAACAATATAAGTAATAAGTATAATTATTATAGTTCTAGCGATAATAACTGCATTATATGGGTAATAATGCATGTTATATTGAGAACAATATAAGTAATAAGTATAATTATTACAGTTCTGGCGATAATAACTGCATTATATGGGTAATAATGCACGTTATATTGCTAATAGTATAAGTAATAAGTATAATTATTACAGTTCTAGCGATAATACCTCCATTATATGGGTAATAATGCACGTTATATTGCTAATAATATAAGTAATGAGTACAATTATTACAGTTCTAGCGATAATAACTGCATTATATGGGTAATAATGCATGTTATATTGATAATGATATAAGTAATAAGTATAATTATTACAGTTCTAGCGATAATAACTGCATAATATGGGTAATAATGCACGTTAAATTGCTAATAATATAAGTAATGAGTACAATTATTACAGTTCTAGCGATAATAACTGCATTATATGGGTAATAATGCATGTTATATTGATAATAATATAAGTAATAAGTATAATTATTACAGTTCTAGCGATAATAACTGCATTATATAGGTAATAATGCATGTTATATTGATAATATCGAGAGTAATAAGTATAATTATTATAGTTCTAGCGATAATAATAGTAAAATATGGCAAATAGTGCATGTTAAATTGATAATAATAAAAGTAATAAGTATATTTATTACAGTTCTATCGATAATAACTGCATAATATGGGTAATAATGCATGTTATATTGATGATGATAAAAGTAATACGTATATTTATTATAGTTCTAGCGATAATAACTCCATAATATGGGTAATAATGCATGTTATATTAATAATAATATAAGTAATAAGTATAATTATTACAGTTCTAGCGATAATAACTGCATTATATGGGTAATAATGCACGCTATATTGCTAACAATATAAGTAATAAGTATAATTATTACAGTTCTAGCGATAATAACTGCATTATATGGGTAATAATGCATGTTACATTGATAATATTGGGAGTAATAAGTATATTTATTATAGTTCTGGCGATCATAACTGCATAATATGGGTAATAATGCATGTTATATTGATAATAATATAAGTAATAAGTATAATTATTACAGTTGTAGCAATAATACCTCCATTATATGGGTAATAATGCACGTTATATTGCTAACAATATAAGTAATAAGTATAATTATTACAGTTCTAGCGATAATAACTGCATTATATGGGTAATAATGCATGTTATATTGATGATAATGAAAGTAATACGTATATTTATTATAGCTCTAGCGATAATAACTGCATAATATGGGGAATAATGCATGTTATATTGACAATAATCTAAGTAAGAAGTATAATTATTACAGTTCTAGCAATAATAACTGCATTATATGGGTAATAATGCACGTTATATTGCTAACAATATAAGTAATAAGTATAATTATTATAGTTCTAGCGATAATAACTGCATTATATGGGTAATAATGCATGTTATATTGAGAACGATATAAGTAATAAGTATAATTATTACAGTTCTGGCGATAATAACTGCATTATATGGGTAATAATGCACGTTATATTGCTAATAGTATAAGTAACAAGTATAATTATTGCAGTTCTAGCGATAATACCTCCATTATATGGGTAATAATGCACGTTATATTGCTAATAATATAAGTAATGAGTACAATTATTACAGTTCTAGCGATAATAACTGCATTATATGGGTAATAATGCATGTTATATTGATAATGATATAAGTAATAAGTATAATTATTACAGTTCTAGCGATAATAACTGCATAATATGGGTAATAATGCACGTTAAATTGCTAATAATATAAGTAATGAGTACAATTATTACAGTTCTAGCGATAATAACTGCATTATATGGGTAATAATGCATGTTATATTGATAATAATATAAGTAATAAGTATAATTATTACAGTTCTAGCGATAATAACTGCATTATATAGGTAATAATGCATGTTATATTGATAATATCGAGAGTAATAAGTATAATTATTATAGTTCTAGCGATAATAATAGTAAAATATGGCAAATAGTGCATGTTATATTGATAATAATAAAAGTAATAAGTATATTTATTACAGTTCTATCGATAATAACTGCACAATATGGGTAATAATGCATGTTATATTGATGATAATAAAAGTAATACGTATATTTATTATAGTTCTAGCGGTAATAACTGCATAATATGGGTAATAATGCATGTTATATTGAGAATAATATAAGTAATAAGTATAATTATTACAGTTCTGGCGATAATAACTGCATTATATGGGTAATAATGCACGTTATATTGCTAATAGTATAAGTAATAAGTATAATTATTACAGTTCTAGCGATAATACCTCCATTATATGGGTAATAATGCATGTTATATTGATAATGATATAAGTAATAAGTATAATTATTACAGTTCTAGCGATAATAACTGCATAATATGGGTAATAATGCACGTTATATTGCTAATAATATAAGTAATGAGTACAATTATTACACTTCTAGCGATAATAACTGCATTATATGGGTAATAATGCATGTTATATTGATAATATCGGGAGTAATAAGTATAATTATTATAGTTCTAGCGATAATAATAGTAAAATATGGCAAATAGTGCATGTTATATTGATAATAATAAAAGTAATAAGTATATTTATTACAGTTCTATCGATAATAACTGCATAATATGGGTAATAATGCATGTTATATTGATGATGATAAAAGTAATACGTATATTTATTATAGTTCTAGCGATAATAACTCCATAATATGGGTAATAATGCATGTTATATTGATAATAATATAAGTAATGAGTACAATTATTACAGTTCTAGCGATAATAACTGCATTATATGGGTAATAATGCATGTTATATTGATAATGATATAAGTAATAAGTATAATTATTACAGTTCTAGCGATAATAACTGCATAATATGGGTAATAATGCACGTTAAATTGCTAATAATATAAGTAATGAGTACAATTATTACAGTTCTAGCGATAATAACTGCATTATATGGGTAATAATGCATGTTATATTGATAATAATATAAGTAATAAGTATAATTATTACAGTTCTAGCGATAATAACTGCATTATATAGGTAATAATGCATGTTATATTGATAATATCGAGAGTAATAAGTATAATTATTATAGTTCTAGCGATAATAATAGTAAAATATGGCAAATAGTGCATGTTAAATTGATAATAATAAAAGTAATAAGTATATTTATTACAGTTCTATCGATAATAACTGCATAATATGGGTAATAATGCATGTTATATTGATGATGATAAAAGTAATACGTATATTTATTATAGTTCTAGCGATAATAACTCCATAATATGGGTAATAATGCATGTTATATTAATAATAATATAAGTAATAAGTATAATTATTACAGTTCTAGCGATAATAACTGCATTATATGGGTAATAATGCACGCTATATTGCTAACAATATAAGTAATAAGTATAATTATTACAGTTCTAGCGATAATAACTGCATTATATGGGTAATAATGCATGTTACATTGATAATATTGGGAGTAATAAGTATATTTATTATAGTTCTGGCGATCATAACTGCATAATATGGGTAATAATGCATGTTATATTGATAATAATATAAGTAATAAGTATAATTATTACAGTTGTAGCAATAATACCTCCATTATATGGGTAATAATGCACGTTATATTGCTAACAATATAAGTAATAAGTATAATTATTACAGTTCTAGCGATAATAACTGCATTATATGGGTAATAATGCATGTTATATTGATGATAATGAAAGTAATACGTATATTTATTATAGCTCTAGCGATAATAACTGCATAATATGGGGAATAATGCATGTTATATTGACAATAATCTAAGTAAGAAGTATAATTATTACAGTTCTAGCAATAATAACTGCATTATATGGGTAATAATGCACGTTATATTGCTAACAATATAAGTAATAAGTATAATTATTATAGTTCTAGCGATAATAACTGCATTATATGGGTAATAATGCATGTTATATTGAGAACGATATAAGTAATAAGTATAATTATTACAGTTCTGGCGATAATAACTGCATTATATGGGTAATAATGCACGTTATATTGCTAATAGTATAAGTAACAAGTATAATTATTGCAGTTCTAGCGATAATACCTCCATTATATGGGTAATAATGCACGTTATATTGCTAATAATATAAGTAATGAGTACAATTATTACAGTTCTAGCGATAATAACTGCATTATATGGGTAATAATGCATGTTATATTGATAATGATATAAGTAATAAGTATAATTATTACAGTTCTAGCGATAATAACTGCATAATATGGGTAATAATGCACGTTAAATTGCTAATAATATAAGTAATGAGTACAATTATTACAGTTCTAGCGATAATAACTGCATTATATGGGTAATAATGCATGTTATATTGATAATAATATAAGTAATAAGTATAATTATTACAGTTCTAGCGATAATAACTGCATTATATAGGTAATAATGCATGTTATATTGATAATATCGAGAGTAATAAGTATAATTATTATAGTTCTAGCGATAATAATAGTAAAATATGGCAAATAGTGCATGTTATATTGATAATAATAAAAGTAATAAGTATATTTATTACAGTTCTATCGATAATAACTGCACAATATGGGTAATAATGCATGTTATA
Organism: Megachile leachella; assembly: GCA_963576845.1. Taxonomy (NCBI): domain Eukaryota; kingdom Metazoa; phylum Arthropoda; class Insecta; order Hymenoptera; family Megachilidae; genus Megachile; species Megachile leachella. Next base: position 621,817 of record CAUYWW010000072.1, read on the forward strand.
TTGATGATAATAAAAGTAATACGTATATTTATTATAGTTCTAGCGGTAATAACTGCATAATATGGGTAATAATGCATGTTATATTGAGAATAATATAAGTAATAAGTATAATTATTACAGTTCTGGCGATAATAACTGCATTATATGGGTAATAATGCACGTTATATTGCTAATAGTATAAGTAATAAGTATAATTATTACAGTTCTAGCGATAATACCTCCATTATATGGGTAATAATGCATGTTATATTGATAATGATATAAGTAATAAGTATAATTATTACAGTTCTAGCGATAATAACTGCATAATATGGGTAATAATGCACGTTATATTGCTAATAATATAAGTAATGAGTACAATTATTACACTTCTAGCGATAATAACTGCATTATATGGGTAATAATGCATGTTATATTGATAATATCGGGAGTAATAAGTATAATTATTATAGTTCTAGCGATAATAATAGTAAAATATGGCAAATAGTGCATGTTATATTGATAATAATAAAAGTAATAAGTATATTTATTACAGTTCTATCGATAATAACTGCATAATATGGGTAATAATGCATGTTATATTGATGATGATAAAAGTAATACGTATATTTATTATAGTTCTAGCGATAATAACTCCATAATATGGGTAATAATGCATGTTATATTGATAATAATATAAGTAATAAGTATAATTATTACAGTTCTAGCGATAATAACTGCATTATATGAGTAATAATGCACGCTATATTGCTAACAATATAAGTAATAAGTATAATTATTACAGTTCTAGCGATAATAACTGCATTATATGGGTAATAATGCATGTTACATTGATAATATTGGGAGTAATAAGTATATTTATTATAGTTCTGGCGATCATAACTGCATAATATGGGTAATAATGCATGTTATATTGATAATAATATAAGTAATAAGTATAATTATTACAGTTGTAGCAATAATACCTCCATTATATGGGTAAAAATGCACGTTATATTGCTAACAATATAAGTAATAAGTATAATTATTACAGTTCTAGCGATAATAACTGCATTATATGGGTAATAATGCATGTTATATTGATGATAATGAAAGTAATACGTATATTTATTATAGCTCTAGCGATAATAACTGCATAATATGGGTAATAATGCATGTTATATTGATAATAATCTAAGTAAGAAGTATAATTATTACAGTTCTAGCAATAATAACTGCATTATATGGGTAATAATGCACGTTATATTGCTAACAATATAAGTAATAAGTATAATTATTATAGTTCTAGCGATAATAACTGCATTATATGGGTAATAATGCATGTTATATTGAGAACAATATAAGTAATAAGTAAAATATTACAGTTCTGGCGATAATAACTGCATTATATGGGTAATAATGCACGTTATATTGCTAATAGTATAAGTAATAAGTATAATTATTACAGTTCTAGCGATAATACCTCCATTATATGGGTAATAATGCACGTTATATTGCTAATAATATAAGTAATGAGTACAATTATTACAGTTCTAGCGATAATAACTGCATTATATGGGTAATAATGCATGTTATATTGATAATGATATAAGTAATAAGTATAATTATTACAGTTCTAGCGATAACAACTGCATAATATGGGTAATAATGCACGTTAAATTGCTAATAATATAAGTAATGAGTACAATTATTACAGTTCTAGCGATAATAACTGCATTATATGGGTAATAATGCATGTTATATTGATAATAATATAAGTAATAAGTATAATTATTACAGTTCTAGCGATAATAACTGCATTATATGGGTAATAATGCATGTTACATTGATAATATCGAGAGTAATAAGTATATTTATTATAGTTCTGGCGATCATAACTGCATAATATGGGTAATAATGCATGTTATATTGATAATAATATAAGTAATAAGTATAATTATTACAGTTGTAGCAATAATACCTCCATTATATGGGTAATAATGCACGTTATATTGCTAACAATATAAGTAATAAGTATAATTATTACAGTTCTAGCGATAATAACTGCATTATATGGGTAATAATGCATGTTATATTGATGATAATGAAAGTAATACGTATATTTATTATAGCTCTAGCGATAATAACTGCATAATATGGGGAATAATGCATGTTATATTGATAATAATCTAAGTAAGAAGTATAATTATTACAGTTCTAGCAATAATAACTGCATTATATGGGTAATAATGCACGTTATATTGCTAACAATATAAGTAATAAGTATAATTATTATAGTTCTAGCGATAATAACTGCATTATATGGGTAATAATGCATGTTATATTGAGAACGATATAAGTAATAAGTATAATTATTACAGTTCTGGCGATAATAACTGCATTATATGGGTAATAATGCACGTTATATTGCTAATAGTATAAGTAATAAGTATAATTATTACAGTTCTAGCGATAATACCTCCATTATATGGGTAATAATGCACGTTATATTGCTAATAATATAAGTAATGAGTACAATTATTACAGTTCTAGCGATAATAACTGCATTATATGGGTAATAATGCATGTTATATTGATAATGATATAAGTAATAAGTATAATTATTACAGTTCTAGCGATAATAACTGCATAATATGGGTAATAATGCACGTTAAATTGCTAATAATATAAGTAATGAGTACAATTATTACAGTTCTAGCGATAATAACTGCATTATATGGGTAATAATGCATGTTATATTGATAATAATATAAGTAATAAGTATAATTATTACAGTTCTAGCGATAATAACTGCATTATATAGGTAATAATGCATGTTATATTGATAATATCGAGAGTAATAAGTATAATTATTATAGTTCTAGCGATAATAATAGTAAAATATGGCAAATAGTGCATGTTATATTGATAATAATAAAAGTAATAAGTATATTTATTACAGTTCTATCGATAATAACTGCACAATATGGGTAATAATGCATGTTATATTGATGATAATAAAAGTAATACGTATATTTATTATAGTTCTAGCGGTAATAACTGCATAATATGGGTAATAATGCATGTTATATTGAGAATAATATAAGTAATAAGTATAATTATTACAGTTCTGGCGATAATAACTGCATTATATGGGTAATAATGCACGTTATATTGCTAATAGTATAAGTAATAAGTATAATTATTACAGTTCTAGCGATAATACCTCCATTATATGGGTAATAATGCATGTTATATTGATAATGATATAAGTAATAAGTATAATTATTACAGTTCTAGCGATAATAACTGCATAATATGGGTAATAATGCACGTTATATTGCTAATAATATAAGTAATGAGTACAATTATTACACTTCTAGCGATAATAACTGCATTATATGGGTAATAATGCATGTTATATTGATAATATCGGGAGTAATAAGTATAATTATTATAGTTCTAGCGATAATAATAGTAAAATATGGCAAATAGTGCATGTTATATTGATAATAATAAAAGTAATAAGTATATTTATTACAGTTCTATCGATAATAACTGCATAATATGGGTAATAATGCATGTTATATTGATGATGATAAAAGTAATACGTATATTTATTATAGTTCTAGCGATAATAACTCCATAATATGGGTAATAATGCATGTTATATTGATAATAATATAAGTAATAAGTATAATTATTACAGTTCTAGCGATAATAACTGCATTATATGAGTAATAATGCACGCTATATTGCTAACAATATAAGTAATAAGTATAATTATTACAGTTCTAGCGATAATAACTGCATTATATGGGTAATAATGCATGTTACATTGATAATATTGGGAGTAATAAGTATATTTATTATAGTTCTGGCGATCATAACTGCATAATATGGGTAATAATGCATGTTATATTGATAATAATATAAGTAATAAGTATAATTATTACAGTTGTAGCAATAATACCTCCATTATATGGGTAAAAATGCACGTTATATTGCTAACAATATAAGTAATAAGTATAATTATTACAGTTCTAGCGATAATAACTGCATTATATGGGTAATAATGCATGTTATATTGATGATAATGAAAGTAATACGTATATTTATTATAGCTCTAGCGATAATAACTGCATAATATGGGTAATAATGCATGTTATATTGATAATAATCTAAGTAAGAAGTATAATTATTACAGTTCTAGCAATAATAACTGCATTATATGGGTAATAATGCACGTTATATTGCTAACAATATAAGTAATAAGTATAATTATTATAGTTCTAGCGATAATAACTGCATTATATGGGTAATAATGCATGTTATATTGAGAACAATATAAGTAATAAGTAAAATATTACAGTTCTGGCGATAATAACTGCATTATATGGGTAATAATGCACGTTATATTGCTAATAGTATAAGTAATAAGTATAATTATTACAGTTCTAGCGATAATACCTCCATTATATGGGTAATAATGCACGTTATATTGCTAATAATATAAGTAATGAGTACAATTATTACAGTTCTAGCGATAATAACTGCATTATATGGGTAATAATGCATGTTATATTGATAATGATATAAGTAATAAGTATAATTATTACAGTTCTAGCGATAACAACTGCATAATATGGGTAATAATGCACGTTAAATTGCTAATAATATAAGTAATGAGTACAATTATTACAGTTCTAGCGATAATAACTGCATTATATGGGTAATAATGCATGTTATATTGATAATAATATAAGTAATAAGTATAATTATTACAGTTCTAGCGATAGTAACTGCATTATATAGGTAATAATGCATGTTATATTGATAATATCGAGAGTAATAAGTATAATTATTATAGTTCTAGCGATAATAATAGTAAAATATGGCAAATAGTGCATGTTATATTGATAATAATAAAAGTAATAAGTATATTTATTACAGTTCTATCGATAATAACTGCATAATATGGGTAATAATGCATGTTATATTGATGATAATAAAAGTAATACGTATATTTATTATAGTTCTAGCGGTAATAACTGCATAATATGGGTAATAATGCATGTTATATTGAGAATAATATAAGTAATAAGTATAATTATTACAGTTCTGGCGATAATAACTGCATTATATGGGTAATAATGCACGTTATATTGCTAATAGTATAAGTAATAAGTATAATTATTACAGTTCTAGCGATAATACCTCCATTATATGGGTAATAATGCATGTTATATTGATAATGATATAAGTAATAAGTATAATTATTACAGTTCTAGCGATAATAACTGCATAATATGGGTAATAATGCACGTTATATTGCTAATAATATAAGTAATGAGTACAATTATTACACTTCTAGCGATAATAACTGCATTTTATGGGTAATAATGCACGTTAAATTGCTAATAATATAAGTAGTGAGTACAATTATTACAGTTCTAGCGATAATAACTGCATTATATGGGTAATAATGCATGTTATATTGATAATAACATAAGTAATAAGTATAATTATTACAGTTCTAGCGATAATAACTGCATTATATGGGTAATAATGCATGTTATATTGATAATATCGGGAGTAATAAGTATAATTATTATAGTTCTAGCGATAATAATAGTAAAATATGGCAAATAGTGCATGTTATATTGATAATAATAAAAGTAACAAATATATTTATTACAGTTCTATCGATAATAACTGCATAATATGGGTAATAATGCATGTTATATTGATAATAATCTAAGTATTAAGTATAATTATTACAGTTCTAGCGATAATAACTGCATTATATGGGTAATAATGCACGTTATATTGCTAACAATATAAGTAATAAGTATAATTATTACAGTTCTTGCGATAATAACTGCATTATATGGGTAATAATGCATGTTATATTGATAATATCGGGAGTAATAAGTATAATTATTATAGTTCTAGCGATAATAATAGTAAAATATGGCAAATAGTGCATGTTATATTGATAATAATAAAAGTAATAAGTATATTTATTACAGTTCTATCGATAATAACTGCATAATATGGGTAATAATGCATGTTATATTGATGATAATAAAAGTAATACGTATATTTATTATAGTTCTAGCGGTAATAACTGCATAATATGGGTAATAATGCATGTTATATTGAGAATAATATAAGTAATAAGTATAATTATTACAGTTCTGGCGATAATAACTGCATTATATGGGTAATAATGCACGTTATATTGCTAATAGTATAAGTAATAAGTATAATTATTACAGTTCTAGCGATAATACCTCCATTATATGGGTAATAATGCATGTTATATTGATAATGATATAAGTAATAAGTATAATTATTACAGTTCTAGCGATAATAACTGCATAATATGGGTAATAATGCACGTTATATTGCTAATAATATAAGTAATGAGTACAATTATTACACTTCTAGCGATAATAACTGCATTATATGGGTAATAATGCATGTTATATTGATAATATCGGGAGTAATAAGTATAATTATTATAGTTCTAGCGATAATAATAGTAAAATATGGCAAATAGTGCATGTTAAATTGATAATAATAAAAGTAATAAGTATATTTATTACAGTTCTATCGATAATAACTGCATAATATGGGTAATAATGCATGTTATATTGATGATGATAAAAGTAATACGTATATTTATTATAGTTCTAGCGATAATAACTCCATAATATGGGTAATAATGCATGTTATATTAATAATAATATAAGTAATAAGTATAATTATTACAGTTCTAGCGATAATAACTGCATTATATGGGTAATAATGCACGCTATATTGCTAACAATATAAGTAATAAGTATAATTATTACAGTTCTAGCGATAATAACTGCATTATATGGGTAATAATGCATGTTACATTGATAATATTGGGAGTAATAAGTATATTTATTATAGTTCTGGCGATCATAACTGCATAATATGGGTAATAATGCATGTTATATTGATAATAATATAAGTAATAAGTATAATTATTACAGTTGTAGCAATAATACCTCCATTATATGGGTAATAATGCACGTTATATTGCTAACAATATAAGTAATAAGTATAATTATTATAGTTCTAGCGATAATAACTGCATTATATGGGTAATAATGCATGTTATATTGAGAACAATATAAGTAATAAGTATAATTATTACAGTTCTGGCGATAATAACTGCATTATATGGGTAATAATGCATGTTATATTGCTAATAGTATAAGTAATAAGTATAATTATTACAGTTCTAGCGATAATACCTCCATTATATGGGTAATAATGCACGTTATATTGCTAATAATATAAGTAATGAGTACAATTATTACAGTTCTAGCGATAATAACTGCATTATATGGGTAATAATGCATGTTATATTGATAATGATATAAGTAATAAGTATAATTATTACAGTTCTAGCGATAATAACTGCATTATATGGGTAATAATGCACGTTAAATTGCTAATAATATAAGTAATGAGTACAATTATTACAGTTCTAGCGATAATAACTGCATTATATGGGTAATAATGCATGTTATATTGATAATAATATAAGTAATAAGTATAATTATTACAGTTCTAGCGATAATAACTGCATTATATAGGTAATAATGCATGTTATATTGATAATATCGAGAGTAATAAGTATAATTATTATAGTTCTAGCGATAATAATAGTAAAATATGGCAAATAGTGCATGTTATATTGATAATAATAAAAGTAATAAGTATATTTATTACAGTTCTATCGATAATAACTGCATAATATGGGTAATAATGCATGTTATATTGATGATAATAAAAGTAATACGTATATTTATTATAGTTCTAGCGGTAATAACTGCATAATATGGGTAATAATGCATGTTATATTGAGAATAATATAAGTAATAAGTATAATTATTACAGTTCTGGCGATAATAACTGCATTATATGGGTAATAATGCACGTTATATTGCTAATAGTATAAGTAATAAGTATAATTATTACAGTTCTAGCGATAATACCTCCATTATATGGGTAATAATGCATGTTATATTGATAATGATATAAGTAATAAGTATAATTATTACAGTTCTAGCGATAATAACTGCATAATATGGGTAATAATGCACGTTATATTGCTAATAATATAAGTAATGAGTACAATTATTACACTTCTAGCGATAATAACTGCATTATATGGGTAATAATGCATGTTATATTGATAATATCGGGAGTAATAAGTATAATTATTATAGTTCTAGCGATAATAATAGTAAAATATGGCAAATAGTGCATGTTATATTGATAATAATAAAAGTAATAAGTATATTTATTACAGTTCTATCGATAATAACTGCATAATATGGGTAATAATGCATGTTATATTGATGATGATAAAAGTAATACGTATATTTATTATAGTTCTAGCGATAATAACTCCATAATATGGGTAATAATGCATGTTATATTGATAATAATATAAGTAATAAGTATAATTATTACAGTTCTAGCGATAATAACTGCATTATATGAGTAATAATGCACGCTATATTGCTAACAATATAAGTAATAAGTATAATTATTACAGTTCTAGCGATAATAACTGCATTATATGGGTAATAATGCATGTTATATTGATGATAATGAAAGTAATACGTATATTTATTATAGCTCTAGCGATAATAACTGCATAATATGGGTAATAATGCATGTTATATTGATAATAATCTAAGTAAGAAGTATAATTATTACAGTTCTAGCAATAATAACTGCATTATATGGGTAATAATGCACGTTATATTGCTAACAATATAAGTAATAAGTATAATTATTATAGTTCTAGCGATAATAACTGCATTATATGGGTAATAATGCATGTTATATTGAGAACAATATAAGTAATAAGTATAATTATTACAGTTCTGGCGATAATAACTGCATTATATGGGTAATAATGCACGTTATATTGCTAATAGTATAAGTAATAAGTATAATTATTACAGTTCTAGCGATAATACCTCCATTATATGGGTAATAATGCACGTTATATTGCTAATAATATAAGTAATGAGTACAATTATTACAGTTCTAGCGATAATAACTGCATTATATGGGTAATAATGCATGTTATATTGATAATGATATAAGTAATAAGTATAATTATTACAGTTCTAGCGATAATAACTGCATAATATGGGTAATAATGCACGTTAAATTGCTAATAATATAAGTAATGAGTACAATTATTACAGTTCTAGCGATAATAACTGCATTATATGGGTAATAATGCATGTTATATTGATAATAATATAAGTAATAAGTATAATTATTACAGTTCTAGCGATAATAACTGCATTATATAGGTAATAATGCATGTTATATTGATAATATCGAGAGTAATAAGTATAATTATTATAGTTCTAGCGATAATAATAGTAAAATATGGCAAATAGTGCATGTTATATTGATAATAATAAAAGTAATAAGTATATTTATTACAGTTCTATCGATAATAACTGCATAATATGGGTAATAATGCATGTTATATTGATGATAATAAAAGTAATACGTATATTTATTATAGTTCTAGCGGTAATAACTGCATAATATGGGTAATAATGCATGTTATATTGAGAATAATATAAGTAATAAGTATAATTATTACAGTTCTGGCGATAATAACTGCATTATATGGGTAATAATGCACGTTATATTGCTAATAGTATAAGTAATAAGTATAATTATTACAGTTCTAGCGATAATACCTCCATTATATGGGTAATAATGCATGTTATATTGATAATGATATAAGTAATAAGTATAATTATTACAGTTCTAGCGATAATAACTGCATAATATGGGTAATAATGCACGTTATATTGCTAATAATATAAGTAATGAGTACAATTATTACACTTCTAGCGATAATAACTGCATTTTATGGGTAATAATGCACGTTAAATTGCTAATAATATAAGTAATGAGTACAATTATTACAGTTCTAGCGATAATAACTGCATTATATGGGTAATAATGCATGTTATATTGATAATAACATAAGTAATAAGTATAATTATTACAGTTCTAGCGATAATAACTGCATTATATGGGTAATAATGCATGTTATATTGATAATATCGGGAGTAATAAGTATAATTATTATAGTTCTAGCGATAATAATAGTAAAATATGGCAAATAGTGCATGTTATATTGATAATAATAAAAGTAATAAGTATATTTATTACAGTTCTATCGATAATAACTGCATAATATGGGTAATAATGCATGTTATATTGATGATAATAAAAGTAATACGTATATTTATTATAGTTCTAGCGGTAATAACTGCATAATATGGGTAATAATGCATGTTATATTGAGAATAATATAAGTAATAAGTATAATTATTACAGTTCTGGCGATAATAACTGCATTATATGGGTAATAATGCACGTTATATTGCTAATAGTATAAGTAATAAGTATAATTATTACAGTTCTAGCGATAATACCTCCATTATATGGGTAATAATGCATGTTATATTGATAATGATATAAGTAATAAGTATAATTATTACAGTTCTAGCGATAATAACTGCATAATATGGGTAATAATGCACGTTATATTGCTAATAATATAAGTAATGAGTACAATTATTACACTTCTAGCGATAATAACTGCATTTTATGGGTAATAATGCACGTTAAATTGCTAATAATATAAGTAATGAGTACAATTATTACAGTTCTAGCGATAATAACTGCATTATACGGGTAATAATGCATGTTATATTGATAATAACATAAGTAATAAGTATAATTATTACAGTTCTAGCGATAATAACTGCATTATATGGGTAATAATGCATGTTATATTGATAATATCGGGAGTAATAAGTATAATTATTATAGTTCTAGCGATAATAATAGTAAAATATGGCAAATAGTGCATGTTATATTGATAATAATAAAAGTAACAAATATATTTATTACAGTTCTATCGATAATAACTGCATAATATGGGTAATAATGCATGTTATATTGATAATAATCTAAGTATTAAGTATAATTATTACAGTTCTAGCGATAATAACTGCATTATATGGGTAATAATGCACGTTATATTGCTAACAATATAAGTAATAAGTATAATTATTACAGTTCTTGCGATAATAACTGCATTATATGGGTAATAATGCATGTTATATTGATAATATCGGGAGTAATAAGTATAATTATTATAGTTCTAGCGATAATAATAGTAAAATATGGCAAATAGTGCATGTTATATTGATAATAATAAAAGTAATAAGTATATTTATTACAGTTCTATCGATAATAACTGCATAATATGGGTAATAATGCATGTTATATTGATGATAATAAAAGTAATACGTATATTTATTATAGTTCTAGCGGTAATAACTGCATAATATGGGTAATAATGCATGTTATATTGAGAATAATATAAGTAATAAGTATAATTATTACAGTTCTGGCGATAATAACTGCATTATATGGGTAATAATGCACGTTATATTGCTAATAGTATAAGTAATAAGTATAATTATTACTGTTCTAGCGATAATACCTCCATTATATGGGTAATAATGCATGTTATATTGATAATGATATAAGTAATAAGTATAATTATTACAGTTCTAGCGATAATAACTGCATAATATGGGTAATAATGCACGTTATATTGCTAATAATATAAGTAATGAGTACAATTATTACACTTCTAGCGATAATAACTGCATTATATGGGTAATAATGCATGTTATATTGATAATATCGGGAGTAATAAGTATAATTATTATAGTTCTAGCGATAATAATAGTAAAATATGGCAAATAGTGCATGTTATATTGATAATAATAAAAGTAATAAGTATATTTATTACAGTTCTATCGATAATAACTGCATAATATGGGTAATAATGCATGTTATATTGATGATGATAAAAGTAATACGTATATTTATTATAGTTCTAGCGGTAATAACTGCATAATATGGGTAATAATGCATGTTATATTGAGAATAATATAAGTAATAAGTATAATTATTACAGTTCTGGCGATAATAACTGCATTATATGGGTAATAATGCACGTTATATTGCTAATAGTATAAGTAATAAGTATAATTATTACTGTTCTAGCGATAATACCTCCATTATATGGGTAATAATGCATGTTATATTGATAATGATATAAGTAATAAGTATAATTATTACAGTTCTAGCGATAATAACTGCATAATATGGGTAATAATGCACGTTATATTGCTAATAATATAAGTAATGAGTACAATTATTACACTTCTAGCGATAATAACTGCATTATATGGGTAATAATGCATGTTATATTGATAATATCGGGAGTAATAAGTATAATTATTATAGTTCTAGCGATAATAATAGTAAAATATGGCAAATAGTGCATGTTATATTGATAATAATAAAAGTAATAAGTATATTTATTACAGTTCTATCGATAATAACTGCATAATATGGGTAATAATGCATGTTATATTGATGATGATAAAAGTAATACGTATATTTATTATAGTTCTAGCGATAATAACTCCATAATATGGGTAATAATGCATGTTATATTGATAATAATATAAGTAATAAGTATAATTATTACAGTTCTAGCGATAATAACTGCATTATATGGGTAATAATGCACGCTATATTGCTAACAATATAAGTAATAAGTATAATTATTACAGTTCTAGCGATAATAACTGCATTATATGGGTAATAATGCATGTTACATTGATAATATTGGGAGTAATAAGTATATTTATTATAGTTCTGGCGATCATAACTGCATAATATGGGTAATAATGCATGTTATATTGATAATAATATAAGTAATAAGTATAATTATTACAGTTGTAGCAATAATACCTCCATTATATGGGTAATAATGCACGTTATATTGCTAACAATATAAGTAATAAGTATAATTATTACAGTTCTAGCGATAATAACTGCATTATATGGGTAATAATGCATGTTATATTGATGATAATGAAACTAATACGTATATTTATTATAGCTCTAGCGATAATAACTGCATAATATGGGTAATAATGCATGTTATATTGATAATAATCTAAGTAAGAAGTATAATTATTACAGTTCTAGCAATAATAACTGCATTATATGGGTAATAATGAACGTTATATTGCTAACAATATAAGTAATAAGTATAATTATTATAGTTCTAGCGATAATAACTGCATTATATGGGTAATAATGCATGTTATATTGAGAACAATATAAGTAATAAGTATAATTATTACAGTTCTGGCGATAATAACTGCATTATATGGGTAATAATGCACGTTATATTGCTAATAGTATAAGTAATAAGTATAATTATTACAGTTCTAGCGATAATACCTCCATTATATGGGTAATAATGCACGTTATATTGCTAATAATATAAGTAATGAGTACAATTATTACAGTTCTAGCGATAATAACTGCATTATATGGGTAATAATGCATGTTATATTGATAATGATATAAGTAATAAGTATAATTATTACAGTTCTAGCGATAATAACTGCATAATATGGGTAATAATGCACGTTAAATTGCTAATAATATAAGTAATGAGTACAATTATTACAGTTCTAGCGATAATAACTGCATTATATGGGTAATAATGCATGTTATATTGATAATAATATAAGTAATAAGTATAATTATTACAGTTCTAGCGATAATAACTGCATTATATAGGTAATAATGCATGTTATATTGATAATATCGGGAGTAATAAGTATAATTATTATAGTTCTAGCGATAATAATAGTAAAATATGGCAAATAGTGCATGTTATATTGATAATAATAAAAGTAATAAGTATATTTATTACAGTTCTATCGATAATAACTGCATAATATGGGTAATAATGCATGTTATATTGATGATAATAAAAGTAATACGTATATTTATTATAGTTCTAGCGGTAATAACTGCATAATATGGGTAATAATGCATGTTATATTGAGAATAATATAAGTAATAAGTATAATTATTACAGTTCTGGCGATAATAACTGCATTATATGGGTAATAATGCACGTTATATTGCTAATAGTATAAGTAATAAGTATAATTATTACAGTTCTAGCGATAATACCTCCATTATATGGGTAATAATGCATGTTATATTGATAATGATATAAGTAATAAGTATAATTATTACAGTTCTAGCGATAATAACTGCATAATATGGGTAATAATGCACGTTATATTGCTAATAATATAAGTAATGAGTACAATTATTACACTTCTAGCGATAATAACTGCATTATATGGGTAATAATGCATGTTATATTGATAATATCGGGAGTAATAAGTATAATTATTATAGTTCTAGCGATAATAATAGTAAAATATGGCAAATAGTGCATGTTATATTGATAATAATAAAAGTAATAAGTATATTTATTACAGTTCTATCGATAATAACTGCATAATATGGGTAATAATGCATGTTATATTGATGATGATAAAAGTAATACGTATATTTATTATAGTTCTAGCGATAATAACTCCATAATATGGGTAATAATGCATGTTATATTGATAATAATATAAGTAATAAGTATAATTATTACAGTTCTAGCGATAATAACTGCATTATATGGGTAATAATGCACGCTATATTGCTAACAATATAAGTAATAAGTATAATTATTACAGTTCTAGCGATAATAACTGCATTATATGGGTAATAATGCATGTTACATTGATAATATTGGAAGTAATAAGTATATTTATTATAGTTCTGGCGATCATAACTGCATAATATGGGTAATAATGCATGTTATATTGATAATAATATAAGTAATAAGTATAATTATTACAGTTGTAGCAATAATACCTCCATTATATGGGTAATAATGCACGTTATATTGCTAACAATATAAGTAATAAGTATAATTATTACAGTTCTAGCGATAATAACTGCATTATATGGGTAATAATGCATGTTATATTGCTAATAGTATAAGTAATAAGTATAATTATTACAGTTCTAGCGATAATACCTCCATTATATGGGTAATAATGCATGTTATATTGATAATGATATAAGTAATAAGTATAATTATTACAGTTCTAGCGATAATAACTGCATAATATGGGTAATAATGCACGTTATATTGCTAACAATATAAGTAATAAGTATAATTATTACAGTTCTAGCGATAATAACTGCATTATATGGGTAATAATGCATGTTATATTGATAATATCGGGAGTAATAAGTATAATTATTATAGTTCTAGCGATAATAATAGTAAAATATGGCAAATAGTGCATGTTATATTGATAATAATAAAAGTAATAAGTATATTTATTACAGTTCTATCGATAATAACTGCATAATATGGGTAATAATGCATGTTATATTGAGAATAATATAAGTAATAAGTATAATTATTACAGTTCTGGCGATAATAACTGCAATATATGGCTAATAATGCACGTTATATTGCTAATAGTATAAGTAATAAGTACAATTACTACAGTTCTAGCGATAATAACTGCATTATATGGGTAATAATGCATGTTATATTGATAATAATATAAGTAATAAGTATAATTATTACAGTTCTAGCGATAATAACTGCATTATATAGGTAATAATGCATGTTATATTGATAATATCGGGAGTAATAAGTATAATTATTATAGTTCTAGCGATAATAATAGTAAAATATGGCAAATAGTGCATGTTATATTGATAATAATAAAAGTAATAAGTATATTTATTACAGTTCTATCGATAATAACTGCATAATATGGGTAATAATGCATGTTATATTGATGATAATAATAGTAATACGTATATTTATTATAGTTCTAGCGGTAATAACTGCATAATATGGGTAATAATGCATGTTATATTGATGATAATAATAGTAATACGTATATTTATTATAGTTCTAGCGGTAATAACTGCATAATATGGGTAATAATGCATGTTATATTGATAATAACATAAGTAATAAGTATAATTATTACAGTTCTAGCGATACTAACTGCATTATATGGGTAATAATGCATGTTATATTGATAATATCGGGAGTAATAAGTATAATTATTATAGTTCTAGCGATAATAATAGTAAAATATGGCAAATAGTGCATGTTATATTGATAATAATAAAAGTAACAAATATATTTATTACAGTTCTATCGATAATAACTGCATAATATGGGTAATAATGCATGTTATATTGATAATAATCTAAGTATTAAGTATAATTATTACAGTTCTAGCGATAATAACTGCATTATATGGGTAATAATGCACGTTATATTGCTAACAATATAAGTAATAAGTATAATTATTACAGTTCTAGCGATAATAACTGCATTATATGGGTAATAATGCATGTTATATTGATAATATCGGGAGTAATAAGTATAATTATTATAGTTCTAGCGATAATAATAGTAAAATATGGCAAATAGTGCATGTTATATTGATAATAATAAAAGTAATAAGTATATTTATTACAGTTCTATCGATAATAACTGCATAATATGGGTAATAATGCATGTTATATTGATGATAATAAAAGTAATACGTATATTTATTATAGTTCTAGCGGTAATAACTGCATAATATGGGTAATAATGCATGTTATATTGAGAATAATATAAGTAATAAGTATAATTATTACAGTTCTGGCGATAATAACTGCATTATATGGGTAATAATGCACGTTATATTGCTAATAGTATAAGTAATAAGTATAATTATTACAGTTCTAGCGATAATACCTCCATTATATGGGTAATAATGCATGTTATATTGATAATGATATAAGTAATAAGTATAATTATTACAGTTCTAGCGATAATAACTGCATAATATGGGTAATAATGCACGTTATATTGCTAATAATATAAGTAATGAGTACAATTATTACACTTCTAGCGATAATAACTGCATTATATGGGTAATAATGCATGTTATATTGATAATATCGGGAGTAATAAGTATAATTATTATAGTTCTAGCGATAATAATAGTAAAATATGGCAAATAGTGCATGTTATATTGATAATAATAAAAGTAATAAGTATATTTATTACAGTTCTATCGATAATAACTGCATAATATGGGTAATAATGCATGTTATATTGATGATGATAAAAGTAATACGTATATTTATTATAGTTCTAGCGATAATAACTCCATAATATGGGTAATAATGCATGTTATATTGATAATAATATAAGTAATAAGTATAATTATTACAGTTCTAGCGATAATAACTGCATTATATGGGTAATAATGCACGCTATATTGCTAACAATATAAGTAATAAGTATAATTATAACAGTTCTAGCGATAATAACTGCATTATATGGGTAATAATGCATGTTACATTGATAATATTGGGAGTAATAAGTATATTTATTATAGTTCTGGCGATCATAACTGCATAATATGGGTAATAATGCATGTTATATTGATGATAATAAAAGTAATACGTATATTTATTATAGTTCTAGCGATAATAACTGCATAATATGGGTAATAATGCATGTTATATTGATAATAATCTAAGTAATAAGTATAATTATTACAGTTCTAGCGATAATAACTGCATTATATGGGTAATAATGCACGTTATATTGCTAACAATATAAGTAATAAGTATAATTATTACAGTTCTAGCGATAATAACTGCATTATATGGGTAATAATGCATGTTATATTGATAATATCGGGAGTAATAAGTATAATTATTATAGTTCTAGCGATAATAATAGTAAAATATGGCAAATAGTGCATGTTATATTGATAATAATAAAAGTAATAAGTATATTTATTACAGTTCTATCGATAATAACTGCATAATATGGGTAATAATGCATGTTATATTGAGAATAATATAAGTAATAAGTATAATTATTACAGTTCTGGCGATAATAACTGCAATATATGGCTAATAATGCACGTTATATTGCTAATAGTATAAGTAATAAGTACAATTACTACAGTTCTAGCGATAATAACTGCATTATATGGGTAATAATGCATGTTATATTGATAATAATATAAGTAATAAGTATAATTATTACAGTTCTAGCGATAATAACTGCATTATATAGGTAATAATGCATGTTATATTGATAATATCGGGAGTAATAAGTATAATTATTATAGTTCTAGCGATAATAATAGTAAAATATGGCAAATAGTGCATGTTATATTGATAATAATAAAAGTAATAAGTATATTTATTACAGTTCTATCGATAATAACTGCATAATATGGGTAATAATGCATGTTATATTGATGATAATAATAGTAATACGTATATTTATTATAGTTCTAGCGGTAATAACTGCATAATATGGGTAATAATGCATGTTATATTGATGATAATAATAGTAATACGTATATTTATTATAGTTCTAGCGGTAATAACTGCATAATATGGGTAATAATGCATGTTATATTGATAATAACATAAGTAATAAGTATAATTATTACAGTTCTAGCGATACTAACTGCATTATATGGGTAATAATGCATGTTATATTGATAATATCGGGAGTAATAAGTATAATTATTATAGTTCTAGCGATAATAATAGTAAAATATGGCAAATAGTGCATGTTATATTGATAATAATAAAAGTAACAAATATATTTATTACAGTTCTATCGATAATAACTGCATAATATGGGTAATAATGCATGTTATATTGATAATAATCTAAGTATTAAGTATAATTATTACAGTTCTAGCGATAATAACTGCATTATATGGGTAATAATGCACGTTATATTGCTAACAATATAAGTAATAAGTATAATTATTACAGTTCTAGCGATAATAACTGCATTATATGGGTAATAATGCATGTTATATTGATAATATCGGGAGTAATAAGTATAATTATTATAGTTCTAGCGATAATAATAGTAAAATATGGCAAATAGTGCATGTTATATTGATAATAATAAAAGTAATAAGTATATTTATTACAGTTCTATCGATAATAACTGCATAATATGGGTAATAATGCATGTTATATTGATGATAATAAAAGTAATACGTATATTTATTATAGTTCTAGCGGTAATAACTGCATAATATGGGTAATAATGCATGTTATATTGAGAATAATATAAGTAATAAGTATAATTATTACAGTTCTGGCGATAATAACTGCATTATATGGGTAATAATGCACGTTATATTGCTAATAGTATAAGTAATAAGTATAATTATTACAGTTCTAGCGATAATACCTCCATTATATGGGTAATAATGCATGTTATATTGATAATGATATAAGTAATAAGTATAATTATTACAGTTCTAGCGATAATAACTGCATAATATGGGTAATAATGCACGTTATATTGCTAATAATATAAGTAATGAGTACAATTATTACACTTCTAGCGATAATAACTGCATTATATGGGTAATAATGCATGTTATATTGATAATATCGGGAGTAATAAGTATAATTATTATAGTTCTAGCGATAATAATAGTAAAATATGGCAAATAGTGCATGTTATATTGATAATAATAAAAGTAATAAGTATATTTATTACAGTTCTATCGATAATAACTGCATAATATGGGTAATAATGCATGTTATATTGATGATAATAAAAGTAATACGTATATTTATTATAGTTCTAGCGATAATAACTGCATAATATGGGTAATAATGCATGTTATATTGATAATAATATAAGTAATAAGTATAATTATTACAGTTCTAGCGATAATAACTGCATTATATGGGTAATAATGCACGTTATATTGCTAATAATATAAGTAATGAGTACAATTATTACAGTTCTAGCGATAATAACTGCATTATATGGGTAATAATGCATGTTATATTGATAATAACATAAGTAATAAGTATAATTATTACAGTTCTAGCGATAATAACTGCATTATATGGCTAATAATGCATGTTATATTGATAATATCGGGAGTTATAAGTATAATTCTTATAGTTCTAGCGATAATAATAGTAAAATATGGCAAATAGTGCATGTTATTTTGATAATAATAAAAGTAATAAATATATTTATTACAGTTCTATCGATAATAACTGCATAATATGGGTAATAATGCATGTTATATTGATGATAATAAAAGTAATACGTATATTTATTATAGTTCTAGCGATAATAACTGCATAACATGGGTAATAATGCATGTTATATTGATAATATCGGGAGTAATAAGTATAATTATTATAGTTCTAGCGATAATAATAGTAAAATATGGCAAATAGTGCATGTTATATTGATAATAATAAAAGTAATAAGTATATTTATTACAGTTCTATCGATAATAACTGCATAATATGGGTAATAATGCATGTTATATTGATGATAATAAAAGTAATACGTATATTTATTATAGTTCTAGCGATAATAACTGCATAATATGGGTAATAAGGCATGTTATATTGATAATAATATAAGTAATAAGTATAATTATTACAGTTCTAGCGATAATAACTGCATTATATGGGTAATAATGCACGTTACATTGCTAATAATATAAGTAATGAGTACAATTATTACAGTTCTAGCGATAATAACTGCATTATATGGGTAATAATGCATGTTATATTGATAATAACATAAGTAATAAGTATAATTATTACAGTTCTAGCGATAATAACTGCATTATATGGCTAATAATGCATGTTATATTGATAATACCGGGAGTAATAAGTATAATTATTATAGTTCTAGCGATAATAATAGTAAAATATGGCAAATAGTGCATGTTATATTGATAATAATAAAAGTAATAAGTATATTTATTACAGTTCTATCGATAATAACTGCATAATATGGGTAATAATGCATGTTATATTGATGATAATAAAAGTAATACGTATATTTATTATAGTTCTAGCGATAATAACTGCATAATATGGGTAATAATGCATGTTATATTGATAATAATATAAGTAATAAGTATAATTATTACAGTTCTAGCGATAATAACTGCATTATATGGGTAATAATGCACGCTATATTGCTAACAATATAAGTAATAAGTATAATTATTACAGTTCTAGCGATAATAACTGCATTATATGGGTAATAATGCATGTTACATTGATAATATTGGGAGTAATAAGTATATTTATTATAGTTCTGGCGATCATAACTGCATAATATGGGTAATAATGCATGTTATATTGATAATGATATAAGTAATAAGTATACTTATTACAGTTGTAGCAATAATACCTCCATTATATGGGTAATAATGCACGTTATATTGCTAACAATATAAGTAATAAGTATAATTATTACAGTTCTAGCGATAATAACTGCATTATATGGGTAATAATGCATGTTATATTGATGATAATGAAAGTAATACGTATATTTATTATAGCTCTAGCGATAATAACTGCATAATATGGGTAATAATGCATGTTATATTGATAATAATCTAAGTAAGAAGTATAATTATTACAGTTCTAGCAATAATAACTGCATTATATGGGTAATAATGCACGTTATATTGCTAACAATATAAGTAATAAGTATAATTATTATAGTTCTAGCGATAATAACTGCATTATATGGGTAATAATGCATGTTATATTGAGTATAATATAAGTAATAAGTATAATTATTACAGTTCTGGCGATAATAACTGCATTATATGGGTAATAATGCACGTTATATTGCTAATAGTATAAGTAATAAGTATAATTATTACAGTTCTAGCGATAATAACTGCATTATATGGGTAATAATGCATGTTGTATTGATAATAACATAAGTAATAAGTATAATTATTACAGTTCTAGCGATACTAACTGCATTATATGGGTAATAATGCATGTTATATTGATAATATCGGGAGTAATAAGTATAATTATTATAGTTCTAGCGATAATAATAGTAAAATATGGCAAATAGTGCATGTTATATTGATAATAATAAAAGTAACAAATATATTTATTACAGTTCTATCGATAATAACTGCATAATATGGGTAATAATGCATGATATATTGATAATAATCTAAGTATTAAGTATAATTATTACAGTTCTAGCGATAATAACTGCATTATATGGGTAATAATGCACGTTATATTGCTAACAATATAAGTAATAAGTATAATTATTACAGTTCTAGCGATAATAACTGCATTATATGGGTAATAATGCATGTTATATTGATAATATCGGGAGTAATAAGTATAATTATTATAGTTCTAGCGATAATAATAGTAAAATATGGCAAATAGTGCATGTTATATTGATAATAATAAAAGTAATAAGTATATTTATTACAGTTCTATCGATAATAACTGCATAATATGGGTAATAATGCATGTTATATTGATGATAATAAAAGTAATACGTATATTTATTATAGTTCTAGCGGTAATAACTGCATAATATGGGTAATAATGCATGTTATATTGAGAATAATATAAGTAATAAGTATAATTATTACAGTTCTGGCGATAATAACTGCATTATATGGGTAATAATGCACGTTATATTGCTAATAGTATAAGTAATAAGTATAATTATTACAGTTCTAGCGATAATACCTCCATTATATGGGTAATAATGCATGTTATATTGATAATGATATAAGTAATAAGTATAATTATTACAGTTCTAGCGATAATAACTGCATAATATGGGTAATAATGCACGTTATATTGCTAATAATATAAGTAATGAGTACAATTATTACACTTCTAGCGATAATAACTGCATTATATGGGTAATAATGCATGTTATATTGATAATATCGGGAGTAATAAGTATAATTATTATAGTTCTAGCGATAATAATAGTAAAATATGGCAAATAGTGCATGTTATATTGATAATAATAAAAGTAATAAGTATATTTATTACAGTTCTATCGATAATAACTGCATAATATGGGTAATAATGCATGTTATATTGATGATAATAAAAGTAATACGTATATTTATTATAGTTCTAGCGATAATAACTGCATAATATGGGTAATAATGCATGTTATATTGATAATAATATAAGTAATAAGTATAATTATTACAGTTCTAGCGATAATAACTGCATTATATGGGTAATAATGCACGTTATATTGCTAATAATATAAGTAATGAGTACAATTATTACAGTTCTAGCGATAATAACTGCATTATATGGGTAATAATGCATGTTATATTGATAATAACATAAGTAATAAGTATAATTATTACAGTTCTAGCGATAATAACTGCATTATATGGCTAATAATGCATGTTATATTGATAATATCGGGAGTTATAAGTATAATTCTTATAGTTCTAGCGATAATAATAGTAAAATATGGCAAATAGTGCATGTTATTTTGATAATAATAAAAGTAATAAATATATTTATTACAGTTCTATCGATAATAACTGCATAATATGGGTAATAATGCATGTTATATTGATGATAATAAAAGTAATACGTATATTTATTATAGTTCTAGCGATAATAACTGCATAACATGGGTAATAATGCATGTTATATTGATAATATCGGGAGTAATAAGTATAATTATTATAGTTCTAGCGATAATAATAGTAAAATATGGCAAATAGTGCATGTTATATTGATAATAATAAAAGTAATAAGTATATTTATTACAGTTCTATCGATAATAACTGCATAATATGGGTAATAATGCATGTTATATTGATGATAATAAAAGTAATACGTATATTTATTATAGTTCTAGCGATAATAACTGCATAATATGGGTAATAAGGCATGTTATATTGATAATAATATAAGTAATAAGTATAATTATTACAGTTCTAGCGATAATAACTGCATTATATGGGTAATAATGCACGTTACATTGCTAATAATATAAGTAATGAGTACAATTATTACAGTTCTAGCGATAATAACTGCATTATATGGGTAATAATGCATGTTATATTGATAATAACATAAGTAATAAGTATAATTATTACAGTTCTAGCGATAATAACTGCATTATATGGCTAATAATGCATGTTATATTGATAATACCGGGAGTAATAAGTATAATTATTATAGTTCTAGCGATAATAATAGTAAAATATGGCAAATAGTGCATGTTATATTGATAATAATAAAAGTAATAAGTATATTTATTACAGTTCTATCGATAATAACTGCATAATATGGGTAATAATGCATGTTATATTGATGATAATAAAAGTAATACGTATATTTATTATAGTTCTAGCGATAATAACTGCATAATATGGGTAATAATGCATGTTATATTGATAATAATATAAGTAATAAGTATAATTATTACAGTTCTAGCGATAATAACTGCATTATATGGGTAATAATGCACGCTATATTGCTAACAATATAAGTAATAAGTATAATTATTACAGTTCTAGCGATAATAACTGCATTATATGGGTAATAATGCATGTTACATTGATAATATTGGGAGTAATAAGTATATTTATTATAGTTCTGGCGATCATAACTGCATAATATGGGTAATAATGCATGTTATATTGATAATGATATAAGTAATAAGTATACTTATTACAGTTGTAGCAATAATACCTCCATTATATGGGTAATAATGCACGTTATATTGCTAACAATATAAGTAATAAGTATAATTATTACAGTTCTAGCGATAATAACTGCATTATATGGGTAATAATGCATGTTATATTGATGATAATGAAAGTAATACGTATATTTATTATAGCTCTAGCGATAATAACTGCATAATATGGGTAATAATGCATGTTATATTGATAATAATCTAAGTAATAAGTATAATTATTACAGTTCTAGCGATAATACCTCCATTATATGGGTAATAATGCATGTTATATTGATAATGGTATAAGTAATAAGTATAATTATTACAGTTCTAGCGATAATAACTGCATAATATGGGTAATAATGCACGTTATATTGCTAATAATATAAGTAATGAGTGCAATTATTACAGTTCTAGCGATAATAACTGCATAATATGGGTAATAATGCATGTTATATTGATAATAATATAAGTAATAAGTATAATTATTACAGTTCTAGCGATAATAACTGCATTATATGGGTAATAATGCACGTTATATTGCTAACAATATAAGTAATAAGTATAATTATTACAGTTCTAGCGATAATAATAGTAAAATATGGCTAATAGTGCATGATATATTGATAATAGTAAAAGTAATAAGTATATTTATTACAGTTCTATCGATAATAACTGCATAATATGGGTAATAATGCATGTTATATTGATGATAATATAAGTAATAAGTATAATTATTACAGTTCTGGCGATAATAACTGCATTATATGGGTAATAATGCACGTTATATTGCTAATAGTATAAGTAATAAGTATAATTATAACAGTTCTAGCGATAATAACTGCATTACATGGGTAATAATGCATGTTATGTTGATAATAACATAAGTAATAAGTATAATTATTACAGTTCTAGCGATAATAACTGCATTATATGGGTAATAATGCATGTTATATTGATAATATCGGGAGTAATAAGTATAATTATTACAGTTCTGGCGATAATAACTGCATTATATGGGTAATAATGCACGTTATATTGCTAATAGTATAAGTAATAAGTATAATTATAACAGTTCTAGCGATAATACCTCCATTATATGGGTAATAATGCATGTTATATTGATAATGATATAAGTAATAAGTATAATTATTACAGTTCTACCGATAATAACTGCATAATATGGGTAATAATGCACGTTATATTGCTAATAATATAAGTAATGAGTACAATTATTACAGTTCTAGCGATAATAACTGCATTATATGGGTAATAATGCATGTTATGTTGATAATAACATAAGTAATAAGTATAATTATTACAGTTCTAGCGATAATAACTGCATAATATGGGTAATAATGCATGTTATATTAATAACAATATAAGTAATAAGTACAATTATTACAGTTCTAGCGATAATAACTGCATTATATGGGTAATAATGCACGTTATATTGCTAACAATATAAGTAATAAGTATAATTATTACAGTTCTAGCGATAATAACTGCATTATATGGGTAAAAATGCATGTTATATTGATAATATTGGGAGTAATAAGTATATTTATTATGGTTCTAGAGATAATAACTGCATAATATGGGTAATAATGCATGTTATATTGATAATAATATAAGTAATAAGTATAATTATTACAGTTCTAACGATAATACCTCCATTATATGGGTAATAATGCATGTTATATTGATGATAATGAAAGTAATACGTATATTTATTATAGTTCTAGCGATAATAACTGCATAATATGGGTAATAATGCATGTTATATTGAGAATAATATAAGTAATAAGTATAATTATTACAGTTCTGGCGATAATAACTGCATTATGTGGGTAATAATGCACGTTATATTGCTAATAGTATAAGTAATAAGTATAATTATTACAGTTCTTGCGATAATACCTCCATTATATGGGTAATAATGCATGTTATATTGATAATAATATAAGTAATAAGTATAATTATTACAGTTCTAGCGATAATAACTGCATTATATGGGTAATAATGCATGTTATATTGATAATATCGGGAGTAATAAGTATAATTATTATAGTTCTAGCGATAATAATAGTAAAATATGGCAAATAGTGCATGTTATATTGATAATAATAAAAGTAATAAGTATATTTATTACAGTTCTATCGATAATAACTGCATAATATGGGTAATAATGCATGTTATGTTGATGATAATGAAAGTAATACGTATGTTTATTATAGTTCTAGCGATAATAACTGCATAATATGGGTAATAATGCATGTTATATTGAGAATAATATAAGTAATAAGTATAATTATTACAGTTCTGGCGATAATAACTGCATTATATGGTAATAAGTATAATTATTACAGTTCTAGCGATAATACCTCCATTATATGGGTAATAATGCATGTTATATTGATAATGATATAAGTAATAAGTATAATTATTACAGTTCTAGCGATAATAACTGCATAATATGGGTAATAATGCACGTTATATTGCTAATAATATCAGTAATGAGTGCAATTATTACAGTTCTAGCGATAATAACTGCATAATATGGGTAATAATGCATGTTATATTGATAATAATATAAGTAATAAGTATAATTATTACAGTTCTAGCGATAATAACTGCATTATATGGGTAATAATGCACGTTATATTGCTAACAATATAAGTAATAAGTATAATTATTACAGTTCTAGCGATAATAATAGTAAAATATGGCTAATAGTGCATGATATATTGATAATAGTAAAAGTAATAAGTATATTTATTACAGTTCTATCGATAATAACTGCATAATATGGGTAATAATGCATGTTATATTGATGATAATGAAAGTAGTAAGTATATTTATTACAGTTCTAGCGATAATAACTGCATTATATGCGTAATAATGCACGTTATATTGCTAATAGTATAAGTAATAAGTATAATTATTACAGGTCTAGCGATAATACCTGCATTATATGGGTAATAATGCAGGTTATATTGATAATGATATAAGTAATAAGTATAATTATTACAGTTCTAGCGATAATAACTGCATAATATGGGTAATAATGCATGTTATGTTGATAATAATATAAGTAATATGTATAATTATTACAGTTCTAGCGATAATAACTGCATTATATGGGTAATAATGCATGTTATATTGAGAATAATATAAGTAATAAGTATAATTATTACAGTTCTGGCGATAATAACTGCATTATATGGGTAAAAATGCACGTTATATTGCTAATAGTATAAGTAATAAGTATAATTATTACAGTTCTAGCGATAATAACTGCATAATATGGGTAATAATGCACGTTATTTTGCTAATAATATAAGTAATGAGTGCAATTATTACAGTTCTAGCGATAATAACTGCATAATATGGGTAATAATGCATGTTATATTGATAATAATATAAGTAATAAGTATAATTATTACAGTTCTAGCGATAATAACTGCATTATATGGGTAATAATGCATGTTATATTGATAATATCGGGAGTAATAAGTATAATTATTATAGTTCTAGCGATAATAATAGTAAAATATGGCAAATAGTGCATGTTATATTGATAATAATAAAAGTAATAAGTATATTTATTACAGTTCTATCGATAATAACTGCATAATATGGGTAATAATGCACGTTATATTGCTAATAATATAAGTAATAAGTATAATTATTACAGTTCTAGCGATAATAACTGCATTATATGGGCAATAATGCACGTTATATTCCTAACCGTATAAGTAATAAGTATAATTATTACAGTTCTAGCGATAATACCTCCATTATATGGGTAATAATGCATGTTATATTTATAATGATATAAGTAATAAGTATAATTATTACAGTTCTGGCGATAATAACTGCATTATATGGGTAATAATGCACGTTATATTGCTAATAGTATAAGTAATAAGTATAATTATTACAGTTCTAGCGATAATACCTCCATTATATGGGTAATAATGCATGTTATATTTATAATGATATAAGTAATAAGTATAATTATTACAGTTCTAGCGATAATAACTGCATAATATGGGTAATAATGCACGTTATATTGCTAATAATATAAGTAATGAGTGCAATTATTACAGTTCTAGCGATAATAACTGCATAATATGGGTAATAATGCATGTTATATTGATAATAATATAAGTAATAAGTATAATTATTACAGTTCTGGCGATAATAACTGCATTATATGGGTAATAATGCACGTTATATTGCTAATAGTATAAGTAATAAGTATAATTATTACAGTTCTAGCGACAATAACTGCATAATATGGGTAATAATGCACGTTATATTGCTAATAGTATAAGTAATAAGTATAATTATTACAGTTCTAGCGACAATAACTGCATAATATGGGTAATAATGCACGTTATATTGCTAATAATATAAGTAATGAGTGCACTTATTACAGTTCTAGCGATAATAACTGCATTATATGCGTAATAATGCACGTTATATTGCTAATAGTATAAGTAATAAGTATAATTATTACAGGTCTAGCGATAATACCTCCATTATATGGGTAATAATGCAGGTTATATTGATACTGATATAAGTAATAAGTATAATTATTACAGTTCTAGCGATAATAACTGCATAATATGGGTAATAATGCATGTTATGTTGATAATAATATAAGTAATATGTATAATTATTACAGTTCTAGCGATAATAACTGCATTATATGGGTAATAATGCATGTTATATTGAGAATAATATAAGTAATAAGTATAATTATTACAGTTCTGGCGATAATAAATGCATTATATGGGTAAAAATGCACGTTATATTGCTAATAGTATAAGTAATAAGTATAATTATTACAGTTCTAGCGATAATACCTCCATTATATGGGTAATAATGCATGTTATATTGATAATAATATAAGTAATAAGTATAATTATTACAGTTCTAGCGATAATAACTGCATAATATGGGTAATAATGCACGTTATATTGCTAATAATATAAGTAATGAGTATAATTATTACAGTTCTAGCCATAATAACTGCATTATATGGGTAATAAGACATGTTATATTGATAATATCGGGAGTAATAAGTATAATTATTATAGTTCTAGCGATAATAATAGTAAAATATGGCTAATAGTGCATGATATATTGATAATAGTAAATGTAATAAGTATATTTATTACAGTTCTATTGATAATAACTGCATAATATGGGTAATAATGCATGTTATATTGATGATAATGAAAGTAGTAAGTATATTTATTACATTTCTAGCGATAATACCTCCATTATGTGGGTAATAATGCATGTTATACTGATGATAATGAAAGTAATACGTATATTTATTGTAGTTCTAGCGATAATAACTGCATAATATGGGTAATAATGCATGTTATATTGATGACAATAAAAGTAATACGTATATTTATTATAGTTCTAGCGATAATAACTGCATAATATGGGTAATAATGCATCTTATATTGATAATAATATAAGTAATAAGTATAATTATTACAGTTCTAGCGATAATAACTGCATAATATGGGTAATAATGCATGTTATATTGATGATAATGAAAGTAATACGTATGTTTATTATAGTTCTAGCGATAATAACTGCATAATATGGGTAATAATGCATGTTATATTGAGAATAATATAAGTAATAAGTATAATTATTACAGTTCTGGCGATAATAACTGCATTATATGGGTAATAATGCACGTTATATTGCTAATAGTATAAGTAATAAGTATAATTATTACAGTTCTAGCGATAATACCTCCATTATATGGGTAATAATGCATGTTATGTTGATAATAATATAAGTAATAAGTATAATTATTACAGTTCTAGCGATAATAACTGCATTATATGGGTAATAATGCATGTTATATTGAGAATAATATAAGTAATAAGTATAATTATTACAGTTCTGGCGATAATAACTGCATTATATGGGTAATAATGCACGTTATATTGCTAATAGTATAAGTAATAAGTATAATTATTACAGTTCTAGCGATAATACCTCCATTATATGGGTAATAATGCATGTTATATTGATGATAATGAAAGTAATACGTATATTTATTGTAGTTCTAGTGATAATAACTGCATAATATGGGTAATAATGCATGTTATATTGAGAATAATATAAGTAATAAGTATAATTATTATAGTTCTGGCGATAATAACTGCATTATATGGGTAATAATGCACGTTATATTGCTAATAGTATAAGTAATAAGTATAATTATTACAGTTCTTGCGATAATACCTCCATTATATGGGTAATAATGCATGTTATATTGATAATAATATAAGTAATAAGTATAATTATTACAGTTCTAGCGATAATAACTGCATTATATGGGTAATAATGCACGTTATATTGCTAATAATATAAGTAATAAGTATAATTATTACAGTTCTAGCGATAATAACTGCATTATATGGGTAATAATGCATGTTATATTGATAATATCGGGAGTAATAAGTATAATTATTATAGTTCTAGCGATAATAATAGTAAAATATGGCAAATAGTGCATGTTATATTGATAATAATAAAAGTAATAAGTATATTTATTACAGTTCTATCGATAATAACTGCATAATATGGGTAATAATGCATGTTATATTGATGATAATAAAAGTAATACGTATATTTATTATAGTTCTAGCGATAATAACTGCATAATATGGGTAATAAGGCATGTTATATTGATAATAATATAAGTAATAAGTATAATTATTACAGTTCTAGCGATAATAACTGCATTATATGGGTAATAATGCACGTTACATTGCTAATAATATAAGTAATGAGTACAATTATTACAGTTCTAGCGATAATAACTGCATTATATGGGTAATAATGCATGTTATATTGATAATAACATAAGTAATAAGTATAATTATTACAGTTCTAGCGATAATAACTGCATTATATGGCTAATAATGCATGTTATATTGATAATACCGGGAGTAATAAGTATAATTATTATAGTTCTAGCGATAATAATAGTAAAATATGGCAAATAGTGCATGTTATATTGATAATAATAAAAGTAATAAGTATATTTATTACAGTTCTATCGATAATAACTGCATAATATGGGTAATAATGCATGTTATATTGATGATAATAAAAGTAATACGTATATTTATTATAGTTCTAGCGATAATAACTGCATAATATGGGTAATAATGCATGTTATATTGATAATAATATAAGTAATAAGTATAATTATTACAGTTCTAGCGATAATAACTGCATTATATGGGTAATAATGCACGCTATATTGCTAACAATATAAGTAATAAGTATAATTATTACAGTTCTAGCGATAATAACTGCATTATATGGGTAATAATGCATGTTACATTGATAATATTGGGAGTAATAAGTATATTTATTATAGTTCTGGCGATCATAACTGCATAATATGGGTAATAATGCATGTTATATTGATAATGATATAAGTAATAAGTATACTTATTACAGTTGTAGCAATAATACCTCCATTATATGGGTAATAATGCACGTTATATTGCTAACAATATAAGTAATAAGTATAATTATTACAGTTCTAGCGATAATAACTGCATTATATGGGTAATAATGCATGTTATATTGATGATAATGAAAGTAATACGTATATTTATTATAGCTCTAGCGATAATAACTGCATAATATGGGTAATAATGCATGTTATATTGATAATAATCTAAGTAATAAGTATAATTATTACAGTTCTAGCGATAATACCTCCATTATATGGGTAATAATGCATGTTATATTGATAATGGTATAAGTAATAAGTATAATTATTACAGTTCTAGCGATAATAACTGCATAATATGGGTAATAATGCACGTTATATTGCTAATAATATAAGTAATGAGTGCAATTATTACAGTTCTAGCGATAATAACTGCATAATATGGGTAATAATGCATGTTATATTGATAATAATATAAGTAATAAGTATAATTATTACAGTTCTAGCGATAATAACTGCATTATATGGGTAATAATGCACGTTATATTGCTAACAATATAAGTAATAAGTATAATTATTACAGTTCTAGCGATAATAATAGTAAAATATGGCTAATAGTGCATGATATATTGATAATAGTAAAAGTAATAAGTATATTTATTACAGTTCTATCGATAATAACTGCATAATATGGGTAATAATGCATGTTATATTGATGATAATATAAGTAATAAGTATAATTATTACAGTTCTGGCGATAATAACTGCATTATATGGGTAATAATGCACGTTATATTGCTAATAGTATAAGTAATAAGTATAATTATAACAGTTCTAGCGATAATAACTGCATTACATGGGTAATAATGCATGTTATGTTGATAATAACATAAGTAATAAGTATAATTATTACAGTTCTAGCGATAATAACTGCATTATATGGGTAATAATGCATGTTATATTGATAATATCGGGAGTAATAAGTATAATTATTACAGTTCTGGCGATAATAACTGCATTATATGGGTAATAATGCACGTTATATTGCTAATAGTATAAGTAATAAGTATAATTATAACAGTTCTAGCGATAATACCTCCATTATATGGGTAATAATGCATGTTATATTGATAATGATATAAGTAATAAGTATAATTATTACAGTTCTACCGATAATAACTGCATAATATGGGTAATAATGCACGTTATATTGCTAATAATATAAGTAATGAGTACAATTATTACAGTTCTAGCGATAATAACTGCATTATATGGGTAATAATGCATGTTATGTTGATAATAACATAAGTAATAAGTATAATTATTACAGTTCTAGCGATAATAACTGCATAATATGGGTAATAATGCATGTTATATTAATAACAATATAAGTAATAAGTACAATTATTACAGTTCTAGCGATAATAACTGCATTATATGGGTAATAATGCACGTTATATTGCTAACAATATAAGTAATAAGTATAATTATTACAGTTCTAGCGATAATAACTGCATTATATGGGTAAAAATGCATGTTATATTGATAATATTGGGAGTAATAAGTATATTTATTATGGTTCTAGAGATAATAACTGCATAATATGGGTAATAATGCATGTTATATTGATAATAATATAAGTAATAAGTATAATTATTACAGTTCTAACGATAATACCTCCATTATATGGGTAATAATGCATGTTATATTGATGATAATGAAAGTAATACGTATATTTATTATAGTTCTAGCGATAATAACTGCATAATATGGGTAATAATGCATGTTATATTGAGAATAATATAAGTAATAAGTATAATTATTACAGTTCTGGCGATAATAACTGCATTATGTGGGTAATAATGCACGTTATATTGCTAATAGTATAAGTAATAAGTATAATTATTACAGTTCTTGCGATAATACCTCCATTATATGGGTAATAATGCATGTTATATTGATAATAATATAAGTAATAAGTATAATTATTACAGTTCTAGCGATAATAACTGCATTATATGGGTAATAATGCATGTTATATTGATAATATCGGGAGTAATAAGTATAATTATTATAGTTCTAGCGATAATAATAGTAAAATATGGCAAATAGTGCATGTTATATTGATAATAATAAAAGTAATAAGTATATTTATTACAGTTCTATCGATAATAACTGCATAATATGGGTAATAATGCATGTTATGTTGATGATAATGAAAGTAATACGTATGTTTATTATAGTTCTAGCGATAATAACTGCATAATATGGGTAATAATGCATGTTATATTGAGAATAATATAAGTAATAAGTATAATTATTACAGTTCTGGCGATAATAACTGCATTATATGGTAATAAGTATAATTATTACAGTTCTAGCGATAATACCTCCATTATATGGGTAATAATGCATGTTATATTGATAATGATATAAGTAATAAGTATAATTATTACAGTTCTAGCGATAATAACTGCATAATATGGGTAATAATGCACGTTATATTGCTAATAATATCAGTAATGAGTGCAATTATTACAGTTCTAGCGATAATAACTGCATAATATGGGTAATAATGCATGTTATATTGATAATAATATAAGTAATAAGTATAATTATTACAGTTCTAGCGATAATAACTGCATTATATGGGTAATAATGCACGTTATATTGCTAACAATATAAGTAATAAGTATAATTATTACAGTTCTAGCGATAATAATAGTAAAATATGGCTAATAGTGCATGATATATTGATAATAGTAAAAGTAATAAGTATATTTATTACAGTTCTATCGATAATAACTGCATAATATGGGTAATAATGCATGTTATATTGATGATAATGAAAGTAGTAAGTATATTTATTACAGTTCTAGCGATAATAACTGCATTATATGCGTAATAATGCACGTTATATTGCTAATAGTATAAGTAATAAGTATAATTATTACAGGTCTAGCGATAATACCTGCATTATATGGGTAATAATGCAGGTTATATTGATAATGATATAAGTAATAAGTATAATTATTACAGTTCTAGCGATAATAACTGCATAATATGGGTAATAATGCATGTTATGTTGATAATAATATAAGTAATATGTATAATTATTACAGTTCTAGCGATAATAACTGCATTATATGGGTAATAATGCATGTTATATTGAGAATAATATAAGTAATAAGTATAATTATTACAGTTCTGGCGATAATAACTGCATTATATGGGTAAAAATGCACGTTATATTGCTAATAGTATAAGTAATAAGTATAATTATTACAGTTCTAGCGATAATAACTGCATAATATGGGTAATAATGCACGTTATTTTGCTAATAATATAAGTAATGAGTGCAATTATTACAGTTCTAGCGATAATAACTGCATAATATGGGTAATAATGCATGTTATATTGATAATAATATAAGTAATAAGTATAATTATTACAGTTCTAGCGATAATAACTGCATTATATGGGTAATAATGCATGTTATATTGATAATATCGGGAGTAATAAGTATAATTATTATAGTTCTAGCGATAATAATAGTAAAATATGGCAAATAGTGCATGTTATATTGATAATAATAAAAGTAATAAGTATATTTATTACAGTTCTATCGATAATAACTGCATAATATGGGTAATAATGCACGTTATATTGCTAATAATATAAGTAATAAGTATAATTATTACAGTTCTAGCGATAATAACTGCATTATATGGGCAATAATGCACGTTATATTCCTAACCGTATAAGTAATAAGTATAATTATTACAGTTCTAGCGATAATACCTCCATTATATGGGTAATAATGCATGTTATATTTATAATGATATAAGTAATAAGTATAATTATTACAGTTCTGGCGATAATAACTGCATTATATGGGTAATAATGCACGTTATATTGCTAATAGTATAAGTAATAAGTATAATTATTACAGTTCTAGCGATAATACCTCCATTATATGGGTAATAATGCATGTTATATTTATAATGATATAAGTAATAAGTATAATTATTACAGTTCTAGCGATAATAACTGCATAATATGGGTAATAATGCACGTTATATTGCTAATAATATAAGTAATGAGTGCAATTATTACAGTTCTAGCGATAATAACTGCATAATATGGGTAATAATGCATGTTATATTGATAATAATATAAGTAATAAGTATAATTATTACAGTTCTGGCGATAATAACTGCATTATATGGGTAATAATGCACGTTATATTGCTAATAGTATAAGTAATAAGTATAATTATTACAGTTCTAGCGACAATAACTGCATAATATGGGTAATAATGCACGTTATATTGCTAATAGTATAAGTAATAAGTATAATTATTACAGTTCTAGCGACAATAACTGCATAATATGGGTAATAATGCACGTTATATTGCTAATAATATAAGTAATGAGTGCACTTATTACAGTTCTAGCGATAATAACTGCATTATATGCGTAATAATGCACGTTATATTGCTAATAGTATAAGTAATAAGTATAATTATTACAGGTCTAGCGATAATACCTCCATTATATGGGTAATAATGCAGGTTATATTGATACTGATATAAGTAATAAGTATAATTATTACAGTTCTAGCGATAATAACTGCATAATATGGGTAATAATGCATGTTATGTTGATAATAATATAAGTAATATGTATAATTATTACAGTTCTAGCGATAATAACTGCATTATATGGGTAATAATGCATGTTATATTGAGAATAATATAAGTAATAAGTATAATTATTACAGTTCTGGCGATAATAAATGCATTATATGGGTAAAAATGCACGTTATATTGCTAATAGTATAAGTAATAAGTATAATTATTACAGTTCTAGCGATAATACCTCCATTATATGGGTAATAATGCATGTTATATTGATAATAATATAAGTAATAAGTATAATTATTACAGTTCTAGCGATAATAACTGCATAATATGGGTAATAATGCACGTTATATTGCTAATAATATAAGTAATGAGTATAATTATTACAGTTCTAGCCATAATAACTGCATTATATGGGTAATAAGACATGTTATATTGATAATATCGGGAGTAATAAGTATAATTATTATAGTTCTAGCGATAATAATAGTAAAATATGGCTAATAGTGCATGATATATTGATAATAGTAAATGTAATAAGTATATTTATTACAGTTCTATTGATAATAACTGCATAATATGGGTAATAATGCATGTTATATTGATGATAATGAAAGTAGTAAGTATATTTATTACATTTCTAGCGATAATACCTCCATTATGTGGGTAATAATGCATGTTATACTGATGATAATGAAAGTAATACGTATATTTATTGTAGTTCTAGCGATAATAACTGCATAATATGGGTAATAATGCATGTTATATTGATGACAATAAAAGTAATACGTATATTTATTATAGTTCTAGCGATAATAACTGCATAATATGGGTAATAATGCATCTTATATTGATAATAATATAAGTAATAAGTATAATTATTACAGTTCTAGCGATAATAACTGCATAATATGGGTAATAATGCATGTTATGTTGATGATAATGAAAGTAATACGTATGTTTATTATAGTTCTAGCGATAATAACTGCATAATATGGGTAATAATGCATGTTATATTGAGAATAATATAAGTAATAAGTATAATTATTACAGTTCTGGCGATAATAACTGCATTATATGGGTAATAATGCACGTTATATTGCTAATAGTATAAGTAATAAGTATAATTATTACAGTTCTAGCGATAATACCTCCATTATATGGGTAATAATGCATGTTATGTTGATAATAATATAAGTAATAAGTATAATTATTACAGTTCTAGCGATAATAACTGCATTATATGGGTAATAATGCATGTTATATTGAGAATAATATAAGTAATAAGTATAATTATTACAGTTCTGGCGATAATAACTGCATTATATGGGTAATAATGCACGTTATATTGCTAATAGTATAAGTAATAAGTATAATTATTACAGTTCTAGCGATAATACCTCCATTATATGGGTAATAATGCATGTTATATTGATGATAATGAAAGTAATACGTATATTTATTGTAGTTCTAGTGATAATAACTGCATAATATGGGTAATAATGCATGTTATATTGAGAATAATATAAGTAATAAGTATAATTATTATAGTTCTGGCGATAATAACTGCATTATATGGGTAATAATGCACGTTATATTGCTAATAGTATAAGTAATAAGTATAATTATTACAGTTCTTGCGATAATACCTCCATTATATGGGTAATAATGCATGTTATATTGATAATAATATAAGTAATAAGTATAATTATTACAGTTCTAGCGATAATAACTGCATTATATGGGTAATAATGCACGTTATATTGCTAATAATATAAGTAATAAGTATAATTATTACAGTTCTAGCGATAATAACTGCATTATATGGGTAATAATGCATGTTATATTGATAATATCGGGAGTAATAAGTATAATTATTATAGTTCTAGCGATAATAATAGTAAAATATGGCAAATAGTGCATGTTATATTGATAATAATAAAAGTAATAAGTATATTTATTACAGTTCTATCGATAATAACTGCATAATATGGGTAATAATGCATGCTATATTGATGATAATAAAAGTAATACGTATATTTATTATAGTTCTAGCGATAATAACTGCATAATATGGGTAATAATGCATGTTATATTGATGATAATGAAAGTAGTAAGTATATTTATTACAGTTCTGGCGATAATAACTGCATTATTTGCGTAATAAGGCATGTTATATTGATAATATCTGGAGTAATAAGTATAATTATTATAGTTCTAGCGATAATAATAGTAAAATATGGCTAATAGTGCATGATATATTGATAATAGTAAAAGTAATAAGTATATTTATTACAGTTCTATCGATAATAACTGCATAATATGGGTAATAATGCACGTTATATTGCTAATAATATCAGTAATGAGTGCAATTATTACAGTTCTAGCGATAATAACTGCATAATATGGGTAATAATGCATGTTATATTGATAATAATATAAGTAATAAGTATAATTATTACAGTTCTAGCGATAATAACTGCATTATATGGGTAATAATGCACGTTATATTGCTAACAATATAAGTAATAAGTATAATTATTACAGTTCTAGCGATAATAATAGTAAAATATGGCTAATAGTGCATGATATATTGATAATAGTAAAAGTAATAAGTATATTTATTACAGTTCTATCGATAATAACTGCATAATATGGGTAATAATGCATGTTATATTGATGATAATGAAAGTAGTAAGTATATTTATTACAGTTCTAGCGATAATAACTGCATTATATGCGTAATAATGCACGTTATATTGCTAATAGTATAAGTAATAAGTATAATTATTACAGTTCTAGCGATAATAACTGCATAATATGGGTAATAATGCACGTTATTTTGCTAATAATATAAGTAATGAGTGCAATTATTACAGTTCTAGCGATAATAACTGCATAATATGGGTAATAATGCATGTTATATTGATAATAATATAAGTAATAAGTATAATTATTACAGTTCTAGCGATAATAACTGCATTATATGGGTAATAATGCATGTTATATTGATAATATCGGGAGTAATAAGTATAATTATTATAGTTCTAGCGATAATAATAGTAAAATATGGCAAATAGTGCATGTTATATTGATAATAATAAAAGTAATAAGTATATTTATTACAGTTCTATCGATAATAACTGCATAATATGGGTAATAATGCACGTTATATTGCTAATAATATAAGTAATAAGTATAATTATTACAGTTCTAGCGATAATAACTGCATTATATGGGCAATAATGCACGTTATATTCCTAACCGTATAAGTAATAAGTATAATTATTACAGTTCTAGCGATAATACCTCCATTATATGGGTAATAATGCATGTTATATTTATAATGATATAAGTAATAAGTATAATTATTACAGTTCTGGCGATAATAACTGCATTATATGGGTAATAATGCACGTTATATTGCTAATAGTATAAGTAATAAGTATAATTATTACAGTTCTAGCGATAATACCTCCATTATATGGGTAATAATGCATGTTATATTTATAATGATATAAGTAATAAGTATAATTATTACAGTTCTAGCGATAATAACTGCATAATATGGGTAATAATGCACGTTATATTGCTAATAATATAAGTAATGAGTGCAATTATTACAGTTCTAGCGATAATAACTGCATAATATGGGTAATAATGCATGTTATATTGATAATAATATAAGTAATAAGTATAATTATTACAGTTCTGGCGATAATAACTGCATTATATGGGTAATAATGCACGTTATATTGCTAATAGTATAAGTAATAAGTATAATTATTACAGTTCTAGCGACAATAACTGCATAATATGGGTAATAATGCACGTTATATTGCTAATAGTATAAGTAATAAGTATAATTATTACAGTTCTAGCGACAATAACTGCATAATATGGGTAATAATGCACGTTATATTGCTAATAATATAAGTAATGAGTGCACTTATTACAGTTCTAGCGATAATAACTGCATTATATGCGTAATAATGCACGTTATATTGCTAATAGTATAAGTAATAAGTATAATTATTACAGGTCTAGCGATAATACCTCCATTATATGGGTAATAATGCAGGTTATATTGATACTGATATAAGTAATAAGTATAATTATTACAGTTCTAGCGATAATAACTGCATAATATGGGTAATAATGCATGTTATGTTGATAATAATATAAGTAATATGTATAATTATTACAGTTCTAGCGATAATAACTGCATTATATGGGTAATAATGCATGTTATATTGAGAATAATATAAGTAATAAGTATAATTATTACAGTTCTGGCGATAATAAATGCATTATATGGGTAAAAATGCACGTTATATTGCTAATAGTATAAGTAATAAGTATAATTATTACAGTTCTAGCGATAATACCTCCATTATATGGGTAATAATGCATGTTATATTGATAATAATATAAGTAATAAGTATAATTATTACAGTTCTAGCGATAATAACTGCATAATATGGGTAATAATGCACGTTATATTGCTAATAATATAAGTAATGAGTATAATTATTACAGTTCTAGCCATAATAACTGCATTATATGGGTAATAAGACATGTTATATTGATAATATCGGGAGTAATAAGTATAATTATTATAGTTCTAGCGATAATAATAGTAAAATATGGCTAATAGTGCATGATATATTGATAATAGTAAATGTAATAAGTATATTTATTACAGTTCTATTGATAATAACTGCATAATATGGGTAATAATGCATGTTATATTGATGATAATGAAAGTAGTAAGTATATTTATTACATTTCTAGCGATAATACCTCCATTATGTGGGTAATAATGCATGTTATACTGATGATAATGAAAGTAATACGTATATTTATTGTAGTTCTAGCGATAATAACTGCATAATATGGGTAATAATGCATGTTATATTGATGACAATAAAAGTAATACGTATATTTATTATAGTTCTAGCGATAATAACTGCATAATATGGGTAATAATGCATCTTATATTGATAATAATATAAGTAATAAGTATAATTATTACAGTTCTAGCGATAATAACTGCATAATATGGGTAATAATGCATGTTATGTTGATGATAATGAAAGTAATACGTATGTTTATTATAGTTCTAGCGATAATAACTGCATAATATGGGTAATAATGCATGTTATATTGAGAATAATATAAGTAATAAGTATAATTATTACAGTTCTGGCGATAATAACTGCATTATATGGGTAATAATGCACGTTATATTGCTAATAGTATAAGTAATAAGTATAATTATTACAGTTCTAGCGATAATACCTCCATTATATGGGTAATAATGCATGTTATGTTGATAATAATATAAGTAATAAGTATAATTATTACAGTTCTAGCGATAATAACTGCATTATATGGGTAATAATGCATGTTATATTGAGAATAATATAAGTAATAAGTATAATTATTACAGTTCTGGCGATAATAACTGCATTATATGGGTAATAATGCACGTTATATTGCTAATAGTATAAGTAATAAGTATAATTATTACAGTTCTAGCGATAATACCTCCATTATATGGGTAATAATGCATGTTATATTG
Source organism: Megachile leachella (assembly GCA_963576845.1). Lineage (NCBI taxonomy): Eukaryota > Metazoa > Arthropoda > Insecta > Hymenoptera > Megachilidae > Megachile > Megachile leachella. The sequence goes on from CAUYWW010000072.1 coordinate 664,163, forward strand.
ATGATAATGAAAGTAATACGTATATTTATTGTAGTTCTAGTGATAATAACTGCATAATATGGGTAATAATGCATGTTATATTGAGAATAATATAAGTAATAAGTATAATTATTATAGTTCTGGCGATAATAACTGCATTATATGGGTAATAATGCACGTTATATTGCTAATAGTATAAGTAATAAGTATAATTATTACAGTTCTTGCGATAATACCTCCATTATATGGGTAATAATGCATGTTATATTGATAATAATATAAGTAATAAGTATAATTATTACAGTTCTAGCGATAATAACTGCATTATATGGGTAATAATGCACGTTATATTGCTAATAATATAAGTAATAAGTATAATTATTACAGTTCTAGCGATAATAACTGCATTATATGGGTAATAATGCATGTTATATTGATAATATCGGGAGTAATAAGTATAATTATTATAGTTCTAGCGATAATAATAGTAAAATATGGCAAATAGTGCATGTTATATTGATAATAATAAAAGTAATAAGTATATTTATTACAGTTCTATCGATAATAACTGCATAATATGGGTAATAATGCATGCTATATTGATGATAATAAAAGTAATACGTATATTTATTATAGTTCTAGCGATAATAACTGCATAATATGGGTAATAATGCATGTTATATTGATGATAATGAAAGTAGTAAGTATATTTATTACAGTTCTGGCGATAATAACTGCATTATTTGCGTAATAAGGCATGTTATATTGATAATATCTGGAGTAATAAGTATAATTATTATAGTTCTAGCGATAATAATAGTAAAATATGGCTAATAGTGCATGATATATTGATAATAGTAAAAGTAATAAGTATATTTATTACAGTTCTATCGATAATAACTGCATAATATGGGTAATAATGCATGTTATGTTGATGATAATGAAAGTAATACGTATGTTTATTATAGTTCTAGCGATAATAACTGCATAATATGGGTAATAATGCATGTTATATTGAGAATAATATAAGTAATAAGTATAATTATTACAGTTCTGGCGATAATAACTGCATTATATGGGTAATAATGCACGTTATATTGCTAATAGTATAATTAATAAGTATAATTATTACAGTTCTAGCGATAATACCTCCATTATATGGGTAATAATGCATGTTATGTTGATAATAATATAAGTAATAAGTATAATTATTACAGTTCTAGCGATAATAACTGCATTATATGGGTAATAATGCATGTTATATTGAGAATAATATAAGTAATAAGTATAATTATTACAGTTCTGGCGATAATAACTGCATTATATCGGTAATAATGCACGTTATATTGCTAATAGTATAAGTAATAAGTATAATTATTACAGTTCTAGCGATAATAACTGCATAATATGGGTAATAATGCACGTTATATTGCTAATAGTATAAGTAATAAGTATAATTATTACAGTTCTTGCGATAATACCTCCATTATATGGGTAATAATGCATGTTATATTGATAATAATATAAGTAATAAGTATAATTATTACAGTTCTAGCGATCATACCTCCATTATATGGGTAATAATGCATGTTATATTGATGATAATGAAAGTAATACGTATATTTATTATAGTTCTAGCGATAATAACCGCATAATATGGGTAATAATGCATGTTATATTGAGAATAATATAAGTAATAAGTATAATTATTACAGTTCTGGCGATAATAACTGCATTATATGGGTAATAATGCACGTTATATTGCTAATAGTATAAGTAATAAGTATAATTATTACAGTTCTGGCGATAATAACTGCATTATATGGGTAATAATGCACGTTATATTGCTAATAGTATAAGTAATAAGTATAATTATTACAGTTCTAGCGATAATAACTGCATAATATCGGTAATAATGCACGTTATATTGCTAATAGTATAAGTAATAAGTATAATTATTACAGTTCTTGCGATAATACCTCCATTATATGGGTAATAATGCATGTTATATTGATGATAATGAAAGTAGTAAGTATATTTATTACATTTCTAGCGATAATACCTCCATTATGTGGGTAATAATGCATGTTATATTGATGATAATGAAAGTAATACGTATATTTATTGTAGTTCTAGTGATAATAACTGCATAATATGGGTAATAATGCATGTTATATTGAGAATAATATAAGTAATAAGTATAATTATTATAGTTCTGGCGATAATAACTGCATTATATGGGTAATAATGCACGTTATATTGCTAATAGTATAAGTAATAAGTATAATTATTACAGTTCTTGCGATAATACCTCCATTATATGGGTAATAATGCATGTTATATTGATAATAATATAAGTAATAAGTATAATTATTACAGTTCTAGCGATAATAACTGCATTATATGGGTAATAATGCACGTTATATTGCTAATAATATAAGTAATAAGTATAATTATTACAGTTCTAGCGATAATAACTGCATTATATGGGTAATAATGCATGTTATATTGATAATATCGGGAGTAATAAGTATAATTATTATAGTTCTAGCGATAATAATAGTAAAATATGGCAAATAGTGCATGTTATATTGATAATAATAAAAGTAATAAGTATATTTATTACAGTTCTATCGATAATAACTGCATAATATGGGTAATAATGCATGCTATATTGATGATAATAAAAGTAATACGTATATTTATTATAGTTCTAGCGATAATAACTGCATAATATGGGTAATAATGCATGTTATATTGATGATAATGAAAGTAGTAAGTATATTTATTACAGTTCTGGCGATAATAACTGCATTATTTGCGTAATAAGGCATGTTATATTGATAATATCTGGAGTAATAAGTATAATTATTATAGTTCTAGCGATAATAATAGTAAAATATGGCTAATAGTGCATGATATATTGATAATAGTAAAAGTAATAAGTATATTTATTACAGTTCTATCGATAATAACTGCATAATATGGGTAATAATGCATGTTATGTTGATGATAATGAAAGTAATACGTATGTTTATTATAGTTCTAGCGATAATAACTGCATAATATGGGTAATAATGCATGTTATATTGAGAATAATATAAGTAATAAGTATAATTATTACAGTTCTGGCGATAATAACTGCATTATATGGGTAATAATGCATGTTATATTGAGAATAATATAAGTAATAAGTATAATTATTACAGTTCTGGCGATAATAACTGCATTATATCGGTAATAATGCACGTTATATTGCTAATAGTATAAGTAATAAGTATAATTATTACAGTTCTAGCGATAATAACTGCATAATATGGGTAATAATGCACGTTATATTGCTAATAGTATAAGTAATAAGTATAATTATTACAGTTCTTGCGATAATACCTCCATTATATGGGTAATAATGCATGTTATATTGATAATAATATAAGTAATAAGTATAATTATTACAGTTCTAGCGATCATACCTCCATTATATGGGTAATAATGCATGTTATATTGATGATAATGAAAGTAATACGTATATTTATTATAGTTCTAGCGATAATAACTGCATAATATGGGTAATAATGCATGTTATATTGAGAATAATATAAGTAATAAGTATAATTATTACAGTTCTGGCGATAATAACTGCATTATATGGGTAATAATGCACGTTATATTGCTAATAGTATAAGTAATAAGTATAATTATTACAGTTCTGGCGATAATAACTGCATTATATGGGTAATAATGCACGTTATATTGCTAATAGTATAAGTAATAAGTATAATTATTACAGTTCTAGCGATAATAACTGCATAATATGGGTAATAATGCACGTTATATTGCTAATAGTATAAGTAATAAGTATAATTATTACAGTTCTTGCGATAATACCTCCATTATATGGGTAATAATGCATGTTATATTGATAATAATATAAGTAATAAGTATAATTATTACAGTTCTAGCGATAATAACTGCATAATATGGGTAATAATGCACGTTATATTGCTAATAATATAAGTAATGAGTATATTTATTACAGTTCTAGCGATACTAACTGCATAATATGGGTAATAATGCACGTTATATTGCTAATAATATAAGTAATGAGTACAATTATTACAGTTCTAGCGATAATAACTGCATAATATGGGTAATAATGCATGTTATATTGATAATAATATAAGTAATAAGTATAATTATTACTGTTCTAGCGATAATAACTGCATTATATGGATAATAATGCATGTTATATTGCTAACAATATAAGTAATAAGTATAATTATTACAGTTCTAGCGATAATAACTGCATTATATGGGTAATAATGCATGTTATATTGATAATATCGGGAGTAATAAGTATAATTATTATAGTTCTAGCGATAATAATAGTAAAATATGGCAAATAGTGCATGTTATATTGCTAATAGTATAAGTAATAAGTATAATTATTACAGTTCTAGCGATAATAACTGCATTATATGGGTAAAAATGCATGTTATATTGATAATATTGGGAGTAATAAGTATATTTATTATGGTTCTAGAGATAATAACTGCATAATATGGGTAATAATGCATGTTATATTGATAATAATATAAGTAATAAGTATAATTATTACAGTTCTAGCGATAATAACTGCATAATATGGGTAATAATGCACGTTATATTGCTAATAATATAAGTAATAAGTATAATTATTACAGTTCTAGCGATAATAACTGCATTATATGGGTAATAATGCATGTTATATTGAGAATAATATAAGTAATAAGTATAATTATTACAGTTCTAGCGATAATAACTGCATTATATGGGTAATAAGGCATCTTATATTGATAATATCGGGAGTAATAAGTATAATTATTATAGTTCTAGCGATAATAATAGTAAAATATGGCTAATAGTGCATGATATATTGATAATAGTAAAAGTAATAAGTGTATTTATTACAGTTCTATCGATAATAACTGCATAATATGGGTAATAATGCATGTTATATTGATAATAATATAAGTAATAAGTATAATTATTACAGTTCTAGCGATAATACCTCCATTATATGGGTAATAATGCATGTTATATTGATGATAATGAAAGTAATACGTATATTTATTACAGTTCTATCGATAATAACTGCATAATATGGGTAATAATGCATGTTATGTTGATGATAATGAAAGTAATACGTATGTTTATTATAGTTCTAGCGATAATAACTGCATAATATGGGTAATAATGCATGTTATATTGAGAATAATATAAGTAATAAGTATAATTATTACAGTTCTGGCGATAATAACTGCATAATATGGGTAATAATGCATGTTATATTGATAATAATCTAAGTAATACGTATAATTATTACAGTTCTAGCGATAATACCTCCATAATATGGGTAATAATGCATGTTATATTGATAATAATATAAGTAATAAGTATAATTATTACAGTTCTTGCGATAATACCTCCATTATATGGGTAATAATGCATGTTATATTGATAATAATATAAGTAATAAGTATAATTATTACAGTTCTAGCGATAATACCTCCATTATATGGGTAATAATGCATGTTATATTGATGATAATGAAAGTAATACGTATATTTATTGTAGTTCTAGTGATAATAACTGCATAATATGGGTAATAATGCATGTTATATTGAGAATAATATAAGTAATAAGTATAATTATTACAGTTCTGGCGATAATAACTGCATTATATGGGTAATAATGCACGTTATATTGCTAATAGTATAAGTAATAAGTATAATTATTACAGTTCTTGCGATAATACCTCCATTATATGGGTAATAATGCATGTTATATTGATAACAATATAAGTAATAAGTATAATTATTACAGTTCTAGCGATAATAACTGCATAATATGGGTAATAATGCACGTTATATTGCTAATAATATAAGTAATGAGTACAATTATTACAGTTCTAGCGATAATAACTGCATAATATGGGTAATAATGCATGTTATGTTGATAATAATATAAGTAATAAGTATAATTATTACAGTTCTAGCGATAATAACTGCATTATATGGGTAATAATGCATGTTATATTGAGAATAATATAAGTAATAAGTATAATTATTACAGTTCTAGCGATAATAACTGCATTATATGGGTAATAAGGCATGTTATATTGATAATATCGGGAGTAATAAGTATAATTATTATAGTTCTAGCGATAATAATAGTAAAATATGGCTAATAGTGCATGATATATTGATAATAGTAAAAGTAATAAGTGTATTTATTACAGTTCTATCGATAATAACTGCATAATATGGGTAATAATGCATGTTATATTGATAATAATATAAGTAATAAGTATAATTATTACAGTTCTAGCGATAATACCTCCATTATATGGGTAATAATGCATGTTATATTGATGATAATGAAAGTAATACGTATATTTATTACAGTTCTATCGATAATAACTGCATAATATGGGTAATAATGCATGTTATGTTGATGATAATGAAAGTAATACGTATGTTTATTATAGTTCTAGCGATAATAACTGCATAATATGGGTAATAATGCATGTTATATTGAGAATAATATAAGTAATAAGTATAATTATTACAGTTCTGGCGATAATAACTGCATAATATGGGTAATAATGCATGTTATATTGATAATAATATAAGTAATAAGTATAATTATTACAGTTCTAGCGATAATAACTGCATAATATGGGTAATAATGCACGTTATATTGCTAATAATATAAGTAATGAGTACAATTATTACAGTTCTAGCGATAATAACTGCATAATATGGGTAATAATGCATGTTATGTTGATAATAATATAAGTAATAAGTATAATTATTACAGTTCTAGCGATAATAACTGCATTATATGGGTAATAATGCATGTTATATTGAGAATAATATAAGTAATAAGTATAATTATTACAGTTCTGGCGATAATAACTGCATTATATGGGTAATAATGCACGTTATATTGATGATAATAAAAGTACTAAGTATATTTATTATACTACTGTCGATAATAACTGCATTATATGGGTATTAATGCATGTTATATTGATAATAATATAAGTAATAAGTATAATTATTACAGTTCTAGCGATAACAACTGCATTATATGCGTAATAATGTATGTTATATTGATAATATCGGGAGTAATAAGTATAATTATTATAGTTCTAGCGATAATAAAAGTAAAATATGGCTAATAGTGCATGTTATACTGATAATAATAAAAGTAATAAGTATATTTATTATACTTCTGTCGATAATAACTGCATTATATGGGTAATAATGCATGTTATATTGATAACAATATAAGTAGTAAGTATAATTATTACCGTTGTAGCCATAATAACTGCATAATATGGGTAATAATGCACGTTATATTGCTAATAATATAAGTAATAAGTATAATTGTTACAGTTCTTGCGATAATAACTGCATTATATGGGTAAGAATGCATGTTATATTGATAATATCGGGAGTAATAAGTATAATTATTATAGTTCTAGCGATAATAATAGTAAAATGTGGCTAATAGTGCATGTTATATTGATAATAATAAAAGTAATAAGTATATTTATTACAGTTCTATCGATAATAACTGCATAATATGGGTAATAATGCATGTTATATTGATGATAATAAAAGCAATACGTATATTTATTATAGTTCTAGCTATAATAACTGCATAATATGTGTAATAATGCATGTTATATTGATAATAATATAAGTAATAAGTATAATTATTACAGTTCTAGCGATAATAACTGTATTGTATGGGTAATAATGCATGTTATATTGATGATAATAAAAGTACTAAGTATATTTATTATACTACTGTCGATAATAACTGCATTATATGGGTAATAATGCATGTTATATTGATAATAATATAAGTAATAAGTATAATTATTACAGTTCTAGCGATAATAACTGCATTATATGCGTAATAATGTATGTTATATTGATAATATCGGGAGTAATAAGTATAATTATTATAGTTCTAGCGATAATAAAAGTAAAATATGGCTAATAGTGCATGTTATACTGATAATAATAAAAGTACTAAGTATATTTATTATACTTCTGTCGATAATAACTGCATTATATGGGTAATAATGCATGTTATATTGATAATAATATAAGTAATAAGTATAATTATTACAGTTCTAGCGATAATAACTGCATAATATGGGTAACAATGCACGTTATATTGCTAATAATATAAGTAATAAGTATAATTATTACAATTCTAGCGATAATAACTGCATAATATGGGTAACAATGCACGTTATATTGCTAATAATATAAGTAATAAGTATAATTATTACAGTTCTAGCGATAATAACTGCATTATATGGGTAATAATGCATGTTATATTGATAATAATAAAAGTAATAAGTATATTTATTATACTTCTGTCGATAATAACTGCATTATATGGATAATAATGCATGTTACATTGATAATAATATAAGTAATAAGTATAATTATTGCAGTTCTAGCGATAATAACTGCATTATATGCGTAATAATGCATGTTATATTGATAATATCGGGAGTAATAAGTATAATTATTATAGTTCTAGCGATAATAAAAGTAAAATATGGTTAATAGTGCATGTTATACTGATAATAATAAAAGTAATAAGTATATTTATTATACTTCTGTCGATAATAACTGCATTATATGGGTAATAATGCATGTTATATTGATAATAATATAAGTAATAAGTATAATTATTACAGTTCTAGCGATAATAACTGCATTATATGGGTAAGAATGCATGTTATATTGATAATAATATAAGTAATAAGTATAATTATTACAGTTCTAGCTATAATAACTGCATAATATGGGTAATAATGCACGTTATATTGCTAATAATATAAGTAATAAGTATAATTATTACAGTTCTAGCGATAATAACTGCATTATATGGGTAATAATGCATGTTATATTGCTAATAATATAAGTAATAAGTATAATTATTACAGTTCTAGCGATAATAACTGCATTATATGGGTAATAATGCATGTTGTATTGATAATAATATAAGTAATAAGTATAATTATTACAATTCTAGCGATAATAACTGCATAATATGGGTAACAATGCACGTTATATTGCTAATAATATAAGTAATAAGTATAATTATTACAGTTCTAGCGATAATAACTGCATTATATGGGTAATAATGCATGTTATATTGATAATAATAAAAGTAATAAGTATATTTATTATACTTCTGTCGATAATAACTGCATTATATGGATAATAATGCATGTTACATTGATAATAATATAAGTAATAAGTATAATTATTGCAGTTCTAGCGATAATAACTGCATTATATGCGTAATAATGCATGTTATATTGATAATATCGGGAGTAATAAGTATAATTATTATAGTTCTAGCGATAATAAAAGTAAAATATGGTTAATAGTGCATGTTATACTGATAATAATAAAAGTAATAAGTATATTTATTATACTTCTGTCGATAATAACTGCATTATATGGGTAATAGTGCATGTTATATTGATAATAATATAAGTAATAAGTATAATTATTACAGTTCTAGCCATAATAACTGCATAATATGGGTAATAATGCACGTTATATTGCTAATAATATAAGTAATAAGTATAATTGTTACAGTTCTAGCGATAATAACTGCATTATATGCGTAATAATGTATGTTATATTGATAATATCGGGAGTAATAAGTATAATTATTATAGTTCTAGCGATAATAAAAGTAAAATATGGCTAATAGTGCATGTTATACTGATAATAATAAAAGTAATAAGTATATTTATTATACTTCTGTCGATAATAACTGCATTATATGGGTAATAATGCATGTTATATTGATAACAATATAAGTAGTAAGTATAATTATTACCGTTGTAGCCATAATAACTGCATAATATGGGTAATAATGCACGTTATATTGCTAATAATATAAGTAATAAGTATAATTATTACAGTTCTAGCGATAATAACTGCATTATATGGGTAATAATGCATGTTATATTGATAATAATAAAAGTAATAAGTATATTTATTATACTTCTGTCGATAATAACTGCATTATATGGATAATAATGCATGTTATATTGATAATAATATAAGTAATAAGTATAATTATTGCAGTTCTAGCGATAATAACTGCATTATATGCGTAATAATGCATGTTATATTGATAATATCGGGAGTAATAAGTATAATTATTATAGTTCTAGCGATAATAAAAGTAAAATATGGCTAATAGTGCATGTTATACTGATAATAATAAAAGTAATAAGTATATTTATTATACTTCTGTCGATAATAACTGCATTATGTGGGTAATAGTGCATGTTATATTGATAATAATATAAGTAGTAAGTATAATTATTACAGTTGTAGCCATAATAACTGCATAATATGGGTAATAATGCACGTTATATTGCTAATAATATAAGTAATAAGTATAATTGTTACAGTTCTAGCGATAATAACTGCATTATATGGGTAAGAATGCATGTTATATTGATAATATCGGGAGTAATGAGTATAATTATTATAGTTCTAGCGATAATAATAGTAAAATGTGGCTAATAGTGCATGTTATATTGATAATAATAAAAGTAGTAAGTATATTTATTATAGTTCTATCGATAATAACTTCATAATATGTGTAATAATGCATGTTATATTGATGATAATAAAAGTACTAAGTATATTTATTATAGCTCTAGCGATAATAACTGCATTATATGGGTAATAATGCATGTTATATTGGTAATATTCGGAATAATAAGTATAATTATTATAGTTCTAGCGATAATAATAGTAAAATATGACTAATAGTGCATGTTATATTGATAATAATAAAAGTAATAAGTATATTTATTACAGATCTATCGATAATAACTGCATAATATGGGTAATAATGCATGTTATATTGATGATAATAAAAGCAATACGTATATTTATTATAGTTCTAGCTATAATAACTGCATAATATGGGTAATAATGCATGTTATATTGATAATAATATAAGTAATAAGTATAATTATTACAGTTCTAGCGATAATAACTGTATTGTATGGGTAATAATGCATGTTATATTGATGATAATAAAAGTACTAAGTATATTAATTATACTACTGTCGATAATAACTGCATTATATGGGTAATAATGCATGTTATATTGATAATAATATAAGTAATAAGTATAATTATTACAGTTCTAGCGATAATAACTGCATTATATGGGTAAGAATGCATGTTATATTGATAATAATATAAGTAATAAGTATAATTATTACAGTTCTAGCTATAATAACTGCATAATATGGGTAATAATGCACGTTATATTGCTAATAATATAAGTAATAAGTATAATTATTACAGTTCTAGCGATAATAACTGCATTATATGGGTAATAATGCATGTTATATTGCTAATAATATAAGTAATAAGTATAATTATTACAGTTCTAGCGATAATAACTGCATTATATGGGTAATAATGCATGTTGTATTGATAATAATATAAGTAATAAGTATAATTATTACAATTCTAGCGATAATAACTGCATAATATGGGTAACAATGCACGTTATATTGCTAATAATATAAGTAATAAGTATAATTATTACAGTTCTAGCGATAATAACTGCATTATATGGGTAATAATGCATGTTATATTGATAATAATAAAAGTAATAAGTATATTTATTATACTTCTGTCGATAATAACTGCATTATATGGATAATAATGCATGTTATATTGATAATAATATAAGTAATAAGTATAATTATTGCAGTTCTAGCGATAATAACTGCATTATATGCGTAATAATGCATGTTATATTGATAATATCGGGAGTAATAAGTATAATTATTATAGTTCTAGCGATAATAAAAGTAAAATATGGCTAATAGTGCATGTTATACTGATAATAATAAAAGTAATAAGTATATTTATTATACTTCTGTCGATAATAACTGCATTATATGGGTAATAGTGCATGTTATATTGATAATAATATAAGTAATAAGTATAATTATTACAGTTCTAGCCATAATAACTGCATAATATGGGTAATAATGCACGTTATATTGCTAATAATATAAGTAATAAGTATAATTGTTACAGTTCTAGCGATAATAACTGCATTATATGCGTAATAATGTATGTTATATTGATAATATCGGGAGTAATAAGTATAATTATTATAGTTCTAGCGATAATAAAAGTAAAATATGGCTAATAGTGCATGTTATACTGATAATAATAAAAGTAATAAGTATATTTATTATACTTCTGTCGATAATAACTGCATTATATGGGTAATAATGCATGTTATATTGATAACAATATAAGTAGTAAGTATAATTATTACCGTTGTAGCCATAATAACTGCATAATATGGGTAATAATGCACGTTATATTGCTAATAATATAAGTAATAAGTATAATTGTTACAGTTCTAGCGATAATAACTGCATTATATGGGTAAGAATGCATGTTATATTGATAATATCGGGAGTAATAAGTATAATTATTATAGTTCTAGCGATAATAATAGTAAAATGTGGCTAATAGTGCATGTTATATTGATAATAATAAAAGTAGTAAGTATATTTATTATAGTTCTATCGATAATAACTTCATAATATGTGTAATAATGCATGTTATATTGATGATAATAAAAGTACTAAGTATATTTATTATAGCTCTAGCGATAATAACTGCATTATATGGGTAATAATGCATGTTATATTGGTAATATTCGGAATAATAAGTATAATTATTATAGTTCTAGCGATAATAATAGTAAAATATGACTAATAGTGCATGTTATATTGATAATAATAAAAGTAATAAGTATATTTATTACAGTTCTATCGATAATAACTGCATAATATGGGTAATAATGCATGTTATATTGATGATAATAAAAGCAATACGTATATTTATTATAGTTCTAGCTATAATAACTGCATAATATGGGTAATAATTCATGTTATATTGATAATAATATAAGTAATAAGTATAATTATTACAGTTCTAGCGATAATAACTGTATTGTATGGGTAATAATGCATGTTATATTGATGATAATAAAAGTACTAAGTATATTTATTATACTACTGTCGATAATAACTGCATTATATGGGTATTAATGCATGTTATATTGATAATAATATAAGTAATAAGTATAATTATTACAGTTCTAGCGATAATAACTGCATTATATGCGTAATAATGTATGTTATATTGATAATATCGGGAGTAATAAGTATAATTATTATAGTTCTAGCGATAATAAAAGTAAAATATGGCTAATAGTGCATGTTATACTGATAATAATAAAAGTACTAAGTATATTTATTATACTTCTGTCGATAATAACTGCATTATATGGGTAATAATGCATGTTGTATTGATAATAATATAAGTAATAAGTATAATTATTACAGTTCTAGCGATAATAACTGCATAATATGGGTAACAATGCACGTTATATTGCTAATAATATAAGTAATAAGTATAATTATTACAGTTCTAGCGATAATAACTGCATTATATGGGTAATAATGCATGTTATATTGATAATATCGGGAGTAATAAGTATAATTATTATAGTTCTAGCGATAATAAAAGTAAAATATGGCTAATAGTGCATGTTATACTGATAATAATAAAAGTAATAAGTATATTTATTATACTTCTGTCGATAATAACTGCATTATATGGGTAATAATGCATGTTATATTGATAACAATATAAGTAGTAAGTATAATTATTACAGTTGTAGCCATAATAACTGCATAATATGGGTAATAATGCACGTTATATTGCTAATAATATAAGTAATAAGTATAATTGTTACAGTTCTAGCGATAATAACTGCATTATATGCGTAATAATGTATGTTATATTGATAATATCGGGAGTAATAAGTATAATTATTATAGTTCTAGCGATAATAAAAGTAAAATATGGCTAATAGTGCATGTTATACTGATAATAATAAAAGTAATAAGTATATTTATTATACTTCTGTCGATAATAACTGCATTATATGGGTAATAATGCATGTTATATTGATAACAATATAAGTAGTAAGTATAATTATTACCGTTGTAGCCATAATAACTGCATAATATGGGTAATAATGCACGTTATATTGCTAATAATATAAGTAATAAGTATAATTGTTACAGTTCTAGCGATAATAACTGCATTATATGGGTAAGAATGCATGTTATATTGATAATATCGGGAGTAATAAGTATAATTATTATAGTTCTAGCGATAATAATAGTAAAATGTGGCTAATAGTGCATGTTATATTGATAATAATAAAAGTAGTAAGTATATTTATTATAGTTCTATCGATAATAACTTCATAATATGTGTAATAATGCATGTTATATTGATGATAATAAAAGTACTAAGTATATTTATTATAGCTCTAGCGATAATAACTGCATTATATGGGTAATAATGCATGTTATATTGGTAATATTCGGAATAATAAGTATAATTATTATAGTTCTAGCGATATTAATAGTAAAATATGACTAATAGTGCATGTTATATTGATAATAATAAAAGTAATAAGTATATTTATTACAGTTCTATCGATAATAACTGCATAATATGGGTAATAATGCATGTTATATTGATGATAATAAAAGCAATACGTATATTTATTATAGTTCTAGCTATAATAACTGCATAATATGGGTAATAATTCATGTTATATTGATAATAATATAAGTAATAAGTATAATTATTACAGTTCTAGCGATAATAACTGTATTGTATGGGTAATAATGCATGTTATATTGATGATAATAAAAGTACTAAGTATATTTATTATACTACTGTCGATAATAACTCCATTATATGGGTAATAATGCATGTTATATTGATAATAATATAAGTAATAAGTATAATTATTACAGTTCTAGCGATAATAACTGCATTATATGGGTTAGAATGCATGTTATATTGATAATAATATAAGTAATAAGTATAATTATTACAGTTCTAGCTATAATAACTGCATAATATGGGTAATAATGCACGTTATATTGCTAATAATATAAGTAATAAGTATAATTATTACAGTTCTAGCGATAATAACTGCATTATATGGGTAATAATGCATGTTATATTGCTAATAATATAAGTAATAAGTATAATTATTACAGTTCTAGCGATAATAACTGCATTATATGCGTAATAATGTATGTTATATTGATAATATCGGGAGTAATAAGTATAATTATTATAGTTCTAGCGATAATAAAAGTAAAATATGGCTAATAGTGCATGTTATACTGATAATAATAAAAGTACTAAGTATATTTATTATACTTCTGTCGATAATAACTGCATTATATGGGTAATAATGCATGTTATATTGATAATAATATAAGTAATAAGTATAATTATTACAGTTCTAGCGATAATAACTGCATAATATGGGTAACAATGCACGTTATATTGCTAATAATATAAGTAATAAGTATAATTATTACAGTTCTAGCGATAATAACTGCATTATATGGGTAATAATGCATGTTATATTGATAATAATAAAAGTAATAAGTATATTTATTATACTTCTGTCGATAATAACTGCATTATATGGATAATAATGCATGTTATATTGATAATAATATAAGTAATAAGTATAATTATTGCAGTTCTAGCGATAATAACTGCATTATATGCGTAATAATGCATGTTATATTGATAATATCGGGAGTAATAAGTATAATTATTATAGTTCTAGCGATAATAAAAGTAAAATATGGCTAATAGTGCATGTTATACTGATAATAATAAAAGTAATAAGTATATTTATTATACTTCTGTCGATAATAACTGCATTATATGGGTAATAGTGCATGTTATATTGATAATAATATAAGTAGTAAGTATAATTATTACAGTTGTAGCCATAATAACTGCATAATATGGGTAATAATGCACGTTATATTGCTAATAATATAAGTAATAAGTATAATTGTTACAGTTCTAGCGATAATAACTGCATTATATGGGTAAGAATGCATGTTATATTGATAATATCGGGAGTAATAAGTATAATTATTATAGTTCTAGCGATAATAATAGTAAAATGTGGCTAATAGTGCATGTTATACTGATAATAATAAAAGTAATAAGTATATTTATTATACTTCTGTCGATAATAACTGCATTATATGGGTAATAATGCATGTTATATTGATAACAATATAAGTAGTAAGTATAATTATTACAGTTGTAGCCATAATAACTGCATAATATGGGTAATAATGCACGTTATATTGCTAATAATATAAGTAATAAGTATAATTGTTACAGTTCTAGCGATAATAACTGCATTATATGGGTAAGAATGCATGTTATATTGATAATATCGGGAGTAATAAGTATAATTATTATAGTTCTAGCGATAATAATAGTAAAATGTGGCTAATAGTGCATGTTATATTGATAATAATAAAAGTAGTAAGTATATTTATTGTAGTTCTATCGATAATAACTGCATGATATGGGTAATAATGCATGTTATATTGGTAATATTCGGAATAATAAGTATAATTATTATAGTTCTAGCGATAATAATAGTAAAATATGACTAATAGTGCATGTTATATTGATAATAATAAAAGTAATAAGTATATTTATTACAGTTCTATCGATAATAACTGCATAATATGGGTAATAATGCATGTTATATTGATGATAATAAAAGCAATACGTATATTTATTATAGTTCTAGCTATAATAACTGCATAATATGGGTAATAATGCATGTTATATTGATAATAATATAAGTAATAAGTATAATTATTACAGTTCTAGCGATAATAACTGTATTGTATGGGTAATAATGCATGTTATATTGATGATAATAAAAGTACTAAGTATATTTATTATACTACTGTCGATAATAACTGCATTATATGGGTAATAATGCATGTTATATTGCTAATAATATAAGTAATAAGTATAATTATTACAGTTCTAGCGATAATAACTGCATTATATGGGTAATAATGCATGTTGTATTGATAATAATATAAGTAATAAGCATAATTATTACAATTCTAGCGATAATAACTGCATAATATGGGTAACAATGCACGTTATATTGCTAATAATATAAGTAATAAGTATAATTATTAGAGTTCTAGCGATAATAACTGCATTATATGGGTAATAATGCATGTTATATTGATAATAATAAAAGTAATAAGTATATTTATTATACTTCTGTCGATAATAACTGCATTATATGGATAATAATGCATGTTATATTGCTAATAATATAAGTAATAAGTATAATTATTACAGTTCTAGCGATAATAACTGCATTATATGGGTAATAATGCATGTTATATTGATAATAATATAAGTAATAAGTATAATTATTACAGTTCTAGCGATAATAACTGTATTGTATGGGTAATAATGCATGTTATATTGATGATAATAAAAGTACTAAGTATATTTATTATACTACTGTCGATAATAACTGCATTATATGGGTAATAATGCATGTTATATTGATAATAATATAAGTAATAAGTATAATTATTACAGTTCTAGCGATAATAACTGCATTATATGCGTAATAATGTATGTTATATTGATAATATCGGGAGTAATAAGTATAATTATTATAGTTCTAGCGATAATAAAAGTAAAATATGGCTAATAGTGCATGTTATACTGATAATAATAAAAGTACTAAGTATATTTATTATACTTCTGTCGATAATAACTGCATTATATGGGTAATAATGCATGTTATATTGATAATAATATAAGTAATAAGTATAATTATTACAGTTCTAGCGATAATAACTGCATAATATGGGTAACAATGCACGTTATATTGCTAATAATATAAGTAATAAGTATAATTATTACAGTTCTAGCGATAATAACTGCATTATATGGGTAATAATGCATGTTATATTGATAATAATAAAAGTAATAAGTATATTTATTATACTTCTGTCGATAATAACTGCATTATATGGATAATAATGCATGTTATATTGATAATAATATAAGTAATAAGTATAATTATTGCAGTTCTAGCGATAATAACTGCATTATATGCGTAATAATGCATGTTATATTGATAATATCGGGAGTAATAAGTATAATTATTATAGTTCTAGCGATAATAAAAGTAAAATATGGCTAATAGTGCATGTTATACTGATAATAATAAAAGTAATAAGTATATTTATTATACTTCTGTCGATAATAACTGCATTATATGGGTAATAGTGCATGTTATATTGATAATAATATAAGTAGTAAGTATAATTATTACAGTTGTAGCCATAATAACTGCATAATATGGGTAATAATGCACGTTATATTGCTAATAATATAAGTAATAAGTATAATTGTTACAGTTCTAGCGATAATAACTGCATTATATGGGTAAGAATGCATGTTATATTGATAATATCGGGAGTAATAAGTATAATTATTATAGTTCTAGCGATAATAATAGTAAAATGTGGCTAATAGTGCATGTTATACTGATAATAATAAAAGTAATAAGTATATTTATTATACTTCTGTCGATAATAACTGCATTATATGGGTAATAATGCATGTTATATTGATAACAATATAAGTAGTAAGTAT
Organism: Megachile leachella; assembly: GCA_963576845.1. Lineage (NCBI taxonomy): Eukaryota > Metazoa > Arthropoda > Insecta > Hymenoptera > Megachilidae > Megachile > Megachile leachella. The sequence continues at coordinate 682,861 of CAUYWW010000072.1, forward strand.
AATTATTACAGTTGTAGCCATAATAACTGCATAATATGGGTAATAATGCACGTTATATTGCTAATAATATAAGTAATAAGTATAATTGTTACAGTTCTAGCGATAATAACTGCATTATATGGGTAAGAATGCATGTTATATTGATAATATCGGGAGTAATAAGTATAATTATTATAGTTCTAGCGATAATAATAGTAAAATGTGGCTAATAGTGCATGTTATATTGATAATAATAAGAGTAGTAAGTATATTTATTGTAGTTCTATCGATAATAACTGCATGATATGGGTAATAATGCATGTTATATTGGTAATATTCGGAATAATAAGTATAATTATTATAGTTCTAGCGATAATAATAGTAAAATATGACTAATAGTGCATGTTATATTGATAATAATAAAAGTAATAAGTATATTTATTACAGTTCTATCGATAATAACTGCATAATATGGGTAATAATGCATGTTATATTGATGATAATAAAAGCAATACGTATATTTATTATAGTTCTAGCTATAATAACTGCATAATATGGGTAATAATGCATGTTAAATTGATAATAATATAAGTAATAAGTATAATTATTACAGTTCTAGCGATAATAACTGTATTGTATGGGTAATAATGCATGTTATATTGATGATAATAAAAGTACTAAGTATATTTATTATACTACTGTCGATAATAACTGCATTATATGGGTAATAATGCATGTTATATTGCTAATAATATAAGTAATAAGTATAATTATTACAGTTCTAGCGATAATAACTGCATTATATGGGTAATAATGCATGTTGTATTGATAATAATATAAGTAATAAGCATAATTATTACAATTCTAGCGATAATAACTGCATAATATGGGTAACAATGCACGTTATATTGCTAATAATATAAGTAATAAGTATAATTATTACAGTTCTAGCGATAATAACTGCATTATATGGGTAATAATGCATGTTATGTTGATAATAATAAAAGTAATAAGTATATTTATTATACTTCTGTCGATAATAACTGCATTATATGGATAATAATGCATGTTATATTGATAATAATATAAGTAATAAGTATAATTATTGCAGTTCTAGCGATAATAACTGCATTATATGCGTAATAATGCATGTTATATTGATAATATCGGGAGTAATAAGTATAATTATTATAGTTCTAGCGATAATAAAAGTAAAATATGGCTAATAGTGCATGTTATACTGATAATAATAAAAGTAATAAGTATATTTATTATACTTCTGTCGATAATAACTGCATTATATGGGTAATAGTGCATGTTATATTGATAATAATATAAGTAATAAGTATAATTATTACAGTTCTAGCCATAATAACTGCATAATATGGGTAATAATGCACGTTATATTGCTAATAATATAAGTAATAAGTATAATTGTTACAGTTCTAGCGATAATAACTGCATTATATGGGTAAGAATGCATGTTATATTGATAATATCGGGAGTAATAAGTATAATTATTATAGTTCTAGCGATAATAATAGTAAAATGTGGCTAATAGTGCATGTTATATTGATAATAATAAAAGTAATAAGTATATTTATTACAGTTCTATCGATAATAACTGCATAATATGGGTAATAATGCATGTTATATTGATGATAATAAAAGCAATACGTATATTTATTATAGTTCTAGCTATAATAACTGCATAATATGGGTAATAATGCATGTTATATTGATAATAATATAAGTAATAAGTATAATTATTACAGTTCTAGCGATAATAACTGTATTGTATGGGTAATAATGCATGTTATATTGATGATAATAAAAGTACTAAGTATATTTATTATACTACTGTCGATAATAACTGCATTATATGGGTAATAATGCATGTTATATTGATAATAATATAAGTAATAAGTATAATTATTACAGTTCTAGCGATAATAACTGCATTATATGCGTAATAATGTATGTTATATTGATAATATCGGGAGTAATAAGTATAATTATTATAGTTCTAGCGATAATAAAAGTAAAATATGGCTAATAGTGCATGTTATACTGATAATAATAAAAGTACTAAGTATATTTATTATACTTCTGTCGATAATAACTGCATTATATGGGTAATAATGCATGTTATATTGATAATAATATAAGTAATAAGTATAATTATTACAGTTCTAGCGATAATAACTGCATAATATGGGTAACAATGCACGTTATATTGCTAATAATATAAGTAATAAGTATAATTATTACAGTTCTAGCGATAATAACTGTATTATATGGGTAATAGTGCATGTTATATTGATAATAATAAAAGTAATAAGTATATTTATTATACTTCTGTCGATAATAACTGCATTATATGGATAATAATGCATGTTATATTGATAATAATATAAGTAATAAGTATAATTATTGCAGTTCTAGCGATAATAACTGCATTATATGCGTAATAATGCATGTTATATTGATAATATCGGGAGTAATAAGTATAATTATTATAGTTCTAGCGATAATAAAAGTAAAATATGGCTAATAGTGCATGTTATACTGATAATAATGAAAGTAATAAGTATATTTATTATACTTCTGTCGATAATAACTGCATTATATGGGTAATAGTGCATGTTATATTGATAATAATATAAGTAGTAAGTATAATTATTACAGTTGTAGCCATAATAACTGCATAATATGGGTAATAATGCACGTTATATTGCTAATAATATAAGTAATAAGTATAATTGTTACAGTTCTAGCGATAATAACTGCATTATATGCGTAATAATGTATGTTATATTGATAATATCGGGAGTAATAAGTATAATTATTATAGTTCTAGCGATAATAAAAGTAAAATATGGCTAATAGTGCATGTTATACTGATAATAATAAAAGTAATAAGTATATTTATTATACTTCTGTCGATAATAACTGCATTATATGGGTAATAATGCATGTTATATTGATAACAATATAAGTAGTAAGTATAATTATTACAGTTGTAGCCATAATAACTGCATAATATGGGTAATAATGCACGTTATATTGCTAATAATATAAGTAATAAGTATAATTGTTACAGTTCTAGCGATAATAACTGCATTATATGGGTAAGAATGCATGTTATATTGATAATATCGGGAGTAATAAGTATAATTATTATAGTTCTAGCGATAATAATAGTAAAATGTGGCTAATAGTGCATGTTATACTGATAATAATAAAAGTAATAAGTATATTTATTATACTTCTGTCGATAATAACTGCATTATATGGGTAATAATGCATGTTATATTGATAACAATATAAGTAGTAAGTATAATTATTACAGTTGTAGCCATAATAACTGCATAATATGGGTAATAATGCACGTTATATTGCTAATAATATAAGTAATAAGTATAATTGTTACAGTTCTAGCGATAATAACTGCATTATATGGGTAAGAATGCATGTTATATTGATAATATCGGGAGTAATAAGTATAATTATTATAGTTCTAGCGATAATAATAGTAAAATGTGGCTAATAGTGCATGCTATATTGATAATAATAAAAGTAGTAAGTATATTTATTATAGTTCTATCGATAATAACTGCATGATATGGGTAATAATGCATGTTATATTGGTAATATTCGGAATAATAAGTATAATTATTATAGTTCTAGCGATAATAATAGTAAAATATGACTAATAGTGCATGTTATATTGATAATAATAAAAGTAATAAGTATATTTATTACAGTTCTATCGATAATAACTGCATAATATGGGTAATAATGCATGTTATATTGATGATAATAAAAGCAATACGTATATTTATTATAGTTCTAGCTATAATAACTGCATAATATGGGTAATAATGCATGTTATATTGATAATAATATAAGTAATAAGTATAATTATTACAGTTCTAGCTATAATAACTGCATAATATGGGTAATAATGCACGTTATATTGCTAATAATATAAGTAATAAGTATAATTATTACAGTTCTAGCGATAATAACTGCATTATATGGGTAATAATGCATGTTATATTGCTAATAATATAAGTAATAAGTATAATTATTACAGTTCTAGCGATATTAACTGCATTATATGGGTAATAATGCATGTTGTATTGATAATAATATAAGTAATAAGTATAATTATTACAATTCTAGCGATAATAACTGCATAATATGGGTAACAATGCACGTTATATTGCTAATAATATAAGTAATAAGTATAATTGTTACAGTTCTAGCGATATTAACTGCATTATATGGGTAAGAATGCATGTTATATTGATAATATCGGGAGTAATAAGTATAATTATTATAGTTCTAGCGATAATAATAGTAAAATGTGGCTAATAGTGCATGTTATATTGATAATAATAAAAGTAGTAAGTATATTTATTATAGTTCTATCGATAATAACTGCATGATATGGGTAATAATGCATGTTATATTGGTAATATTCGGAATAATAAGTATAATTATTATAGTTCTAGCGATAATAATAGTAAAATATGACTAATAGTGCATGTTATATTGATAATAATAAAAGTAATAAGTATATTTATTACAGTTCTATCGATAATAACTGCATAATATGGGTAATAATGCATGTTATATTGATGATAATAAAAGCAATACGTATATTTATTATAGTTCTAGCTATAATAACTGCATAATATGGGTAATAATGCATGTTATATTGATAATAATATAAGTAATAAGTATAATTATTACAGTTCTAGCGATAATAACTGTATTGTATGGGTAATAATGCATGTTATATTGATGATAATAAAAGTACTAAGTATATTTATTATACTACTGTCGATAATAACTGCATTATATGGGTAATAATGCATGTTATATTGATAATAATATAAGTAATAAGTATAATTATTACAGTTCTAGCGATAATAACTGCATTATATGCGTAATAATGTATGTTATATTGATAATATCGGGAGTAATTAGTATAATTATTATAGTTCTAGCGATCATAAAAGTAAAATATGGCTAATAGTGCATGTTATACTGATAATAATAAAAGTAATAAGTATATTTATTATACTTCTGTCGATAATAACTGCATTATATGGGTAATAATGCATGTTATATTGATAACAATATAAGTAGTAAGTATAATTATTACAGTTGTAGCCATAATAACTGCATAATATGGGTAATAATGCACGTTATATTGCTAATAATATAAGTAATAAGTATAATTGTTACAGTTCTAGCGATAATAACTGCATTATATGGGTAAGAATGCATGTTATATTGATAATATCGGGAGTAATAAGTATAATTATTATAGTTCTAGCGATAATAATAGTAAAATGTGGCTAATAGTGCATGTTATATTGATAATAATAAAAGTAGTAAGTATATTTATTATAGTTCTATCGATAATAACTGCATGATATGGGTAATAATGCATGTTATATTGGTAATATTCGGAATAATAAGTATAATTATTATAGTTCTAGCGATAATAATAGTAAAATATGACTAATAGTGCATGTTATATTCATAATAATAAAAGTAATAAGTATATTTATTACAGTTCTATCGATAATAACTGCATAATATGGGTAATAATGCATGTTATATTGATGATAATAAAAGCAATACGTATATTTATTATAGTTCTAGCTATAATAACTGCATAATATGGGTAATAATGCATGTTATATTGATAATAATATAAGTAATAAGTATAATTATTACAGTTCTAGCGATAATAACTGTATTGTATGGGTAATAATGCATGTTATATTGATGATAATAAATGTACTAAGTATATTTATTATACTACTGTCGATAATAACTGCATTATATGGGTAATAATGCATGTTATATTGATAATAATATAAGTAATAAGTATAATTATTACAGTTCTAGCGATAATAACTGCATTATATGCGTAATAATGTATGTTATATTGATAATATCGGGAGTAATAAGTATAATTATTATAGTTCTAGCGATAATAAAAGTAAAATATGGCTAATAGTGCATGTTATACTGATAATAATAAAAGTACTAAGTATATTTATTATACTTCTGTCGATAATAACTGCATTATATGGGTAATAATGCATGTTATATTGATAATAATATAAGTAATAAGTATAATTATTACAGTTCTAGCGATAATAACTGCATAATATGGGTAACAATGCACGTTATATTGCTAATAATATAAGTAATAAGTATAATTATTACAGTTCTAGCGATAATAACTGTATTATATGGGTAATAATGCATGTTATATTGATAATAATAAAAGTAATAAGTATATTTATTATACTTCTGTCGATAATAACTGCATTATATGGATAATAATGCATGTTATATTGATAATAATATAAGTAATAAGTATAATTATTGCAGTTCTAGCGATAATAACTGCATTATATGCGTAATAATGCATGTTATATTGATAATATCGGGAGTAATAAGTATAATTATTATAGTTCTAGCGATAATAAAAGTAAAATATGGCTAATAGTGCATGTTATACTGATAATAATGAAAGTAATAAGTATATTTATTATACTTCTGTCGATAATAACTGCATTATATGGGTAATAGTGCATGTTATATTGATAATAATATAAGTAGTAAGTATAATTATTACAGTTGTAGCCATAATAACTGCATAATATGGGTAATAATGCACGTTATATTGCTAATAATATAAGTAATAAGTATAATTGTTACAGTTCTAGCGATAATAACTGCATTATATGCGTAATAATGTATGTTATATTGATAATATCGGGAGTAATAAGTATAATTATTATAGTTCTAGCGATAATAAAAGTAAAATATGGCTAATAGTGCATGTTATACTGATAATAATAAAAGTAATAAGTATATTTATTATACTTCTGTCGATAATAACTGCATTATATGGGTAATAATGCATGTTATATTGATAACAATATAAGTAGTAAGTATAATTATTACAGTTGTAGCCATAATAACTGCATAATATGGGTAATAATGCACGTTATATTGCTAATAATATAAGTAATAAGTATAATTGTTACAGTTCTAGCGATAATAACTGCATTATATGGGTAAGAATGCATGTTATATTGATAATATCGGGAGTAATAAGTATAATTATTATAGTTCTAGCGATAATAATAGTAAAATGTGGCTAATAGTGCATGTTATACTGATAATAATAAAAGTAATAAGTATATTTATTATACTTCTGTCGATAATAACTGCATTATATGGGTAATAATGCATGTTATATTGATAACAATATAAGTAGTAAGTATAATTATTACAGTTGTAGCCATAATAACTGCATAATATGGGTAATAATGCACGTTATATTGCTAATAATATAAGTAATAAGTATAATTGTTACAGTTCTAGCGATAATAACTGCATTATATGGGTAAGAATGCATGTTATATTGATAATATCGGGAGTAATAAGTATAATTATTATAGTTCTAGCGATAATAATAGTAAAATGTGGCTAATAGTGCATGCTATATTGATAATAATAAAAGTAGTAAGTATATTTATTATAGTTCTATCGATAATAACTGCATGATATGGGTAATAATGCATGTTATATTGGTAATATTCGGAATAATAAGTATAATTATAATAGTTCTAGCGATAATAATAGTAAAATATGACTAATAGTGCATGTTAGATTGATAATAATAAAAGTAATAAGTATATTTATTACAGTTCTATCGATAATAACTGCATAATATGGGTAATAATGCATGTTATATTGATGATAATAAAAGCAATACGTATATTTATTATAGTTCTAGCTATAATAACTGCATAATATGGGTAATAATGCATGTTATATTGATAATAATATAAGTAATAAGTATAATTATTACAGTTCTAGCTATAATAACTGCATAATATGGGTAATAATGCACGTTATATTGCTAATAATATAAGTAATAAGTATAATTATTACAGTTCTAGCGATAATAACTGCATTATATGGGTAATAATGCATGTTATATTGCTAATAATATAAGTAATAAGTATAATTATTACAGTTCTAGCGATAATAACTGCATTATATGGGTAATAATGCATGTTGTATTGATAATAATATAAGTAATAAGTATAATTATTACAATTCTAGCGATAATAACTGCATAATATGGGTAACAATGCACGTTATATTGCTAATAATATAAGTAATAAGTATAATTGTTACAGTTCTAGCGATATTAACTGCATTATATGGGTAAGAATGCATGTTATATTGATAATATCGGGAGTAATAAGTATAATTATTATAGTTCTAGCGATAATAATAGTAAAATGTGGCTAATAGTGCATGTTATATTGATAATAATAAAAGTAGTAAGTATATTTATTATAGTTCTATCGATAATAACTGCATGATATGGGTAATAATGCATGTTATATTGGTAATATTCGGAATAATAAGTATAATTATTATAGTTCTAGCGATAATAATAGTAAAATATGACTAATAGTGCATGTTATATTGATAATAATAAAAGTAATAAGTATATTTATTACAGTTCTATCGATAATAACTGCATAATATGGGTAATAATGCATGTTATATTGATGATAATAAAAGCAATACGTATATTTATTATAGTTCTAGCTATAATAACTGCATAATATGGGTAATAATGCATGTTATATTGATAATAATATAAGTAATAAGTATAATTATTACAGTTCTAGCGATAATAACTGTATTGTATGGGTAATAATGCATGTTATATTGATGATAATAAAAGTACTAAGTATATTTATTATACTACTGTCGATAATAACTGCATTATATGGGTAATAATGCATGTTATATTGATAATAATATAAGTAATAAGTATAATTATTACAGTTCTAGCGATAATAACTGCATTATATGCGTAATAATGTATGTTATATTGATAATATCGGGAGTAATAAGTATAATTATTATAGTTCTAGCGATAATAAAAGTAAAATATGGCTAATAGTGCATGTTATACTGATAATAATAAAAGTACTAAGTATATTTATTATACTTCTGTCGATAATAACTGCATTATATGGGTAATAATGCATGTTATATTGATAATAATATAAGTAATAAGTATAATTATTACAGTTCTAGCGATAATAACTGCATAATATGGGTAACAATGCACGTTATATTGCTAATAATATAAGTAATAAGTATAATTATTACAGTTCTAGCGATAATAACTGTATTATATGGGTAATAATGCATGTTATATTGATAATAATAAAAGTAATAAGTATATTTATTATACTTCTGTCGATAATAACTGCATTATATGGATAATAATGCATGTTATATTGATAATAATATAAGTAATAAGTATAATTATTGCAGTTCTAGCGATAATAACTGCATTATATGCGTAATAATGCATGTTATATTGATAATATCGGGAGTAATAAGTATAATTATTATAGTTCTAGCGATAATAAAAGTAAAATATGGCTAATAGTGCATGTTATACTGATAATAATGAAAGTAATAAGTATATTTATTATACTTCTGTCGATAATAACTGCATTATATGGGTAATAGTGCATGTTATATTGATAATAATATAAGTAGTAAGTATAATTATTACAGTTGTAGCCATAATAACTGCATAATATGGGTAATAATGCACGTTATATTGCTAATAATATAAGTAATAAGTATAATTGTTACAGTTCTAGCGATAATAACTGCATTATATGCGTAATAATGTATGTTATATTGATAATATCGGGAGTAATAAGTATAATTATTATAGTTCTAGCGATAATAAAAGTAAAATATGGCTAATAGTGCATGTTATACTGATAATAATAAAAGTAATAAGTATATTTATTATACTTCTGTCGATAATAACTGCATTATATGGGTAATAATGCATGTTATATTGATAACAATATAAGTAGTAAGTATAATTATTACAGTTGTAGCCATAATAACTGCATAATATGGGTAATAATGCACGTTATATTGCTAATAATATAAGTAATAAGTATAATTGTTACAGTTCTAGCGATAATAACTGCATTATATGGGTAAGAATGCATGTTATATTGATAATATCGGGAGTAATAAGTATAATTATTATAGTTCTAGCGATAATAATAGTAAAATGTGGCTAATAGTGCATGTTATACTGATAATAATAAAAGTAATAAGTATATTTATTATACTTCTGTCGATAATAACTGCATTATATGGGTAATAATGCATGTTATATTGATAACAATATAAGTAGTAAGTATAATTATTACAGTTGTAGCCATAATAACTGCATAATATGGGTAATAATGCACGTTATATTGCTAATAATATAAGTAATAAGTATAATTGTTACAGTTCTAGCGATATTAACTGCATTATATGGGTAAGAATGCATGTTATATTGATAATATCGGGAGTAATAAGTATAATTATTATAGTTCTAGCGATAATAATAGTAAAATGTGGCTAATAGTGCATGTTATATTGATAATAATAAAAGTAGTAAGTATATTTATTATAGTTCTATCGATAATAACTGCATGATATGGGTAATAATGCATGTTATATTGGTAATATTCGGAATAATAAGTATAATTATTATAGTTCTAGCGATAATAATAGTAAAATATGACTAATAGTGCATGTTATATTGATAATAATAAAAGTAATAAGTATATTTATTACAGTTCTATCGATAATAACTGCATAATATGGGTAATAATGCATGTTATATTGATGATAATAAAAGCAATACGTATATTTATTATAGTTCTAGCTATAATAACTGCATAATATGGGTAATAATGCATGTTATATTGATAATAATATAAGTAATAAGTATAATTATTACAGTTCTAGCGATAATAACTGTATTGTATGGGTAATAATGCATGTTATATTGATGATAATAAAAGTACTAAGTATATTTATTATACTACTGTCGATAATAACTGCATTATATGGGTAATAATGCATGTTATATTGATAATAATATAAGTAATAAGTATAATTATTACAGTTCTAGCGATAATAACTGCATTATATGCGTAATAATGTATGTTATATTGATAATATCGGGAGTAATAAGTATAATTATTATAGTTCTAGCGATAATAAAAGTAAAATATGGCTAATAGTGCATGTTATACTGATAATAATAAAAGTACTAAGTATATTTATTATACTTCTGTCGATAATAACTGCATTATATGGGTAATAATGCATGTTATATTGATAATAATATAAGTAATAAGTATAATTATTACAGTTCTAGCGATAATAACTGCATAATATGGGTAACAATGCACGTTATATTGCTAATAATATAAGTAATAAGTATAATTATTACAGTTCTAGCGATAATAACTGCATTATATGGGTAATAATGCATGTTATATTGATAATAATAAAAGTAATAAGTATATTTATTATACTTCTGTCGATAATAACTGCATTATATGGATAATAATGCATGTTATATTGATAATAATATAAGTAATAAGTATAATTATTGCAGTTCTAGCGATAATAACTGCATTATATGCGTAATAATGCATGTTATATTGATAATATCGGGAGTAATAAGTATAATTATTATAGTTCTAGCGATAATAAAAGTAAAATATGGCTAATAGTGCATGTTATACTGATAATAATAAAAGTAATAAGTTTATTTATTATACTTCTGTCGATAATAACTGCATTATATGGGTAATAGTGCATGTTATATTGATAATAATATAAGTAATAAGTATAATTGTTACAGTTCTAGCGATAATAACTGCATTATATGGGTAAGAATGCATGTTATATTGATAATATCGGGAGTAATAAGTATAATTATTATAGTTCTAGCGATAATAATAGTAAAATGTGGCTAATAGTGCATGTTATATTGATAATAATAAAAGTAGTAAGTATATTTATTATAGTTCTATCGATAATAACTTCATAATATGTGTAATAATGCATGTTATATTGATGATAATAAAAGTACTAAGTATATTTATTATAGCTCTAGCGATAATAACTGCATTATATGGGTAATAATGCATGTTATATTGGTAATATTCGGAATAATAAGTATAATTATTATAGTTCTAGCGATAATAATAGTAAAATATGACTAATAGTGCATGTTATATTGATAATAATAAAAGTAATAAGTATATTTATTACAGTTCTATCGATAATAACTGCATAATATGGGTAATAATGCATGTTATATTGATGATAATAAAAGCAATACGTATATTTATTATAGTTCTAGCTATAATAACTGCATAATATGGGTAATAATGCATGTTATATTGATAATAATATAAGTAATAAGTATAATTATTACAGTTCTAGCGATAATAACTGTATTGTATGGGTAATAATGCATGTTATATTGATGATAATAAAAGTACTAAGTATATTAATTATACTACTGTCGATAATAACTGCATTATATGGGTAATAATGCATGTTATATTGATAATAATATAAGTAATAAGTATAATTATTACAGTTCTAGCGATAATAACTGCATTATATGGGTAAGAATGCATGTTATATTGATAATAATATAAGTAATAAGTATAATTATTACAGTTCTAGCTATAATAACTGCATAATATGGGTAACAATGCACGTTATATTGCTAATAATATAAGTAATAAGTATAATTATTACAATTCTAGCGATAATAACTGCATAATATGGGTAACAATGCACGTTATATTGCTAATAATATAAGTAATAAGTATAATTATTACAGTTCTAGCGATAATAACTGCATTATATGGGTAATAATGCATGTTATATTGATAATAATAAAAGTAATAAGTATATTTATTATACTTCTGTCGATAATAACTGCATTATATGGATAATAATGCATGTTATATTGATGATAATAAAAGCAATACGTATATTTATTATAGTTCTAGCTATAATAACTGCATAATATGGGTAATAATGCATGTTAAATTGATAATAATATAAGTAATAAGTATAATTATTACAGTTCTAGCGATAATAACTGCATTATATGGGTAATGTTCGGTAATTGATGAAACGGGGCTCGGAAAATGTTGGGAGGTTCAGTCACCCGGTAGTTTAAATTTAACACGATTTATTTTACACAATTAACTACACAGACGAATTAAACACACCACACTCACGCTTGACGACGACGACACACAAGGAACTTAAAGATTTACGGAGTAGTGGAAAGTTCTGTATTACGCGCACCGCGAGTTTACTCGTTCAAATCGTTACACCTCTAGCACGGTTGCCTTTGTTCTCGTAGGTCGCGAGAATCGGGCGATCCCCCTTAATTAGGGAAACCGCGGTAAGGTGTCATCACCGCCCAATCATCTATCGCTTATTGGGCGTGATGACGTCGGGAACCAATGAAGTTTATGGGTTACGGGGGGGGGTTTCTTGCTGTCTCTCGATCCTTCGAGAACGCACCGAAAGAGATCTTCCGGTGCGTCCAGGAGGACGAGAGACAGAAAACTCTGCAGTTGGAATTTAAATTCGGGGATCGCCCTCTCCTGCTTGTCTAGATATGAAACATACCGCCCGCGTTGAATCACGGAGGGATTCAAAAAAAAATGACGATTAGGGTCAACGCGACGCGACACTCTCATATCCCATCACATCATTGTTCGCCGCTATATTATGTTCGTTCGGTTGGTTCGAATGGGTAAATATAAATACTAAACGCTTCGATGGAAAAGAGAAGTGCGGTGAGAGGAAACAATCGCAGTTTGGGTATTTTTAAGAACTGTCGGGGCTCTTAGCTGATCGACGGTTGTACAATAGTTATTTACATTTATATGACGCAGTTCGGTGGCACTCACAAACCCCGGAGTGCATTATCGGGGTAAATAAAAAAACGAAAAGGGGGGCGCCGCTGCCCGCCACATTTGGGGGGAGGAGACTTCCATCGCATAACACTGTTTTCGGATTCGTTATGTAACACAATTTTGGATAGAACCCGTGGAACGCGATCGCGTTTTTTTGCTCTTCGTTGCCGACTCCTGATGGTTGTATGATTCGGCAGAATTATCGTTGGGACTGTTTACTACAGGTAGCTTACACAACTGCGTAATCGGTCGAATAAGCGTGGTCGCGGCGGTTCGAATTCGCACAGATCGCACGAGACCTTCGGAATCGGAAAAACATTGGATTACGCGACCGAGATGCCATTTCGCAGGAGGAATTGACGGTTCCTTAATAAGCACAAAATCGTTCGGTTGAAGATTCGGACAGCGCTCGCGCCATTTCGATCGTTGTTGCAAGGAATGCAGGTAGTCCTGCGACCATAATTTCCAAAATTGCTCATATTTTTGACGCATCAATTTCCAACGAGTTAGTCGGTTCTCTGGTATATCCCATACTGATGGCATGGGAACGGTCTTCAACGCGGTGCCAATTAAAAAATGTCCTGGCGTAAGCGCATCGAACGAATCAACATCGTCCTTCAGAGGAGCCAGAGGTCGAGAGTTAAGACACGCTTCTATTTTGATGAGGAGAGTTACGAATTCTTCCACCGTAGGGGTGGACGCGCCTAGTACTCGTTTCAGGTGGTGTTTAACACTCTTGACCCCTGCTTCCCATAGTCCTCCAAAATGGGGAGCTGCCGGGGGGAGGAACCTCCAATTTATAGAGTCTTTCAGGAGATGACCCCGGAACTCGTCACTGGCAATGACGGCCGCAAATGCGTCACGAAGTTCGCGCTCCGCTCCATGAAAAGTGGTGCCGTTATCTGAATATATGAATTCAGGAAGTCCACGGCGAGAGCAAAATCTTTCAAGCGCTGCTATAAACGCGTTCGCAGAGTAATCGTGGACGAGCTCAAGGTGAATCGCGCGCGTTGCTAGGCATACGAACACCGCAATATAAGTTTTAATGGTTGTTCGTCCACGACCGGACGTCGGTCTCACTCGAATGGGGCCTGCGTAATCTACTCCACAGTGCGAGAAGGGGCGCGAAATTCGAATTCGTGGTTTAGGAAGACTGGCCATGAATTGATGCTCCGCGGCGGCGTTTTCGCGTACGCATCGGACGCACCGGTGAATGTGAGACCGTACTAGATTTCTGGCCCCTAATACCCAATATCGTTCTCGAAGAACGCGAAGCATCAATTGAACTCCGCCATGGAGAGTGTCACGGTGCACTTGGGAAATGATGACCTCTGAGAGTCGACACTTGGGAAGCACGACTGGATGTCGAGCGGGAAAGGGAAGGTCAGATAAGCGGAGACGGCCACCTACTCGGATTAGACTCGACGAATCTAGGAAGGGGTCGAGAGCGCGAAGTGGAGATCCTGCGGGAATGACCTTGGCTGATTTGAGCGACTTGTATTCTTCAGCAAATGCTTCACTCTGAACTTGTCGTATCAAGAAGCGATGCGCACTTGACACTTCATCGAGCGATAAACATGAATCAGTGTTGGCCACGTCTCGATATCGACATCGCGTGATGAACCGACGTACGTACGCTGTAACGCGTAACAGACGCGGCCACGAGGAAATACGATTGAGCAAGTCCCATTGCACTCGACTGTGAAGGGTAGTTAGTGATTTTGTTTCAAGAACTGTTGGTTCTCGATAATGCGCTAGGTGGTCCTGCTTTGGCCATGACGAAGGATCCGCGACTAACCAGGAGGGACCTTTCCACCACAATGTGAAGTTCGAAAACTTGACGGGAAGGAGGCCGCGAGATGCGCAATCCGCGGGGTTGTCTTCTGACGGAAGATGCTTCCAACACTTGATTGGCAGCTCTGTTTGAATCGCGGCGATTCGATTTGCCACAAAAACTTTAAAAGTGGAGGAAGGTTTCTGCAACCAACACAAGACTATGGTTGAATCGCTCCAACAATGAATGGAGGTAACTTCAAACGGAAGCGATTGAAGGGTGCTTTTGATACATCGCATCAACAGCGTTGCAGCACACAATTCGAGACGAGGGATGGTAAGAGTTTTTACTGGCGCGACCTTTGTTTTTGCGAGCAATAATTGTACGCGTCGCCCAGTCGGAGTGTCAACTACCAGGTACACCACTGCCGCATAGGCGTGTTCCGATGCATCGCAAAAGCCGTGAAGATGAATCTTTCGCGTGGTATTTTCGTACCCTGACCATCGAGGTATTGAGAGGTCATTCAGGTTCGGTAATTGCTCATAGAAGATGAGCCAACGTGACGCAAACTCTTCAGACAGACTCTCGTCCCAACCTAATTTGATTTTCCACAAGTCTTGCAGAAGAATTTTAGGAATCAGAATGACCGGTGCAAGCCAGCCAAGCGGATCGAAGAGATGAGCTATGAGAGATAATATTTTTCGTTTGGTAGGGGTTTCCCATGGTGGAAGAGACACGTGAATTTTGAATTCATCTCGTGCGGGATTCCAGCACAGCCCTAGCACCTTCAATTTCGATTCAAGGTCAAATGGACGTTCAAGTGCTAGTCCGTGGTTAGCCGGATCTACTCCGGCGAGGATTTCAGGGTCATTGCTGGCCCATTTTCGAAGAAGAAATCCGCCCCGCGCTAGACAGTCTGCGGTTTGACTCTTTTTTGCGAGGGCGTCTTGGATTGTATCTGCGCCCGACATTATATCATCTACATAACGATCGTTTCGTAAAACTGGAATCGCGAGGGGGAAATTGGGACCTTCATCCTCCGCTAGCTGATGGAGAACCCTTTGAGCTTGGTATGGGGCTGAAGTTGTCCCATAAGTGACCGTGCGAAGCTGGTAGGTTTGCACGGGCTCAGATGGAGCAGCCCGCCACAGTATCAGCTGGTATAATTGATCTTCGGGATGTACTAAGATTTGCCGGTACATTTGTGCAATATCAGCGGAAAAAACATATTTCCATTGGCGCCAGCGGAGAATAAGGGACACCAGTTCCGATTGTAGGTTGGGACCAGGGAGGAGAAAATCGTTTAAGGATTTTCCATTCTGCGTACGTGCTGAGGCGTTGAACACAACGCGGAGTTTGGTCGTGACACTGTCCACTCGAGTCACGCCATGGTGCGGAAGATATACAGTCTGTCTGCGGAGGAGGGACGGATCAACGGCGCACATGTGACCTGACTGATGATAATCCTCCAAGAAGGCAGTATACTGGGTTCGAAACTCATTTGATTTGGAAAATCTTTTCTCAAGTCGATGAAGAGATGACAGTGCAAGTGAGCGGGATTCGCCAATATCAATTGGAGGGCCTGCTCGGAAGGGAAGACGCACCACATACCGTCCAGTGGGCGTTCGGGAATAAGTCGCTGCGAAGTGGGCCTCACATTGTTCCTCCTCCAGCGACAGCGTGTGGTCGGAAACAGGAAGGTCCTCCACTTCCCAGAAACGCTTCAAGGTATCGTTCAGTTCGGACAGACTCGAGTGATGAACATGAATCGGTGGTCGCGGATTTTTCGAGTGAATCGATCCGCAAAGGATCCATCCGAAAATGGAGCGTTGGGCCAACATTGTCCCGGTAGAATTTTTACGGATTCCGTCTAGCATAATTGAGGCATACAGATCTGCTCCAATTAGCAAGTCGATCGGTGCGGCTGAGAATGGATTTGGATCCGCCAGGGAAAGATCCTCGCAAAAGGAAAGTGCTCCGGAGAGCGGGATTCGGTCGGGAACATACGAGGTAATTCGCGGTAACACAAGAGCGCGAGCGAACAACATGGACGAAGATTTATCGGATGGTCGTAGTCGGAATTTAACGATAGAACTGATCTCATCTGCAGGTTTGCCGCCAATGCCAGCGATACGAGCCGAAGCAGCTTCTCGGTTAAGCCGAAGGGTTTGTACCAAGGATTCCGAAATAAACGTTGCGTCGGATCCTTGATCGAGGAGTGCACGAACGGTCGCGGTTCGTCCCGATATGGACTCGACAGTCACCCATGCAGTCGCAAGCAGAACAAATCGGGGTTGACGCGGAAATTCGGCGTGAGCGGAAAGGGTGGTAACGTTCTCTGGTGTCGAAGAAATTTTCGCATGATCGCTCGAGGTTTTTGTCGAGTCCGAACGCGAATTTGCAGGTTGGCCCCTACTTTCGCCGCCCGCGTTGACGGTTCTTTGCGTTTCCGGGTGTAATAACGAATGATGGCGTTTCTGACAAACCATACAAGCGAACGAACTGGGACAGTCCGCCGCTCGATGACCACGGCTTAAGCAATTGTGACACCGCGCTTGCCGGCGTATCCACGTTTCTCTGTCCATTACTTTCATCGCGCGGAATTTCTGACATTGGTTTAATCGGTGCGATTCAGGACAAAGCGGACAGCTTCCGCTGCTGGTTACACTGTTGTGTGTTCGAATGGTGTTTCGCATTTCCGATTTTCGCACGGGTTTTGAAGGAACCGTTTCCTTCCGCGACGCTCCGCTAGACGCGATCGAGGTTGTAGCGGCGGCTTCTAACGCACGAACTTGGGTGTCGATCATTGCGGTTAGTTTGCTTAACGGCGGAAAAGTTGTCTCCTCCCCAATGTGGAGTTCCCACTGCGCACGCGTTTTCGGGTCCAATTTTTGGACGATACAATGAACCACGATGTTGTTCCAGGAGTCTACCGGTTGGTCAAGTTTCCGTAGGGCGTTAAGCGCCTCGGTATAACCTGCGCGGAGTTGATTTAAACCAGAGTAACGATCTGATCCTACTACGGGAATTGCAAAAAATTGATTTAAATGCGCGGTAACGATTGCTCGATGCCGATTGTATCGCGCAACCAGCAGACTCCATGCAACATCGAAATTCGCGTCGGAGAGGGGAACATGGGCGACCAACCTTGCGGCGTCTCCTCGGAGCGCGGTCATCAAATAGTGCAACCTCTGCACCCCTGTTAGGGTCGCATTATTATTTATTAATGAGGAAAAAAGATCACGAAACGCGATCCAGTCGGTAATCACGCCCGAGAACGTCGGAAGGTCAATCGGCGCAAGTTTTATAGGGGGTAGACTCACGGGTGTCGATGTCGGCGTGGTTGGTGTTGACGTCGGGGGGAGAGTTTCCTCGAAGACGGCCAGCTTGTCGTGGAGGTAGTCGTAGGCGGTGAAGTAGGCCTCTTCTACCTCGTCGAAGTGGTTTTGTTGGAAAAATGGAAGTTCCTCCCGTTCTATGGCAGTAGCGACGACCTCAATCCTGGAGCAGGCAGTCTGGCATTGTGTCCAGTACGTGTCCAGCAGTTTCAGTCGTCCCTTCAGGGTCGCCTTCGTGCGGTGCGCTTCTCCCACTTTCTCGAGATTGATAACAAAATTTCTAATCAACCTCGCTGTCCTTTCGAAAGTGGCCATCTCGACCCTTAGGTTGATTTTATCGTCCTGGGATTTAGCCATCGTTCTTGGTTTAAATGATAACGGTTAACGGATGTTCAGGTGTGGTTCTGGTGAGGGCGCTCCAATCGTCGTCCGTTGCGTTCAAACAGCTAACGTTCCAACGGTCTGCCGTTTCTCGTGTAGGTGATGGTACGGGTTGGTAATCCCCTTTTTTTTTTCCAATTTCGGTTGAGGTGCCGGATCCACGGTGCAACACTCGCGCAAATCCGGCTCGAAGGACCAAAAAATGTTCGGTAATTGATGAAACGGGGCTCGGAAAATGTTGGGAGGTTCAGTCACCCGGTAGTTTAAATTTAACACGATTTATTTTACACAATTAACTACACAGACGAATTAAACACACCACACTCACGCTTGACGACGACGACACACAAGGAACTTAAAGATTTACGGAGTAGTGGAAAGTTCTGTATTACGCGCACCGCGAGTTTACTCGTTCAAATCGTTACACCTCTAGCACGGTTGCCTTTGTTCTCGTAGGTCGCGAGAATCGGGCGATCCCCCTTAATTAGGGAAACCGCGGTAAGGTGTCATCACCGCCCAATCATCTATCGCTTATTGGGCGTGATGACGTCGGGAACCAATGAAGTTTATGGGTTACGGGGGGGGGTTTCTTGCTGTCTCTCGATCCTTCGAGAACGCACCGAAAGCGATCTTCCGGTGCGTCCAGGAGGACGAGAGACAGAAAACTCTGCAGTTGGAATTTAAATTCGGGGATCGCCCTCTCCTGCTTGTCTAGATATGAAACAGGTAAGAATGCATGTTATATTGATAATAATATAAGTAATAAGTATAATTATTACAGTTCTAGCGATAATAACTGCATTATATGGGTAATAATGCATGTTATATTGATAATAATAAAAGTAATAAGTATATTTATTATACTTCTGTCGATAATAACTGCATTATATGGATAATAATGCATGTTATATTGATGATAATAAAAGCAATACGTATATTTATTATAGTTCTAGCTATAATAACTGCATAATATGGGTAATAATGCATGTTAAATTGATAATAATATAAGTAATAAGTATAATTATTACAGTTCTAGCGATAATAACTGCATTATATGGGTAAGAATGCATGTTATATTGATAATAATATAAGTAATAAGTATAATTATTACAGTTCTAGCGATAATAACTGCATTATATGGATAATAATGCATGTTATATTGATGATAATAAAAGCAATACGTATATTTATTATAGTTCTAGCTATAATAACTGCATAATATGGGTAATAATGCATGTTAAATTGATAATAATATAAGTAATAAGTATAATTATTACAGTTCTAGCGATAATAACTGTATTGTATGGGTAATAATGCATGTTATATTGATGATAATAAAAGTACTAAGTATATTTATTATACTACTGTCGATAATAACTGCATTATATGGGTAATAATGCATGTTATATTGCTAATAATATAAGTAATAAGTATAATTATTACAGTTCTAGCGATAATAACTGCATTATATGGGTAATAATGCATGTTATATTGATAATAATATAAGTAATAAGTATAATTATTACAGTTCTAGCGATAATAACTGCATAATATGGGTAACAATGCACGTTATATTGCTAATAATATAAGTAATAAGTATAATTATTACAGTTCTAGCGATAATAACTGTATTATATGGGTAATAATGCATGTTATATTGATAATAATAAAAGTAATAAGTATATTTATTATACTTCTGTCGATAATAACTGCATTATATGGATAATAATGCATGTTATATTGATAATAATATAAGTAATAAGTATAATTATTGCAGTTCTAGCGATAATAACTGCATTATATGCGTAATAATGCATGTTATATTGATAATATCGTGAGTAATAAGTATAATTATTATAGTTCTAGCGATAATAAAAGTAAAATATGGCTAATAGTGCATGTTATACTGATAATAATAAAAGTAATAAGTATATTTATTATACTTCTGTCGATAATAACTGCATTATATGGGTAATAGTGCATGTTATATTGATAATAATATAAGTAGTAAGTATAATTATTACAGTTGTAGCCATAATAACTGCATAATATGGGTAATAATGCACGTTATATTGCTAATAATATAAGTAATAAGTATAATTGTTACAGTTCTAGCGATAATAACTGCATTATATGCGTAATAATGTATGTTATATTGATAATATCGGGAGTAATAAGTATAATTATTATAGTTCTAGCGATAATAAAAGTAAAATATGGCTAATAGTGCATGTTATACTGATAATAATAAAAGTAATAAGTATATTTATTATACTTCTGTCGATAATAACTGCATTATATGGGTAATAATGCATGTTATATTGATAACAATATAAGTAGTAAGTATAATTATTACAGTTGTAGCCATAATAACTGCTTAATATGGGTAATAATGCACGTTATATTGCTAATAATATAAGTAATAAGTATAATTGTTACAGTTCTAGCGATAATAACTGCATTATATGGGTAAGAATGCATGTTATATTGATAATATCGGGAGTAATAAGTATAATTATTATAGTTCTAGCGATAATAATAGTAAAATGTGGCTAATAGTGCATGTTATACTGATAATAATAAAACTAATAAGTATATTTATTATACTTCTGTCGATAATAACTGCATTATATGGGTAATAATGCATGTTATATTGATAACAATATAAGTAGTAAGTATAATTATTACAGTTGTAGCCATAATAACTGCATAATATGGGTAATAATGCACGTTATATTGCTAATAATATAAGTAATAAGTATAATTGTTACAGTTCTAGCGATAATAACTGCATTATATGGGTAAGAATGCATGTTATATTGATAATATCGGGAGTAATAAGTATAATTATTATAGTTCTAGCGATAATAATAGTAAAATGTGGCTAATAGTGCATGCTATATTGATAATAATAAAAGTAGTAAGTATATTTATTATAGTTCTATCGATAATAACTGCATGATATGGGTAATAATGCATGTTATATTGGTAATATTCGGAATAATAAGTATAATTATTATAGTTCTAGCGATAATAATAGTAAAATATGACTAATAGTGCATGTTATATTGATAATAATAAAAGTAATAAGTATATTTATTACAGTTCTATCGATAATAACTGCATAATATGGGTAATAATGCATGTTATATTGATGATAATAAAAGCAATACGTATATTTATTATAGTTCTAGCTATAATAACTGCATAATATGGGTAATAATGCATGTTATATTGATAATAATATAAGTAATAAGTATAATTATTACAGTTCTAGCTATAATAACTGCATAATATGGGTAATAATGCACGTTATATTGCTAATAATATAAGTAATAAGTATAATTATTACAGTTCTAGCGATAATAACTGCATTATATGGGTAATAATGCATGTTATATTGCTAATAATATAAGTAATAAGTATAATTATTACAGTTCTAGCGATAATAACTGCATTATATGGGTAATAATGCATGTTGTATTGATAATAATATAAGTAATAAGTATAATTATTACAATTCTAGCGATAATAACTGCATAATATGGGTAACAATGCACGTTATATTGCTAATAATATAAGTAATAAGTATAATTGTTACAGTTCTAGCGATATTAACTGCATTATATGGGTAAGAATGCATGTTATATTGATAATATCGGGAGTAATAAGTATAATTATTATAGTTCTAGCGATAATAATAGTAAAATGTGGCTAATAGTGCATGTTATATTGATAATAATAAAAGTAGTAAGTATATTTATTATAGTTCTATCGATAATAACTGCATGATATGGGTAATAATGCATGTTATATTGGTAATATTCGGAATAATAAGTATAATTATTATAGTTCTAGCGATAATAATAGTAAAATATGACTAATAGTGCATGTTATATTGATAATAATAAAAGTAATAAGTATATTTATTACAGTTCTATCGATAATAACTGCATAATATGGGTAATAATGCATGTTATATTGATGATAATAAAAGCAATACGTATATTTATTATAGTTCTAGCTATAATAACTGCATAATATGGGTAATAATGCATGTTATATTGATAATAATATAAGTAATAAGTATAATTATTACAGTTCTAGCGATAATAACTGTATTGTATGGGTAATAATGCATGTTATATTGATGATAATAAAAGTACTAAGTATATTTATTATACTACTGTCGATAATAACTGCATTATATGGGTAATAATGCATGTTATATTGATAATAATATAAGTAATAAGTATAATTATTACAGTTCTAGCGATAATAACTGCATTATATGCGTAATAATGTATGTTATATTGATAATATCGGGAGTAATAAGTATAATTATTATAGTTCTAGCGATAATAAAAGTAAAATATGGCTAATAGTGCATGTTATACTGATAATAATAAAAGTACTAAGTATATTTATTATACTTCTGTCGATAATAACTGCATTATATGGGTAATAATGCATGTTATATTGATAATAATATAAGTAATAAGTATAATTATTACAGTTCTAGCGATAATAACTGCATAATATGGGTAACAATGCACGTTATATTGCAAATAATATAAGTAATAAGTATAATTATTACAGTTCTAGCGATAATAACTGCATTATATGGGTAATAATGCATTTTATATTGATAATAATAAAAGTAATAAGTATATTTATTATACTTCTGTCGATAATAACTGCATTATATGGATAATAATGCATGTTATATTGATAATAATATAAGTAATAAGTATAATTATTGCAGTTCTAGCGATAATAACTGCATTATATGCGTAATAATGCATGTTATATTGATAATATCGGGAGTAATAAGTATAATTATTATAGTTCTAGCGATAATAAAAGTAAAATATGGCTAATAGTGCATGTTATACTGATAATAATAAAAGTAATAAGTATATTTATTATACTTCTGTCGATAATAACTGCATTATATGGGTAATAGTGCATGTTATATTGATAATAATATAAGTAGTAAGTATAATTATTACAGTTGTAGCCATAATAACTGCATAATATGGGTAATAATGCACGTTATATTGCTAATAATATAAGTAATAAGTATAATTGTTACAGTTCTAGCGATAATAACTGCATTATATGGGTAAGAATGCATGTTATATTGATAATATCGGGAGTAATAAGTATAATTATTATAGTTCTAGCGATAATAATAGTAAAATGTGGCTAATAGTGCATGTTATATTGATAATAATAAAAGTAGTAAGTATATTTATTATAGTTCTATCGATAATAACTTCATAATATGTGTAATAATGCATGTTATATTGATGATAATAAAAGTACTAAGTATATTTATTATAGCTCTAGCGATAATAACTGCATTATATGGGTAATAATGCATGTTATATTGGTAATATTCGGAATAATAAGTATAATTATTATAGTTCTAGCGATAATAATAGTAAAATATGACTAATAGTGCATGTTATATTGATAATAATAAAAGTAATAAGTATATTTATTACAGTTCTATCGATAATAACTGCATAATATGGGTAATAATGCATGTTATATTGATGATAATAAAAGCAATACGTATATTTATTATAGTTCTAGCTATAATAACTGCATAATATGGGTAATAATGCAAGTTATATTGATAATAATATAAGTAATAAGTATAATTATTACAGTTCTAGCGATAATAACTGTATTGTATGGGTAATAATGCATGTTATATTGATGATAATAAAAGTACTAAGTATATTAATTATACTACTGTCGATAATAACTGCATTATATGGGTAATAATGCATGTTATATTGATAATAATATAAGTAATAAGTATAATTATTACAGTTCTAGCGATAATAACTGCATTATATGGGTAAGAATGCATGTTATATTGATAATAATATAAGTAATAAGTATAATTATTACAGTTCTAGCTATAATAACTGCATAATATGGGTAATAATGCACGTTATATTGCTAATAATATAAGTAATAAGTATAATTATTACAGTTCTAGCGATAATAACTGCATTATATGGGTAATAATGCATGTTATATTGCTAATAATATAAGTAATAAGTATAATTATTACAGTTCTAGCGATAATAACTGCATTATATGGGTAATAATGCATGTTCTATTGATAATAATATAAGTAATAAGTATAATTATTACAATTCTAGCGATAATAACTGCATAATATGGGTAACAATGCACGTTATATTGCTAATAATATAAGTAATAAGTATAATTATTACAGTTCTAGCGATAATAACTGCATTATATGGGTAATAATGCATGTTATATTGATAATAATAAAAGTAATAAGTATATTTATTATACTTCTGTCGATAATAACTGCATTATATGGATAATAATGCATGTTATATTGATAATAATATAAGTAATAAGTATAATTATTGCAGTTCTAGCGATAATAACTGCATTATATGGGTAATAATGCATGTTATATTGATAACAATATAAGTAGTAAGTATAATTATTACAGTTGTAGCCATAATAACTGCATAATATGGGTAATAATGCACGTTATATTGCTAATAATATAAGTAATAAGTATAATTGTTACAGTTCTAGCGATAATAACTGCATTATATGGGTAAGAATGCATGTTATATTGATAATATCGGGAGTAATAAGTATAATTATTATAGTTCTAGCGATAATAATAGTAAAATGTGGCTAATAGTGCATGTTATATTGATAATAATAAAAGTAGTAAGTATATTTATTATAGTTCTATCGATAATAACTGCATGATATGGGTAATAATGCATGTTATATTGGTAATATTCGGAATAATAAGTATAATTATTATAGTTCTAGCGATAATAATAGTAAAATATGACTAATAGTGCATGTTATATTGATAATAATAAAAGTAATAAGTATATTTATTACAGTTCTATCGATAATAACTGCATAATATGGGTAATAATGCATGTTATATTGATGATAATAAATGCAATACGTATATTTATTATAGTTCTAGCTATAATAACTGCATAATATGGGTAATAATGCATGTTATATTGATAATAGTATAAGTAATAAGTATAATTATTACAGTTCTAGCGATAATAACTGTATTGTATGGGTAATAATGCATGTTATATTGATGATAATAAAAGTACTAAGTATATTTATTATACTACTGTCGATAATAACTGCATTATATGGGTAATAATGCATGTTATATTGATAATAATATAAGTAATAAGTATAATTATTACAGTTCTAGCGATAATAACTGCATTATATGCGTAATAATGTATGTTATATTGATAATATCGGGAGTAATAAGTATAATTATTATAGTTCTAGCGATAATAAAAGTAAAATATGGCTAATAGTGCATGTTATACTGATAATAATAAAAGTACTAAGTATATTTATTATACTTCTGTCGATAATAACTGCATTATATGGGTAATAATGCATGTTATATTGATAATAATATAAGTAATAAGTATAATTATTACAGTTCTAGCGATAATAACTGCATAATATGGGTAACAATGCACGTTATATTGCTAATAATATAAGTAATAAGTATAATTATTACAGTTCTAGCGATAATAACTGCATTATATGGGTAATAATGCATGTTATATTGATAATAATAAAAGTAATAAGTATATTTATTATACTTCTGTCGATAATAACTGCATTATATGGATAATAATGCATGTTATATTGATAATAATATAAGTAATAAGTATAATTATTGCAGTTCTAGCGATAATAACTGCATTATATGCGTAATAATGCATGTTATATTGATAATATCGGGAGTAATAAGTATAATTATTATAGTTCTAGCGATAATAAAAGTAAAATATGGCTAATAGTGCATGTTATACTGATAATAATAAAAGTAATAAGTATATTTATTATACTTCTGTCGATAATAACTGCATTACATGGGTAATAATGCATGTTATATTGATAACAATATAATTAGTAAGTATAATTATTACAGTTGTAGCCATAATAACTGCATAATATGGGTAATAATGCACGTTATATTGCTAATAATATAAGTAATAAGTATAATTGTTACAGTTCTAGCGATAATAACTGCATTATATGGGTAAGAATGCATGTTATATTGATAATATCGGGAGTAATAAGTATAATTATTATAGTTCTAGCGATAATAATAGTAAAATGTGGCTAATAGTGCATGTTATATTGATAATAATAAAAGTAGTAAGTATATTTATTATAGTTCTATCGATAATAACTGCATGATATGGGTAATAATGCATGTTATATTGGTAATATTCGGAATAATAAGTATAATTATTATAGTTCTAGCGATAATAATAGTAAAATATGACTAATAGTGCATGTTATATTGATAATAATAAAAGTAATAAGTATATTTATTACAGTTCTATCGATAATAACTGCATAATATGGGTAATAATGCATGTTATATTGATGATAATAAAAGCAATACGTATATTTATTATAGTTCTAGCTATAATAACTGCATAATATGGGTAATAATGCATGTTATATTGATAATAATATAAGTAATAAGTATAATTATTACAGTTCTAGCGATAATAACTGTATTGTATGGGTAATAATGCATGTTATATTGATGATAATAAAAGTACTAAGTATATTTATTATACTACTGTCGATAATAACTGCATTATATGGGTAATAATGCATGTTATATTGATAATAATATAAGTAGTAAGTATAATTATTACAGTTCTAGCGATAATAACTGCATTATATGCGTAATAATGTATGTTATATTGATAATATCGGGAGTAATAAGTATAATTATTATAGTTCTAGCGATAATAAAAGTAAAATATGGCTAATAGTGCATGTTATACTGATAATAATAAAAGTACTAAGTATATTTATTATACTTCTGTCGATAATAACTGCATTATATGGGTAATAATGCATGTTATATTGATAATAATATAAGTAATAAGTATAATTATTACAGTTCTAGCGATAATAACTGCATAATATGGGTAACAATGCACGTTATATTGCTAATAATATAAGTAATAAGTATAATTATTACAGTTCTAGCGATAATAACTGCATTATATGGGTAATAATGCATGTTATATTGATAATAATAAAAGTAATAAGTATATTTATTATACTTCTGTCGATAATAACTGCATTATATGGATAATAATGCATGTTATATTGATAATAATATAAGTAATAAGTATAATTATTGCAGTTCTAGCGATAATAACTGCATTATATGCGTAATAATGCATGTTATATTGATAATATCGGGAGTAATAAGTATAATTATTATAGTTCTAGCGATAATAAAAGTAAAATATGGCTAATAGTGCATGTTATACTGATAATAATAAAAGTAATAAGTATATTTATTATACTTCTGTCGATAATAACTGCATTATATGGGTAATAGTGCATGTTATATTGATAATAATATAAGTAGTAAGTATAATTATTACAGTTGTAGCCATAATAACTGCATAATATGGGTAATAATGCACGTTATATTGCTAATAATATAAGTAATAAGTATAATTGTTACAGTTCTAGCGATAATAACTGCATTATATGGGTAAGAATGCATGTTATATTGATAATATCGGGAGTAATAAGTATAATTATTATAGTTCTAGCGATAATAATAGTAAAATGTGGCTAATAGTGCATGTTATATTGATAATAATAAAAGTAGTAAGTATATTTATTATAGTTCTATCGATAATAACTGCATAGTATGGGTAATAATGCATGTTATATTGATGATAATTAAAGTACTAAGTATATTTATTATGGTTCTAGCGATCATAACTGCATAATATGCGTAATAATGCATGTTATATTGATAATAATATAAGTAATAAAAATAATTAATACAATTCTGGCGATAATAACTGCATTATATGGGTAATAATGCATGTTATATTGATGATAATGAGAGTAGTAAGTATATTTATTACAGTTCTATCGATAATAACTGCATAATATGGGTAATAATGCATGTTATATTGATAATATCGGGAGAAATAAGTATAATTATTATAGCTCTAGCGATAATAATAGTAAAATATGGCTAATAGTGCATGTTCTATTGATAATAATAAAAGTAATAAGTATATTTATTATAGTTCTATCGATAATAACTGCATAATATGGGTAATAATGCATGTTATATTGATGATAATTAAAGTACTAAGTATATTTATTATAGTTCTAGCGATCATAACTGCATAATATGCGTAATAATGCATGTTATATTGATAATAATATTAGTAATAAGTATAATTATTGCAGTTCTAGCGATAATAACTGCAATTTATGGGTAATAATGCACGTTATATTGATAATAATATAAGTAACAAGTATAATTATTACAGTTCTAGCGATAATAACTGCATAATATGGGTAATAATGCACGTTATATTGCTAATAATATAAGTAGTAAGTATAATTATTACAGTTCTAGCGATAATAACTGCATTATATGGGTAATAATGCATGTTATATTGATAATAATAAAAGTAATCAGTATATTTATTATACTTCTGTCGATAGTAACTGCATTATATGGGTAATAATGCATGTTATATTGATAATAATATAAGTAATAAGTATAATTATTACAGTTCTAGCGATAATAACTCCATAATATGGGTAATAATGCACGTTATATTGCTAATAGTATAAGTAATAAGTATAATTATTACAGTTCTAGCGATAATAACTCCATTATGTGGGTAATAATGCATGTTGTATTGATAATAATATAAGTAAGAAGTATAATTATTACAGTTCTAGTGATAATAACTGCATTCTATGGGTAATAATGCATGTTATATTGATAATATCGGGAGTAATAGGTATAATTATTATAGTTCTAGCGATAATAATAGTAAAATATGGCTAATAGTGCATGTTATATTGATAACAATAAAAGTAATAAGTATATTTATTATACTTCTGTCGATAATAACTGCATTATTTGGGTAATAATGCATGTTATATTGATAATAATATAAGTAATGAGTATAATTATTACAGTTCTAGCGATAATAACTCCATTATATGGGTAATAATACATGTTATATTGATAATAAT
Organism: Megachile leachella; assembly: GCA_963576845.1. NCBI lineage: Eukaryota > Metazoa > Arthropoda > Insecta > Hymenoptera > Megachilidae > Megachile > Megachile leachella. The sequence goes on from CAUYWW010000072.1 coordinate 713,373, forward strand.
GTAAGTAATAAGTATAATTATTACAGTTCTCGCGATAATAACTGCATAATATGGGTAATAATGCACGTCATATTGCTAATAGTATAAGTAATAAGTATAATTATTACAGTTCTAGCGATAATAACTGCATTCTATGGGTAATAATGCATGTTATATTGATAATATTGGGAGTAATAAGTATAATTATTATAGTTTTCGCGATAATAATAGTACAATATGGATAATAGTGCATGTTATATTGATAAAAATAAGAGTAATAAGTATATTTATTATAGTTCTATCGATAATAACTGCATAGTATGGGTAATAATGCATGTTATATTGATAATATCGGGAGAAATAAGTATAATTATTATAGCTCTAGCGATAATAATAGTAAAATATGGCTAATAGTGCATGTTCTATTGATAATAATAAAAGTAATAAGTATATTTATTATAGTTCTATCGATAATAACTGCATAATATGGGTAATAATGCATGTTATATTGATGATAATTAAAGTACTAAGTATATTTATTATAGTTCTAGCGATCATAACTGCATAATATGCGTAATAATGCATGTTATATTGATAATAATATTAGTAATAAGTATAATTATTGCAGTTCTAGCGATAATAACAGCAATTTATGGGTAATAATGCACGTTATATTGATAATAATATAAGTAACAAGTATAATTATTACAGTTCTAGCGATAATAACTGCATAATATGGCTAATAATGCACGTTATATTGCTAATAATATAAGTAGTAAGTATAATTATTACAGTTCTAGCGATAATAACTGCATTATATGGGTAATAATGCATGTTATATTGATAATAATAAAAGTAATCAGTATATTTATTATACTTCTGTCGATAGTAACTGCATTATATGGGTAATAATGCATGTTATATTGATAATAATATAAGTAATAAGTATAATTATTACAGTTCTAGCGATAATAACTCCATAATATGGGTAATAATGCACGTTATATTGCTAATAGTATAAGTAATAAGTATAATTATTACAGTTCTAGCGATAATAACTCCATTATGTGGGTAATAATGCATGTTGTATTGATAATAATATAAGTAAGAAGTATAATTATTACAGTTCTAGTGATAATAACTGCATTCTATGGGTAATAATGCATGTTATATTGATAATATCGGGAGTAATAGGTATAATTATTATAGTTCTAGCGATAATAATAGTAAAATATGGCTAATAGTGCATGTTATATTGATAACAATAAAAGTAATAAGTATATTTATTATACTTCTGTCGATAATAACTGCATTATTTGGGTAATAATGCATGTTATATTGATAATAATATAAGTAATGAGTATAATTATTACAGTTCTAGCGATAATAACTCCATTATATGGGTAATAATACATGTTATATTGATAATAATGTAAGTAATAAGTATAATTATTACAGTTCTCGCGATAATAACTGCATAATATGGGTAATAATGCACGTCATATTGCTAATAGTATAAGTAATAAGTATAATTATTACAGTTCTAGCGATAATAACTGCATTCTATGGGTAATAATGCATGTTATATTGATAATATTGGGAGTAATAAGTATAATTATTATAGTTTTCGCGATAATAATAGTACAATATGGATAATAGTGCATGTTATATTGATAAAAATAAGAGTAATAAGTATATTTATTATAGTTCTATCGATAATAACTGCATAGTATGGGTAATAATGCATGTTATATTGATGATAATTAAAGTACTAAGTATATTTATTATGGTTCTAGCGATCATAACTGCATAATATGCGTAATAATGCATGTTATATTGATAATAATATAAGTAATAAAAATAATTAATACAATTCTGGCGATAATAACTGCATTATATGGGTAATAATGCATGTTATATTCATAATAATATAAGTAATAAGTATAATTATTACAGTTCTAGCGATAATAACTCCATTATATGGGTAATAATGCATGTTATATTGATGATAATGAGAGTAGTAAGTATATTTATTACAGTTCTATCGATAATAACTGCATAATATGGGTAATAATGCATGTTATATTGATAATATCGGGAGAAATAAGTATAATTATTATAGCTCTAGCGATAATAATAGTAAAATATGGCTAATAGTGCATGTTCTATTGATAATAATAAAAGTAATAAGTATATTTATTATAGTTCTATCGATAATAACTGCATAATATGGGTAACAATGCATGTTATATTGATGATAATTAAAGTACTAAGTATATTTATTATAGTTCTAGCGATCATAACTGCATAATATGCGTAATAATGCATGTTATATTGATAATAATATTAGTAATAAGTATAATTATTGCAGTTCTAGCGATCATAACTGCAATTTATGGGTAATAATGCACGTTATATTGATAATAATATAAGTAACAAGTATAATTATTACAGTTCTAGCGATAATAACTGCATAATATGGGTAATAATGCACGTTAAATTGCTAATAATATAAGTAAAGAGTACAATTATTACAGTTCTAGCGATAATAACTGCATTATATGGGTAATAATGCATGTTATATTGATAATATCGGGAGTTATAAGTATAATTCTTATAATTCTAGCGATAATAATAGTAAAATATGGCAAATAGTGCATGTTATATTGATAATAATAAAAGTAATAAATATATTTATTACAGTTCTATCGATAATAACTGCATAATATGGGTAATAATGCATGTTATATTGATGATAATAAAAGTAATACGTATATTTATTATAGTTCTAGCGATAATAACTGCATAATATGGGTAATAATGCATGTTATATTGATAATATCGGGAGTAATAAGTATAATTATTATAGTTCTAGCGATAATAATAGTAAAATATGGCAAATAGTGCCTGTTATATTGATAATAATAAAAGTAATAAGTATATTTATTACAGTTCTATCGATAATAACTGCATAATATGGGTAATAATGCATGTTATATTGATGATAATAAAAGTAATACGTATATTTATTATAGTTCTAGCGATAATAACTGCATAATATGGGTAATAATGCATGTTATATTGATAATGATATAAGTAATAAGTATAATTATTACAGTTCTAGCGATAATAACTGCATTATATGGGTAATAATGCACGCTATATTGCTAACAATATAAGTAATAAGTATAATTATTACAGTTCTAGCGATAATAACTGCATTATATGGGTAATAATGCATGTTACATTGATAATATTGGGAGTAATAAGTATATTTATTATAGTTCTGGCGATCATAACTGCATAATATGGGTAATAATGCATGTTATATTGATAATAACATAAGTAATAAGTATAATTATTACAGTTCTAGCGATAATAACTGCATTATATGGCTAATAATGCATGTTATATTGATAATACCGGGAGTAATAAGTATAATTATTATAGTTCTAGCGATAATAATAGTAAAATATGGCAAATAGTGCATGTTATATTGATAATAATAAAAGTAATAAGTATATTTATTACAGTTCTATCGATAATAACTGCATAATATGGGTAATAATGCATGTTATATTGATGATAATAAAAGTAATACGTATATTTATTATAGTTCTAGCGATAATAACTGCATAATATGGGTAATAATGCATGTTATATTGATAATAATATAAGTAATAAGTATAATTATTACAGTTCTAGCGATAATAACTGCATTATATGGGTAATAATGCACGCTATATTGCTAACAATATAAGTAATAAGTATAATTATTACAGTTCTAGCGATAATAACTGCATTATATGGGTAATAATGCATGCTACATTGATAATATTGGGAGTAATAAGTATATTTATTATAGTTCTGGCGATCATAACTGCATAATATGGGTAATAATGCATGTTATATTGATAATAATATAAGTAATAAGTATAATTATTACAGTTGTAGCAATAATACCTCCATTATATGGGTAATAATGCACGTTATATTGCTAACAATATAAGTAATAAGTATAATTATTACAGTTCTAGCGATAATAACTGCATTATATGGGTAATAATGCATGTTATATTGATGATAATGAAAGTAATACGTATATTTATTATAGCTCTAGCGATAATAACTGCATAATATGGGTAATAATGCATGTTATATTGATAATAATATAAGTAATAAGTATAATTATTACAGTTCTAGCGATAATAACTGCATTATATGGGTAATAATGCACGCTATATTGCTAACAATATAAGTAATAAGTATAATTATTACAGTTCTAGCGATAATAACTGCATTATATGGGTAATAATGCATGTTACATTGATAATATTGGGAGTAATAAGTATATTTATTATAGTTCTGGCGATCATAACTGCATAATATGGGTAATAATGCATGTTATATTGATAATAATATAAGTAATAAGTATAATTATTACAGTTGTAGCAATAATACCTCCATTATATGGGTAATAATGCACGTTATATTGCTAACAATATAAGTAATAAGTATAATTATTACAGTTCTAGCGATAATAACTGCATTATATGGGTAATAATGCATGTTATATTGATGATAATGAAAGTAATACGTATATCTATTATAGCTCTAGCGATAATAACTGCATAATATGGGTAATAATGCATGTTATATTGATAATAATATAAGTAAGAAGTATAATTATTACAGTTCTAGCGATAATAACTGCATTATATGGGTAATAATGCACGTTATATTGCTAACAATATAAGTAATAAGTATAATTATTATAGTTCTAGCGATAATAACTGCATTATATGGGTAATAATGCATGTTATATTGAGAATAATATAAGTAATAAGTATAATTATTACAGTTCTGGCGATAATAACTGCATTATATGGGTAATAATGCACGTTATATTGCTAATAGTATAAGTAATAAGTATAATTATTACAGTTCTAGCGATAATACCTCCATTATATGGGTAATAATGCACGTTATATTGCTAATAATATAAGTAATGAGTACAATTATTACAGTTCTAGCGATAATAACTGCATTATATGGGTAATAATGCATGTTATATTGATAATATCGGGAGTAATAAGTATAATTATTATAGTTCTAGCGATAATAATAGTAAAATATGGCAAATAGTGCATGTTATATTGATAATAATAAAAGTAACAAATATATTTATTACAGTTCTATCGATAATAACTGCATAATATGGGTAATAATGCATGTTATATTGATGATAATAAAAGTAATACGTATATTTATTATAGTTCTAGCGATAATAACTGCATAATATGGGTAATAATGCATGTTATATTGATAATAATCTAAGTAATAAGTATAATTATTACAGTTCTAGCGATAATAACTGCATTATATGGGTAATAATGCACGTTATATTGCTAACAATATAAGTAATAAGTATAATTATTACAGTTCTAGCGATAATAACTGCAATTATATGGGTAATAATGCATGTTATATTGATAATATCGGGAGTAATAAGTATAATTATTATAGTTCTAGCGATAATAATAGTAAAATATGGCAAATAGTGCATGTTATATTGATAATAATAAAAGTAATAAGTATATTTATTACAGTTCTATCGATAATAACTGCATAATATGGGTAATAATGCATGTTATATTGAGAATAATATAAGTAATAAGTATAATTATTACAGTTCTGGCGATCATAACTGCATTATATGGCTAATAATGCACGTTATATTGCTAATAGTATAAGTAATAAGTATAATTATTATAGTTCTAGCGATAATACCTCCATTATACGGGTAATAATGCATGTTATATTGATAATGATATAAGTAATAAGTATAATTATTACAGTTCTAGCGATAATAACTGCATAATATGGGTAATAATGCACGTTAAATTGCTAATAATATAAGTAAAGAGTACAATTATTACAGTTCTAGCGATAATAACTGCATTATATGGGTAATAATGCATGTTATATTGATAATATCGGGAGTTATAAGTATAATTCTTATAATTCTAGCGATAATAATAGTAAAATATGGCAAATAGTGCATGTTATATTGATAATAATAAAAGTAATAAATATATTTATTACAGTTCTATCGATAATAACTGCATAATATGGGTAATAATGCATGTTATATTGATGATAATAAAAGTAATACGTATATTTATTATAGTTCTAGCGATAATAACTGCATAATATGGGTAATAATGCATGTTATATTGATAATATCGGGAGTAATAAGTATAATTATTATAGTTCTAGCGATAATAATAGTAAAATATGGCAAATAGTGCATGTTATATTGATAGTAATAAAAGTAATAAGTATATTTATTACAGTTCTATCGATAATAACTGCATAATATGGGTAATAATGCATGTTATATTGATGATAATAAAAGTAATACGTATATTTATTATAGTTCTAGCGATAATAACTGCATTATATGGGTAATAATGCATGTTACATTGATAATATTGGGAGTAATAAGTATATTTATTATAGTTCTAGCGATAATAACTGCATTATATGGGTAATAATGCATGTTATATTGATAATAACATAAGTAATAAGTATAATTATTACAGTTCTAGCGATAATAACTGCATTATGTGGCTAATAATGCATGTTATATTGATAATACCGGGAGTAATAAGTATAATTATTATAGTTCTAGCGATAATAATAGTAAAATATGGCAAATAGTGCATGTTATATTGATAATAATAAAAGTAATAAGTATATTTATTACAGTTCTATCGATAATAACTGCATAATATGGGTAATAATGCATGTTATATTGATGATAATAAAAGTAATACGTATATTTATTATAGTTCTAGCGATAATAACTGCATAATATGGGTAATAATGCATGTTATATTGATTATAATATAAGTAATAAGTATAATTATTACAGTTCTAGCGATAATAACTGCATTATATGGGTAATAATGCACGCTATATTGCTAACAATATAAGCAATAAGTATAATTATTACAGTTCTAGCAATAATACCTCCATTATATGGGTAATAATGCATGTTATATTGATAATAATATAAGTAATAAGTGTAATTATTACAGTTCTAGCGATAATAACTGCATTATATGGGTAATAATGCATGTTATATTGATGATAATGAAAGTAATACGAATATTTATTATATTTCTAGCGATAATAACTGCATAATATGGGTAATAATGCATGTTATATTGAGAATAATATAAGTAATAAGTATAATTATTACAGTTCTGGCGATAATAACTGCATTATATGGGTAATAATGCACGTTATATTGCTAATAGTATAAGTAATAAGTATAATTATTACAGTTCTAGCGATAATACCTGCATTATATGGCTAATAATGCATGTTATATTGATAATGATATAAGTAATAAGTATAATTATTACAGTTCTAGCGATAATAACTGCATAATATGGGTAATAATGCACGTTATATTGCTAATAATATAAGTAATGAGTACAATTATTACAGTTCTAGCGATAATAACTGCATTATATGGGTAATAATGCATGTTATATTGATAATGATATAAGTAATAAGTATAATTATTACAGTTCTAGCGATAATAACTGCATAATATGGGTAATAATGCACGTTATATTGCTAATAATATAAGTAATGAGTACAATTATTACAGTTCTAGCGATAATAACTGCATTATATGGGTAATAATGCATGTTATATTGATAATATCGGGAGTTATAAGTATAATTCTTATAGTTCTAGCGATAATAATAGTAAAATATGGCAAATAGTGCATGTTATATTGATAATAATAAAAGTAATAAATATATTTATTACAGTTCTATCGATAATAACTGCATAATATGGGTAATAATGCATGTTATATTGATGATAATAAAAGTAATACGTATATTTATTATAGTTCTAGCGATAATAACTGCATAATATGGGTAATAATGCATGTTATATTGATAATATCGGGAGTAATAAGTATAATTATTATAGTTCTAGCGATAATAATAGTAAAATATGGCAAATAGTGCATGTTATATTGATAGTAATAAAAGTAATAAGTATATTTATTACAGTTCTATCGATAATAACTGCATAATATGGGTAATAATGCATGTTATATTGATGATAATAAAAGTAATACGTATATTTATTATAGTTCTAGCGATAATAACTGCATTATATGGGTAATAATGCATGTTACATTGATAATATTGGGAGTAATAAGTATATTTATTATAGTTCTAGCGATAATAACTGCATTATATGGGTAATAATGCATGTTATATTGATAATAACATAAGTAATAAGTATAATTATTACAGTTCTAGCGATAATAACTGCATTATGTGGCTAATAATGCATGTTATATTGATAATACCGGGAGTAATAAGTATAATTATTATAGTTCTAGCGATAATAATAGTAAAATATGGCAAATAGTGCATGTTATATTGATAATAATAAAAGTAATAAGTATATTTATTACAGTTCTATCGATAATAACTGCATAATATGGGTAATAATGCATGTTATATTGATGATAATAAAAGTAATACGTATATTTATTATAGTTCTAGCGATAATAACTGCATAATATGGGTAATAATGCATGTTATATTGATTATAATATAAGTAATAAGTATAATTATTACAGTTCTAGCGATAATAACTGCATTATATGGGTAATAATGCACGCTATATTGCTAACAATATAAGCAATAAGTATAATTATTACAGTTCTAGCAATAATACCTCCATTATATGGGTAATAATGCATGTTATATTGATAATAATATAAGTAATAAGTGTAATTATTACAGTTCTAGCGATAATAACTGCATTATATGGGTAATAATGCATGTTATATTGATGATAATGAAAGTAATACGAATATTTATTATATTTCTAGCGATAATAACTGCATAATATGGGTAATAATGCATGTTATATTGAGAATAATATAAGTAATAAGTATAATTATTACAGTTCTGGCGATAATAACTGCATTATATGGGTAATAATGCACGTTATATTGCTAATAGTATAAGTAATAAGTATAATTATTACAGTTCTAGCGATAATACCTGCATTATATGGCTAATAATGCACGTTATATTGCTAATAGTATAAGTAATAAGTATAATTATTACAGTTCTAGCGATAATACCTCCATTATACGGGTAATAATGCATGTTATATTGATAATGATATAAGTAATAAGTATAATTATTACAGTTCTAGCGATAATAACTGCATAATATGGGTAATAATGCACGTTAAATTGCTAATAATATAAGTAAAGAGTACAATTATTACAGTTCTAGCGATAATAACTGCATTATATGGGTAATAATGCATGTTATATTGATAATATCGGGAGTTATAAGTATAATTCTTATAATTCTAGCGATAATAATAGTAAAATATGGCAAATAGTGCATGTTATATTGATAATAATAAAAGTAATAAATATATTTATTACAGTTCTATCGATAATAACTGCATAATATGGGTAATAATGCATGTTATATTGATGATAATAAAAGTAATACGTATATTTATTATAGTTCTAGCGATAATAACTGCATAATATGGGTAATAATGCATGTTATATTGATAATATCGGGAGTAATAAGTATAATTATTATAGTTCTAGCGATAATAATAGTAAAATATGGCAAATAGTGCATGTTATATTGATAATAATAAAAGTAATAAGTATATTTATTACAGTTCTATCGATAATAACTGCATAATATGGGTAATAATGCATGTTATATTGATGATAATAAAAGTAATACGTATATTTATTATAGTTCTAGCGATAATAACTGCATAATATGGGTAATAATGCATGTTATATTGATAATAATATAAGTAATAAGTATAATTATTACAGTTCTAGCGATAATAACTGCATTATATGGGTAATAATGCACGTTATATTGCTAATAATATAAGTAATGAGTACAATTATTACAGTTCTAGCGATAATAACTGCATTATATGGGTAATAATGCATGTTATATTGATAATAACATAAGTAATAAGTATAATTATTACAGTTCTAGCGATAATAACTGCATTATATGGCTAATAATGCATGTTATATTGATAATACCGGGAGTAATAAGTATAATTATTATAGTTCTAGCGATAATAATAGTAAAATATGGCAAATAGTGCATGTCATATTGATAATAATAAAAGTAATAAGTATATTTATTACAGTTCTATCGATAATAACTGCATAATATGGGTAATAATGCATGTTATATTGATGATAATAAAAGTAATACGTATATTTATTATAGTTCTAGCGATAATAACTGCATAATATGGGTAATAATGCATGTTATATTGATAATAATATAAGTAATAAGTATAATTATTACAGTTCTAGCGATAATAACTGCATTATATGGGTAATAATGCACGCTATATTGCTAACAATATAAGTAATAAGTATAATTATTACAGTTCTAGCGATAATAACTGCATTATATGGGTAATAATGCATGTTACATTGATAATATTGGGAGTAATAAGTATATTTATTATAGTTCTGGCGATCATAACTGCATAATATGGGTAATAATGCATGTTATATTGATAATAATATAAGTAATAAGTATAATTATTACAGTTGTAGCAATAATACCTCCATTATATGGGTAATAATGCACGTTATATTGCTAACAATATAAGTAATAAGTATAATTATTACAGTTCTAGCGATAATAACTGCATTATATGGGTAATAATGCATGTTATATTGATGATAATGAAAGTAATACGTATATTTATTATAGCTCTAGCGATAATAACTGCATAATATGGGTAATAATGCATGTTATATTGATAATAATCTAAGTAAGAAGTATAATTATTACAGTTCTAGCGATAATAACTGCATTATATGGGTAATAATGCACGTTATATTGCTAACAATATAAGTAATAAGTATAATTATTATAGTTCTAGCGATAATAACTGCATTATATGGGTAATAATGCATGTTATATTGAGAATAATATAAGTAATAAGTATAATTATTACAGTTCTGGCGATAATAACTGCATTATATGGGTAATAATGCACGTTATATTGCTAATAGTATAAGTAATAAGTATAATTATTACAGTTCTAGCGATAATACCTCCATTAAATGGGTAATAATGCACGTTATATTGCTAATAATATAAGTAATGAGTACAATTATTACAGTTCTAGCGATAATAACTGCATTATATGGGTAATAATGCATGTTATATTGATAATATCGGGAGTAATAAGTATAATTATTATAGTTCTAGCGATAATAATAGTAAAATATGGCAAATAGTGCATGTTATATTGATAATAATAAAAGTAACAAATATATTTATTACAGTTCTATCGATAATAACTGCATAATATGGGTAATAATGCACGTTATATTGATGATAATAAAAGTAATACGTATATTTATTATAGTTCTAGCGATAATAACTGCATAATATGGGTAATAATGCATGTTATATTGATAATAATCTAAGTAATAAGTATAATTATTACAGTTCTAGCGATAATAACTGCATTATATGGGTAATAATGCACGTTATATTGCTAACAATATAAGTAATAAGTATAATTATTACAGTTCTAGCGATAATAACTGCAATTATATGGGTAATAATGCATGTTATATTGATAATATCGGGAGTAATAAGTATAATTATTATAGTTCTAGCGATAATAATAGTAAAATATGGCAAATAGTGCATGTTATATTGATAATAATAAAAGTAATAAGTATATTTATTACAGTTCTATCGATAATAACTGCATAATATGGGTAATAATGCATGTTATATTGAGAATAATATAAGTAATAAGTGTAATTATTACAGTTCTGGCGATAATAACTGCATTATATGGCTAATAATGCACGTTATATTGCTAATAGTATAAGTAATAAGTATAATTATTACAGTTCTAGCGATAATACCTCCATTATACGGGTAATAATGCATGTTATATTGATAATGATATAAGTAATAAGTATAATTATTACAGTTCTAGCGATAATAACTGCATAATATGGGTAATAATGCACGTTAAATTGCTAATAATATAAGTAAAGAGTACAATTATTACAGTTCTAGCGATAATAACTGCATTATATGGGTAATAATGCATGTTATATTGATAATATCGGGAGTTATAAGTATAATTCTTATAATTCTAGCGATAATAATAGTAAAATATGGCAAATAGTGCATGTTATATTGATAATAATAAAAGTAATAAATATATTTATTACAGTTCTATCGATAATAACTGCATAATATGGGTAATAATGCATGTTATATTGATGATAATAAAAGTAATACGTATATTTATTATAGTTCTAGCGATAATAACTGCATAATATGGGTAATAATGCATGTTATATTGATAATATCGGGAGTAATAAGTATAATTATTATAGTTCTAGCGATAATAATAGTAAAATATGGCAAATAGTGCCTGTTATATTGATAATAATAAAAGTAATAAGTATATTTATTACAGTTCTATCGATAATAACTGCATAATATGGGTAATAATGCATGTTATATTGATGATAATAAAAGTAATACGTATATTTATTATAGTTCTAGCGATAATAACTGCATAATATGGGTAATAATGCATGTTATATTGATAATGATATAAGTAATAAGTATAATTATTACAGTTCTAGCGATAATAACTGCATTATATGGGTAATAATGCACGCTATATTGCTAACAATATAAGTAATAAGTATAATTATTACAGTTCTAGCGATAATAACTGCATTATATGGGTAATAATGCATGTTACATTGATAATATTGGGAGTAATAAGTATATTTATTATAGTTCTGGCGATCATAACTGCATAATATGGGTAATAATGCATGTTATATTGATAATAATATAAGTAATAAGTATAATTATTACAGTTCTAGCAATAATACCTCCATTATATGGGTAATAATGCACGTTATATTGCTAACAATATAAGTAATAAGTATAATTATTACAGTTCTAGCGATAATAACTGCATTATATGGGTAATAATGCACGCTATGTTGCTAACAATATAAGTAATAAGTATAATTATTACAGTTCTAGCAATAATACCTCCATTATATGGGTAATAATGCATGTTACATTGATAATATTGGGAGTAATAAGTATATTTATTATAGTTCTAGCGATAATAACTGCATTATATGGGTAATAATGCATGTTATATTGCTAACAATATAAGTAATAAGTATAATTATTACAGTTCTAGCGATAATAACTGCATTATATGGGTAATAATGCATGTTATATTGATGATAATGAAAGTAATACGTATATTTATTATAGCTCTAGCGATAATAACTGCATAATATGGGTAATAATGCATGTTATATTGATAATAATCTAGGTAAGAAGTATAATTATTACAGTTCTAGCGATAATAACTGCATTATATGGGTAATAATGCACGTTATATTGCTAACAATATAAGTAATAAGTATAATTATTATAGTTCTAGCGATAATACCTCCATTATATTGGTAATAATGCATGTTATATTGATAATGATATAAGTAATAAGTATAATTATTACAGTTCTGGCGATAATAACTGCATTATATGGGTAATAATGCACGTTATATTGCTAATAGTATAAGTAATAAGTATAATTATTACAGTTCTAGCGATAATACCTCCATTATATGGGTAATAATGCACGTTATATTGCTAATAATATAAGTAATGAGTATAATTATTATAGTTCTAGCGATAATAACTGCATTATATGGGTAATAATGCATGTTATATTGAGAATAATATAAGTAATAAGTATAATTATTACAGTTCTGGCGATAATAACTGCATTATATGGGTAATAATGCACGTTATATTGCTAATAGTATAAGTAATAAGTATAATTATTACAGTTCTAGCGATAATACCTCCATTAAATGGGTAATAATGCACGTTATATTGCTAATAATATAAGTAATGAGTACAATTATTACAGTTCTAGCGATAATAACTGCATTATATGGGTAATAATGCATGTTATATTGATAATATCGGGAGTAATAAGTATAATTATTATAGTTCTAGCGATAATAATAGTAAAATATGGCAAATAGTGCATGTTATATTGATAATAATAAAAGTAACAAATATATTTATTACAGTTCTATCGATAATAACTGCATAATATGGGTAATAATGCACGTTATATTGATGATAATAAAAGTAATACGTATATTTATTATAGTTCTAGCGATAATAACTGCATAATATGGGTAATAATGCATGTTATATTGATAATAATCTAAGTAATAAGTATAATTATTACAGTTCTAGCGATAATAACTGCATTATATGGGTAATAATGCACGTTATATTGCTAACAATATAAGTAATAAGTATAATTATTACAGTTCTAGCGATAATAACTGCAATTATATGGGTAATAATGCATGTTATATTGATAATATCGGGAGTAATAAGTATAATTATTATAGTTCTAGCGATAATAATAGTAAAATATGGCAAATAGTGCATGTTATATTGATAATAATAAAAGTAATAAGTATATTTATTACAGTTCTATCGATAATAACTGCATAATATGGGTAATAATGCATGTTATATTGAGAATAATATAAGTAATAAGTGTAATTATTACAGTTCTGGCGATAATAACTGCATTATATGGCTAATAATGCACGTTATATTGCTAATAGTATAAGTAATAAGTATAATTATTACAGTTCTAGCGATAATACCTCCATTATACGGGTAATAATGCATGTTATATTGATAATGATATAAGTAATAAGTATAATTATTACAGTTCTAGCGATAATAACTGCATAATATGGGTAATAATGCACGTTAAATTGCTAATAATATAAGTAAAGAGTACAATTATTACAGTTCTAGCGATAATAACTGCATTATATGGGTAATAATGCATGTTATATTGATAATATCGGGAGTTATAAGTATAATTCTTATAATTCTAGCGATAATAATAGTAAAATATGGCAAATAGTGCATGTTATATTGATAATAATAAAAGTAATAAATATATTTATTACAGTTCTATCGATAATAACTGCATAATATGGGTAATAATGCATGTTATATTGATGATAATAAAAGTAATACGTATATTTATTATAGTTCTAGCGATAATAACTGCATAATATGGGTAATAATGCATGTTATATTGATAATATCGGGAGTAATAAGTATAATTATTATAGTTCTAGCGATAATAATAGTAAAATATGGCAAATAGTGCATGTTATATTGATAATAATAAAAGTAATAAGTATATTTATTACAGTTCTATCGATAATAACTGCATAATATGGGTAATAATGCATGTTATATTGATGATAATAAAAGTAATACGTATATTTATTATGGTTCTAGCGATAATAACTGCATAATATGGGTAATAATGCATGTTATATTGATAATAATATAAGTAATAAGTATAATTATTACAGTTCTAGCGATAATAACTGCATTATATGGGTAATAATGCACGTTATATTGCTAATAATATAAGTAATGAGTACAATTATTACAGTTCTAGCGATAATAACTGCATTATATGGGTAATAATGCATGTTATATTGATAATAACATAAGTAATAAGTATAATTATTACAGTTCTAGCGATAATAACTGCATTATATGGCTAATAATGCATGTTATATTGATAATACCGGGAGTAATAAGTATAATTATTATAGTTCTAGCGATAATAATAGTAAAATATGGCAAATAGTGCATGTCATATTGATAATAATAAAAGTAATAAGTATATTTATTACAGTTCTATCGATAATAACTGCATAATATGGGTAATAATGCATGTTATATTGATGATAATAAAAGTAATACGTATATTTATTATAGTTCTAGCGATAATAACTGCATAATATGGGTAATAATGCATGTTATATTGATAATAATATAAGTAATAAGTATAATTATTACAGTTCTAGCGATAATAACTGCATTATATGGGTAATAATGCACGCTATATTGCTAACAATATAAGTAATAAGTATAATTATTACAGTTCTAGCGATAATAACTGCATTATATGGGTAATAATGCATGTTACATTGATAATATTGGGAGTAATAAGTATATTTATTATAGTTCTGGCGATCATAACTGCATAATATGGGTAATAATGCATGTTATATTGATAATAATATAAGTAATAAGTATAATTATTACAGTTGTAGCAATAATACCTCCATTATATGGGTAATAATGCACGTTATATTGCTAACAATATAAGTAATAAGTATAATTATTACAGTTCTAGCGATAATAACTGCATTATATGGGTAATAATGCATGTTATATTGATGATAATGAAAGTAATACGTATATTTATTATAGCTCTAGCGATAATAACTGCATAATATGGGTAATAATGCATGTTATATTGATAATAATCTAAGTAAGAAGTATAATTATTACAGTTCTAGCGATAATAACTGCATTATATGGGTAATAATGCACGTTATATTGCTAACAATATAAGTAATAAGTATAATTATTATAGTTCTAGCGATAATAACTGCATTATATGGGTAATAATGCATGTTATATTGAGAATAATATAAGTAATAAGTATAATTATTACAGTTCTGGCGATAATAACTGCATTATATGGGTAATAATGCACGTTATATTGCTAATAGTATAAGTAATAAGTATAATTATTACAGTTCTAGCGATAATACCTCCATTAAATGGGTAATAATGCACGTTATATTGCTAATAATATAAGTAATGAGTACAATTATTACAGTTCTAGCGATAATAACTGCATTATATGGGTAATAATGCATGTTATATTGATAATATCGGGAGTAATAAGTATAATTATTATAGTTCTAGCGATAATAATAGTAAAATATGGCAAATAGTGCATGTTATATTGATAATAATAAAAGTAACAAATATATTTATTACAGTTCTATCGATAATAACTGCATAATATGGGTAATAATGCACGTTATATTGATGATAATAAAAGTAATACGTATATTTATTATAGTTCTAGCGATAATAACTGCATAATATGGGTAATAATGCATGTTATATTGATAATAATCTAAGTAATAAGTATAATTATTACAGTTCTAGCGATAATAACTGCATTATATGGGTAATAATGCACGTTATATTGCTAACAATATAAGTAATAAGTATAATTATTACAGTTCTAGCGATAATAACTGCAATTATATGGGTAATAATGCATGTTATATTGATAATATCGGGAGTAATAAGTATAATTATTATAGTTCTAGCGATAATAATAGTAAAATATGGCAAATAGTGCATGTTATATTGATAATAATAAAAGTAATAAGTATATTTATTACAGTTCTATCGATAATAACTGCATAATATGGGTAATAATGCATGTTATATTGAGAATAATATAAGTAATAAGTGTAATTATTACAGTTCTGGCGATAATAACTGCATTATATGGCTAATAATGCACGTTATATTGCTAATAGTATAAGTAATAAGTATAATTATTACAGTTCTAGCGATAATACCTCCATTATACGGGTAATAATGCATGTTATATTGATAATGATATAAGTAATAAGTATAATTATTACAGTTCTAGCGATAATAACTGCATAATATGGGTAATAATGCACGTTAAATTGCTAATAATATAAGTAAAGAGTACAATTATTACAGTTCTAGCGATAATAACTGCATTATATGGGTAATAATGCATGTTATATTGATAATATCGGGAGTTATAAGTATAATTCTTATAATTCTAGCGATAATAATAGTAAAATATGGCAAATAGTGCATGTTATATTGATAATAATAAAAGTAATAAATATATTTATTACAGTTCTATCGATAATAACTGCATAATATGGGTAATAATGCATGTTATATTGATGATAATAAAAGTAATACGTATATTTATTATAGTTCTAGCGATAATAACTGCATAATATGGGTAATAATGCATGTTATATTG
Organism: Megachile leachella; assembly: GCA_963576845.1. Taxonomy (NCBI): domain Eukaryota; kingdom Metazoa; phylum Arthropoda; class Insecta; order Hymenoptera; family Megachilidae; genus Megachile; species Megachile leachella. The sequence goes on from CAUYWW010000072.1 coordinate 731,463, forward strand.
ATAATATCGGGAGTAATAAGTATAATTATTATAGTTCTAGCGATAATAATAGTAAAATATGGCAAATAGTGCCTGTTATATTGATAATAATAAAAGTAATAAGTATATTTATTACAGTTCTATCGATAATAACTGCATAATATGGGTAATAATGCATGTTATATTGATGATAATAAAAGTAATACGTATATTTATTATAGTTCTAGCGATAATAACTGCATAATATGGGTAATAATGCATGTTATATTGATAATGATATAAGTAATAAGTATAATTATTACAGTTCTAGCGATAATAACTGCATTATATGGGTAATAATGCACGCTATATTGCTAACAATATAAGTAATATGTATAATTATTACAGTTCTAGCGATAATAACTGCATTATATGGGTAATAATGCATGTTACATTGATAATATTGGGAGTAATAAGTATATTTATTATAGTTCTGGCGATCATAACTGCATAATATGGGTAATAATGCATGTTATATTGATAATAATATAAGTAATAAGTATAATTATTACAGTTCTAGCAATAATACCTGCATTATATGGGTAATAATGCACGTTATATTGCTAACAATATAAGTAATAAGTATAATTATTACAGTTCTAGCGATAATAACTGCATTATATGGGTAATAATGCACGCTATGTTGCTAACAATATAAGTAATAAGTATAATTATTACAGTTCTAGCAATAATACCTCCATTATATGGGTAATAATGCATGTTACATTGATAATATTGGGAGTAATAAGTATATTTATTATAGTTCTAGCGATAATAACTGCATTATATGGGTAATAATGCATGTTATATTGCTAACAATATAAGTAATAAGTATAATTATTACAGTTCTAGCGATAATAACTGCATTATATGGGTAATAATGCATGTTATATTGATGATAATGAAAGTAATACGTATATTTATTATAGCTCTAGCGATAATAACTGCATAATATGGGTAATAATGCATGTTATATTGATAATAATCTAGGTAAGAAGTATAATTATTACAGTTCTAGCGATAATAACTGCATTATATGGGTAATAATGCACGTTATATTGCTAACAATATAAGTAATAAGTATAATTATTATAGTTCTAGCGATAATACCTCCATTATATTGGTAATAATGCATGTTATATTGATAATGATATAAGTAATAAGTATAATTATTACAGTTCTGGCGATAATAACTGCATTATATGGGTAATAATGCACGTTATATTGCTAATAGTATAAGTAATAAGTATAATTATTACAGTTCTAGCGATAATACCTCCATTATATGGGTAATAATGCACGTTATATTGCTAATAATATAAGTAATGAGTACAATTATTACAGTTCTAGCGATAATAACTGCATTATATGGGTAATAATGCATGTTATATTGATAATATCGGGAGTAATAAGTATAATTATTATAGTTCTAGCGATAATAATAGTAAAATATGGCAAATAGTGCATGTTATATTGATAATAATAAAAGTGACAAATATATTTATTACAGTTCTATCGATAATAACTGCATAATATGGGTAATAATGCATGTTATATTGATGATAATAAAAGTAATACGTATATTTATTATAGTTCTAGCGATAATAACTGCATAATATGGGTAATAATGCATGTTATATTGATAATAATCTAAGTAATAAGTATAATTATTACAGTTCTAGCGATAATAACTGCATTATATGGGTAATAATGCACGTTATATTGCTAACAATATAAGTAATAAGTATAATTATTACAGTTCTAGCGATAATAACTGCATTATATGGGTAATAATGCATGTTATATTGATAATATCGGGAGTAATAAGTATAATTATTATAGTTCTAGCGATAATAATAGTAAAATATGGCAAATAGTGCATGTTATATTGATAATAATAAAAGTAATAAGTATATTTATTACAGTTCTATCGATAATAACTGCATAATATGGGTAATAATGCATGTTATATTGAGAATAATATAAGTAATAAGTATAATTATTACAGTTCTGGCGATAATAACTGCATTATATGGCTAATAATGCACGTTATATTGCTAATAGTATAAGTAATAAGTATAATTATTACAGTTCTGGCGATAATAACTGCATTATATGGGTAATAATGCACGTTATATTGCTAATAGTATAAGTAATAAGTATAATTATTACAGTTCTAGCGATAACACCTCCATTATATGGGTAATAATGCATGTTATATTGATAATGATATAAGTAATAAGTATAATTATTACAGTTCTAGCGATAATAACTGCATAATATGGGTAATAATGCACGTTATATTGCTAATAATATAAGTAATGAGTACAATTATTACAGTTCTAGCGATAATAACTGCATTATATGGGTAATAATGCATGTTATATTGATAATAACATAAGTAATAAGTATAATTATTACAGTTCTAGCGATAATAACTGCATTATATGGGTAATAATGCATGTTATATTGATAATATCGGGAGTAATAAGTATAATTATTATAGTTCTAGCGATAATAATAGTAAAATATGGCAAATAGTGCATGTTATATTGATAATAATAAAAGTAACAAATATATTTATTACAGTTCTATCGATAATAACTGCATAATATGGGTAATAATGCATGTTATATTGATAATAATCTAAGTATTAAGTATAATTATTACAGTTCTAGCGATAATAACTGCATTATATGGGTAATAATGCACGTTATATTGCTAACAATATAAGTAATAAGTATAATTATTACAGTTCTAGCGATAATAACTGCATTATATGGGTAATAATGCATGTTATATTGATAATATCGGGAGTAATAAGTATAATTATTATAGTTCTAGCGATAATAATAGTAAAATATGGCAAATAGTGCATGTTATATTGATAATAATAAAAGTAATAAGTATATTTATTACAGTTCTATCGATAATAACTGCACAATATGGGTAATAATGCATGTTATATTGATGATAATAAAAGTAATACGTATATTTATTATAGTTCTAGCGGTAATAACTGCATAATATGGGTAATAATGCATGTTATATTGAGAATAATATAAGTAATAAGTATAATTATTACAGTTCTGGCGATAATAACTGCATTATATGGGTAATAATGCACGTTATATTGCTAATAGTATAAGTAATAAGTATAATTATTACAATTCTAGCGATAATACCTCCATTATATGGGTAATAATGCATGTTATATTGATAATGATATAAGTAATAAGTATAATTATTACAGTTCTAGCGATAATAACTGCATAATATGGGTAATAATGCACGTTATATTGCTAATAATATAAGTAATGAGTACAATTATTACACTTCTAGCGATAATAACTGCATTATATGGGTAATAATGCATGTTATATTGATAATATCGGGAGTAATAAGTATAATTATTATAGTTCTAGCGATAATAATAGTAAAATATGGCAAATAGTGCATGTTATATTGATAATAATAAAAGTAATAAGTATATTTATTACAGTTCTATCGATAATAACTGCATAATATGGGTAATAATGCATGTTATATTGATGATGATAAAAGTAATACGTATATTTATTATAGTTCTAGCGATAATAACTCCATAATATGGGTAATAATGCATGTTATATTGATAATAATATAAGTAATAAGTATAATTATTACAGTTCTAGCGATAATAACTGCATTATATGGGTAATAATGCACGCTATATTGCTAACAATATAAGTAATAAGTATAATTATTACAGTTCTAGCGATAATAACTGCATTATATGGGTAATAATGCATGTTACATTGATAATATTGGGAGTAATAAGTATAATTATTACAGTTCTGGCGATAATAACTGCATTATATGGCTAATAATGCACGTTATATTGCTAATAGTATAAGTAATAAGTATAATTATTACAGTTCTGGCGATAATAACTGCATTATATGGGTAATAATGCACGTTATATTGCTAATAGTATAAGTAATAAGTATAATTATTACAGTTCTAGCGATAACACCTCCATTATATGGGTAATAATGCATGTTATATTGATAATGATATAAGTAATAAGTATAATTATTACAGTTCTAGCGATAATAACTGCATAATATGGGTAATAATGCACGTTATATTGCTAATAATATAAGTAATGAGTACAATTATTACAGTTCTAGCGATAATAACTGCATTATATGGGTAATAATGCATGTTATATTGATAATAACATAAGTAATAAGTATAATTATTACAGTTCTAGCGATAATAACTGCATTATATGGGTAATAATGCATGTTATATTGATAATATCGGGAGTAATAAGTATAATTATTATAGTTCTAGCGATAATAATAGTAAAATATGGCAAATAGTGCATGTTATATTGATAATAATAAAAGTAATAAGTATATTTATTACAGTTCTATCGATAATAACTGCATAATATGGGTAATAATGCATGTTATATTGATGATAATAAAAGTAATACGTATATTTATTATAGTTCTAGCGGTAACAACTGCATAATATGGGTAATAATGCATGTTATATTGAGAATAATATAAGTAATAAGTATAATTATTACAGTTCTGGCGATAATAACTGCATTATATGGGTAATAATGCACGTTATATTGCTAATAGTATAAGTAATAAGTATAATTATTACAGTTCTAGCGATAATACCTCCATTATATGGGTAATAATGCATGTTATATTGATAATGATATAAGTAATAAGTATAATTATTACAGTTCTAGCGATAATAACTGCATAATATGGGTAATAATGCACGTTATATTGCTAATAATATAAGTAATGAGTACAATTATTACACTTCTAGCGATAATAACTGCATTATATGGGTAATAATGCATGTTATATTGATAATATCGGGAGTAATAAGTATAATTATTATAGTTCTAGCGATAATAATAGTAAAATATGGCAAATAGTGCATGTTATATTGATAATAATAAAAGTAATAAGTATATTTATTACAGTTCTAGCGATAATAACTCCATAATATGGGTAATAATGCATGTTATATTGATAATAATATAAGTAATAAGTATAATTATTACAGTTCTAGCGATAATAACTGCATTATATGGGTAATAATGCACGCTATATTGCTAACAATATAAGTAATAAGTATAATTATTACAGTTCTAGCGATAATAACTGCATTATATGGGTAATAATGCATGTTACATTGATAATATTGGGAGTAATAAGTATATTTATTATAGTTCTGGCGATCATAATTGCATAATATGGGTAATAATGCATGTTATATTGATAATAATATAAGTAATAAGTATAATTATTACAGTTGTAGCAATAATACCTCCATTATATGGGTAATAATGCACGTTATATTGCTAACAATATAAGTAATAAGTATAATTATTACAGTTCTAGCGATAATAACTGCATTATATGGGTAATAATGCATGTTATATTGATGATAATGAAAGTAATACGTATATTTATTATAGCTCTAGCGATAATAACTGCATAATATGGGTAATAATGCATGTTATATTGATAATAATCTAAGTAAGAAGTATAATTATTACAGTTCTAGCAATAATAACTGCATTATATGGGTAATAATGCACGTTATATTGCTAACAATATAAGTAATAAGTATAATTATTATAGTTCTAGCGATAATAACTGCATTATATGGGTAATAATGCATGTTATATTGATAATAGTATAAGTAATAAGTATAATTATTACAGTTCTAGCGATAATACCTCCATTATATGGGTAATAATGCATGTTATATTGATAATGATATAAGTAATAAGAATAATTATTACAGTTCTAGCGATAATAACTGCATAATATGGGTAATAATGCACGTTATATTGCTAATAATATAAGTAATGAGTACAATTATTACACTTCTAGCGATAATAACTGCATTATATGGGTAATAATGCATGTTATATTGATAATATCGGGAGTAATAAGTATAATTATTATAGTTCTAGCGATAATAATAGTAAAATATGGCAAATAGTGCATGTTATATTGATAATAATAAAAGTAATAAGTATATTTATTACAGTTCTATCGATAATAACTGCATAATATGGGTAATAATGATGTTATATTGATGATGATAAAAGTAATACGTATATTTATTATAGTTCTAGCGATAATAACTCCATAATATGGGTAATAACGCATGTTATATTGATAATAATATAAGTAATAAGTATAATTATTACAGTTCTAGCGATAATAACTGCATTATATGGGTAATAATGCACGCTATATTGCTAACAATATAAGTAATAAGTATAATTATTACAGTTCTAGCTATAATAACTGCATTATATGGGTAATAATGCATGTTACATTGCTAATATTGGGAGTAATAAGTATATTTATTATAGTTCTGGCGATCATAACTGCATAATATGGGTAATAATGCATGTTATATTGATAATAATATAAGTAATAAGTATAATTATTACAGTTGTAGCAATAATACCTCCATTATATGGGTAATAATGCACGTTATATTGCTAACAATATAAGTAATAAGTATAATTATTACAGTTCTAGCGATAATAACTGCATTATATGGGTAATAATGCATGTTACATTGATAATATTGGGAGTAATAAGTATATTTATTATAGTTCTGGCGACCATAACTGCATAATATGGGTAATAATGCATGTTATATTGATAATAATATAAGTAATAAGTATAATTATTACAGTTGTAGCAATAATACCTCCATTATATGGGTAATAATGCACGTTATATTGCTAACAATATGAGTAATAAGTATAATTATTACAGTTCTAGCGATAATAACTGCATTATATGGGTAATAATGCATGTTATATTGATGATAATGAAAGTAATACGTATATTTATTATAGCTCTAGCGATAATAACTGCATAATATGGGTAATAATGCATGTTATATTGATAATAATCTAAGTAAGAAGTATAATTATTACAGTTCTAGCAATAATAACTGCATTATATGGGTAATAATGCACGTTATATTGCTAACAATATAAGTAATAAGTATAATTATTATAGTTCTAGCGATAATAACTGCATTATATGGGTAATAATGCATGTTATATTGAGAACAATATAAGTAATAAGTATAATTATTACAGTTCTGGCGATAATAACTGCATTATATGGGTAATAATGCACGTTATATTGCTAATAGTATAAGTAATAAGTATAATTATTACAGTTCTAGTGATAATACCTCCATTATATGGGTAATAATGCACGTTATATTGCTAATAATATAAGTAATGAGTACAATTATTACAGTTCTAGCGATAATAACTGCATTATATGGGTAATAATGCATGTTATATTGATAATGATATAAGTAATAAGTGTAATTATTACAGTTCTAGCGATAATAACTGCATAATATGGGTAATAATGCACGTTAAATTGCTAATAATATAAGTAATGAGTACAATTATTACAGTGCTAGCGATAATAACTGCATTATATGGGTAATAATGCATGTTATATTGATAATAATATAAGTAATAAGTATAATTATTACAGTTCTAGCGATAATAACTGCATTATATAGGTAATAATGCATGTTATATTGATAATATCGGGAGTAATAAGTATAATTATTATAGTTCTAGCGATAATAATAGTAAAATATGGCAAATAGTGCATGTTATATTGATAATAATAAAAGTAACAAATATATTTATTACAGTTCTATCGATAATAACTGCATAATATGGGTAATAATGCATGTTATATTGATAATAATCTAAGTATTAAGTATAATTATTACAGTTCTATTGATAATAACTGCATTATATGGGTAATAATGCATGTTATATTGATAATAATATAAGTAATAAGTATAATTATTACAGTTCTAGCGATAATAACTGCATTATATAGGTAATAATGCATGTTATATTGATAATATCGGGAGTAATAAGTATAATTATTATAGTTCTAGCGATAATAATAGTAAAATATGGCAAATAGTGCATGTTATATTGATAATAATAAAAGTAATAAGTATATTTATTACAGTTCTATCGATAACAACTGCATAATATGGGTAATAATGCATGTTATATTGATGATAATAAAAGTAATACGTATATTTATTATAGTTCTAGCGGTAATAACTGCATAATATGGGTAATAATGCATGTTATATTGAGAATAATATAAGTAATAAGTATAATTATTACAGTTCTGGCGATAATAACTGCATTATATGGGTAATAATGCACGTTATATTGCTAATAGTATAAGTAATAAGTATAATTATTACAGTTCTAGCGATAATACCTCCATTATATGGGTAATAATGCATGTTATATTGATAATGATATAAGTAATAAGTATAATTATTACAGTTCTAGCGATAATAACTGCATAATATGGGTAATAATGCACGTTATATTGCTAATAATATAAGTAATGAGTACAATTATTACACTTCTAGCGATAATAACTGCATTATATGGGTAATAATGCATGTTATATTGATAATATCGGGAGTAATAAGTATAATTATTATAGTTCTAGCGATAATAATAGTAAAATATGGCATATAGTGCATGTTATATTGATAATAATAAAAGTAATAAGTATATTTATTACAGTTCTATCGATAATAACTGCATAATATGGGTAATAATGCATGTTATATTGATGATAATGAGAGTAGTAAGTATATTTATTACAGTTCTATCGATAATAACTGCATAATATGGGTAATAATGCATGTTATATTGATAATATCGGGAGAAATAAGTATAATTATTATAGCTCTAGCGACAATAATAGTAAAATATGGCTAATAGTGCATGTTCTATTGATAACAATAAAAGTAATAAGTATATTTATTATACTTCTGTCGATAATAACTGCATTATTTGGGTAATAATGCATGTTATATTGATAATAATATAAGTAATAAGTATAATTATTACAGTTCTAGCGATAATAACTCCATTATATGGGTAATAATGCATGTTATATTGATAATAATATAAGTAATAAGTATAATTATTACAGTTCTAGCGATAATGACTGCATAATATGGGTAAGAATGCACGTTATATTGCTAATAGTATAAGTAATAAGTATAATTATTACAGTTCTAGCGATAATAACTGCATTATATGGGTAATAATGCATGTTATATTGATAATATCGGAGTAATAAGTATAATTATTATAGTTCTCGCGATAATAATAGTACAATATTTCTAATAGTGCATGTTATATTGATAATAATAAAAGTAATAAGTACATTTATTATAGTTCTAGCGATCATAACTGCATAATATGCGTAATAATGCATGTTATATTGATAGTAATATAAGTAATAAGTATAATTAATACAATTCTGGCGATAATAACTGCATTATATGGGTAATAATGCATGTTATATTGATAATAATATAAGTAATAAGTATAATTATTACAGTTCTAGCGATAATAACTCCATTATATGGGTAATAATGCATGTTATATTGATGATAATGAGAGTAGTAAGTATATTTATTACAGTTCTATCGATAATAACTGCATAATATGGGTAATAATGCATGTTATATTGATAATATCGGGAGAAATAAGTATAATTATTATAGCTCTAGCGACAATAATAGTAAAATATGGCTAATAGTGCATGTTCTATTGATAACAATAAAAGTAATAAGTATATTTATTATACTTCTGTCGATAATAACTGCATTATTTGGGTAATAATGCATGTTATATTGATAATAATATAAGTAATAAGTATAATTATTACAGTTCTAGCGATAATAACTCCATTATATGGGTAATAATGCATGTTATATTGATAATAATATAAGTAATAAGTATAATTATTACAGTTCTAGCGATAATGACTGCATAATATGGGTAAGAATGCACGTTATATTGCTAATAGTATAAGTAATAAGTATAATTATTACAGTTCTAGCGATAATAACTGCATTATATGGGTAATAATGCATGTTATATTGATAATATCGGAGTAATAAGTATAATTATTATAGTTCTCGCGATAATAATAGTACAATATTTCTAATAGTGCATGTTATATTGATAATAATAAAAGTAATAAGTACATTTATTATAGTTCTAGCGATCATAACTGCATAATATGCGTAATAATGCATGTTATATTGATAGTAATATAAGTAATAAGTATAATTAATACAATTCTGGCGATAATAACTGCATTATATGGGTAATAATGCATGTTATATTGATAATAATATAAGTAATAAGTATAATTATTACAGTTCTAGCGATAATAACTCCATTATATGGGTAATAATGCATGTTATATTGATGATAATGAGAGTAGTAAGTATATTTATTACAGTTCTATCGATAATAACTGCATAATATGGGTAATAATGCATGTTATATTGATAATATCGGGAGAAATAAGTATAATTATTATAGCTCTAGCGACAATAATAGTAAAATATGGCTAATAGTGCATGTTCTATTGATAACAATAAAAGTAATAAGTATATTTATTATACTTCTGTCGATAATAACTGCATTATTTGGGTAATAATGCATGTTATATTGATAATAATATAAGTAATAAGTATAATTATTACAGTTCTAGCGATAATAACTCCATTATATGGGTAATAATGCATGTTATATTGATAATAATATAAGTAATAAGTATAATTATTACAGTTCTAGCGATAATGACTGCATAATATGGGTAAGAATGCACGTTATATTGCTAATAGTATAAGTAATAAGTATAATTATTACAGTTCTAGCGATAATAACTGCATTATATGGGTAATAATGCATGTTATATTGATAATATCGGAGTAATAAGTATAATTATTATAGTTCTCGCGATAATAATAGTACAATATTTCTAATAGTGCATGTTATATTGATAATAATAAAAGTAATAAGTATATTTATTATAGTTCTATCGATAATATCTGCATAATATGGGTAATAATGCATGTTATATTGCTAATAATATAAGTAGTAAGTATAATTATTACAGTTCTAGCGATAATAACTGCATTATATGGGTAATAATGCATGTTATATTGATAATAATAAAAGTAATCAGTATATTTATTATACTTCTGTCGATAGTAACTGCATTATATGGGTAATAATGCATGTTATATTGATAATAATATAAGTAATAAGTACAATTATTACAGTTCTAGCGATAATAACTGCATTATATGGGTAATAATGCATGTTATATTGATAATATTGGGAGTAATAAGTATAATTATTATAGTTCTAGCGATAATCATAGTAAAATATGGCTAATAGTGCATGTTATATTGATGATAATAAAAGTAATACGTATATTTATTATAGTTCTAGCGATAATAACTGAATAATATGGGTAATAATGCATGTTATATTGATAATAATATAAGTAATAAGTATAATTATTACAGTTCTAGCGATAATAACTGCATTATATGGGTAATAATGCATGTTATATTGATAATGTCGGGAGTAATAGGCATAATTATTATAGTTCTAGCGATAATAACTGCATTATATGGGTAATAATGGATGTTATATTGATAATATCGGGAGTAATAAGTATAATTATTACAGTTCTAGCGATAGTACTAGTAAAATATGGCTAAGAGTGCCTGTTATATTGATAATAATATAAGTAATAAGTATGATTATTACAGTTCTAGCGATAATAACTCCATTATATGGGTAATAATGCATGTTATATTGATAATAATATAAGTAATAAGTATAATTATTACAGTTCTAGCGATAATAACTGCATAATATGGGTAATAATGCACGTTATATTGCTAATAATGTAAGTAATAAGTATAACTATCACAGTTCTAGCGATCATACCTGCATTATATCGGTAACAATGCATGTTATATTGATAATATCGGGAGTAATAAGTATAATTATTATAGCTCTAGAGATAATAATAGCACAATATGGCTAATAGTCCATGTTATATTGATAATAATAAAAGTAATAAGTATAATTATTACAGTTCTAGCGATAATAACTGCATAATATGGGTAATAATGCACGTTATATTGCTAACAATGTAAGTAATAAGTATAACTATTACAGTTCTAGCGATAATACCTGCATTATATCGGTAACAATGCATGTTATATTGATAATATCGGGAGTAATAAGCATAATTATTATAGCTCCAGAGATAATAATAGCACAATATGGCTAATAGTCCATGTTATATTGATAATAATAAAAGTAATAAGTATATTTATTATAGTTCTATCGATAATAACTGCATAGTATGGGTAATAATGCATGTTATATTGATGATAATAAAAGTACTAAGTATATTTATTATAGTTCTAGCGATTATAACTGCATAATATGGGTAATATTGCATGATATATTTATAATAATATTATAAGTAATAAGTATATTTATTACAGTTCTAGCGATAATAACTCCATTATATGGGTAATAATGCATGTTATATTGATAATAATATAACTAATAAGTATAATTATTACAGTTCTAGCGATAATAACTGCATAATATGAGTAAGAATGCACGTTATATTGCTAATAGTATAAGTAATAAGTATAATTATTACAGTTCTAGCGATAATAACTGCATTATATGGGTAATAATGCATGTTATATTGATAATATCGGGAGTAATAAGTATAATTATTATAGTTCTGGCGATAATAATAGTACAATATTTCTAATAGTGCATGTTATATTGATAATAATAAAAGTAATAAGTATATTTATTATAGTTCTATCGATAATAACTGCATAATATGGGTAATAATGCATGTAATATTGATGATAATTAAAGTACTAAGTATATTTATTATAGTTCTAGCGATCATAACTGCATAATATGCGTAATAATGCATGTTATATTGATAATAATATAAGTAATAAGTATAATTATTGCAGTTCTAGCGATAATAACTGCAATTTATGGGTAATAATGCACGTTATATTGATAATAATATAAGTAACAAGTATAATTATTACAGTTCTAGCGATAATAACTGCATAATATGGGTAATAATGCATGTTATATTGCTAATAATATAAGTAGTAAGTATAATTATTACAGTTCTAGCGATAATAACTGCATTATATGGGTAATAATGCATGTTATATTGATAATAATAAAAGTAATCAGTATATTTATTATACTTCTGTCGATAGTAACTGCATTATATGGGTAATAATGCATGTTATATTGATAATAATATAAGTAATAAGTACAATTATTACAGTTCTAGCGATAATAACTGCATTATATGGGTAATAATGCATGTTATATTGATAATAATAAAAGTAATCAGTATATTTATTATACTTCTGTCGATAGTAACTGCATTATATGGGTAATAATGCATGTTATATTGATAATAATATAAGTAATAAGTACAATTATTACAGTTCTAGCGATAATAACTGCATTATATGGGTAATAATGCATGTTATATTGATAATATTGGGAGTAATAAGTATAATTATTATAGTTCTAGCGATAATCATAGTAAAATATGGCTAATAGTGCATGTTATATTGATGATAATAAAAGTAATACGTATATTTATTATAGTTCTAGCGATAATAACTGCATAATATGGGTAATAATGCATGTTATATTGATAATAATATAAGTAATAAGTATAATTATTACAGTTCTAGCGATAATAACTGCATTATATGGGTAATAATGCATGTTATGTTGATAATATTGGGAGTAATAAGTATAATTATTACAGTTCTAGCGATAATAACTGCATTATATGGGTAATAATGTTTGTTATATTGATAATATCGGGAGTAATAAGTATAATTATTATAGTTTTCGCGATAATAATAGTACAATATGGCTAATAGTGCATGTTATATTGATAAAAATAAGAGTAATAAGTATATTTATTATAGTTCTATCGATAATAACTGTATAGTATGGGTAATAATGCATGTTATATTGATGATAATTAAAGTACTAAGTATATTTATTATAGTTCTAGCGATCATAACTGCATAATATGCGTAATAATGCATGTTATATTGATAATAATATAAGTAATAAGTATAATTATTACAGTTCTAGCGATAATAACTCCATTATATGGGTAATAATGCATGTTATATTGATAATAATATAAGTAATAAGTATAATTATTACAGTTCTAGCGATAATAACTCCATAATATGGCTAATAATGCACGTTATATTGCTAATAGTATAAGTAATAAGTATAATTATTACAGTTCTAGCGATAATAACTGCATTATATGGGTAATAATGCATGTTATATTGATAATAATAAAAGTAATCAGTATATTTATTATACTTCTGTCGATAGTAACTGCATTATATGGGTAATAATGCATGTTATATTGATAATAATATAAGTAATAAGTACAATTATTACAGTTCTAGCGATAATAACTGCATTATATGGGTAATAATGCATGTTATATTGATAATATTGGGAGTAATAAGTATAATTATTATAGTTCTAGCGATAATCATAGTAAAATATGGCTAATAGTGCATGTTATATTGATGATAACAAAAGTAATACGTATATTTATTATAGTTCTAGCGATAATAACTGCATAATATTTGTAATAATGCATGTTATATTGATAATAATATAAGTAATAAGTATAATTATTACAGTTCTAGCGATAATAACTGCATTATTTGGGTAATAATGCATGTTATATTGATAATAATATAAGTAATAAGTATAATTATTACAGTTCTAGCGATAATAACTCCATTATATGGGTAATAATGCATGTTATATTGATAATAATATAAGTAATAAGTATAATTATTACAGTTCTAGCGATAATAACTGCATAATATGGGTAAGAATGCACGTTATATTGCTAATAGTATAAGTAATAAGTATAATTATTACAGTTCTAGCGATAATAGCTGCATTATATGGGTAATAATGCATGTTATATTGATAACATCGGGAGTAATAAGTATAATTATTATAGTTCTCGCGATAATAATAGTACAATATTTCTAATAGTGCATGTTATATTGATAATAATAAAAGTAATAAGTATATTTATTATAGTTCTATCGATAATAACTGCATAATATGGGTAATAATGCATGTTATATTGATGATAATTAAAGTACTAAGTATATTTATTGTAGTTCTAGCGATAATAACTGCATAATATGGGTAATAATGCATGTTATATTGCTAATAATATAAGTAGTAAGTATAATTATTACAGTTCTAGCGATAATAACTGCATTACATGGGTAATAATGCATGTTATATTGATAATAATAAAAGTAATCAGTATATTTATTATACTTCTGTCGATAGTAACTGCATTATATGGGTAATAATGCATGTTATATTGATAATAATATAAGTAATAAGTACAATTATTACAGTTCTAGCGATAATAACTGCATTATATGGGTAATAATGCATGTTATATTGATAATATTGGGAGTAATAAGTATAATTATTATAGTTCTCGCGATAATAATAGTACAATATTTCTAATAGTGCATGTTATATTGATAATAATAAAAGTAATAAGTATATTTATTATAGTTCTATCGATAATATCTGCATAATATGGGTAATAATGCATGTTATATTGATAATAATATAAGTAATAAGTATAATTATTACAGTTCTAGCGATAATAACTGCATTATATGGGTAATAATGCATGTTATGTTGATAATATTGGGAGTAATAAGTGTAATTATTATAGTTCTAGCGATAATAACTGCATTATATGGGTAATAATGCATGTTATATTGATAATATCGAGAGTAATAAGTATAATTATTGTAGCTCTAGCGATAATAATAGCACAATATGGCTAATAGTGCATGTTATATTGATAATAATAAAAGTAATAAGTATATTTATTATAGTTCTAGCGATCATAACTGCATAATATGCGTAATAATGCATGTTATATTGATAGTAATATAAGTAATAAGTATAATTAATACAATTCTGGCGATAATAACTGCATTATATGGGTAATAATGCATGTTATATTGATAATAATATAAGTAATAAGTATAATTATTACAGTTCTAGCGATAATAACTCCATTATATGGGTAATAATGCATGTTATATTGATGATAACGAGAGTAGTAAGTATATTTATTACAGTTCTATCGATAATAACTGCATAATATGGGTAATAATGCATGTTATATTGATAATATCGGGAGAAATAAGTATAATTATTATAGCTCTAGCGACAATAATAGTAAAATATGGCTAATAGTGCATGTTCTATTGATAACAATAAAAGTAATAAGTATATTTATTATACTTCTGTCGATAATAACTGCATTATTTGGGTAATAATGCATGTTATATTGATAATAATATAAGTAATAAGTATAATTATTACAGTTCTAGCGATAATAACTCCATTATATGGGTAATAATGCATGTTATATTGATAATAATATAAGTAATAAGTATAATTATTACAGTTCTAGCGATAATGACTGCATAATATGGGTAAGAATGCACGTTATATTGCTAATAGTATAAGTAATAAGTATAATTATTACAGTTCTAGCGATAATAACTGCATTATATGGGTAATAATGCATGTTATATTGATAATATCGGGAGTAATAAGTATAATTATTATAGTTCTCGCGATAATAATAGTACAATATTTCTAATAGTGCATGTTATATTGATAATAATAAAAGTAATAAGTATATTTATTATAGTTCTATCGATAATATCTGCATAATATGGGTAATAATGCATGTTATATTGATGATAATTAAAGTACTAAGTATATTTATTATAGTTCTAGCGATCATAACTGCATAATATGCGTAATAATGCATGTTATATTGATAGTAATATAAGTAATAAGTATAATTATTGCAGTTCTAACGATAATAACTGCAATTTATGGGTAATAATGCACGTTATATTGATAATAATATAAGTAACAAGTATAATTATTACAGTTCTAGCGATAATAACTGCATAATATGGGTAATAATGCATGTTATATTGCTAATAATATAAGTAGTAAGTATAATTATTACAGTTCTAGCGATAATAACTGCATTATATGGGTAATAATGCATGTTATATTGATAATAATAAAAGTAATCAGTATATTTATTATACTTCTGTCGATAGTAACTGCATTATATGGGTAATAATGCATGTTATATTGATAATAATATAAGTAATAAGTACAATTATTACAGTTCTAGCGATAATAACTGCATTATATGGGTAATAATGCATGTTATATTGATAATATTGGGAGTAATAAGTATAATTATTATAGTTCTAGCGATAATCATAGTAAAATATGGCTAATAGTGCATGTTATATTGATGATAATAAAAGTAATACGTATATTTATTATAGTTCTAGCGATAATAACTGCATAATATGGGTAATAATGCATGTTATATTGATAATAATATAAGTAATAAGTATAATTATTACAGTTCTAGCGATAATAACTGCACTATATAGGTAATAATGCATGTTATGTTGATAATATTGGGAGTAATAAGTATAATTATTATAGTTCTATCGATAATAACTGCATAGTATGGGTAATAATGCATGTTATATTGATGATAATAAAAGTACTAAGTATATTTATTATAGTTCTAGCGATTATAACTGCATAATATGGGTAATATTGCATGATATATTTATAATAATATTATAAGTAATAAGTATATTTATTACAGTTCTAGCGATAATAACTCCATTATATGGGTAATAATGCATGTTATATTGATAATAATATAACTAATAAGTATAATTATTACAGTTCTAGCGATAATAACTGCATAATATGGGTAAGAATGCACGTTATATTGCTAATAGTATAAGTAATAAGTATAATTATTACAGTTCTAGCGATAATAACTGCATTATATGGGTAATAATGCATGTTATATTGATAATATCGGGAGTAATAAGTATAATTATTATAGTTCCGGCGATAATAATAGTACAATATTTCTAATAGTGCATGTTATATTGATAATAATAAAAGTAATAAGTATATTTATTATAGTTCTTTCGATAATAACTGCATAATATGGGTAATAATGCATGTAATATTGATGATAATTAAAGTCCTAAGTATATTTATTATAGTTCTAGCGATCATAACTGCATAATATGCGTAATAATGCATGTTATATTGATAATAATATAAGTAATAAGTATAATTATTGCAGTTCTAGCGATAATAACTGCAATTTATGGGTAATAATGCACGTTATATTGATAATAATATAAGTAACAAGTATAATTATTACAGTTCTAGCGATAATAACTGCATAATATGGGTAATAATGCATGTTATATTGCTAATAATATAAGTAGTAAGTATAATTATTACAGTTCTAGCGATAATAACTGCATTATATGGGTAATAATGCATGTTATATTGATAATAATAAAAGTAATCAGTATATTTATTATACTTCTGTCGATAGTAACTGCATTATATGGGTAATAATGCATGTTATATTGATAATAATATAAGTAATAAGTACAATTATTACAGTTCTAGCGATAATAACTGCATTATATGGGTAATAATGCATGTTATATTGATAATATCGAGAGTAATAAGTATAATTATTGTAGCTCTAGCGATAATAATAGCACAATATGGCTAATAGTGCATGTTATATTGATAATAATAAAAGTAATAAGTATATTTATTATAGTTCTAGCGATCATAACTGCATAATATGCGTAATAATGCATGTTATATTGATAGTAATATAAGTAATAAGTATAATTAATACAATTCTGGCGATAATAACTGCATTATATGGGTAATAATGCATGTTATATTGATAATAATATAAGTAATAAGTATAATTATTACAGTTCTAGCGATAATAACTCCATTATATGGGTAATAATGCATGTTATATTGATGATAATGAGAGTAGTAAGTATATTTATTACAGTTCTATCGATAATAACTGCATAATATGGGTAATAATGCATGTTATATTGATAATATCGGGAGAAATAAGTATAATTATTATAGCTCTAGCGACAATAATAGTAAAATATGGCTAATAGTGCATGTTCTATTGATAACAATAAAAGTAATAAGTATATTTATTATACTTCTGTCGATAATAACTGCATTATTTGGGTAATAATGCATGTTATATTGATAATAATATAAGTAATAAGTATAATTATTACAGTTCTAGCGATAATAACTCCATTATATGGGTAATAGTGCATGTTATATTGATAATAATAAAAGTAATAAGTATATTTATTATAGTTCTATCGATAATAACTGCATAGTATGGGTAATAATGCATGTTATATTGATGATAATTAAAGTACTAAGTATATTTATTATAGTTCTAGCGATCATAACTGCATAATATGCGTAATAATGCATGTTATATTGATAATAATATAAGTAATAAGTATATTTATTGCAGTTCTAGCGATAATAACTGCAATTTATGGGTAATAATGCACGTTATATTGATAATAATATAAGTAACAAGTATAATTATTACAGTTCTAGCGATAACTGCATAATATGGGTAATAATGCATGTTATATTGCTAATAATATAAGTAGTAAGTATAATTATTACAGTTCTAGCGATAATAACTGCATTATATGGGTAATAATGCATGTTATATTGATAATAATAAAAGTAATCAGTACATTTATTATACTTCTGTCGATAGTAACTGCATTATATGGGTAATAATGCATGTTATATTGATAATAATATAAGTAATAAGTACAATTATTACAGTTCTAGCGATAATAACTGCATTATATGGGTAATAGTGCATGTTATATTGATAATATTGGGAGTAATAAGTATAATTATTATAGTTCTAGCGATAATCATAGTAAAATATGGCTAATAGTGCATGTTATATTGATGATAATAAAAGTAATACGTATATTTATTATAGTTCTAGCGATAATAACTGCATAATATGGGTAATAATGCATGTTATATTGATAATAATATAAGTAATAAGTATAATTATTACAGTTCTAGCGATAATAACTGCATTATATGGGTAATAATGCATGTTATGTTGATTATATTGGGAGTAATAAGTATAATTATTATAGTTCTAGCGATAATAACTGCATTATATGGGTAATAATGCATGTTATATTGATAATATCGAGAGTAATGAGTATAATTATTGTAGCTCTAGCGATAATAATAGCACAATATGGCTAATAGTGCATGTTATATTGATAATAATGAAAGTAATAAGTATATTTATTATAGTTCTAGCGATCATAACTGCATAATATGCGTAATAATGCATGTTATATTGATAGTAATATAAGTAATAAGTATAATTAATACAATTCTGGCGATAATAACTGCATTATATGGGTAATAATGCATGTTATATTGATAATAATATAAGTAATAAGTATAATTATTACAGTTCTAGCGATAATAACTCCATTATATGGGTAATAATGCATGTTATATTGATGATAATGAGAGTAGTAAGTATATTTATTACAGTTCTATCGATAATAACTGCATAATATGGGTAATAATGCATGTTATATTGATAATATCGGGAGAAATAAGTATAATTATTATAGCTCTAGCGACAATAATAGTAAAATATGGCTAATAGTGCATGTTCTATTGATAACAATAAAAGTAATAAGTATATTTATTATACTTCTGTCGATAATAACTGCATTATTTGGGTAATAATGCATGTTATATTGATAATAATATAAGTAATAAGTATAATTATTACAGTTCTAGCGATAATAACTCCATTATATGGGTAATAATGCATGTTATATTGATAATAATATAAGTAATAAGTATAATTATTACAGTTCTAGCGATAATAACTGCATAATATGGGTAAGAATGCACGTTATATTGCTAATAGTATAAGTAATAAGTATAATTATTACAGCTCTAGCGATAATAACTGCATTATATGGGTAATAATGCATGTTATATTGATAATATCGGGAGTAATAAGTATAATTATTATAGTTCTCGCGATAATAATAGTACAATATTTCTAATAGTGCATGTTATATTGATAATAATAAAAGTAATAAGTATATTTATTATAGTTCTATCGATAATAACTGCATAGTATGGGTAATAATGCATGTTATATTGATGATAATTAAAGTACTAAGTATATTTATTATAGTTCTAGCGATCATAACTGCATAATATGCGTAATAATGCATGTTATATTGATAATAATATAAGTAATAAGTATAATTATTGCAGTTCTAGCGATAATAACTGCAATTTATGGGTAATAATGCACGTTATATTGATAATAATATAAGTAACAAGTATAATTATTACAGTTCTAGCGATAACTGCATAATATGGGTAATAATGCATGTTATATTGCTAATAATATAAGTAGTAAGTATAATTATTACAGTTCTAGCGATAATAACTGCATTATATGGGTAATAATGCATGTTATATTGATAATAATAAAAGTAATCAGTATATTTATTATACTTCTGTCGATAGTAACTGCATTATATGGGTAATAATGCATGTTATATTGATAATAATATAAGTAATAAGTACAATTATTACAGTTCTAGCGATAATAACTGCATTATATGGGTAATAATGCATGTTATATTGATAATATCGAGAGTAATAAGTATAATTATTGTAGCTCTAGCGATAATAATAGCACAATATGGCTAATAGTGCATGTTATATTGATAATAATAAAAGTAATAAGTATATTTATTATAGTTCTAGCGATCATAACTGCATAATATGCGTAATAATGCATGTTATATTGATAGTAATATAAGTAATAAGTATAATTAATACAATTCTGGCGATAATAACTGCATTATATGGGTAATAATGCATGTTATATTGATAATAATATAAGTAATAAGTATAATTATTACAGTTCTAGCGATAATAACTCCATTATATGGGTAATAATGCATGTTATATTGATGATAATGAGAGTAGTAAGTATATTTATTACAGTTCTATCGATAATAACTGCATAATATGCGTAATAATGCATGTTATATTGATAGTAATATAAGTAATAAGTATAATTAATACAATTCTGGCGATAATAACTGCATTATATGGGTAATAATGCATGTTATATTGATAATAATATAAGTAATAAGTATAATTATTACAGTTCTAGCGATAATAACTCCATTATATGGGTAATAATGCATGTTATATTGATGATAATGAGAGTAGTAAGTATATTTATTACAGTTCTATCGATAATAACTGCATAATATGGGTAATAATGCATGTTATATTGATAATATCGGGAGAAATAAGTATAATTATTATAGCTCTAGCGACAATAATAGTAAAATATGGCTAATAGTGCATGTTCTATTGATAACAATAAAAGTAATAAGTATATTTATTATACTTCTGTCGATAATAACTGCATTATTTGGGTAATAATGCATGTTATATTGATAATAATATAAGTAATAAGTATAATTATTACAGTTCTAGCGATAATAACTCCATTATATGGGTAATAATGCATGTTATATTGATAATAATATAAGTAATAAGTATAATTATTACAGTTCTAGCGATAATAACTGCATAATATGGGTAAGAATGCACGTTATATTGCTAATAGTACAAGTAATAAGTATAATTATTACAGCTCTAGCGATAATAACTGCATTATATGGGTAATAATGCATGTTATATTGATAATATCGGGAGTAATAAGTATAATTATTATAGTTCTCGCGATAATAATAGTACAATATTTCTAATAGTGCATGTTATATTGATAATAATAAAAGTAATAAGTATATTTATTATAGTTCTATCGATAATAACTGCATAGTATGGGTAATAATGCATGTTATATTGATGATAATTAAAGTACTAAGTATATTTATTATAGTTCTAGCGATCATAACTGCATAATATGCGTAATAATGCATGTTATATTGATAATAATATAAGTAATAAGTATAATTATTGCAGTTCTAGCGATAATAACTGCAATTTATGGGTAATAATGCACGTTATATTGATAATAATATAAGTAACAAGTATAATTATTACAGTTCTAGCGATAACTGCATAATATGGGTAATAATGCATGTTATATTGCTAATAATATAAGTAGTAAGTATAATTATTACAGTTCTAGCGATAATAACTGCATTATATGGGTAATAATGCATGTTATATTGATAATAATAAAAGTAATCAGTATATTTATTATACTTCTGTCGATAGTAACTGCATTATATGGGTAATAATGCATGTTATATTGATAATAATATAAGTAATAAGTACAATTATTACAGTTCTAGCGATAATAACTGCATAATATGGGTAAGAATGCACGTTATATTGCTAATAGTACAAGTAATAAGTATAATTATTACAGCTCTAGCGATAATAACTGCATTATATGGGTAATAATGCATGTTATATTGATAATATCGGGAGTAATAAGTATAATTATTATAGTTCTCGCGATAATAATAGTACAATATTTCTAATAGTGCATGTTATATTGATAATAATAAAAGTAATAAGTATATTTATTATAGTTCTATCGATAATAACTGCATAGTATGGGTAATAATGCATGTTATATTGATGATAATTAAAGTACTAAGTATATTTATTATAGTTCTAGCGATCATAACTGCATAATATGCGTAATAATGCATGTTATATTGATAATAATATAAGTAATAAGTATAATTATTGCAGTTCTAGCGATAATAACTGCAATTTATGGGTAATAATGCACGTTATATTGATAATAATATAAGTAACAAGTATAATTATTACAGTTCTAGCGATAACTGCATAATATGGGTAATAATGCATGTTATATTGCTAATAATATAAGTAGTAAGTATAATTATTACAGTTCTAGCGATAATAACTGCATTATATGGGTAATAATGCATGTTATATTGATAATAATAAAAGTAATCAGTATATTTATTATACTTCTGTCGATAGTAACTGCATTATATGGGTAATAATGCATGTTATATTGATAATAATATAAGTAATAAGTACAATTATTACAGTTCTAGCGATAATAACTGCATTATATGGGTAATAATGCATGTTATATTGATAATATCGAGAGTAATAAGTATAATTATTGTAGCTCTAGCGATAATAATAGCACAATATGGCTAATAGTGCATGTTATATTGATAATAATAAAAGTAATAAGTATATTTATTATAGTTCTAGCGATCATAACTGCATAATATGCGTAATAATGCATGTTATATTGATAGTAATATAAGTAATAAGTATAATTAATACAATTCTGGCGATAATAACTGCATTATATGGGTAATAATGCATGTTATATTGATAATAATATAAGTAATAAGTATAATTATTACAGTTCTAGCGATAATAACTCCATTATATGGGTAATAATGCATGTTATATTGATGATAATGAGAGTAGTAAGTATATTTATTACAGTTCTATCGATAATAACTGCATAATATGGGTAATAATGCATGTTATATTGATAATATCGGGAGAAATAAGTATAATTATTATAGCTCTAGCGACAATAATAGTATAATATGGCTAATAGTGCATGTTCTATTGATAACAATAAAAGTAATAAGTATATTTATTATACTTCTGTCGATAATAACTGCATTATTTGGGTAATAATGCATGTTATATTGATAATAATATAAGTAATAAGTATAATTATTACAGTTCTAGCGATAATAACTCCATTATATGGGTAATAATGCATGTTATATTGATAATAATATAAGTAATAAGTATAATTATTACAGTTCTAGCGATAATAACTGCATAATATGGGTAAGAATGCACGTTATATTGCTAATAGTATAAGTAATAAGTATAATTATTACAGCTCTAGCGATAATAACTGCATTATATGGGTAATAATGCATGTTATATTGATAATATCGGGAGTAATAAGTATAATTATTATAGTTCTCGCGATAATAATAGTACAATATTTCTAATAGTGCATGTTATATTGATAATAATAAAAGTAATAAGTATATTTATTATAGTTCTATCGATAATAACTGCATAGTATGGGTAATAATGCATGTTATATTGATGATAATTAAAGTACTAAGTATATTTATTATAGTTCTAGCGATCATAACTGCATAATATGCGTAATAATGCATGTTATATTGATAATAATATAAGTTATAAGTATAATTATTGCAGTTCTAGCGATAATAACTGCAATTTATGGGTAATAATGCACGTTATATTGATAATAATATAAGTAACAAGTATAATTATTACAGTTCTAGCGATAATAACTGCATAATATGGGTAATAATGCATGTTATATTGCTAATAATATAAGTAGTAAGTATAATTATTACAGTTCTAGCGATAATAACTGCATTATATGGGTAATAATGCATGTTATATTGATAATAATAAAAGTAATCAGTACATTTATTATACTTCTGTCGATAGTAACTGCATTATATGGGTAATAATGCATGTTATATTGATAATAATATAAGTAATAAGTACAATTATTACAGTTCTAGGGATAATAACTGCATTATATGGGTAATAGTGCATGTTATATTGATAATATTGGGAGTAATAAGTATAATTATTATAGTTCTAGCGATAATCATAGTAAAATATGGCTAATAGTGCATGTTATATTGATGATAATAAAAGTAATACGTATATTTATTATAGTTCTAGCGATAATAACTGCATAATATGGGTAATAATGCATGTTATATTGATAATAATATAAGTAATAAGTATAATTATTACAGTTCTAGCGATAATAACTGCATTATATGGGTAATAATGCATGTTATGTTGATTATATTGGGAGTAATAAGTATAATTATTATAGTTCTAGCGATAATAACTGCATTATATGGGTAATAATGCATGTTATATTGATAATATCGAGAGTAATAAGTATAATTATTGTAGCTCTAGCGATAATAATAGCACAATATGGCTAATAGTGCATGTTATATTGATAATAATAAAAGTAATAAGTATATTTATTATAGTTCTAGCGATCATAACTGCATAATATGCGTAATAATGCATGTTATATTGATAGTAATATAAGTAATAAGTATAATTAATACAATTCTGGCGATAATAACTGCATTATATGGGCAATAATGCATGTTATATTGATAATAATATAAGTAATAAGTATAATTATTACAGTTCTAGCGATAATAACTCCATTATATGGGTAATAATGCATGTTATATTGATGATAATGAGAGTAGTAAGTATATTTATTACAGTTCTATCGATAATAACTGCATAATATGGGTAATAATGCATGTTATATTGATAATATCGGGAGAAATAAGTATTATTATTATAGCTCTAGCGACAATAATAGTAAAATATGGCTAATAGTGCATGTTCTATTGATAACAATAAAAGTAATAAGTATATTTATTATACTTCTATCGATAATAACTGCATTATTTGGGTAATAATGCATGTTATATTGATAATATCGGGAGTAATAAGTATAATTATTATAGTTCTCGCGATAATAATAGTACAATATTTCTAATAGTGCATGTTATATTGATAATAATAAAAGTAATACGTATATTTATTATAGTTCTAGCGATTATAACTGCATAATATGGGTAATATTGCATGATATATTTATAATAATATTATAAGTAATAAGTATATTTATTACAGTTCTAGCGATAATAACTCCATTATATGGGTAATAATGCATGTTATATTGATAATAATATAAGTAATAAGTATAATTATTACAGTTCTAGCGATAATAACTGCATAATATGGGTAATAATGCACGTTATATTGCTAATAGTATAAGTAATAAGTATAATTATTACAGTTCTAGCGATAATAACTGCAATTTATGGGTAATAATGCACGTTATATTGATAATAATATAAGTAACAAGTATAATTATTACAGTTCTAGCGATAATAACTGCATAATATGGGTAATAATGCATGTTATATTGCTAATAATATAAATAGTAAGTATAATTATTACAGTTCTAGCGATAATAACTGCATTATATGGGTAATAATGCATGTTATATTGATAATAATAAAAGTAATCAGTATATTTATTATACTTCTGTCGATAGTAACTGCATTATATGGGTAATAATGCATGTTATATTGATAATAATATAAGTAATAAGTACAATTATTACAGTTCTAGCGATAATAACTGCATTATATGGGTAATAATAAATGTTATATTGATAATATTGGGAGTAATAAGTATAATTATTATAGTTCTAGCGATAATCATAGTAAAATATTACTAATAGTGCATGTTATATTGATGATAATAAAAGTAATACGTATATTTATTATAGTTCTAGCGATTATAACTGCATAATATGGGTAATATTGCATGATATATTTATAATAATATTATAAGTAATAAGTATATTTATTACAGTTCTAGCGATAATAACTCCATTATATGGGTAATAATGCATGTTATATTGATAATAATATAAGTAATAAGTATAATTATTACAGTTCTAGCGATAATAACTGCATAATATGGGTAATAATGCACGTTATATTGCTAATAGTATAAGTAATAAGTATAATTATTACAGTTCTAGCGATAATAACTCCATTATATGGGTAATAATGCATGTTGTATTGATAATAATATAAGTAACAAGTATAATTATTACAGTTCTAGCGATAATAACTGCATAATATGGGTAATAATGCACGTTATATTGCTAATAATATAAGTAGTAAGTACAATTATTACAGTTCTAGCGATAATAACTGCATTATATGGGTAATAATGCATGTTATATTGATAATGTCGGGAGTAATAAGTATAATTATTATAGTGTTAGCGATAATAATAGTACAATATTTCTAATAGTGCATGTTATATTGATAATAATAAAAGCAATAAGTATATTTATTATAGTTCTATCGATAATAACTGCATAATACGGGTAATAATGCATGTTATATTGATGATAACTAAAGTACTAAGTATATTTATTATAGTTCTAGCGATCATAACTCCATAATATGCGTAATAATGCATGTTATATTGATAACGATATAAGTAATAAGTATAATTATTACAGTTCTAGCGATAATAACTGCATTATATGGGTAATAAAGCATGTTATATTGATAATATTGGGAGTAATAAGTATAATTATTATAGTTCTAGCGATAATGACAGCAAATATGGCTAATAGTGCATGTTATATTGATAATAATAAAAGTAATAAGTATATTTATTACAGTTCTATCGATAATAACTGCATAATATGGGTAATAATGCATGTTATATTGATGATAATAAAAGTAATACGTATAATTATTGCAGTTCTAGCGATAATAACTGCAATTTATGGGTAATAATGCACGTTATATTGCTAATAATATAAGTAATAAGTATAATTATTACAGTTCTAGCGATAATAACTGCATTATATGGGTAATAATGCATGTTATATTGATAATATCGGGAGTAATACGTATAATTATTATAGTTCTAGCGATAATAATAGTAAAATATGGCTAATAGTGCATGTTATATTGATAACAATAAAAGTAATAAGTATACTTATTATAGTTCTACCGATAATAACTGCATTATATGGGTAATAATGCATGTTATATTGATAATATTGGGAGTAATCAGTATAAGTGTTATAGTTCTAGCGATAATAACTGCATTATATGGGTAATAATGGATGTTATGTTGATAATATCGGGAGTAATAAGTATAATTATTAGAGTTCTAGCGATAGTACTAGTAAAATATGGCGATGAGTGCCTGTTATATTGATAATAATATAAATAATAAGTATATTTATTATACTTCTGTCGATAGTAACTGCATTATATGGGTAATAATGCATGTTATATTGATAATAATATAAGTAATAAGTATAATTATTACAGTTCTAGCGATAATAACTGCATTATATGGGTAATAATGCATGTTATATTGATAATATTGGGAGTAATAAGTATAATTATTATAGTTCTAGCGATAATGATAGTAAAATATGGCTAATAATGCATGTTATATTGATAAGAATATAAGTAATAAGTATAATTATTACAGTTCTAGTGATAATAACTGCATAATATGGGTAATAATGCACGTTATATTGCTAATAGTATAAGTAATAAGTATAATTAATACAGTTCTAGCGATAATAACTGCATTATATGGGTAATAATGCATGTTATATTGATAATATCGGGAGTAATAAGTATAGTTATTATAGTTCTAGCGATAATAATAGTAAAATATGGCTAATAGTGCATGTTATATTGATAACAATAGAAGTAATAAGTATATTTACTACAGTTCTAGCGATAATAACTGCATTATATGGGTAATAAAGCATGTTATATTGATAATATTGGGAGTAATAAGTATAATTATTATAGTTCTAGCGATAATGATAGCAAAATATGGCTAATTGTGCATGTTATATTGATAATAATAAAAGTAGTAAGTATATTTATTACAGTTCTATCGATAATAACTGCATAATATGGGTAATAATGCATGTTATATTGATGATAATAAAAGTAATACGTATAATTATTGCAGTTCTAGCGATAATAACTGCAATTTATGGGTAATAATGCACGTTATATTGCTAATAATATAAGTAATAAGTGTAATTATTAGAGTTCTAGCGATAATAACTGCATTATATGGGTAATAATGCATGTTATATTGATAATATCGGGAGTAATAGGTATAATTATTATAGTTCTAGCGATAGTAATAGTAAAATATGACTAATAGTGCATGTTATATTGATAATAATAAAAGTAATAAGTATAATTATTATAGTTCTTGCGATAATAACTGCATAATATGGGTAATAATGCATGATATGTTGAAAATATTGCGAGTAATAAGTATAATTATCATAGTTCTAGCAACAATTACTGCATAATATGAGTAATAATGCATGTTATATTGATAAAATGGGGAGTAATAAGTATAATTATTATAGTTCTGGCGATAATAACTGCATAATATGGGTAATAATGCATGTTATATTGATAATATTGGGAGTAATAAGTATATCTATTATAGTTCTGACGATAATAAATGTATAATATGGGCAATAACGCATGTCATATTGATACTAATAAAAGTAATAAGTATAATTATCATAGTTCTAGCAATAATTACTGCATAATATGAGTAATAATGCATGTTATATTGATAAAATGAGGAGTAATAAGTATAATTATTATAGTTCTGACGATAATAACTGCATAATATGGGTAATAATGCATGTTATATTGATAATATTGGGAGTAATAAGTATATCTATTATAGTTCTGACGATAATAAATGTATAATATGGGTAATAATGCATGTTATATTGATACTAATAAAAGTAATAAGTATAATTATTATAGTTCGAGCGATAATAACTGCATAATATGGGTAATAGCGCATGTTATATTGATAAAATGAGGAGTAATAAGTATAAATATTGTAGTTCTAGCGATAATAACTGCATAATATGGGTAATAATGCATGATGTGTTGAAAATATTGCGAGTAATAAGTATAATTATCATAGTTCTAGCAATAATTACTGCATAATATGAGTAATAATGCATGTTATATTGATAAAATGAGGAGTAATAAGTATAATTATTATAGTTCTGGCGATAATAACTGCATAATATGGGTAATAATGCATGTTATATTGATAATATTGGGAGTAATAAGTATATCTATTATAGTTCTGACGATAATAAATGTATAATATGGGTAATAATGCATGTTATATTGATAATAATAAAAGTAATAAGTATAATTATTATAGTTCGAGCGATAATAACTGCATAATATGGGCAATAGTGCATGTTATATTGATAAAGTTAGGAGTAATAAGTATAATTATTGTAGTTCTCGCGATAATGACTGCATAATATGGGTAATAATGCAAGTTATATTGATAATATTGGGAGTAATAAGTATATTTATTATAGTTCTGACGATAATAACTGTATAGTATGGGTAATAATGCATAACATATTGATAAAATTAGGAGTATTAAGTATAATTATTATAGTTCTGGCGATAATAACTGCATAATATGGGTAATAATGCATGTTATATTGATAATATTGGGAGTAATAAGTATATCTATTATAGTTCTGACGATAATAAATGTATAATATGGGTAGTAATGCATGTTATATTGATAATATTGGGAGTAATAAGTATAATTATTGTAGTTCTCGCGATAATAACTGCATAATATGGGTAATAATGCATGTTATATTGATAATATTGGGAGTAATAAGTATAATTATTATAGTTCTAGCAAAAATAACTGCACAATATCGGTAATAGTGCATGTTATATTGATGATAATAAAAGTAATAAGTATAATTATTATAGTTCGAGCGATAATAACTGCATAATATGGGTAATAGTGCATGTTATATTGATAAAGTTAGGAGTAATAAGTATAATTATAATAGTTCTGGCGATAATAACTGCATAATATTGGTAATAATGCATGTTACATTGATAATAGTAAAAGTAATAAGTATAATTATTGTAGTTCTAGCGATAATAACTGCATAATATGGGTAATAATGCATGATATGTTGAAAATATTGCGAGTAATAATTATAATTATCATAGTTCTAGCAATAATTACTGCATAATATGGGTAATAATGCATGTTATATTGATAAAATGAGGAGTAATAAGTATAATTATTATAGTTCTGGCGATAATAACTGCATAATATGGGTAATAATGCATGTTATATTGATAATATTGGGAGTAATAAGTATAATTATCATAGTTCTAGAAATAATAACTGCATAATATGGGTAATAATGCATGTTATATTGATAATATTGGGAGTAATAAGTATAATTATTGTAGTTCTAGCGATAATAACTGAATGATATGGACAATAATGCATGTTATATTGATGAAATTAGGAGTAATAAGTATAATTATTATAGTTGTGGCGATAATAACTGCAGAATATTGGTAATAATGCATGTTATATTGATAATATTGGGAGTAATAAGTATAATTATTATATTTCTGGCGATAAAAACTGCATAATATGGGTAATAATGCATGTTGTACTGATCATAATATAGGAAACAAGTAAAACTATTATAGTTTTAGCGATAATAACTGCATAATATGGGTAATAATGCATGTTATATTGATAATATTGGGAGTAATAAGTATAATTATTGTAGTTCTCGCCATAATAACTGCATAATATGGGTAATAATGCATGTTATATTGATAATATTGGGAGTAATAAGTATATCTATTATAGTTCTGACGATAGTAACTGTATAATATGGGTAATAATGCATAACATATTGATAAAATTAGGAGTATTAAGTATAATTATTATAGTTCTAGCGATAATAACTGCATAATACGGGTAATAATGCATGTTATACTGATAATAATATAAGTAATAAGTATAACTATTATAGTTCTAGCGATAATAACTGTATGATATGGGTAATAATGCATAACACATTGATAAAATTAGGAGTAATAAGTATAATTATTATAGTTCTAGCGATAATAACTGCACAAAATCGGTAATAGTGCATGTTATATTGATAATAATAAAAGTAATAAGTATAATTATTATAGTTCGTGCGATAATAACTGCATAATATGGGTAATAATGCATGTTATATTGATAATATTGGGAGTAATAAGTATAATTATTGTAGTTCTCGCGATAATAACTGCATAATATGGGTAATAATGCATGATATGTTGAAAATATTGCGAGTAATAAGTATAATTATCATAGTTCTAGCAACAATTACTGCATAATATGAGTAATAATGCATGTTATATTGATAAAATGAGGAGTAATAAGTATAATTATTATAGTTCTGGCGATAATAACTGCATAATATGGGTAATAATGCATGTTAGATTGATAATATTGGGAGTAATAAGTATATCTATTATAGTTCTGACGATAATAAATGTATAATATGGGTAATAATGCATGTTATATTGATAATAATAAAAGTAATAAGTATAATTATTGTAGTTCTCGCGATAATAACTGCATAATATGGGTAATAATGCATGTTATATTGATAATATCGGGAGTAATAAGTATAATTATTATAGTTCTCGCGATAATAATAGTACAATATTTCTAATAGTGCATGTTATATTGATAATAATAAAAGTAATAAGTATATTTATTATAGTTCTATCGATAATAACTGCATAGTATGGGTAATAATGCATGTTATATTGATGATAATTAAAGTACTAAGTATATTTATTATAGTTCTAGCGATCACAACTGCATAATATGCGTAATAATGCATGTTATATTGATAATAATATAAGTAATAAGTATAATTATTGCAGTTCTAGCGATAATAACTGCAATTTATGGGTAATAATGCACGTTATATTGATAATAATATAAGTAACAAGTATAATTATTACAGTTCTAGCGATAACTGCATAATATGGGTAATAATGCATGTTATATTGCTAATAATATAAGTAGTAAGTATAATTATTACAGTTCTAGCGATAATAACTGCATTATATGGGTAATAATGCATGTTATATTGATAATAATAAAAGTAATCAGTACATTTATTATACTTCTGTCGATAGTAACTGCATTATATGGGTAATAATGCATGTTATATTGATAATAATATAAGTAATAAGTACAATTATTACAGTTCTAGCGATAATAACTGCATTATATGGGTAATAGTGCATGTTATATTGATAATATTGGGAGTAATAAGTATAATTATTATAGTTCTAGCGATAATCATAGTAAAATATGGCTAATAGTGCATGTTATATTGATGATAATAAAAGTAATACGTATATTTATTATAGTTCTAGCGATAATAACTGCATAATATGGGTAATAATGCATGTTATATTGATAATAATATAAGTAATAAGTATAATTATTACAGTTCTAGCGATAATAACTGCATTATATGGGTAATAATGCATGTTATGTTGATTATATTGGGAGTAATAAGTATAATTATTATAGTTCTAGCGATAATAACTGCATTATATGGGTAATAATGCATGTTATATTGATAATATCGAGAGTAATGAGTATAATTATTGTAGCTCAAGCGATAATAATAGCACAATATGGCTAATAGTGCATGTTATATTGATAATAATAAAAGTAATAAGTATATTTATTATAGTTCTAGCGATCATAACTGCATAATATGCGTAATAATGCATGTTATATTGATAGTAATATAAGTAATAAGTATAATTAATACAATTCTGGCGATAATAACTGCATTATATGGGTAATAATGCATGTTATATTGATAATAATATAAGTAATAAGTATAATTATTACAGTTCTAGCGATAATAACTCCATTATATGGGTAATAATGCATGTTATATTGATGATAATGAGAGTAGTAAGTATATTTATTACAGTTCTATCGATAATAACTGCATAATATGGGTAATAATGCATGTTATATTGATAATATCGGGAGAAATAAGTATAATTATTATAGCTCTAGCGACAATAATAGTAAAATATGGCTAATAGTGCATGTTCTATTGATAACAATAAAAGTAATAAGTATATTTATTATACTTCTGTCGATAATAACTGCATTATTTGGGTAATAATGCATGTTATATTGATAATAATATAAGTAATAAGTATAATTATTACAGTTCTAGCGATAATAACTCCATTATATGGGTAATAATGCATGTTATATTGATAATAATATAAGTAATAAGTATAATTATTACAGTTCTAGCGATAATAACTGCATAATATGGGTAAGAATGCACGTTATATTGCTAATAGTATAAGTAATAAGTATAATTATTACAGCTCTAGCGATAATAACTGCATTATATGGGTAATAATGCATGTTATATTGATAATATCGGGAGTAATAAGTATAGTTATTATAGTTCTCGCAATAATAATAGTACAATATTTCTAATAGTGCATGTTATATTGATAATAATAAAAGTAATAAGTATATTTATTATAGCTCTATCGATAATAACTGCATAGTATGGGTAATAATGCATGTTATATTGATGATAATTAAAGTACTAAGTATATTTATTATAGTTCTAGCGATCATAACTGCATAATATGCGTAATAATGCATGTTATATTGATAATAATATAAGTTATAAGTATAATTATTGCAGTTCTAGCGATAATAACTGCAATTTATGGGTAATAATGCACGTTATATTGATAATAATATAAGTAACAAGTATAATTATTACAGTTCTAGCGATAATAACTGCATAATATGGGTAATAATGCATGTTATATTGCTAATAATATAAGTAGTAAGTATAATTATTACAGTTCTAGCGATAATAACTGCATTATATGGGTAATAATGCATGTTATATTGATAATAATAAAAGTAATCAGTACATTTATTATACTTCTGTCGATAGTAACTGCATTATATGGGTAATAATGCATGTTATATTGATAATAATATAAGTAATAAGTACAATTATTACAGTTCTAGCGATAATAACTGCATTATATGGGTAATAGTGCATGTTATATTGATAATATTGGGAGTAATAAGTATAATTATTATAGTTCTAGCGATAATCATAGTAAAATATGGCTAATAGTGCATGTTATATTGATGATAATAAAAGTAATACGTATATTTATTATAGTTCTAGCGATAATAACTGCATAATATGGGTAATAATGCACGTTATATTGCTAATAATATAAGTAGTAAGTACAATTATTACAGTTCTAGCGATAATAACTGCATGTTATGGGTAATAATGCATGTTATATTGATAATAATAAAAGTAATAAGTATATTTATTATACTTCTGTCTATAGTAACTGCATTATATGGGTAATAATGCATGTTATATTGATAATAATATAAGTAATAAGTATAATTATTACAGTTCTAGCGATAATAACTGCATTATATGGGTAATAATGCATGTTATATTGATAATATTGGGAGTAATAAGTATAATTATTATAGTTCTATCGATAATAACTGCATAATATGGGTAATAATGCACGTTATATTGCTAATAGTATAAGTAATAAGTATAATTATTACAGTTCTAGCGATAATAACTGCATTATATGGGTAATAATGCATGTTATATTGATAATGTCGGGAGTAATACGTATAATTATTATAGTTCTAGCGATAATAATAGTAAAATATGGCTAATAGTGCATGTTATATTGATAACAATAAAAGTAATAAGTATACTTATTATAGTTCTACCGATAATAACTGCATTATATGGGTAATAATGCATGTTATATTGATAATATTGGGAGTAATAAGTATAAGTGTTATAGTTCTAGCGATAATAACTGCATTATATGGGTAATAATGGATGTTATGTTGATAATATCGGGAGTAATAAGTATAATTATTACAGTTCTAGCGATAATAACTGCATAATATGGGTAAGAATGCACGTTATATTGCTAATAGTATAAGTAATAAGTATAATTATTACAGTTCTAGCGATAATAACTGCATTATATGGGTAATAATGCATGTTATATTGATAATATCGGGAGTAATAAGTATAATTATTATAGTTCTCGCGATAATAATAGTACAATATTTCTAATAGTGCATGTTATATTGATAATAATAAAAGTAATAA
Organism: Megachile leachella; assembly: GCA_963576845.1. Taxonomy (NCBI): domain Eukaryota; kingdom Metazoa; phylum Arthropoda; class Insecta; order Hymenoptera; family Megachilidae; genus Megachile; species Megachile leachella. The sequence continues at coordinate 768,326 of CAUYWW010000072.1, forward strand.
GTATATCTATTATAGTTCTATCGATAATAACTGCATAATATGGGTAATAATGCATGTTATATTGATGATAATTAAAGTACTAAGTATATTTATTATAGTTCTAGCGATCATAACAGCATAATATGCGTAATAATGCATGTTATATTGATAATAATATAAGTAATAAGTATAATTATTGCAGTTCTAGCGATAATAACTGCAATTTATGGGTAATAATGCACGTTATATTGATAATAATATAAGTAACAAGTATAATTATTACAGTTCTAGCGATAATAACTGCATAATATGGGTAATAATGCATGTTATATTGCTAATAATATAAGTAGTAAGTATAATTATTACAGTTCTAGCGATAATAACTGCATTATATGGGTAATAATGCATGTTATATTGATAATAATAAAAGTAATCAGTATATTTATTATACTTCTGTCGATAGTAACTGCATTATATGGGTAATAATGCACGTTATATTGCTAATAGTATAAGTAATAAGTATAATTATTACAGTTCTAGCGATAATAACTCCATTATATGGGTAATAATGCATGTTGTATTGATAATAATATAAGTAACAAGTATAATTATTACAGTTCTAGCGATAATAACTGCATAATATGGGTAATAATGCACGTTATATTGCTAATAATATAAGTAGTAAGTACAATTATTACAGTTCTAGCGATAATAACTGCATGTTATGGGTAATAATGCATGTTATATTGATAATAATAAAAGTAATAAGTATATTTATTATACTTCTGTCTATAGTAACTGCATTATATGGGTAATAATGCATGTTATATTGATAATAATATAAGTAATAAGTATAATTATTACAGTTCTAGCGATAATAACTGCATTATATGGGTAATAATGCATGTTATATTGATAATATTGGGAGTAATAAGTATAATTATTATAGTTCTATCGATAATAACTGCATAATATGGGTAATAATGCATGTTATATTGATAATATCGGGAGTAATAAGTATAATTATTATAATTCTAGCGATAATAATAGTAAAATATGGCTAATAGTGCATGTTATATTGATAACAATAAAAGTAATAAGTATATTTATTATACTTCTGTCGATAATAACTGCATTATTTGGGTAATAATGCATGTTATATTGATAATAATATAAGTAATGAGTATAATTATCACAGTTCTAGCGATAATAACTCCATTATATGGGTAATAATGCATGTTATATTGATAATAATATAAGTAATAAGTATAATTATTACAGTTCTAGCGATAATAACTGCATAATATGGGTAATAATGCACGTTATATTGCTAATAGTATAAGTAATAAGTATAATTATTACAGTTCTAGCGATAATAACTGCATTATATGGGTAATAATGCATGTTATATTGATAATGTCGGGAGTAATACGTATAATTATTATAGTTCTAGCGATAATAATAGTAAAATATGGCTAATAGTGCATGTTATATTGATAACAATAAAAGTAATAAGTATACTTATTATAGTTCTACCGATAATAACTGCATTATATGGGTAATAATGCATGTTATATTGATAATATTGGGAGTAATAAGTATAAGTGTTATAGTTCTAGCGATAATAACTGCATTATATGGGTAATAATGGATGTTATGTTGATAATATCGGGAGTAATAAGTATAATTATTACAGTTCTAGCGATAGTACTAGTAAAATATGGCGATGAGTGCCTGTTATATTGATAATAATATAAATAATAAGTATAATTATTACAGTTCTAGCGATAATAACTCCATTATATGGGTAATAATGCATGTTATATTGATAATAATATAAGTAATAAGTATAATTATTACAGTTCTAGCGATAATAACTGCATTATATGGGTAATAATGCACGTTATATTGCTAACAATATAAGTAATAAGTATAATTATTACAGTTCTAGCGATAATAACTGCATTATATGGGTAATAATGCATGTTATATTGATAATATTGGGAGTAATAAGTATATTTATTATGGTTCTAGAGATAATAACTGCATAATATGGGTAATAATGCATGTTATATTGATAATAATATAAGTAATAAGTATAATTATTACAGTTCTAGCGTTAATACCTCCATTATATGGGTAATAATGTATGTTATATTGATGATAATGAAAGTAATACGTATATTTATTATAGTTCTAGCGATAATAACTGCATAATATGGGTAATAATGCATGTTATATTGCTAATAGTATAAGTAATAAGTATAATTGTTACAGTTCTTGCGATAATACCTCCATTATATGGGTAATAATGCATGTTATATTGATAATAATATAAGTAATAAGTATAATTATTACAGTTCTAGCGATAATAACATCATTATATGGGTAATAATGCACGTTATATTGCTAATAATATAAGTAATAAGTATAATTATTACAGTTCTAGCGATAATAACTGCATAATATGGGTAATAATGCATGTTATATTGATGATAATGAAAATAATACGAATATTTATTATAGCTCTAGCGATAATAACTGCATAATATGGGTAATAATGCATGTTATATTGATAATAATATAAGTAATAAGTATAATTATTACAGTTCTAGCGATAATAACTGCATTATATGGGTAATAATGCACGTTATATTGCTAACAATATAAGTAATAAGTATGATTATTACAGTTCTAGCGATAATAACTGCATTATATGGATAATAATGCATGTTATATTGATAATAACATAAGTAATAAGTATAATTATTACAGTTCTTGCGATAATAACTGCATTATATGGGTAATAATACATGTTATATTGATAATATCGGGAGTAATAAGTATAATTATTATAGTTCTAGCGATAATAATAGTAAAATATGGCAAATAGTGCATGTTATATTGATGATAATAAAAGTAATAAGTATATTTATTACAGTTCTATCGATAATAACTGCATAATATGGGTAATAATGCATGTTATATTGATGATAATGAAAGTAATACGAATATTTATTATAGCTCTAGCGATAATAACTGCATAATATGGGTAATAATGCATGTTATATTGATAATAATATAAGTAATAAGTATAATTATTACAGTTCTAGCGATAATAACTGCATTATATGGGTAATAATGCACGTTATATTGCTAACAATATAAGTAATAAGTATAATTATTACAGTTCTAGCGATAATAACTGCATTATATGGCTAATAATGCATGTTATATTGATAATATCGGGAGTAATAAGTATAATTATTATAGTTCTAGCGATAATAATAGTAAAATATGGCAAATAGTGCATGTTATGTTGATAATAATAAAAGTAATAAATATATTTATTACAGTTCTATCGAGAATAACTGCATAATATGGGTAATAATGGATGTTATATTGATGATAATAAAAATAATACGTATATTTATTATAGTTCTAGCGATAATAACTGCATAATATGGGTAATAATGCATGTTATATTGATAATATCGGGAGTAATAAGTATAATTATTATAGTTCTAGCGATAATTATAGTAAAATATGGCAAATAGTGCATGTTATATAGATAATAATAAAAGTAATAAGTATATTTATTACAGTTCTATCGATAATAACTGCATAATATGGGTAATAATGCATGTTATATTGATGATAATAAAAGTAATACGTATATTTATTATAGTTCTAGCGATAATAACTGCATAATATGGGTAACAATGCATGTTATATTGATAATAATATAAGTAATAAGTATAATTATTACAGTTCTAGCGATAATAACTGCACCATATGGGTAAAAATGCATGTTATATTGATAATGATATAAGTAATAAGTATAGTTATTACAGTTCTAGCGATAATAACTGCATTATATGGCTAATAATGCATGTTATATTGATAATATCGGGAGTAATAAGTATAATTATTATAGTTCTAGCGATAATAATAGTAAAATATGGCAAATAGTGCATGTTATGTTGATAATAATAAAAGTAATAAATATATTTATTACAGTTCTATCGATAATAACTGCATAATATGGGTAATAATGCATGTTATATTGATGATAATAAAAGTAATACGTATATTTATTATAGTTCTAGCGATAATAACTGCATAATATGGGTAATAATGCATGTTATATTGATAATAATCTAAGTAATAAGTATAATTATTACAGTTCTAGCGATAATAACTGCATTATATGGGTAATAATGCACGTTATATTGCTAACAATATAAGTAATAAGTATAATTATTACAGTTCTAGCGATAATAACTGCATTATATGGGTAATAATGCATGTTATATTGATGATAATGAAAGTAATACGAATATTTGTTATAGTTCTAGCGATAATAACTGCATAATATGGGTAATAATGCATGTTATATTGAGAATAATATAAGTAATAAGTATAATTATTACAGTTCTAGCGATAATACCTCCATTATATGGGTAATAATGCATGTTATATTGATAATAATCTAAGTAAGAAGTATAATTATTACAGTTCTAGCGATAATAACTGCATTATATGGGTAATAATGCACGTTATATTGCTAACAATATAAGTAATAAGTATAATTTTTACAGTTCTAGCGATAATAACTGCATTATATGGGTAATAATGCATGTTATATTGATAATATTGGGAGTAATAAGTATATTTATTATGGTTCTAGAGATAATAACTGCATAATATGGGTAATAATGCATGTTATATTGCTAATAGTATAAGTAATAAGTATAATTGTTACAGTTCTTCCGATAATACCTCCATTATATGGGTAATAATGCATGTTATATTGATAATAATATAAGTAATAAGTATAATTATTACAGTTCTAGCGATAATAACATCATTATATGGGTAATAATGCACGTTATATTGCTAATAATATAAGTAATAAGTATAATTATTACAGTTCTAGCGATAATAACTGCATTATATGGGTAATAATGCATGTTATATTGATAATAATATAAGTAATAAGTATAGTTATTACAGTTCTAGCGATAATAACTGCATTATATGGGTAATAATGCACGTTATATTGCTAGTAGTATAAGTAATAAGTATAATTATTACAGTTCTAGCGATAATAACTGCATAATATGGGTAATAATGCACGTTATATTGCTAATAATATATGCAATGAGTACAATTATTACAGTTCTAGCGATAATAACTGCATTATATGGGTAATAATGCACGTTATATTGCTAATAATATAAGTAATAAGTATAATTATTACAGTTCTAGCGATAATAACTGCATTATATGGGTAATAATGCATGTTACATTGATAATATTGGGAGTAATAAGTGTATTTATTATAGTTCTAGCGATAATAACTGCATAATATGGGTAATAATGCATGTTATATTGATAATAATATAAGTAATAAGTATAATTATTATAGTTGTAGCGATAATAACTGCATTATATGGATAATAATGCACGTTATATTGCTAACAATATAACTAATAAGTATAATTATTACAGTTCTAGCGATAATAACTGCATTATATGGGTAATAATGCATGTTATATTGATAATATCGGGAGTAATAAGTATAATTATTATAGTTCTAGCGATAATAATAGTAAAATATGGCAAATAGTGCATGTTATATTGATAATAATAAAAGTAATAAATATATTTATTACAGTACTATCGATAATAACTGCATAATATGGGTAATAATGCATGTTATATTGATGATAATAAAAGTAATACGTATATTTATTATAGTTCTAGCGATAATAACTGCATAATATGGGTAATAATGCATGTTATATTGATAATATCGGGAGTAATAAGTATAATTATTATAGTTCTAGCGATAATTATAGTAAAATATGGCAAATAGTGCATGTTATATTGATAATAATAAAAGTAATAAGTATATTTATTACAGTTCTATCGATAATAACTGCATAATATGGGTAATACTGCATGTTATATTGATGATAATAAAAGTAATACGTATATTTATTATAGTTCTAGCGATAATAACTGCATAATATGGGTAATAATGCATGTTATATTGATAATAATATAAGTAATAAGTATAATTATTACAGTTCTAGCGATAATAACTGCATTATATGGGTAATAATGCACGTTATATTGCTAACAATATAAGTAATAAGTATAATTATTACAGTTGTAGCGATAATAACTGCATTATATGGGTAAAAATGCATGTTATATTGATAATGATATAAGTAATAAGTATAATTATTACAGTTCTAGCGATAATAACTGCATAATATGGGTAATAATGCACGTTATATTGCTAATAATATAAGTAATGAGTACAATTATTACAGTTCTAGCGATAATAACTGCATTATATGGGTAATAATGCATGTTATATTGATAATAACATAAGTAATAAGTATAATTATTACAGTTCTTGCGATAATAACTGCATTATATGGGTAATAATGCATGTTATATTGATAATATCGGGAGTAATAAGTATAATTATTATAGTTCTAGCGATAATAATAGTAAAATATGGCAAATAGTGCATGTTATATTGATAATAATAAAAGTAATAAATATATTTATTACAGTTCTATCGAGAATAACTGCATAATATGGGTAATAATGGATGTCATATTGATGATAATAAAAATAATACGTATATTTATTATAGTTCTAGCGATAATAACTGCATAATATGGGTAATAATGCATGTTATATTGATAATATCGGGAGTAATAAGTATAATTATTATAGTTCTAGCGATAATAATAGTAAAATATGGCAAATAGTGCATGTTATGTTGATAATAATAAAAGTGATAAATATATTTATTACAGTTCTATCGAGAATAACTGCATAATATGGGTAATAATGGATGTTATATTGATGATAATAAAAATAATACGTATATTTATTATAGTTCTAGCGATAATAACTGCATAATATGGGTAATAATGCATGTTATATTGATAATATCGGGAGTAATAAGTATAATTATTATAGTTCTAGCGATAATTATAGTAAAATATGGCAAATAGTGCATGTTATATTGATAATAATAAAAGTAATAAGTATATTTATTACAGTTCTATCGATAATAACTGCATAATATGGGTAATAATGCATGTTATATTGATGATAATAAAAGTAATACGTATATTTATTATAGTTCTAGCGATAATAACTGCATAATATGGGTAACAATGCATGTTATATTGATAATAATATAAGTAATAAGTATAATTATTACAGTTCTAGCGATAATAACTGCACCATATGGGTAAAAATGCATGTTATATTGATAATGATATAAGTAATAAGTATAGTTATTACAGTTCTAGCGATAATAACTGCATTATATGGCTAATAATGCATGTTATATTGATAATATCGGGAGTAATAGGTATAATTATTATAGTTCTAGCGATAATAATAGTAAAATATGGCAAATAGTGCATGTTATGTTGATAATAATAAAAGTAATAAATATATTTATTACAGTTCTATCGATAATAACTGCATAATATGGGTAATAATGCATGTTATATTGATGATAATAAAAGTAATACGTATATTTATTATAGTTCTAGCGATAATAACTGCATAATATGGGTAATAATGCATGTTATATTGATAATAATCTAAGTAATAAGTATAATTATTACAGTTCTAGCGATAATAACTGCATTATATGGGTAATAATGCACGTTATATTGCTAACAATATAAGTAATAAGTATAATTATTACAGTTCTAGCGATAATAACTGCATTATATGGGTAATAATGCATGTTATATTGATGATAATGAAAGTAATACGAATATTTGTTATAGTTCTAGCGATAATAACTGCATAATATGGGTAATAATGCATGTTATATTGAGAATAATATAAGTAATAAGTATAATTATTACAGTTCTAGCGATAATACCTCCATTATATGGGTAATAATGCATGTTATATTGATAATGATATAAGTAATAAGTATAATTATTACAGTTCTAGCGATAATAACTGCATAATATGGGTAATAATGCACGTTATATTGCTAATAATATAAGTAATGAGTACAATTATTACAGTTCTAGCGATAATAACTGCATTATATGGGTAAAAATGCATGTTATATTGATAATATTGGGAGTAATAAGTATATTTATTATGGTTCTAGAGATAATAACTGCATAATATGGGTAATAATGCATGTTATATTGATAATGATATAAGTAATAAGTATATTTATTACAGTTCTATCGATAATAACTGCATAATATGGGTAATAATGCATGTTATATTGATGATAATAAATGTAATACGTATATTTATTATAGTTCTAGCGATAATAACTGCATAATATGGGTAATAATGCACGTTATATTGCTAACAATATAAGTAATAAGTATAATTATTACAGTTCTAGCGATAATAACTGCATTATATGGGTAAAAATGCATGTTATATTGATAATATTGGGAGTAATAAGTATATTTATTATGGTTCTAGAGATAATAACTGCATAATATGGGTAATAATGCATGTTATATTGATAATGATATAAGTAATAAGTATATTTATTACAGTTCTATCGATAATAACTGCATAATATGGGTAATAATGCATGTTATATTGATGATAATAAATGTAATACGTATATTTATTATAGTTCTAGCGATAATAACTGCATAATATGGGTAATAATGCACGTTATATTGCTAACAATATAAGTAATAAGTATAATTATTACAGTTCTAGCGATAATAACTGCATTATATGGGTAATAATGCATGTTACATTGATAATATTGAGAGTAATAAGTATATTTATTATAGTTCTGGCGATCATAACTCCATAATATGGGTAATAATGCATGTTATATTGCTAATAGTATAAGTAATAAGTATAATTGTTACAGTTCTTGCGATAATACCTCCATTATATGGGTAATAATGCATGTTATACTTATTACTTATATTATTATCAATATAATTATTACAGTTCTAGCGATAATAACATCATTATATGGGTAATAATGCACGTTATATTGCTAATAATATAAGTAATAAGTATAATTATTACAGTTCTAGCGATAATAACTGCATAATATGGGTAATAATGCATGTTATATTGATGATAATGAAAGTAATACGAATATTTATTATAGCTCTAGCGATAATAACTGCATAATATGGGTAATAATGCATGTTATATTGATAATAATATAAGTAATAAGTATAATTATTACAGTTCTAGCGATAATAACTGCATTATATGGGTAATAATGCACGTTATATTGCTAACAATATAAGTAATAAGTATAATTATTACAGTTCTAGCGATAATAACTGCATTATATGGGTAATAATGCATGTTATATTGATGATAATGAAAGTAATACGAATATTTGTTATAGTTCTAGCGATAATAACTGCATAATATGGGTAAGAATGCACGTTATATTGCTAATAGTATAAGTAATAAGTATAATTATTACAGCTCTAGCGATAATAACTGCATTATATGGGTAATAATGCATGTTATATTGATAATATCGGGAGTAATAAGTATAGTTATTATAGTTCTCGCAATAATAATAGTACAATATTTCTAATAGTGCATGTTATATTGATAATAATAAAAGTAATAAGTATATTTATTATAGCTCTATCGATAATAACTGCATAGTATGGGTAATAATGCATGTTATATTGATGATAATTAAAGTACTAAGTATATTTATTATAGTTCTAGCGATCATAACTGCATAATATGCGTAATAATGCATGTTATATTGATAATAATATAAGTTATAAGTATAATTATTGCAGTTCTAGCGATAATAACTGCAATTTATGGGTAATAATGCACGTTATATTGATAATAATATAAGTAACAAGTATAATTATTACAGTTCTAGCGATAATAACTGCATAATATGGGTAATAATGCATGTTATATTGCTAATAATATAAGTAGTAAGTATAATTATTACAGTTCTAGCGATAATAACTGCATTATATGGGTAATAATGCATGTTATATTGATAATAATAAAAGTAATCAGTACATTTATTATACTTCTGTCGATAGTAACTGCATTATATGGGTAATAATGCATGTTATATTGATAATAATATAAGTAATAAGTACAATTATTACAGTTCTAGCGATAATAACTGCATTATATGGGTAATAGTGCATGTTATATTGATAATATTGGGAGTAATAAGTATAATTATTATAGTTCTAGCGATAATCATAGTAAAATATGGCTAATAGTGCATGTTATATTGATGATAATAAAAGTAATACGTATATTTATTATAGTTCTAGCGATAATAACTGCATAATATGGGTAATAATGCACGTTATATTGCTAATAATATAAGTAGTAAGTACAATTATTACAGTTCTAGCGATAATAACTGCATGTTATGGGTAATAATGCATGTTATATTGATAATAATAAAAGTAATAAGTATATTTATTATACTTCTGTCTATAGTAACTGCATTATATGGGTAATAATGCATGTTATATTGATAATAATATAAGTAATAAGTATAATTATTACAGTTCTAGCGATAATAACTGCATTATATGGGTAATAATGCATGTTATATTGATAATATTGGGAGTAATAAGTATAATTATTATAGTTCTATCGATAATAACTGCATAATATGGGTAATAATGCACGTTATATTGCTAATAGTATAAGTAATAAGTATAATTATTACAGTTCTAGCGATAATAACTGCATTATATGGGTAATAATGCATGTTATATTGATAATGTCGGGAGTAATACGTATAATTATTATAGTTCTAGCGATAATAATAGTAAAATATGGCTAATAGTGCATGTTATATTGATAACAATAAAAGTAATAAGTATACTTATTATAGTTCTACCGATAATAACTGCATTATATGGGTAATAATGCATGTTATATTGATAATATTGGGAGTAATAAGTATAAGTGTTATAGTTCTAGCGATAATAACTGCATTATATGGGTAATAATGGATGTTATGTTGATAATATCGGGAGTAATAAGTATAATTATTACAGTTCTAGCGATAATAACTGCATAATATGGGTAAGAATGCACGTTATATTGCTAATAGTATAAGTAATAAGTATAATTATTACAGTTCTAGCGATAATAACTGCATTATATGGGTAATAATGCATGTTATATTGATAATATCGGGAGTAATAAGTATAATTATTATAGTTCTCGCGATAATAATAGTACAATATTTCTAATAGTGCATGTTATATTGATAATAATAAAAGTAATAAGTATATCTATTATAGTTCTATCGATAATAACTGCATAATATGGGTAATAATGCATGTTATATTGATGATAATTAAAGTACTAAGTATATTTATTATAGTTCTAGCGATCATAACAGCATAATATGCGTAATAATGCATGTTATATTGATAATAATATAAGTAATAAGTATAATTATTGCAGTTCTAGCGATAATAACTGCAATTTATGGGTAATAATGCACGTTATATTGATAATAATATAAGTAACAAGTATAATTATTACAGTTCTAGCGATAATAACTGCATAATATGGGTAATAATGCATGTTATATTGCTAATAATATAAGTAGTAAGTATAATTATTACAGTTCTAGCGATAATAACTGCATTATATGGGTAATAATGCATGTTATATTGATAATAATAAAAGTAATCAGTATATTTATTATACTTCTGTCGATAGTAACTGCATTATATGGGTAATAATGCACGTTATATTGCTAATAGTATAAGTAATAAGTATAATTATTACAGTTCTAGCGATAATAACTCCATTATATGGGTAATAATGCATGTTGTATTGATAATAATATAAGTAACAAGTATAATTATTACAGTTCTAGCGATAATAACTGCATAATATGGGTAATAATGCACGTTATATTGCTAATAATATAAGTAGTAAGTACAATTATTACAGTTCTAGCGATAATAACTGCATGTTATGGGTAATAATGCATGTTATATTGATAATAATAAAAGTAATAAGTATATTTATTATACTTCTGTCTATAGTAACTGCATTATATGGGTAATAATGCATGTTATATTGATAATAATATAAGTAATAAGTATAATTATTACAGTTCTAGCGATAATAACTGCATTATATGGGTAATAATGCATGTTATATTGATAATATTGGGAGTAATAAGTATAATTATTATAGTTCTATCGATAATAACTGCATAATATGGGTAATAATGCATGTTATATTGATAATATCGGGAGTAATAAGTATAATTATTATAATTCTAGCGATAATAATAGTAAAATATGGCTAATAGTGCATGTTATATTGATAACAATAAAAGTAATAAGTATATTTATTATACTTCTGTCGATAATAACTGCATTATTTGGGTAATAATGCATGTTATATTGATAATAATATAAGTAATGAGTATAATTATCACAGTTCTAGCGATAATAACTCCATTATATGGGTAATAATGCATGTTATATTGATAATAATATAAGTAATAAGTATAATTATTACAGTTCTAGCGATAATAACTGCATAATATGGGTAATAATGCACGTTATATTGCTAATAGTATAAGTAATAAGTATAATTATTACAGTTCTAGCGATAATAACTGCATTATATGGGTAATAATGCATGTTATATTGATAATGTCGGGAGTAATACGTATAATTATTATAGTTCTAGCGATAATAATAGTAAAATATGGCTAATAGTGCATGTTATATTGATAACAATAAAAGTAATAAGTATACTTATTATAGTTCTACCGATAATAACTGCATTATATGGGTAATAATGCATGTTATATTGATAATATTGGGAGTAATAAGTATAAGTGTTATAGTTCTAGCGATAATAACTGCATTATATGGGTAATAATGGATGTTATGTTGATAATATCGGGAGTAATAAGTATAATTATTACAGTTCTAGCGATAGTACTAGTAAAATATGGCGATGAGTGCCTGTTATATTGATAATAATATAAATAATAAGTATAATTATTACAGTTCTAGCGATAATAACTCCATTATATGGGTAATAATGCATGTTATATTGATAATAATATAAGTAATAAGTATAATTATTACAGTTCTAGCGATAATAACTGCATTATATGGGTAATAATGCACGTTATATTGCTAACAATATAAGTAATAAGTATAATTATTACAGTTCTAGCGATAATAACTGCATTATATGGGTAATAATGCATGTTATATTGATAATATTGGGAGTAATAAGTATATTTATTATGGTTCTAGAGATAATAACTGCATAATATGGGTAATAATGCATGTTATATTGATAATAATATAAGTAATAAGTATAATTATTACAGTTCTAGCGTTAATACCTCCATTATATGGGTAATAATGTATGTTATATTGATGATAATGAAAGTAATACGTATATTTATTATAGTTCTAGCGATAATAACTGCATAATATGGGTAATAATGCATGTTATATTGCTAATAGTATAAGTAATAAGTATAATTGTTACAGTTCTTGCGATAATACCTCCATTATATGGGTAATAATGCATGTTATATTGATAATAATATAAGTAATAAGTATAATTATTACAGTTCTAGCGATAATAACATCATTATATGGGTAATAATGCACGTTATATTGCTAATAATATAAGTAATAAGTATAATTATTACAGTTCTAGCGATAATAACTGCATAATATGGGTAATAATGCATGTTATATTGATGATAATGAAAATAATACGAATATTTATTATAGCTCTAGCGATAATAACTGCATAATATGGGTAATAATGCATGTTATATTGATAATAATATAAGTAATAAGTATAATTATTACAGTTCTAGCGATAATAACTGCATTATATGGGTAATAATGCACGTTATATTGCTAACAATATAAGTAATAAGTATGATTATTACAGTTCTAGCGATAATAACTGCATTATATGGATAATAATGCATGTTATATTGATAATAACATAAGTAATAAGTATAATTATTACAGTTCTTGCGATAATAACTGCATTATATGGGTAATAATACATGTTATATTGATAATATCGGGAGTAATAAGTATAATTATTATAGTTCTAGCGATAATAATAGTAAAATATGGCAAATAGTGCATGTTATATTGATGATAATAAAAGTAATAAGTATATTTATTACAGTTCTATCGATAATAACTGCATAATATGGGTAATAATGCATGTTATATTGATGATAATGAAAGTAATACGAATATTTATTATAGCTCTAGCGATAATAACTGCATAATATGGGTAATAATGCATGTTATATTGATAATAATATAAGTAATAAGTATAATTATTACAGTTCTAGCGATAATAACTGCATTATATGGGTAATAATGCACGTTATATTGCTAACAATATAAGTAATAAGTATAATTATTACAGTTCTAGCGATAATAACTGCATTATATGGGTAATAATGCATGTTATATTGATGATAATGAAAGTAATACGAATATTTGTTATAGTTCTAGCGATAATAACTGCATAATATGGGTAATAATGCATGTTATATTGAGAATAATATAAGTAATAAGTATAATTATTACAGTTCTAGCGATAATAACTGCATTATATGGGTAATAATGCACGTTATATTGCTAACAATATAAGTAATAAGTATAATTATTACAGTTCTAGCGATAATAACTGCATTATATGGCTAATAATGCATGTTATATTGATAATATCGGGAGTAATAAGTATAATTATTATAGTTCTAGCGATAATAATAGTAAAATATGGCAAATAGTGCATGTTATATTGATGATAATAAAAGTAATAAGTATATTTATTACAGTTCTATCGATAATAACTGCATAATATGGGTAATAATGCATGTTATATTGATGATAATGAAAGTAATACGAATATTTATTATAGCTCTAGCGATAATAACTGCATAATATGGGTAATAATGCATGTTATATTGATAATAATATAAGTAATAAGTATAATTATTACAGTTCTAGCGATAATAACTGCATTATATGGGTAATAATGCACGTTATATTGCTAACAATATAAGTAATAAGTATAATTATTACAGTTCTAGCGATAATAACTGCATTATATGGGTAATAATGCATGTTATATTGATGATAATGAAAGTAATACGAATATTTGTTATAGTTCTAGCGATAATAACTGCATAATATGGGTAATAATGCATGTTATATTGAGAATAATATAAGTAATAAGTATAATTATTACAGTTCTAGCGATAATAACTGCATTATATGGGTAATAATGCACGTTATATTGCTAACAATATAAGTAATAAGTATAATTATTACAGTTCTAGCGATAATAACTGCATTATATGGCTAATAATGCATGTTATATTGATAATATCGGGAGTAATAAGTATAATTATTATAGTTCTAGCGATAATAATAGTAAAATATGGCAAATAGTGCATGTTATGTTGATAATAATAAAAGTAATAAATATATTTATTACAGTTCTATCGAGAATAACTGCATAATATGGGTAATAATGGATGTTATATTGATGATAATAAAAATAATACGTATATTTATTATAGTTCTAGCGATAATAACTGCATAATATGGGTAATAATGCATGTTATATTGATAATATCGGGAGTAATAAGTATAATTATTATAGTTCTAGCGATAATTATAGTAAAATATGGCAAATAGTGCATGTTATATAGATAATAATAAAAGTAATAAGTATATTTATTACAGTTCTATCGATAATAACTGCATAATATGGGTAATAATGCATGTTATATTGATGATAATAAAAGTAATACGTATATTTATTATAGTTCTAGCGATAATAACTGCATAATATGGGTAACAATGCATGTTATATTGATAATAATATAAGTAATAAGTATAATTATTACAGTTCTAGCGATAATAACTGCACCATATGGGTAAAAATGCATGTTATATTGATAATGATATAAGTAATAAGTATAGTTATTACAGTTCTAGCGATAATAACTGCATTATATGGCTAATAATGCATGTTATATTGATAATATCGGGAGTAATAAGTATAATTATTATAGTTCTAGCGATAATAATAGTAAAATATGGCAAATAGTGCATGTTATGTTGATAATAATAAAAGTAATAAATATATTTATTACAGTTCTATCGATAATAACTGCATAATATGGGTAATAATGCATGTTATATTGATGATAATAAAAGTAATACGTATATTTATTATAGTTCTAGCGATAATAACTGCATAATATGGGTAATAATGCATGTTATATTGATAATAATCTAAGTAATAAGTATAATTATTACAGTTCTAGCGATAATAACTGCATTATATGGGTAATAATGCACGTTATATTGCTAACAATATAAGTAATAAGTATAATTATTACAGTTCTAGCGATAATAACTGCATTATATGGGTAATAATGCATGTTATATTGATGATAATGAAAGTAATACGAATATTTGTTATAGTTCTAGCGATAATAACTGCATAATATGGGTAATAATGCATGTTATATTGAGAATAATATAAGTAATAAGTATAATTATTACAGTTCTAGCGATAATACCTCCATTATATGGGTAATAATGCATGTTATATTGATAATAATCTAAGTAAGAAGTATAATTATTACAGTTCTAGCGATAATAACTGCATTATATGGGTAATAATGCACGTTATATTGCTAACAATATAAGTAATAAGTATAATTTTTACAGTTCTAGCGATAATAACTGCATTATATGGGTAATAATGCATGTTATATTGATAATATTGGGAGTAATAAGTATATTTATTATGGTTCTAGAGATAATAACTGCATAATATGGGTAATAATGCATGTTATATTGCTAATAGTATAAGTAATAAGTATAATTGTTACAGTTCTTCCGATAATACCTCCATTATATGGGTAATAATGCATGTTATATTGATAATAATATAAGTAATAAGTATAATTATTACAGTTCTAGCGATAATAACATCATTATATGGGTAATAATGCACGTTATATTGCTAATAATATAAGTAATAAGTATAATTATTACAGTTCTAGCGATAATAACTGCATTATATGGGTAATAATGCATGTTATATTGATAATAATATAAGTAATAAGTATAGTTATTACAGTTCTAGCGATAATAACTGCATTATATGGGTAATAATGCACGTTATATTGCTAGTAGTATAAGTAATAAGTATAATTATTACAGTTCTAGCGATAATAACTGCATAATATGGGTAATAATGCACGTTATATTGCTAATAATATATGCAATGAGTACAATTATTACAGTTCTAGCGATAATAACTGCATTATATGGGTAATAATGCACGTTATATTGCTAATAATATAAGTAATAAGTATAATTATTACAGTTCTAGCGATAATAACTGCATTATATGGGTAATAATGCATGTTACATTGATAATATTGGGAGTAATAAGTGTATTTATTATAGTTCTAGCGATAATAACTGCATAATATGGGTAATAATGCATGTTATATTGATAATAATATAAGTAATAAGTATAATTATTATAGTTGTAGCGATAATAACTGCATTATATGGATAATAATGCACGTTATATTGCTAACAATATAACTAATAAGTATAATTATTACAGTTCTAGCGATAATAACTGCATTATATGGGTAATAATGCATGTTATATTGATAATATCGGGAGTAATAAGTATAATTATTATAGTTCTAGCGATAATAATAGTAAAATATGGCAAATAGTGCATGTTATATTGATAATAATAAAAGTAATAAATATATTTATTACAGTACTATCGATAATAACTGCATAATATGGGTAATAATGCATGTTATATTGATGATAATAAAAGTAATACGTATATTTATTATAGTTCTAGCGATAATAACTGCATAATATGGGTAATAATGCATGTTATATTGATAATATCGGGAGTAATAAGTATAATTATTATAGTTCTAGCGATAATTATAGTAAAATATGGCAAATAGTGCATGTTATATTGATAATAATAAAAGTAATAAGTATATTTATTACAGTTCTATCGATAATAACTGCATAATATGGGTAATACTGCATGTTATATTGATGATAATAAAAGTAATACGTATATTTATTATAGTTCTAGCGATAATAACTGCATAATATGGGTAATAATGCATGTTATATTGATAATAATATAAGTAATAAGTATAATTATTACAGTTCTAGCGATAATAACTGCATTATATGGGTAATAATGCACGTTATATTGCTAACAATATAAGTAATAAGTATAATTATTACAGTTGTAGCGATAATAACTGCATTATATGGGTAAAAATGCATGTTATATTGATAATGATATAAGTAATAAGTATAATTATTACAGTTCTAGCGATAATAACTGCATAATATGGGTAATAATGCACGTTATATTGCTAATAATATAAGTAATGAGTACAATTATTACAGTTCTAGCGATAATAACTGCATTATATGGGTAATAATGCATGTTATATTGATAATAACATAAGTAATAAGTATAATTATTACAGTTCTTGCGATAATAACTGCATTATATGGGTAATAATGCATGTTATATTGATAATATCGGGAGTAATAAGTATAATTATTATAGTTCTAGCGATAATAATAGTAAAATATGGCAAATAGTGCATGTTATATTGATAATAATAAAAGTAATAAATATATTTATTACAGTTCTATCGAGAATAACTGCATAATATGGGTAATAATGGATGTCATATTGATGATAATAAAAATAATACGTATATTTATTATAGTTCTAGCGATAATAACTGCATAATATGGGTAATAATGCATGTTATATTGATAATATCGGGAGTAATAAGTATAATTATTATAGTTCTAGCGATAATAATAGTAAAATATGGCAAATAGTGCATGTTATGTTGATAATAATAAAAGTGATAAATATATTTATTACAGTTCTATCGAGAATAACTGCATAATATGGGTAATAATGGATGTTATATTGATGATAATAAAAATAATACGTATATTTATTATAGTTCTAGCGATAATAACTGCATAATATGGGTAATAATGCATGTTATATTGATAATATCGGGAGTAATAAGTATAATTATTATAGTTCTAGCGATAATTATAGTAAAATATGGCAAATAGTGCATGTTATATTGATAATAATAAAAGTAATAAGTATATTTATTACAGTTCTATCGATAATAACTGCATAATATGGGTAATAATGCATGTTATATTGATGATAATAAAAGTAATACGTATATTTATTATAGTTCTAGCGATAATAACTGCATAATATGGGTAACAATGCATGTTATATTGATAATAATATAAGTAATAAGTATAATTATTACAGTTCTAGCGATAATAACTGCACCATATGGGTAAAAATGCATGTTATATTGATAATGATATAAGTAATAAGTATAGTTATTACAGTTCTAGCGATAATAACTGCATTATATGGCTAATAATGCATGTTATATTGATAATATCGGGAGTAATAGGTATAATTATTATAGTTCTAGCGATAATAATAGTAAAATATGGCAAATAGTGCATGTTATGTTGATAATAATAAAAGTAATAAATATATTTATTACAGTTCTATCGATAATAACTGCATAATATGGGTAATAATGCATGTTATATTGATGATAATAAAAGTAATACGTATATTTATTATAGTTCTAGCGATAATAACTGCATAATATGGGTAATAATGCATGTTATATTGATAATAATCTAAGTAATAAGTATAATTATTACAGTTCTAGCGATAATAACTGCATTATATGGGTAATAATGCACGTTATATTGCTAACAATATAAGTAATAAGTATAATTATTACAGTTCTAGCGATAATAACTGCATTATATGGGTAATAATGCATGTTATATTGATGATAATGAAAGTAATACGAATATTTGTTATAGTTCTAGCGATAATAACTGCATAATATGGGTAATAATGCATGTTATATTGAGAATAATATAAGTAATAAGTATAATTATTACAGTTCTAGCGATAATACCTCCATTATATGGGTAATAATGCATGTTATATTGATAATGATATAAGTAATAAGTATAATTATTACAGTTCTAGCGATAATAACTGCATAATATGGGTAATAATGCACGTTATATTGCTAATAATATAAGTAATGAGTACAATTATTACAGTTCTAGCGATAATAACTGCATTATATGGGTAAAAATGCATGTTATATTGATAATATTGGGAGTAATAAGTATATTTATTATGGTTCTAGAGATAATAACTGCATAATATGGGTAATAATGCATGTTATATTGATAATGATATAAGTAATAAGTATATTTATTACAGTTCTATCGATAATAACTGCATAATATGGGTAATAATGCATGTTATATTGATGATAATAAATGTAATACGTATATTTATTATAGTTCTAGCGATAATAACTGCATAATATGGGTAATAATGCACGTTATATTGCTAACAATATAAGTAATAAGTATAATTATTACAGTTCTAGCGATAATAACTGCATTATATGGGTAAAAATGCATGTTATATTGATAATATTGGGAGTAATAAGTATATTTATTATGGTTCTAGAGATAATAACTGCATAATATGGGTAATAATGCATGTTATATTGATAATGATATAAGTAATAAGTATATTTATTACAGTTCTATCGATAATAACTGCATAATATGGGTAATAATGCATGTTATATTGATGATAATAAATGTAATACGTATATTTATTATAGTTCTAGCGATAATAACTGCATAATATGGGTAATAATGCACGTTATATTGCTAACAATATAAGTAATAAGTATAATTATTACAGTTCTAGCGATAATAACTGCATTATATGGGTAATAATGCATGTTACATTGATAATATTGAGAGTAATAAGTATATTTATTATAGTTCTGGCGATCATAACTCCATAATATGGGTAATAATGCATGTTATATTGCTAATAGTATAAGTAATAAGTATAATTGTTACAGTTCTTGCGATAATACCTCCATTATATGGGTAATAATGCATGTTATACTTATTACTTATATTATTATCAATATAATTATTACAGTTCTAGCGATAATAACATCATTATATGGGTAATAATGCACGTTATATTGCTAATAATATAAGTAATAAGTATAATTATTACAGTTCTAGCGATAATAACTGCATAATATGGGTAATAATGCATGTTATATTGATGATAATGAAAGTAATACGAATATTTATTATAGCTCTAGCGATAATAACTGCATAATATGGGTAATAATGCATGTTATATTGATAATAATATAAGTAATAAGTATAATTATTACAGTTCTAGCGATAATAACTGCATTATATGGGTAATAATGCACGTTATATTGCTAACAATATAAGTAATAAGTATAATTATTACAGTTCTAGCGATAATAACTGCATTATATGGGTAATAATGCATGTTATATTGATGATAATGAAAGTAATACGAATATTTGTTATAGTTCTAGCGATAATAACTGCATAATATGGGTAATAATGCACGTTATATTGCTAATAATATAAGTAATGAGTACAATTATTACAGTTCTAGCGATAATAACTGCATTATATGGGTAATAATGCATGTTATATTGATAATATCGGGAGTTATAAGTATAATTCTTATAGTTCTAGCGATAATAATAGTAAAATATGGCAAATAGTGCATGTTATATTGATAATAATAAAAGTAATAAATATATTTATTACAGTTCTATCGAGAATAACTGCATAATATGGGTAATAATGGATGTTATATTGATGATAATAAAAATAATACGTATATTTATTATAGTTCTAGCGATAATAACTGCATAATATGGGTAATAATGCATGTTATATTGATAATAATATAAGTAATAAGTATAATTATTACAGTTCTAGCGATAATAACTGCATTATATGGGTAATAATGCACGTTATATTGCTAACAATATAAGTAATAAGTATAATTATTACAGTTCTAGCGATAATACCTCCATTATATGGGTAATAATGCATGTTATATTGATAATGATATAAGTACTAAGTATAATTATTACAGTTCTAGCGATAATAACTGCATAATATGGGTAATAATGCATGTTATATTGATAATAATCTAAGTAAGAAGTATAATTATTACAGTTCTAGCGATAATAACTGCATTATATGGGTAATAATGCACGTTATATTGCTAACAATATAAGTAATAAGTATAATTTTTACAGTTCTAGCGATAATAACTGCATTATATGGGTAATAATGCACGTTATATTGCTAATAATATAAGTAATAAGTATAATTATTACAGTTCTAGCGATAATAACTGCATTATATGGGTAATAATGCATGTTATATTGATAATATCGGGAGTAATAAGTATAATTATTATAGTTCTAGCGATAATAATAGTAAAATATGGCAAATAGTGCATGTTATATTGATAATAATAAAAGAAATAAATATATTTATTACAGTTCTATCGATAATAACTGCATAATATGGGTAATAATGCATGTTATATTGATGATAATAAAAGTAATACGTATATTTATTATAGTTCTAGCGATAATAACTGCATAATATGGGTAATAATGCATGTTATATTGATAATAATCTAAGTAATAAGTATAATTATTACAGTTCTAGCGATAATAACTGCATTATATGGGTAATAATGCACGTTATATTGCTAACAATATAAGTAATAAGTATAATTATTACAGTTCTAGCGATAATGCCTCCATTATATGGGTAATAATGCATGTTATATTGATAATGATATAAGTACTAAGTATAATTATTACAGTTCTAGCGATAATAACTGCATAATATGGGTAATAATGCATGTTATATTGATAATAATCTAAGTAAGAAGTATAATTATTACAGTTCTAGCGATAATAACTGCATTATATGGGTAATAATGCACGTTATATTGCTAACAATATAAGTAATAAGTATAATTTTTACAGTTCTAGCGATAATAACTGCATTATATGGGTAATAATGCATGTTATATTGATAATATTGGGAGTAATAAGTATATTTATTATGGTTCTAGAGATAATAACTGCATAATATGGGTAATAATGCATGTTATATTGCTAATAGTATAAGTAATAAGTATAATTGTTACAGTTCTTCCGATAATACCTCCATTATATGGGTAATAATGCATGTTATATTGATAATAATATAAGTAATAAGTATAATTATTACAGTTCTAGCGATAATAACATCATTATATGGGTAATAATGCACGTTATATTGCTAATAATATAAGTAATAAGTATAATTATTACAGTTCTAGCGATAATAACTGCATTATATGGGTAATAATGCATGTTATATTGATAATAATATAAGTAATAAGTATAATTATTACAGTTCTAGCGATAATAACTGCATTATATGGGTAATAATGCACGTTATATTGCTAGTAGTATAAGTAATAAGTATAATTATTACAGTTCTAGCGATAATAACTGCATAATATGGGTAATAATGCACGTTATATTGCTAATAATATATGTAATGAGTACAATTATTACAGTTCTAGCGATAATAACTGCATTATATGGGTAATAATGCACGTTATATTGCTAATAATATAAGTAATAAGTATAATTATTACAGTTCTAGCGATAATAACTGCATTATATGGGTAATAATGCATGTTACATTGATAATATTGGGAGTAATAAGTGTATTTATTATAGTTCTAGCCATAATAACTGCATAATATGGGTAATAATGCATGTTATATTGATAATAATATAAGTAATAAGTATAATTATTATAGTTGTAGCGATAATAACTGCATTATATGGGTAATAATGCACGTTATATTGCTAACAATATAACTAATAAGTATAATTATTACAGTTCTAGCGATAATAACTGCATTATATGGGTAATAATGCATGTTATATTGATAATATCGGGAGTAATAAGTATAATTATTATAGTTCTAGCGATAATAATAGTAAAATATGGCAAATAGTGCATGTTATATTGATAATAATAAAAGTAATAAATATATTTATTACAGTACTATCGATAATAACGGGGGTGTCCCACTTGGACGTCGACCGATTGGACGCGTTCCGTTTGGACGGTCCCGATTCGACGCGTTCCAATTCGAAGCGGTGCCGATTGGACTCGTCCCAATTCGAAGAGTTTAGATTTGGTTAGGTTAGGTTCTATAAGCCCTGCTTAGAATTGGAACGCGTCCAATCGGCACCGCTTCGAATTGGAACGAGTCGAATCGGGACCGTCCAATCGGGACGCGTCCAAGCGGTCGGCGTCCAAGTGGGCATCACTCATAATAACTGCATAATATGGGTAATAATGCATGTTATATTGATAATAATCTAAGTAATAAGTATAATTATTACAGTTCTAGCGATAATAACTGCATTATATGGGTAATAATGCACGTTATATTGCTAACAATATAAGTAATAAGTATAATTATTACAGTTCTAGCGATAATACCTCCATTATATGGGTAATAATGCATGTTATATTGATAATGATATAAGTAATAAGTATAATTATTACAGTTCTAGCGATAATAACTGCATAATATGGGTAATAATGCACGTTAAATTGCTAATAATATAAGTAATGAGTACAATTATTACAGTTCTAGCGATAATAACTGCATTATATGGGTAATAATGCATGTTATATTGATAATAACATAAGTAATAAGTATAATTATTACAGTTCTAGCGATAATAACTGCATTATATGGGTAATAATGCACGTTATATTGCTAACAATATAAGTAATAAGTATAATTATTACAGTTCTAGCGATAATAACTGCATAATATGGGTAATAATGCACGTTAAATTGCTAATAATATAAGTAATGAGTACAATTATTACAGTTCTAGCGATAATACCTCCATTATATGGGTAATAATGCATGTTATATTGATAATATCGGGAGTAATAAGTATAATTATTATAGTTCTAGCGATAATAATAGTAAAATATGGCAAATAGTGCATGTTATATTGATAATAATAAAAGTAATAAGTATATTTATTACAGTTCTATCGATAATAACTGCATAATATGGGTAATAATGCACGTTATATTGCTAATAATATAAGTAATGAGTACAATTATTACAGTTCTAGCGATAATAACTGCATTATATGGGTAATAATGCATGTTATATTGATAATATCGGGAGTTATAAGTATAATTCTTATAGTTCTAGCGATAATAATAGTAAAATATGGCAAATAGTGCATGTTATATTGATAATAATAAAAGTAATAAATATATTTATTACAGTTCTATCGAGAATAACTGCATAATATGGGTAATAATGGATGTCATATTGATGATAATAAAAATAATACGTATATTTATTATAGTTCTAGCGATAATAACTGCATAATATGGGTAATAATGCATGTTATATTGATAATATCGGGAGTAATAAGTATAATTATTATAGTTCTAGCGATAATTATAGTAAAATATGGCAAATAGTGCATGTTATATTGATAATAATAAAAGTAATAAGTATATTTATTACAGTTCTATCGATAATGACTGCATAATATGGGTAATAATGCATGTTATATTGGTGATAATAAAAGTAATACGTATATTTATTATAGTTCTAGCGATAATAACTGCATAATATGGGTAATAATGCATGTTATATTGATAATAATCTAAGTAATAAGTATAATTATTACTGTTCTAGCGATAATAACTGCATTATATGGGTAATAATGCACGTTATATTGCTAACAATACAAGTAATAAGTATAATTATTACAGTTCTAGCGATAATACCTCCATTATATGGGTAATAATGCATGTTATATTGATAATGATATAAGTAATAAGTATAATTATTACAGTTCTAGCGATAATAACTGCATTATATGGGTAATAATGCACGTTATATTGATGATAATGAAAGTAATACGAATATTTGTTATAGTTCTAGCGATAATAACTGCATAATATGGGTAATAATGCACGTTATATTGCTAATAATATAAGTAATGAGTACAATTATTATAGTTCTAGCGATAATAACTGCATTATATGGGTAATAATGCATGTTATATTGATAATATCGGGAGTTATAAGTATAATTCTTATAGTTCTAGCGATAATAATAGTAAAATATGGCAAATAGTGCATGTTATATTGATAATAATAAAAGTAATAAATATATTTATTACAGTTCTATCGAGAATAACTGCATAATATGGGTAATAATGGATGTTATATTGATGATAATAAAAATAATACGTATATTTATTATAGTTCTAGCGATAATAACTGCATAATATGGGTAATAATGCATGTTATATTGATAATATCGGGAGTAATAAGTATAATTATTATAGTTCTAGCGATAATTATAGTAAAATATGGCAAATAGTGCATGTTATATTGATAATAATAAAAGTAATAAGTATATTTATTACAGTTCTATCGATAATAACTGCATAATATGGGTAATAATGCATGTTATATTGATGATAATAAAAGTAATACGTATATTTATTATAGTTCTAGCGATAATAACTGCATAATATGGGTAATAATGCATGTTATATTGATAATAATAAAAGTAATAAGTATATTTATTACAGTTCTATCGATAATAACTGCATAATATGGGTAATAATGCACGTTATATTGCTAATAATATAAGTAATGAGTACAATTATTACAGTTCTAGCGATAATAACTGCATTATATGGGTAATAATGCATGTTATATTGATAATATCGGGAGTTATAAGTATAATTCTTATAGTTCTAGCGATAATAATAGTAAAATATGGCAAATAGTGCATGTTATATTGATAATAATAAAAGTAATAAATATATTTATTACAGTTCTATCGAGAATAACTGCATAATATGGGTAATAATGGATGTTATATTGATGATAATAAAAATAATACGTATATTTATTATAGTTCTAGCGATAATAACTGCATAATATGGGTAATAATGCATGTTATATTGATAATATCGGGAGTAATAAGTATAATTATTATAGTTCTAGCGATAATTATAGTAAAATATGGCAAATAGTGCATGTTATATTGATAATAATAAAAGTAATAAGTATATTTATTACACTTCTATCGATAATAACTGCATAATATGGGTAATACTGCATGTTATATTGATGATAATAAAAGTAATACGTATATTTATTATAGTTCTAGCGATAATAACTGCATAATATGGGTAATAATGCACGTTATATTGCTAACAATATAAGTAATAAGTATAATTATTACAGTTGTAGCGATAATAACTGCATTATATGGGTAAAAATGCATGTTATATTGATAATGATATAAGTAATAAGTATAATTATTACAGTTCCAGCGATAATAACTGCATAATATGGGTAATAATGCACGTTATATTGCTAATAATATAAGTAATGAGTACAATTATTACAGTTCTAGCGATAATAACTGCATTATATGGGTAATAATGCATGTTATATTGATAATATCGGGAGTTATAAGTATAATTCTTATAGTTCTAGCGATAATAATAGTAAAATATGGCAAATAGTGCATGTTATATTGATAATAATATAAGTAATAAGTATAATTATTACAGTTCTAGCGATAATAACTGCATTATATGGGTAATAATGCACGTTATATTGCTAACAATATAAGTAATAAGTATAATTATTACAGTTGTAGCGATAATAACTGCATTATATGGGTAAAAATGCATGTTATATTGATAATGATATAAGTAATAAGTATAATTATTACAGTTCTAGCGATAATAACTGCATAATATGGGTAATAATGCACGTTATATTGCTAATAATATAAGTAATGAGTACAATTATTACAGTTCTAGCGATAATAACTGCATTATATGGGTAATAATGCATGTTATATTGATAATAACATAAGTAATAAGTATAATTATTACAGTTCTTGCGATAATAACTGCATTATATGGGTAATAATGCATGTTATATTGATAATATCGGGAGTAATAAGTATAATTATTATAGTTCTAGCGATAATAATAGTAAAATATGGCAAATAGTGCATGTTATATTGATAATAATAAAAGTAATAAATATATTTATTACAGTTCTATCGAGAATAACTGCATAATATGGGTAATAATGGATGTTATATTGATGATAATAAAAATAATACGTATATTTATTATAGTTCTAGCGATAATAACTGCATAATATGGGTAATAATGCATGTTATATTGATAATATCGGGAGTAATAAGTATAATTATTATAGTTCTAGCGATAATTATAGTAAAATATGGCAAATAGTGCATGTTATATTGATAATAATAAAAGTAATAAGTATATTTATTACAGTTCTATCGATAATAACTGCATAATATGGGTAATAATGCATGTTATATTGGTGATAATAAAAGTAATACGTATATTTATTATAGTTCTAGCGATAATAACTGCATAATATGGGTAATAATGCATGTTATATTGATAATAATCTAAGTAATAAGTATAATTATTACTGTTCTAGCGATAATTACTGCATTATATGGGTAATAATGCACGTTATATTGCTAACAATATAAGTAATAAGTATAATTATTACAGTTCTAGCGATAATACCTCCATTATATGGGTAATAATGCATGTTATATTGATAATGATATAAGTAATAAGTATAATTATTACAGTTCTAGCGATAATAACTGCATAATATGGGTAATAATGCACGTTATATTGCTAATAATATAAGTAATTAGTACAATTATTACAGTTCTAGCGATAATAACTGCATTATATGGGTAATAATGCATGTTATATTGATAATAACATAAGTAATAAGTATAATTATTACAGTTCTTGCGATAATAACTGCATTATATGGGTAATAATGCATGTTATATTGATAATATCGGGAGTAATAAGTATAATTATTATAGTTCTAGCGATAATAATAGTAAAATATGGCAAATAGTGCATGTTATATTGATGATAATAAAAGTAATAAGTATATTTATTACAGTTCTATCGATAATAACTGCATAATATGGGTAATAATGCATGTTATATTGATGATAATGAAAGTAATACGAATATTTATTATAGCTCTAGCGATAATAACTGCATAATATGGGTAATAATGCATGTTATATTGATAATAATATAAGCAATAAGTATAATTATTACAGTTCTAGCGATAATAACTGCATTATATGGGTAATAATGCACGTTATATTGCTAACAATATAAGTAATAAGTATAATTATTACAGTTCTAGCGATAATAACTGCATTATATGGGTAATAATGCATGTTATATTGATGATAATGAAAGTAATACGAATATTTGTTATAGTTCTAGCGATAATAACTGCATAATATGGGTAATAATGCATGTTATATTGATAATATCGGGAGTTATAAGTATAATTCTTATAGTTCTAGCGATAATAATAGTAAAATATGGCAAATAGTGCATGTTATATTGATAATAATAAAAGTAATAAATATATTTATTACAGTTCTATCGAGAATAACTGCATAATATGGGTAATAATGGATGTTATATTGATGATAATAAAAATAATACGTATATTTATTATAGTTCTAGCGATAATAACTGCATAATATGGGTAATAATGCATGTTATATTGATAATATCGGGAGTAATAAGTATAATTATTATAGTTCTAGCGATAATAATAGTAAAATATGGCAAATAGTGCATGTTATATTGATAATAATAAAAGTAATAAGTATATTTATTACAGTTCTATCGATAATAACTGCATAATATGGGTAATAATGCATGTTATATTGATGATAATAAAAGTAATACGTATATTTATTATAGTTCTAGCGATAATAACTGCATAATATGGGTAATAATGCATGTTATATTGATAATAATATAAGTAATAAGTATAATTATTACAGTTCTAGCGATAATAACTGCATTATATGGGTAATAATGCACGTTATATTGCTAACAATATAAGTAATAAGTATAATTATTACAGTTCTAGCGATAATAACTGCATTATATGGGTAATAATGCATGTTATATTGATGATAATGAAAGTAATACGAATATTTATTATAGTTCTAGCGGTAATAACTGCATAATATGGGTAATAATGCATGTTATATTGAGAATAATATAAGTAATAAGTATAATTATTACAGTTCTGGCGATAATAACTGCATTATATGGGTAATAATGCACGTTATATTGCTAATAGTATAAGTAATAAGTATAATTATTACAGTTCTAGCGATAATACCTCCATTATATGGGTAATAATGCATGTTATATTGATAATGGTATAAGTAATAAGTATAATTATTACAGTTCTAGCGATAATAACTGCATAATATGGGTAATAATGCATGTTATATTGATAATATCGGGAGTAATAAGTATAATTATTATTGTTCTAGCGATAATAATAGTAAAATATGGCAAATAGTGCATGTTATACTGATAATAATAAAAGTAACAAATATATTTATTACAGTTCTATCGATAATAACTGCATAATATGGGTAATAATGCATGTTATATTGATAATAATCTAAGTATTAAGTATAATTATTACAGTTCTAGCGATAATAACTGCATTATATGGGTAATAATGCACGTTATATTGCTAACAATATAAGTAATAAGTATAATTATTACAGTTCTAGCGATAATAACTGCATTATATGGGTAATAATGCATGTTATATTGATAATATCGGGAGTAATAAGTATAATTATTATAGTTCTAGCGATAATAATAGTAAAATATGGCAAATAGTGCATGTTATATTGATAATAATAAAAGTAATAAGTATATTTATTACAGTTCTATCGATAATAACTGCATAATATGGGTAATAATGCATGTTATATTGATAATAATATAAGTAATAAGTATAATTATTACAGTTCTAGCGATAATAACTGCATAATATGGGTAATAATGCATGTTATATTGAGAATAATATTAGTAATAAGTATAATTATTACAGTTCTGGCGATAATAACTGCATTATATGGGTAATAATGCACGTTATATTGCTAGTAGTATAAGTAATAAGTATAATTATTACAGTTCTAGCGATAATAACTGCATAATATGGGTAATAATGCACGTTATATTGCTAATAATATAAGTAATGAGTACAATTATTACAGTTCTAGCGATAATAACTGCATTATATGGGTAATAATGCACGTTATATTGCTAATAATATAAGTAATAAGTATAATTATTACAGTTCTAGCGATAATAACCGCATTATATGGGTAATAATGCATGTTACATTGATAATATTGGGAGTAATAAGTGTATTTATTAAAGTTCTAGCGATAATAACTGCATAATATGGGTAATAATGCATGTTATATTGATAATAATATAAGTAATAAGTATAATTATTACAGTTCTAGCGATAATACCTCCATTATATGGGTAATAATGCATGTTATATTGATAATGATATAAGTAATAAGTATAATTATTACAGTTCTAGCGATAATAACTGCATAATATGGGTAATAATGCATGTTATATTGAGAATAATATTAGTAATAAGTATAATTATTACAGTTCTGGCGATAATAACTGCATTATATGGGTAATAATGCACGTTATATTGCTAATAGTATAAGTAATAAGTATAATTATTACAGTTCTTGCGATAATACCTCCATTATATGGGTAATAATGCATGTTATATTGATAATAATATAAGTAATAAGTATAATTATTACAGTTCTAGCGATAATAACTGCTTTATATGGGTAATAATGCACGTTATATTGCTAATAATATAAGTAATAAGTATAATTATTACAGTTCTAGCGATAATAACTGCATTATATGGGTAATAATGCATGTTATATTGATAATAATATAAGTAATAAGTATAATTATTACAGTTCTAGCGATAATAACTGCATAATATGGGTAATAATGCACGTTATATTGCTAATAATATAAGTATTGAGTACAATTATTACAGTTCTAGCGATAATAACTGCATTATATGGGTAATAATGCACGTTATATTGCTAATAATATAAGTAATAAGTATAATTATTACAGTTCTAGCGATAATAACCGCATTATATGGGTAATAATGCATGTTACATTGATAATATTGGGAGTAATAAGTGTATTTATTATAGTTCTAGCGATAATAACTGCATAATATGGGTAATAATGCATGTTATATTGATAATAATATAAGTAATAAGTATAATTATTACAGTTCTAGCAATAATACCTCCATTATATGGGTAATAATGCATGTTATATTGATGATAATGAAAGTGATACGTATATTTATTATAGTTCTTGCGATAATAACTGCATCATATGGGTAATAATGCATGTTATATTGAGAATAATATAAGTAATAAGTATAATTATTACAGTTCTGGCGATAATAACTGCATTATATGGGTAACAATGCACGTTATATTGCTAATAGTATAAGTAATAAGTATAATTATTACAGTTCTAGCAATAATACCACCATTATATGGATAATAATGCATGTTATATTGATAATAATATAAGTAATAAGTATAATTATTACAGTTCTAGCGACAATAACTGCATTATATAGGTAATAATGCATGTTATATTGATAATATTGGGAGTAATAAGTATAATTATTACAGTTCTGGCGATAATAACTGCATTATATGGGTAACAATGCACGTTATATTGCTAATAGTATAAGTAATAAGTATAATTATTACAGTTCTAGCAATAATACCTCCATTATATGGGTAATAATGCATGTTATATTGATAATAATATAAGTAATAAGTATAATTATTACAGTTCTAGCGATAATAACTGCATTATATGGGTAATAATGCATGTTATATTGATGATAATGAAAGTAATACGAATATTTATTATAGTTCTAGCGATAATAACTGCATAATATGGGTAATAATGCATGTTATATTGAGAATAATATAAGTAATAAGTATAATTATTACAGTTCTGGCGATAATAACTGCATTATATGGGTAATAATGCACGTTATATTGCTAATAATATAAGTAATGAGTATAATTATTACAGTTCTAGCAATAATGCCTCCATTATATGGGTAATAATGCATGTTATATTGATAATAATATAAGTAATAAGTATAATTATTACAGTTCTAGCGATAAAACCTCCATTATATGGGTAATAATGCATGTTATATTGATAATGATATAAGTAATAAGTATAATTATTACAGTTCTAGCGATAATAACTGCATAATATGGGTAATAATGCACGTTATATTGCTAATAATATAAGTAATGAGTACAATTATTACAGTTCTAGCGATAATAACTGCATTATATGGGTAATAATGCATGTTATATTGATAATGATATAAGTAATAAGTATAATTATTACAGTTCTAGCGATAATAACTGCATAATATGGGTAATAATGCACGTTATATTGCTAATAATATAAGTAATGAGTACAATTATTACAGTTCTAGCGATAATAACTGCATTATATGGGTAATAATGCATGTTATATTGATAATATCGGGAGTTATAAGTATAATTCTTATAATTCTAGCGATAATAATAGTAAAATATGGCAAATAGTGCATGTTATATTGATAATAATAAAAGTAATAAATATATTTATTACAGTTCTATCGATAATAACTGCATAATATGGGTAATAATGCATGTTATATTGATGATAATAAAAGTAATACGTATATTTATTATAGTTCTTGCGATAATAACTGCATAATATGGGTAATAATGCATGTTATATTGATAATATCGGGAGTAATAAGTATAATTATTATAGTTCTAGCGATAATAATAGTAAAATATGGCAAATAGTGCATGTTATATTGATAATAATAAAAGTAATAAGTATATTTATTACAGTTCTATCGATAATAACTGCATAATATGGGTAATAATGCATGTTATATTGATGATAATAAAAGTAATACGTATATTTATTATAGTTCTAGCGATAATAACTGCATAATATGGGTAATAATGCATGTTATATTGATAATAATATAAGTAATAAGTATAATTATTACAGTTCTAGCGATAATAACTGCATTATATGGGTAATAATGCACGTTATATTGCTAACAATATAAGTAATAAGTATAATTATTACAGTTCTAGCGATAATAACTGCATTATATGGGTAAAAATGCATGTTATATTGATAATGATATAAGTAATAAGTATAATTATTACAGTTCTAGCGATAATAACTGCATTATATGGGTAATAATGCACGCTATATTGCTAACAATATAAGTAATAAGTATAATTATTACAGTTCTAGCGATAATAACTGCATTATATGGGTAATAATGCATGTTACATTGATAATATTGGGAGTAATAAGTATATTTATTATAGTTCTGGCGATCATAACTGCATAATATGGGTAATAATGCATGTTATATTGATAATAATATAAGTAATAAGTATAATTATTACAGTTCTAGCAATAATACCTCCATTATATGGGTAATAATGCACGTTATATTGCTAACAATATAAGTAATAAGTATAATTATTACAGTTCTAGCGATAATAACTGCATTATATGGGTAATAATGCACGCTATATTGCTAACAATATAAGTAATAAGTATAATTATTACAGTTCTAGCAATAATACCTCCATTATATGGGTAATAATGCATGTTATATTGATAATAATATAAGTAATAAGTATAATTATTACAGTTCTAGCGATAATAACTGCATTATATGGCTAATAATGCATGTTATATTGATAATACCGGGAGTAATAAGTATAATTATTATAGTTCTAGCGATAATAATAGTAAAATATGGCAAATAGTGCATGTTATATTGATAATAATAAAAGTAATAAGTATATTTATTACAGTTCTATCGATAATAACTGCATAATATGGGTAATAATGCATGTTATATTGATGATAATAAAAGTAATACGTATATTTATTATAGTTCTAGCGATAATAACTGCATTATATGGGTAATAATGCATGTTACATTGATAATATTGGGAGTAATAAGTATATTTATTATAGTTCTAGCGATAATAACTGCATTATATGGGTAATAATGCATGTTATATTGATAATAACATAAGTAATAAGTATAATTATTACAGTTCTAGCGATAATAACTGCATTATATGGCTAATAATGCATGTTATATTGATAACACCGGGAGTAATAAGTATAATTATTATAGTTCTAGCGATAATAATAGTAAAATATGGCAAATAGTGCATGTTATATTGATAATAATAAAAGTAATAAGTATATTTATTACAGTTCTATCGATAATAACTGCATAATATGGGTAATAATGCATGTTATATTGATGATAATAAAAGTAATACGTATATTTATTATAGTTCTAGCGATAATAACTGCATAATATGGGTAATAATGCATGTTATATTGATAATAATATAAGTAATAAGTATAATTATTACAGTTCTAGCGATAATAACTGCATTATATGGGTAATAATGCACGCTATATTGCTAACAATATAAGCAATAAGTATAATTATTACAGTTCTAGCAATAATACCTCCATTATATGGGTAATAATGCATGTTATATTGATAATAATATAAGTAATAAGTATAATTATTACAGTTCTAGCGATAATAACTGCATTATATGGGTAATAATGCATCTTATATTGATGATAATGAAAGTAATACGAATATTTATTATATTTCTAGCGATAATAACTGCATAATATGGGTAATAATGCATGTTATATTGAGAATAATATAAGTAATAAGTATAATTATTACAGTTCTGGCGATAATAACTGCATTATATGGGTAATAATGCACGTTATATTGCTAATAGTATAAGTAATAAGTATAATTATTACAGTTCTAGCGATAATACCTCCATTATATGGCTAATAATGCATGTTATATTGATAATGATATAAGTAATAAGTATAATTATTACAGTTCTAGCGATAATAACTGCATAATATGGGTAATAATGCACGTTATATTGCTAATAATATAAGTAATGAGTACAATTATTACAGTTCTAGCGATAATAACTGCATTATATGGGTAATAATGCATGTTATATTGATAATGATATAAGTAATAAGTATAATTATTACAGTTCTAGCGATAATAACTGCATAATATGGGTAATAATGCACGTTATATTGCTAATAATATAAGTAATGAGTACAATTATTACAGTTCTAGCGATAATAACTGCATTATATGGGTAATAATGCATGTTATATTGATAATATCGGGAGTTATAAGTATAATTCTTATAGTTCTAGCGATAATAATAGTAAAATATGGCAAATAGTGCATGTTATATTGATAATAATAAAAGTAATAAATATATTTATTACAGTTCTATCGATAATAACTGCATAATATGGGTATTAATGCATGTTATATTGATGATAATAAAAGTAATACGTATATTTATTATAGTTCTAGCGATAATAACTGCATAATATGGGTAATAATGCATGTTATATTGATAATATCGGGAGTAATAAGTATAGTTATTATAGTTCTAGCGATAATAATAGTAAAATATGGCAAATAGTGCATGTTATATTGATAATAATAAAAGTAATAAGTATATTTATTACAGTTCTATCGATAATAACTGCATAATATGGGTAATAATGCATGTTATATTGATGATAATAAAAGTAATACGTATATTTATTATAGTTCTAGCGATAATAACTGCATAATATGGGTAATAATGCATGTTGTATTGATAATAATATAAGTAATAAGTATAATTATTACAGTTCTAGCGATAATAACTGCATTATATGGGTAATAATGCACGTTATATTGCTAATAATATAAGTAATGAGTACAATTATTACAGTTCTAGCGATAATAACTGCATTATATGGGTAATAATGCATGTTATATTGATAATAACATAAGTAATAAGTATAATTATTACAGTTCTAGCGATAATAACTGCATTATATGGCTAATAATGCATGTTATATTGATAATACCGGGAGTAATAAGTATAATTATTATAGTTCTAGCGATAATAATAGTAAAATATGGCAAATAGTGCATGTTATATTGATAATAATAAAAGTAATAAGTATATTTATTACAGTTCTATCGATAATAACTGCATAATATGGGTAATAATGCATGTTATATTGATGATAATAAAAGTAATACGTATATTTATTATAGTTCTAGCGATAATAACTGCATAATATGGGTAATAATGCATGTTATATTGATAATAATATAAGTAATAAGTATAATTATTACAGTTCTAGCGATAATAACTGCATTATATGGGTAATAATGCACGCTATATTGCTAACAATATACGTAATAAGTCTAATTATTACAGTTCTAGCAATAATACCTCCATTATATGGGTAATAATGCATGTTATATTGATAATAACATAAGTAATAAGTATAATTATTACAGTTCTAGCAATAATACCTCCATTATATGGGTAATAATGCATGTTATATTGATAATAATATAAGTAATAAGTATAATTATTACAGTTCTAGCGATAATAACTGCATTATATGGGTAATAATGCATGTTATATTGATGATAATGAAAGTAATACGAATATTTATTATAGTTCTAGCGATAATAACTGCATAATATGGGTAATAATGCATGTTATATTGAGAATAATGTAAGTAATAAGTATAATTATTACAGTTCTAGCGATAATAACTGCATTATATGGGTAATAATGCACGCTATATTGCTAACAATATAAGCAATAAGTATAATTATTACAGTTCTAGCAATAATACCTCCATTATATGGGTAATAATGCATGTTATATTGATAATAATATAAGTAATAAGTGTAATTATTACAGTTCTAGCGATAATAACTGCATTATATGGGTAATAATGCATGTTATATTGATGATAATGAAAGTAATACGAATATTTATTATATTTCTAGCGATAATAACTGCATAATATGGGTAATAATGCATGTTATATTGAGAATAATATAAGTAATAAGTATAATTATTACAGTTCTGGCGATAATAACTGCATTATATGGGTAATAATGCACGTTATATTGCTAATAGTATAAGTAATAAGTATAATTATTACAGTTCTAGCGATAATACCTCCATTATATGGCTAATAATGCATGTTATATTGATAATGATATAAGTAATAAGTATAATTATTACAGTTCTAGCGATAATAACTGCATAATATGGGTAATAATGCACGTTATATTGCTAATAATATAAGTAATGAGTACAATTATTACAGTTCTAGCGATAATAACTGCATTATATGGGTAATAATGCATGTTATATTGATAATGATATAAGTAATAAGTATAATTATTACAGTTCTAGCGATAATAACTGCATAATATGGGTAATAATGCACGTTATATTGCTAATAATATAAGTAATGAGTACAATTATTACAGTTCTAGCGATAATAACTGCATTATATGGGTAATAATGCATGTTATATTGATAATATCGGGAGTTATAAGTATAATTCTTATAGTTCTAGCGATAATAATAGTAAAATATGGCAAATAGTGCATGTTATATTGATAATAATAAAAGTAATAAATATATTTATTACAGTTCTATCGATAATAACTGCATAATATGGGTAATAATGCATGTTATATTGATGATAATAAAAGTAATACGTATATTTATTATAGTTCTAGCGATAATAACTGCATAATATGGGTAATAATGCATGTTATATTGATAATATCGGGAGTAATAAGTATAATTATTATAGTTCTAGCGATAATAATAGTAAAATATGGCAAATAGTGCATGTTATATTGATAATAATAAAAGTAATAAGTATATTTATTACAGTTCTATCGATAATAACTGCATAATATGGGTAATAATGCATGTTATATTGATGATAATAAAAGTAATACGTATATTTATTATAGTTCTAGCGATAATAACTGCATAATATGGGTAATAATGCATGTTATATTGATAATAATATAAGTAATAAGTATAATTATTACAGTTCTAGCGATAATAACTGCATTATATGGGTAATAATGCACGTTATATTGCTAATAATATAAGTAATGAGTACAATTATTACAGTTCTAGCGATAATAACTGCATTATATGGGTAATAATGCATGTTATATTGATAATAACATAAGTAATAAGTATAATTATTACAGTTCTAGCGATAATAACTGCATTATATGGCTAATAATGCATGTTATATTGATAATACCGGGAGTAATAAGTATAATTATTATAGTTCTAGCGATAATAATAGTAAAATATGGCAAATAGTGCATGTTATATTGATAATAATAAAAGTAATAAGTATATTTATTACAGTTCTATCGATAATAACTGCATAATATGGGTAATAATGCATGTTATATTGATGATAATAAAAGTAATACGTATATTTATTATAGTTCTAGCGATAATAACTGCATAATATGGGTAATAATGCATGTTATATTGATAATAATATAAGTAATAAGTATAATTATTACAGTTCTAGCGATAATAACTGCATTATATGGGTAATAATGCACGCTATATTGCTAACAATATAAGTAATAAGTATAATTATTACAGTTCTAGCGATAATAACTGCATTATATGGGTAATAATGCATGTTACATTGATAATATTGGGAGTAATAAGTATATTTATTATAGTTCTGGCGATCATAACTGCATAATATGGGTAATAATGCATGTTATATTGATAATAATATAAGTAATAAGTATAATTATTACAGTTGTAGCAATAATACCTCCATTATATGGGTAATAATGCACGTTATATTGCTAACAATATAAGTAATAAGTATAATTATTACAGTTCTAGCGATAATAACTGCATAATATGGGTAATAATGCACGTTATATTGCTAATAATATAAGTATTGAGTACAATTATTACAGTTCTAGCGATAATAACTGCATTATATGGGTAATAATGCACGTTATATTGCTAATAATATAAGTAATAAGTATAATTATTACAGTTCTAGCGATAATAACCGCATTATATGGGTAATAATGCATGTTACATTGATAATATTGGGAGTAATAAGTGTATTTATTATAGTTCTAGCGATAATAACTGCATAATATGGGTAATAATGCATGTTATATTGATAATAATATAAGTAATAAGTATAATTATTACAGTTCTAGCAATAATACCTCCATTATATGGGTAATAATGCATGTTATATTGATGATAATGAAAGTGATACGTATATTTATTATAGTTCTTGCGATAATAACTGCATCATATGGGTAATAATGCATGTTATATTGAGAATAATATAAGTAATAAGTATAATTATTACAGTTCTGGCGATAATAACTGCATTATATGGGTAACAATGCACGTTATATTGCTAATAGTATAAGTAATAAGTATAATTATTACAGTTCTAGCAATAATACCACCATTATATGGATAATAATGCATGTTATATTGATAATAATATAAGTAATAAGTATAATTATTACAGTTCTAGCGACAATAACTGCATTATATAGGTAATAATGCATGTTATATTGATAATATTGGGAGTAATAAGTATAATTATTACAGTTCTGGCGATAATAACTGCATTATATGGGTAACAATGCACGTTATATTGCTAATAGTATAAGTAATAAGTATAATTATTACAGTTCTAGCAATAATACCTCCATTATATGGGTAATAATGCATGTTATATTGATAATAATATAAGTAATAAGTATAATTATTACAGTTCTAGCGATAATAACTGCATTATATGGGTAATAATGCATGTTATATTGATGATAATGAAAGTAATACGAATATTTATTATAG
Source organism: Megachile leachella (assembly GCA_963576845.1). Classification (NCBI taxonomy): domain Eukaryota; kingdom Metazoa; phylum Arthropoda; class Insecta; order Hymenoptera; family Megachilidae; genus Megachile; species Megachile leachella. Next base: position 809,359 of record CAUYWW010000072.1, read on the forward strand.
TTCTAGCGATAATAACTGCATAATATGGGTAATAATGCATGTTATATTGAGAATAATATAAGTAATAAGTATAATTATTACAGTTCTGGCGATAATAACTGCATTATATGGGTAATAATGCACGTTATATTGCTAATAATATAAGTAATGAGTATAATTATTACAGTTCTAGCAATAATGCCTCCATTATATGGGTAATAATGCATGTTATATTGATAATAATATAAGTAATAAGTATAATTATTACAGTTCTAGCGATAAAACCTCCATTATATGGGTAATAATGCATGTTATATTGATAATGATATAAGTAATAAGTATAATTATTACAGTTCTAGCGATAATAACTGCATAATATGGGTAATAATGCACGTTATATTGCTAATAATATAAGTAATGAGTACAATTATTACAGTTCTAGCGATAATAACTGCATTATATGGGTAATAATGCATGTTATATTGATAATGATATAAGTAATAAGTATAATTATTACAGTTCTAGCGATAATAACTGCATAATATGGGTAATAATGCACGTTATATTGCTAATAATATAAGTAATGAGTACAATTATTACAGTTCTAGCGATAATAACTGCATTATATGGGTAATAATGCATGTTATATTGATAATATCGGGAGTTATGAGTATAATTCTTATAATTCTAGCGATAATAATAGTAAAATATGGCAAATAGTGTATGTTATATTGATAATAATAAAAGTAATAAATATATTTATTACAGTTCTATCGATAATAACTGCATAATATGGGTAATAATGCATGTTATATTGATGATAATAAAAGTAATACGTATATTTATTATTGTTCTAGCGATAATAACTGCATAATATGGGTAATAATGCATGTTATATTGATAATATCGGGAGTAATAAGTATAATTATTATAGTTCTAGCGATAATAATAGTAAAATATGGCAAATAGTGCATGTTATATTGATAATAATAAAAGTAATAAGTATATTTATTACAGTTCTATCGATAATAACTGCATAATATGGGTAATAATGCATGTTATATTGATGATAATAAAAGTAATACGTATATTTATTATAGTTCTAGCGATAATAACTGCATAATATGGGTAATAATGCATGTTATATGGATAATAATATAAGTAATAAGTATAATTATTACAGTTCTAGCGATAATAACTGCATTATATGGGTAATAATGCACGTTATATTGCTAACAATATAAGTAATAAGTATAATTATTACAGTTCTAGCGATAATAACTGCATTATATGGGTAAAAATGCATGTTATATTGATAATGATATAAGTAATAAGTATAATTATTACAGTTCTAGCGATAATAACTGCATTATATGGGTAATAATGCACGCTATATTGCTAACAATATAAGTAATAAGTATAATTATTACAGTTCTAGCGATAATAACTGCATTATATGGGTAATAATGCATGTTACATTGATAATATTGGGAGTAATAAGTATATTTATTATAGTTCTGGCGATCATAACTGCATAATATGGGTAATAATGCATGTTATATTGATAATAATATAAGTAATAAGTATAATTATTACAGTTCTAGCAATAATACCTCCATTATATGGGTAATAATGCACGTTATATTGCTAACAATATAAGTAATAAGTATAATTATTACAGTTCTAGCGATAATAACTGCATTATATGGGTAATAATGCACGCTATATTGCTAACAATATAAGTAATAAGTATAATTATTACAGTTCTAGCAATAATACCTCCATTATATGGGTAATAATGCATGTTATATTGATAATAATATAAGTAATAAGTATAATTATTACAGTTCTAGCGATAATAACTGCATTATATGGCTAATAATGCATGTTATATTGATAATACCGGGAGTAATAAGTATAATTATTATAGTTCTAGCGATAATAATAGTAAAATATGGCAAATAGTGCATGTTATATTGATAATAATAAAAGTAATAAGTATATTTATTACAGTTCTATCGATAATAACTGCATAATATGGGTAATAATGCATGTTATATTGATGATAATAAAAGTAATACGTATATTTATTATAGTTCTAGCGATAATAACTGCATTATATGGGTAATAATGCATGTTACATTGATAATATTGGGAGTAATAAGTATATTTATTATAGTTCTAGCGATAATAACTGCATTATATGGGTAATAATGCATGTTATATTGATAATAACATAAGTAATAAGTATAATTATTACAGTTCTAGCGATAATAACTGCATTATATGGCTAATAATGCATGTTATATTGATAATACCGGGAGTAATAAGTATAATTATTATAGTTCTAGCGATAATAATAGTAAAATATGGCAAATAGTGCATGTTATATTGATAATAATAAAAGTAATAAGTATATTTATTACAGTTCTATCGATAATAACTGCATAATATGGGTAATAATGCATGTTATATTGATGATAATAAAAGTAATACGTATATTTATTATAGTTCTAGCGATAATAACTGCATTATATGGGTAATAATGCATGTTACATTGATAATATTGGGAGTAATAAGTATATTTATTATAGTTCTAGCGATAATAACTGCATTATATGGGTAATAATGCATGTTATATTGATAATAACATAAGTAATAAGTGTATTTATTATAGTTCTAGCGATAATAACTGCATAATATGGGTAATAATGCATGTTATATTGATAATAATATAAGTAATAAGTATAATTATTACAGTTCTAGCAATAATACCTCCATTATATGGGTAATAATGCATGTTATATTGATGATAATGAAAGTGATACGTATATTTATTATAGTTCTTGCGATAATAACTGCATCATATGGGTAATAATGCATGTTATATTGAGAATAATATAAGTAATAAGTATAATTATTACAGTTCTGGCGATAATAACTGCATTATATGGGTAACAATGCACGTTATATTGCTAATAGTATAAGTAATAAGTATAATTATTACAGTTCTAGCAATAATACCACCATTATATGGATAATAATGCATGTTATATTGATAATAATATAAGTAATAAGTATAATTATTACAGTTCTAGCGACAATAACTGCATTATATAGGTAATAATGCATGTTATATTGATAATATTGGGAGTAATAAGTATAATTATTACAGTTCTGGCGATAATAACTGCATTATATGGGTAACAATGCACGTTATATTGCTAATAGTATAAGTAATAAGTATAATTATTACAGTTCTAGCAATAATACCTCCATTATATGGGTAATAATGCATGTTATATTGATAATAATATAAGTAATAAGTATAATTATTACAGTTCTAGCGATAATAACTGCATTATATGGGTAATAATGCATGTTATATTGATGATAATGAAAGTAATACGAATATTTATTATAGTTCTAGCGATAATAACTGCATAATATGGGTAATAATGCATGTTATATTGATAATGATATAAGTAATAAGTATAATTATTACAGTTCTAGCGATAATAACTGCATAATATGGGTAATAATGCACGTTATATTGCTAATAATATAAGTAATGAGTACAATTATTACAGTTCTAGCGATAATAACTGCATTATATGGGTAATAATGCATGTTATATTGATAATGATATAAGTAATAAGTATAATTATTACAGTTCTAGCGATAATAACTGCATAATATGGGTAATAATGCACGTTATATTGCTAATAATATAAGTAATGAGTACAATTATTACAGTTCTAGCGATAATAACTGCATTATATGGGTAATAATGCATGTTATATTGATAATATCGGGAGTTATGAGTATAATTCTTATAATTCTAGCGATAATAATAGTAAAATATGGCAAATAGTGTATGTTATATTGATAATAATAAAAGTAATAAATATATTTATTACAGTTCTATCGATAATAACTGCATAATATGGGTAATAATGCATGTTATATTGATGATAATAAAAGTAATACGTATATTTATTATTGTTCTAGCGATAATAACTGCATAATATGGGTAATAATGCATGTTATATTGATAATATCGGGAGTAATAAGTATAATTATTATAGTTCTAGCGATAATAATAGTAAAATATGGCAAATAGTGCATGTTATATTGATAATAATAAAAGTAATAAGTATATTTATTACAGTTCTATCGATAATAACTGCATAATATGGGTAATAATGCATGTTATATTGATGATAATAAAAGTAATACGTATATTTATTATAGTTCTAGCGATAATAACTGCATAATATGGGTAATAATGCATGTTATATGGATAATAATATAAGTAATAAGTATAATTATTACAGTTCTAGCGATAATAACTGCATTATATGGGTAATAATGCACGTTATATTGCTAACAATATAAGTAATAAGTATAATTATTACAGTTCTAGCGATAATAACTGCATTATATGGGTAAAAATGCATGTTATATTGATAATGATATAAGTAATAAGTATAATTATTACAGTTCTAGCGATAATAACTGCATTATATGGGTAATAATGCACGCTATATTGCTAACAATATAAGTAATAAGTATAATTATTACAGTTCTAGCGATAATAACTGCATTATATGGGTAATAATGCATGTTACATTGATAATATTGGGAGTAATAAGTATATTTATTATAGTTCTGGCGATCATAACTGCATAATATGGGTAATAATGCATGTTATATTGATAATAATATAAGTAATAAGTATAATTATTACAGTTCTAGCAATAATACCTCCATTATATGGGTAATAATGCACGTTATATTGCTAACAATATAAGTAATAAGTATAATTATTACAGTTCTAGCGATAATAACTGCATTATATGGGTAATAATGCACGCTATATTGCTAACAATATAAGTAATAAGTATAATTATTACAGTTCTAGCAATAATACCTCCATTATATGGGTAATAATGCATGTTATATTGATAATAATATAAGTAATAAGTATAATTATTACAGTTCTAGCGATAATAACTGCATTATATGGCTAATAATGCATGTTATATTGATAATACCGGGAGTAATAAGTATAATTATTATAGTTCTAGCGATAATAATAGTAAAATATGGCAAATAGTGCATGTTATATTGATAATAATAAAAGTAATAAGTATATTTATTACAGTTCTATCGATAATAACTGCATAATATGGGTAATAATGCATGTTATATTGATGATAATAAAAGTAATACGTATATTTATTATAGTTCTAGCGATAATAACTGCATTATATGGGTAATAATGCATGTTACATTGATAATATTGGGAGTAATAAGTATATTTATTATAGTTCTAGCGATAATAACTGCATTATATGGGTAATAATGCATGTTATATTGATAATAACATAAGTAATAAGTATAATTATTACAGTTCTAGCGATAATAACTGCATTATATGGCTAATAATGCATGTTATATTGATAATACCGGGAGTAATAAGTATAATTATTATAGTTCTAGCGATAATAATAGTAAAATATGGCAAATAGTGCATGTTATATTGATAATAATAAAAGTAATAAGTATATTTATTACAGTTCTATCGATAATAACTGCATAATATGGGTAATAATGCATGTTATATTGATGATAATAAAAGTAATACGTATATTTATTATAGTTCTAGCGATAATAACTGCATTATATGGGTAATAATGCATGTTACATTGATAATATTGGGAGTAATAAGTATATTTATTATAGTTCTAGCGATAATAACTGCATTATATGGGTAATAATGCATGTTATATTGATAATAACATAAGTAATAAGTGTATTTATTATAGTTCTAGCGATAATAACTGCATAATATGGGTAATAATGCATGTTATATTGATAATAATATAAGTAATAAGTATAATTATTACAGTTCTAGCAATAATACCTCCATTATATGGGTAATAATGCATGTTATATTGATGATAATGAAAGTGATACGTATATTTATTATAGTTCTTGCGATAATAACTGCATCATATGGGTAATAATGCATGTTATATTGAGAATAATATAAGTAATAAGTATAATTATTACAGTTCTGGCGATAATAACTGCATTATATGGGTAACAATGCACGTTATATTGCTAATAGTATAAGTAATAAGTATAATTATTACAGTTCTAGCAATAATACCACCATTATATGGATAATAATGCATGTTATATTGATAATAATATAAGTAATAAGTATAATTATTACAGTTCTAGCGACAATAACTGCATTATATAGGTAATAATGCATGTTATATTGATAATATTGGGAGTAATAAGTATAATTATTACAGTTCTGGCGATAATAACTGCATTATATGGGTAACAATGCACGTTATATTGCTAATAGTATAAGTAATAAGTATAATTATTACAGTTCTAGCAATAATACCTCCATTATATGGGTAATAATGCATGTTATATTGATAATAATATAAGTAATAAGTATAATTATTACAGTTCTAGCGATAATAACTGCATTATATGGGTAATAATGCATGTTATATTGATGATAATGAAAGTAATACGAATATTTATTATAGTTCTAGCGATAATAACTGCATAATATGGGTAATAATGCATGTTATATTGATAATGATATAAGTAATAAGTATAATTATTACAGTTCTAGCGATAATAACTGCATAATATGGGTAATAATGCACGTTATATTGCTAATAATATAAGTAATGAGTACAATTATTACAGTTCTAGCGATAATAACTGCATTATATGGGTAATAATGCATGTTATATTGATAATATCGGGAGTTATAAGTATAATTCTTATAATTCTAGCGATAATAATAGTAAAATATGGCAAATAGTGTATGTTATATTGATAATAATAAAAGTAATAAATATATTTATTACAGTTCTATCGATAATAACTGCATAATATGGGTAATAATGCATGTTATATTGATGATAATAAAAGTAATACGTATATTTATTATAGTTCTAGCGATAATAACTGCATAATATGGGTAATAATGCATGTTATATTGATAATATCGGGAGTAATAAGTATAATTATTATAGTTCTAGCGATAATAATAGTAAAATATGGCAAATAGTGCATGTTATATTGATAATAATAAAAGTAATAAGTATATTTATTACAGTTCTATCGATAATAACTGCATAATATGGGTAATAATGCATGTTATATTGATGATAATAAAAGTAATACGTATATTTATTATAGTTCTAGCGATAATAACTGCATAATATGGGTAATAATGCATGTTATATGGATAATAATATAAGTAATAAGTATAATTATTACAGTTCTAGCGATAATAACTGCATTATATGGGTAATAATGCACGTTATATTGCTAACAATATAAGTAATAAGTATAATTATTACAGTTCTAGCGATAATAACTGCATTATATGGGTAAAAATGCATGTTATATTGATAATGATATAAGTAATAAGTATAATTATTACAGTTCTAGCGATAATAACTGCATTATATGGGTAATAATGCACGCTATATTGCTAACAATATAAGTAATAAGTATAATTATTACAGTTCTAGCGATAATAACTGCATTATATGGGTAATAATGCATGTTACATTGATAATATTGGGAGTAATAAGTATATTTATTATAGTTCTGGCGATCATAACTGCATAATATGGGTAATAATGCATGTTATATTGATAATAATATAAGTAATAAGTATAATTATTACAGTTCTAGCAATAATACCTCCATTATATGGGTAATAATGCACGTTATATTGCTAACAATATAAGTAATAAGTATAATTATTACAGTTCTAGCGATAATAACTGCATTATATGGGTAATAATGCACGCTATATTGCTAACAATATAAGTAATAAGTATAATTATTACAGTTCTAGCAATAATACCTCCATTATATGGGTAATAATGCATGTTATATTGATAATAATATAAGTAATAAGTATAATTATTACAGTTCTAGCGATAATAACTGCATTATATGGCTAATAATGCATGTTATATTGATAATACCGGGAGTAATAAGTATAATTATTATAGTTCTAGCGATAATAATAGTAAAATATGGCAAATAGTGCATGTTATATTGATAATAATAAAAGTAATAAGTATATTTATTACAGTTCTATCGATAATAACTGCATAATATGGGTAATAATGCATGTTATATTGATGATAATAAAAGTAATACGTATATTTATTATAGTTCTAGCGATAATAACTGCATTATATGGGTAATAATGCATGTTACATTGATAATATTGGGAGTAATAAGTATATTTATTATAGTTCTAGCGATAATAACTGCATTATATGGGTAATAATGCATGTTATATTGATAATAACATAAGTAATAAGTATAATTATTACAGTTCTAGCGATAATAACTGCATTATATGGCTAATAATGCATGTTATATTGATAACACCGGGAGTAATAAGTATAATTATTATAGTTCTAGCGATAATAATAGTAAAATATGGCAAATAGTGCATGTTATATTGATAATAATAAAAGTAATAAGTATATTTATTACAGTTCTATCGATAATAACTGCATAATATGGGTAATAATGCATGTTATATTGATGATAATAAAAGTAATACGTATATTTATTATAGTTCTAGCGATAATAACTGCATAATATGGGTAATAATGCATGTTATATTGATAATAATATAAGTAATAAGTATAATTATTACAGTTCTAGCGATAATAACTGCATTATATGGGTAATAATGCACGCTATATTGCTAACAATATAAGCAATAAGTATAATTATTACAGTTCTAGCAATAATACCTCCATTATATGGGTAATAATGCATGTTATATTGATAATAATATAAGTAATAAGTATAATTATTACAGTTCTAGCGATAATAACTGCATTATATGGGTAATAATGCATGTTATATTGATGATAATGAAAGTAATACGAATATTTATTATATTTCTAGCGATAATAACTGCATAATATGGGTAATAATGCATGTTATATTGAGAATAATATAAGTAATAAGTATAATTATTACAGTTCTGGCGATAATAACTGCATTATATGGGTAATAATGCACGTTATATTGCTAATAGTATAAGTAATAAGTATAATTATTACAGTTCTAGCGATAATACCTCCATTATATGGCTAATAATGCATGTTATATTGATAATGATATAAGTAATAAGTATAATTATTACAGTTCTAGCGATAATAACTGCATAATATGGGTAATAATGCACGTTATATTGCTAATAATATAAGTAATGAGTACAATTATTACAGTTCTAGCGATAATAACTGCATTATATGGGTAATAATGCATGTTATATTGATAATGATATAAGTAATAAGTATAATTATTACAGTTCTAGCGATAATAACTGCATAATATGGGTAATAATGCACGTTATATTGCTAATAATATAAGTAATGAGTACAATTATTACAGTTCTAGCGATAATAACTGCATTATATGGGTAATAATGCATGTTATATTGATAATATCGGGAGTTATAAGTATAATTCTTATAGTTCTAGCGATAATAATAGTAAAATATGGCAAATAGTGCATGTTATATTGATAATAATAAAAGTAATAAATATATTTATTACAGTTCTATCGATAATAACTGCATAATATGGGTATTAATGCATGTTATATTGATGATAATAAAAGTAATACGTATATTTATTATAGTTCTAGCGATAATAACTGCATAATATGGGTAATAATGCATGTTATATTGATAATATCGGGAGTAATAAGTATAGTTATTATAGTTCTAGCGATAATAATAGTAAAATATGGCAAATAGTGCATGTTATATTGATAATAATAAAAGTAATAAGTATATTTATTACAGTTCTATCGATAATAACTGCATAATATGGGTAATAATGCATGTTATATTGATGATAATAAAAGTAATACGTATATTTATTATAGTTCTAGCGATAATAACTGCATAATATGGGTAATAATGCATGTTGTATTGATAATAATATAAGTAATAAGTATAATTATTACAGTTCTAGCGATAATAACTGCATTATATGGGTAATAATGCACGTTATATTGCTAATAATATAAGTAATGAGTACAATTATTACAGTTCTAGCGATAATAACTGCATTATATGGGTAATAATGCATGTTATATTGATAATAACATAAGTAATAAGTATAATTATTACAGTTCTAGCGATAATAACTGCATTATATGGCTAATAATGCATGTTATATTGATAATACCGGGAGTAATAAGTATAATTATTATAGTTCTAGCGATAATAATAGTAAAATATGGCAAATAGTGCATGTTATATTGATAATAATAAAAGTAATAAGTATATTTATTACAGTTCTATCGATAATAACTGCATAATATGGGTAATAATGCATGTTATATTGATGATAATAAAAGTAATACGTATATTTATTATAGTTCTAGCGATAATAACTGCATAATATGGGTAATAATGCATGTTATATTGATAATAATATAAGTAATAAGTATAATTATTACAGTTCTAGCGATAATAACTGCATTATATGGGTAATAATGCACGCTATATTGCTAACAATATAAGTAATAAGTATAATTATTACAGTTCTAGCGATAATAACTGCATTATATGGGTAATAATGCATGTTACATTGATAATATTGGGAGTAATAAGTATATTTATTATAGTTCTGGCGATCATAACTGCATAATATGGGTAATAATGCATGTTATATTGATAATAATATAAGTAATAAGTATAATTATTACAGTTGTAGCAATAATACCTCCATTATATGGGTAATAATGCACGTTATATTGCTAACAATATAAGTAATAAGTATAATTATTACAGTTCTAGCGATAATAACTGCATTATATGGGTAATAATGCATGTTATATTGATGATAATGAAAGTAATACGTATATCTATTATAGCTCTAGCGATAATAACTGCATAATATGGGTAATAATGCATGTTATATTGATAATAATCTAAGTAAGAAGTATAATTATTACAGTTCTAGCGATAATAACTGCATTATATGGGTAATAATGCACGTTATATTGCTAACAATATAAGTAATAAGTATAATTATTATAGTTCTAGCGATAATAACTGCATTATATGGGTAATAATGCATGTTATATTGAGAATAATATAAGTAATAAGTATAATTATTACAGTTCTGGCGATAATAACTGCATTATATGGGTAATAATGCACGTTATATTGCTAATAGTATAAGTAATAAGTATAATTATTACAGTTCTAGCGATAATACCTCCATTATATGGGTAATAATGCACGTTATATTGCTAATAATATAAGTAATGAGTACAATTATTACAGTTCTAGCGATAATAACTGCATTATATGGGTAATAATGCATGTTATATTGATAATATCGGGAGTAATGAGTATAATTATTATAGTTCTAGCGATAATAATAGTAAAATATGGCAAATAGTGCATGTTATATTGATAATAATAAAAGTAACAAATATATTTATTACAGTTCTATCGATAATAACTGCATAATATGGGTAATAATGCATGTTATATTGATGATAATAAAAGTAATACGTATATTTATTATAGTTCTAGCGATAATAACTGCATAATATGGGTAATAATGCATGTTATATTGATAATAATCTAAGTAATAAGTATAATTATTACAGTTCTAGCGATAATAACTGCATTATATGGGTAATAATGCACGTTATATTGCTAACAATATAAGTAATAAGTATAATTATTACAGTTCTAGCGATAATAACTGCAATTATATGGGTAATAATGCATGTTATATTGATAATATCGGGAGTAATAAGTATAATTATTATAGTTCTAGCGATAATAATAGTAAAATATGGCAAATAGTGCATGTTATATTGATAATAATAAAAGTAATAAGTATATTTATTACAGTTCTATCAATAATAACTGCATAATATGGGTAATAATGCATGTTATATTGAGAATAATATAAGTAATAAGTATAATTATTACAGTTCTGGCGATCATAACTGCATTATATGGCTAATAATGCACGTTATATTGCTAATAGTATAAGTAATAAGTATAATTATTACAGATCTAGCGATAATACCTCCATTATACGGGTAATAATGCATGTTATATTGATAATGATATAAGTAATAAGTATAATTATTACAGTTCTAGCGATAATAACTGCATAATATGGGTAATAATGCACGTTAAATTGCTAATAATATAAGTAAAGAGTACAATTATTACAGTTCTAGCGATAATAACTGCATTATATGGGTAATAATGCATGTTATATTGATAATATCGGGAGTTATAAGTATAATTCTTATAATTCTAGCGATAATAATAGTAAAATATGGCAAATAGTGCATGTTATATTGATAATAATAAAAGTAATAAATATATTTATTACAGTTCTATCGATAATAACTGCATAATATGGGTAATAATGCATGTTATATTGATGATAATAAAAGTAATACGTATATTTATTATAGTTCTAGCGATAATAACTGCATAATATGGGTAATAATGCATGTTATATTGATAATATCGGGAGTAATAAGTATAATTATTATAGTTCTAGCGATAATAATAGTAAAATATGGCAAATAGTGCATGTTATATTGATAATAATAAAAGTAATAAGTATAATTATTACAGTTCTAGCAATAATACCTGCATTATATGGGTAATAATGCACGTTATATTGCTAACAATATAAGTAATAAGTATAATTATTACAGTTCTAGCGATAATAACTGCATTATATGGGTAATAATGCACGCTATATTGCTAACAATATAAGTAATAAGTCTAATTATTACAGTTCTAGCAATAATACCTCCATTATATGGGTAATAACGCATGTTATATTGATAATAACATAAGTAATAAGTATAATTATTACAGTTCTAGCAATAATACCTCCATTATATGGGTAATAATGCATGTTATATTGATAATAATATAAGTAATAAGTATAATTATTACAGTTCTAGCGATAATAACTGCATTATATGGGTAATAATGCATGTTATATTGATGATAATGAAAGTAATACGAATATTTATTATAGTTCTAGCGATAATAACTGCATAATATGGGTAATAATGCATGTTATATTGAGAATAATGTAAGTAATAAGTATAATTATTACAGTTCTAGCGATAATAACTGCATTATATGGGTAATAATGCACGCTATATTGCTAACAATATAAGCAATAAGTATAATTATTACAGTTCTAGCAATAATACCTCCATTATATGGGTAATAATGCATGTTATATTGATAATAATATAAGTAATAAGTGTAATTATTACAGTTCTAGCGATAATAACTGCATTATATGGGTAATAATGCATGTTATATTGATGATAATGAAAGTAATACGAATATTTATTATATTTCTAGCGATAATAACTGCATAATATGGGTAATAATGCATGTTATATTGAGAATAATATAAGTAATAAGTATAATTATTACAGTTCTGGCGATAATAACTGCATTATATGGGTAATAATGCACGTTATATTGCTAATAGTATAAGTAATAAGTATAATTATTACAGTTCTAGCGATAATACCTCCATTATATGGCTAATAATGCATGTTATATTGATAATGATATAAGTAATAAGTATAATTATTACAGTTCTAGCGATAATAAGTGCATAATATGGGTAATAATGCACGTTATATTGCTAATAATATAAGTAATGAGTACAATTATTACAGTTCTAGCGATAATAACTGCATTATATGGGTAATAATGCATGTTATATTGATAATGATATAAGTAATAAGTATAATTATTACAGTTCTAGCGATAATAACTGCATAATATGGGTAATAATGCACGTTATATTGCTAATAATATAAGTAATGAGTACAATTATTACAGTTCTAGCGATAATAACTGCATTATATGGGTAATAATGCATGTTATATTGATAATATCGGGAGTTATAAGTATAATTCTTATAGTTCTAGCGATAATAATAGTAAAATATGGCAAATAGTGCATGTTATATTGATAATAATAAAAGTAATAAATATATTTATTACAGTTCTATCGATAATAACTGCATAATATGGGTAATAATGCATGTTATATTGATGATAATAAAAGTAATACGTATATTTATTATAGTTCTAGCGATAATAACTGCATAATATGGGTAATAATGCATGTTATATTGATAATATCGGGAGTAATAAGTATAATTATTATAGTTCTAGCGATAATAATAGTAAAATATGGCAAATAGTGCATGTTATATTGATAATAATAAAAGTAATAAGTATATTTATTACAGTTCTATCGATAATAACTGCATAATATGGGTAATAATGCATGTTATATTGATGATAATAAAAGTAATACGTATATTTATTATAGTTCTAGCGATAATAACTGCATAATATGGGTAATAATGCATGTTATATTGATAATAATATAAGTAATAAGTATAATTATTACAGTTCTAGCGATAATAACTGCATTATATGGGTAATAATGCACGTTATATTGCTAATAATATAAGTAATGAGTACAATTATTACAGTTCTAGCGATAATAACTGCATTATATGGGTAATAATGCATGTTATATTGATAATAACATAAGTAATAAGTATAATTATTACAGTTCTAGCGATAATAACTGCATTATATGGCTAATAATGCATGTTATATTGATAATACCGGGAGTAATAAGTATAATTATTATAGTTCTAGCGATAATAATAGTAAAATATGGCAAATAGTGCATGTTATATTGATAATAATAAAAGTAATAAGTATATTTATTACAGTTCTATCGATAATAACTGCATAATATGGGTAATAATGCATGTTATATTGATGATAATAAAAGTAATACGTATATTTATTATAGTTCTAGCGATAATAACTGCATAATATGGGTAATAATGCATGTTATATTGATAATAATATAAGTAATAAGTATAATTATTACAGTTCTAGCGATAATAACTGCATTATATGGGTAATAATGCACGCTATATTGCTAACAATATAAGTAATAAGTATAATTATTACAGTTCTAGCGATAATAACTGCATTATATGGGTAATAATGCATGTTACATTGATAATATTGGGAGTAATAAGTATATTTATTATAGTTCTGGCGATCATAACTGCATAATATGGGTAATAATGCATGTTATATTGATAATAATATAAGTAATAAGTATAATTATTACAGTTGTAGCAATAATACCTCCATTACATGGGTAATAATGCACGTTATATTGCTAACAATATAAGTAATAAGTATAATTATTACAGTTCTAGCGATAATAACTGCATTATATGGGTAATAATGCATGTTATATTGATGATAATGAAAGTAATACGTATATTTATTATAGCTCTAGCGATAATAACTGCATAATATGGGTAATAATGCATGTTATATTGATAATAATATAAGTAATAAGTATAATTATTACAGTTCTAGCGATAATAACTGCATTATATGGGTAATAATGCACGCTATATTGCTAACAATATAAGTAATAAGTATAATTATTACAGTTCTAGCGATAATAACTGCATTATATGGGTAATAATGCATGTTACATTGATAATATTGGGAGTAATAAGTATATTTATTATAGTTCTGGCGATCATAACTGCATAATATGGGTAATAATGCATGTTATATTGATAATAATATAAGTAATAAGTATAATTATTACAGTTGTAGCAATAATACCTCCATTATATGGGTAATAATGCACGTTATATTGCTAACAATATAAGTAATAAGTATAATTATTACAGTTCTAGCGATAATAACTGCATTATATGGGTAATAATGCATGTTATATTGATGATAATGAAAGTAATACGTATATCTATTATAGCTCTAGCGATAATAACTGCATAATATGGGTAATAATGCATGTTATATTGATAATAATCTAAGTAAGAAGTATAATTATTACAGTTCTAGCGATAATAACTGCATTATATGGGTAATAATGCACGTTATATTGCTAACAATATAAGTAATAAGTATAATTATTATAGTTCTAGCGATAATAACTGCATTATATGGGTAATAATGCATGTTATATTGAGAATAATATAAGTAATAAGTATAATTATTACAGTTCTGGCGATAATAACTGCATTATATGGGTAATAATGCACGTTATATTGCTAATAGTATAAGTAATAAGTATAATTATTACAGTTCTAGCGATAATACCTCCATTATATGGGTAATAATGCACGTTATATTGCTAATAATATAAGTAATGAGTACAATTATTACAGTTCTAGCGATAATAACTGCATTATATGGGTAATAATGCATGTTATATTGATAATATCGGGAGTAATAAGTATAATTATTATAGTTCTAGCGATAATAATAGTAAAATATGGCAAATAGTGCATGTTATATTGATAATAATAAAAGTAACAAATATATTTATTACAGTTCTATCGATAATAACTGCATAATATGGGTAATAATGCATGTTATATTGATGATAATAAAAGTAATACGTATATTTATTATAGTTCTAGCGATAATAACTGCATAATATGGGTAATAATGCATGTTATATTGATAATATCGGGAGTAATAAGTATAATTATTATAGTTCTAGCGATAATAATAGTAAAATATGGCAAATAGTGCATGTTATATTGATAATAATAAAAGTAATAAGTATATTTATTACAGTTCTATCGATAATAACTGCATAATATGGGTAATAATGCATGTTATATTGATGATAATAAAAGTAATACGTATATTTATTATAGTTCTAGCGATAATAACTGCATAATATGGGTAATAATGCATGTTATATTGATAATAATATAAGTAATAAGTATAATTATTACAGTTCTAGCGATAATAACTGCATTATATGGGTAATAATGCACGTTATATTGCTAATAATATAAGTAATGAGTACAATTATTACAGTTCTAGCGATAATAACTGCATTATATGGGTAATAATGCATGTTATATTGATAATAACATAAGTAATAAGTATAATTATTACAGTTCTAGCGATAATAACTGCATTATATGGCTAATAATGCATGTTATATTGATAATACCGGGAGTAATAAGTATAATTATTATAGTTCTAGCGATAATAATAGTAAAATATGGCAAATAGTGCATGTTATATTGATAATAATAAAAGTAATAAGTATATTTATTACAGTTCTATCGATAATAACTGCATAATATGGGTAATAATGCATGTTATATTGATGATAATAAAAGTAATACGTATATTTATTATAGTTCTAGCGATAATAACTGCATAATATGGGTAATAATGCATGTTATATTGATAATAATATAAGTAATAAGTATAATTATTACAGTTCTAGCGATAATAACTGCATTATATGGGTAATAATGCACGCTATATTGCTAACAATATAAGTAATAAGTATAATTATTACAGTTCTAGCGATAATAACTGCATTATATGGGTAATAATGCATGTTACATTGATAATATTGGGAGTAATAAGTATATTTATTATAGTTCTGGCGATCATAACTGCATAATATGGGTAATAATGCATGTTATATTGATAATAATATAAGTAATAAGTATAATTATTACAGTTGTAGCAATAATACCTCCATTATATGGGTAATAATGCACGTTATATTGCTAACAATATAAGTAATAAGTATAATTATTACAGTTCTAGCGATAATAACTGCATTATATGGGTAATAATGCATGTTATATTGATGATAATGAAAGTAATACGTATATTTATTATAGCTCTAGCGATAATAACTGCATAATATGGGTAATAATGCATGTTATATTGATAATAATATAAGTAATAAGTATAATTATTACAGTTCTAGCGATAATAACTGCATTATATGGGTAATAATGCACGCTATATTGCTAACAATATAAGTAATAAGTATAATTATTACAGTTCTAGCGATAATAACTGCATTATATGGGTAATAATGCATGTTACATTGATAATATTGGGAGTAATAAGTATATTTATTATAGTTCTGGCGATCATAACTGCATAATATGGGTAATAATGCATGTTATATTGATAATAATATAAGTAATAAGTATAATTATTACAGTTGTAGCAATAATACCTCCATTATATGGGTAATGATGCACGTTATATTGCTAACAATATAAGTAATAAGAATAATTATTACAGTTCTAGCGATAATAACTGCATTATATGGGTAATAATGCATGTTATATTGATGATAATGAAAGTAATACGTATATCTATTATAGCTCTAGCGATAATAACTGCATAATATGGGTAATAATGCATGTTATATTGATAATAATCTAAGTAAGAAGTATAATTATTACAGTTCTAGCGATAATAACTGCATTATATGGGTAATAATGCACGTTATATTGCTAACAATATAAGTAATAAGTATAATTATTATAGTTCTAGCGATAATAACTGCATTATATGGGTAATAATGCATGTTATATTGAGAATAATATAAGTAATAAGTATAATTATTACAGTTCTGGCGATAATAACTGCATTATATGGGTAATAATGCATGTTATATTGATAATATCGGGAGTAATAAGTATAATTATTATAGTTCTAGCGATAATAATAGTAAAATATGGCAAATAGTGCATGTTATATTGATAATAATAAAAGTAACAAATATATTTATTACAGTTCTATCGATAATAACTGCATAATATGGGTAATAATGCATGTTATATTGATGATAATAAAAGTAATACGTATATTTATTATAGTTCTAGCGATAATAACTGCATAATATGGGTAATAATGCATGTTATATTGATAATAATCTAAGTAATAAGTATAATTATTACAGTTCTAGCGATAATAACTGCATTCTATGGGTAATAATGCACGTTATATTGCTAACAATATAAGTAATAAGTATAATTATTACAGTTCTAGCGATAATAACTGCAATTATATGGGTAATAATGCATGTTATATTGATAATATCGGGAGTAATAAGTATAATTATTATACTTCTAGCGATAATAATAGTAAAATATGGCAAATAGTGCATGTTATATTGATAATAATAAAAGTAATAAGTATATTTATTACAGTTCTATCGATAATAACTGCATAATATGGGTAATAATGCATGTTATATTGAGAATAATATAAGTAATAAGTATAATTATTACAGTTCTGGCGATCATAACTGCATTATATGGCTAATAATGCACGTTATATTGCTAATAGTATAAGTAATAAGTATAATTATTACAGTTCTAGCGATAATACCTCCATTATACGGGTAATAATGCATGTTATATTGATAATGATATAAGTAATAAGTATAATTATTACAGTTCTAGCGATAATAACTGCATAATATGGGTAATAATGCACGTTAAATTGCTAATAATATAAGTAAAGAGTACAATTATTACAGTTCTAGCGATAATAACTGCATTATATGGGTAATAATGCATGTTATATTGATAATATCGGGAGTTATAAGTATAATTCTTATAATTCTAGCGATAATAATAGTAAAATATGGCAAATAGTGCATGTTATATTGATAATAATAAAAGTAATAAATATATTTATTACAGTTCTATCGATAATAACTGCATAATATGGGTAATAATGCATGTTATATTGATGATAATAAAAGTAATACGTATATTTATTATAGTTCTAGCGATAATAACTGCATAATATGGGTAATAATGCATGTTATATTGATAATATCGGGAGTAATAAGTATAATTATTATAGTTCTAGCGATAATAATAGTAAAATATGGCAAATAGTGCATGTTATATTGATAATAATAAAAGTAATAAGTATAATTATTACAGTTCTAGCAATAATACCTGCATTATATGGGTAATAATGCACGTTATATTGCTAACAATATAAGTAATAAGTATAATTATTACAGTTCTAGCGATAATAACTGCATTATATGGGTAATAATGCACGCTATATTGCTAACAATATAAGTAATAAGTCTAATTATTACAGTTCTAGCAATAATACCTCCATTATATGGGTAATAATGCATGTTACATTGATAATATTGGGAGTAATAAGTATATTTATTATAGTTCTAGCGATAATAACTGCATTATATGGGTAATAATGCATGTTATATTGATAATAACATAAGTAATAAGTATAATTATTACAGTTCTAGCAATAATACCTCCATTATATGGGTAATAATGCATGTTATATTGATAATAATATAAGTAATAAGTATAATTATTACAGTTCTAGCGATAATAACTGCATTATATGGGTAATAATGCATGTTATATTGATGATAATGAAAGTAATACGAATATTTATTATAGTTCTAGCGATAATAACTGCATAATATGGGTAATAATGCATGTTATATTGAGAATAATGTAAGTAATAAGTATAATTATTACAGTTCTAGCGATAATAACTGCATTATATGGGTAATAATGCACGTTATATTGCTAACAATATAAGTAATAAGTATAATTATTACAGTTCTAGCGATAATAACTGCATTATATGGGTAAAAATGCATGTTATATTGATAATGATATAAGTAATAAGTATAATTATTACAGTTCTAGCGATAATAACTGCATTATATGGGTAATAATGCACGCTATATTGCTAACAATATAAGTAATAAGTATAATTATTACAGTTCTAGCGATAATAACTGCATTATATGGGTAATAATGCATGTTACATTGATAATATTGGGAGTAATAAGTATATTTATTATAGTTCTGGCGATCATAACTGCATAATATGGGTAATAATGCATGTTATATTGATAATAATATAAGTAATAAGTATAATTATTACAGTTCTAGCAATAATACCTCCATTATATGGGTAATAATGCACGTTATATTGCTAACAATATAAGTAATAAGTATAATTATTACAGTTCTAGCGATAATAACTGCATTATATGGGTAATAATGCACGCTATATTGCTAACAATATAAGTAATAAGTATAATTATTAC
Organism: Megachile leachella; assembly: GCA_963576845.1. Classification (NCBI taxonomy): domain Eukaryota; kingdom Metazoa; phylum Arthropoda; class Insecta; order Hymenoptera; family Megachilidae; genus Megachile; species Megachile leachella. The sequence continues at coordinate 830,441 of CAUYWW010000072.1, forward strand.
AGTTCTAGCGATAATAACTGCATTATATGGCTAATAATGCATGTTATATTGATAATACCGGGAGTAATAAGTATAATTATTATAGTTCTAGCGATAATAATAGTAAAATATGGCAAATAGTGCATGTTATATTGATAATAATAAAAGTAATAAGTATATTTATTACAGTTCTATCGATAATAACTGCATAATATGGGTAATAATGCATGTTATATTGATGATAATAAAAGTAATACGTATATTTATTATAGTTCTAGCGATAATAACTGCATTATATGGGTAATAATGCATGTTACATTGATAATATTGGGAGTAATAAGTATATTTATTATAGTTCTAGCGATAATAACTGCATTATATGGGTAATAATGCATGTTATATTGATAATAACATAAGTAATAAGTATAATTATTACAGTTCTAGCGATAATAACTGCATTATATGGCTAATAATGCATGTTATATTGATAACACCGGGAGTAATAAGTATAATTATTATAGTTCTAGCGATAATAATAGTAAAATATGGCAAATAGTGCATGTTATATTGATAATAATAAAAGTAATAAGTATATTTATTACAGTTCTATCGATAATAACTGCATAATATGGGTAATAATGCATGTTATATTGATGATAATAAAAGTAATACGTATATTTATTATAGTTCTAGCGATAATAACTGCATAATATGGGTAATAATGCATGTTATATTGATAATAATATAAGTAATAAGTATAATTATTACAGTTCTAGCGATAATAACTGCATTATATGGGTAATAATGCACGCTATATTGCTAACAATATAAGCAATAAGTATAATTATTACAGTTCTAGCAATAATACCTCCATTATATGGGTAATAATGCATGTTATATTGATAATAATATAAGTAATAAGTATAATTATTACAGTTCTAGCGATAATAACTGCATTATATGGGTAATAATGCATGTTATATTGATGATAATGAAAGTAATACGAATATTTATTATATTTCTAGCGATAATAACTGCATAATATGGGTAATAATGCATGTTATATTGAGAATAATATAAGTAATAAGTATAATTATTACAGTTCTGGCGATAATAACTGCATTATATGGGTAATAATGCACGTTATATTGCTAATAGTATAAGTAATAAGTATAATTATTACAGTTCTAGCGATAATACCTCCATTATATGGCTAATAATGCATGTTATATTGATAATGATATAAGTAATAAGTATAATTATTACAGTTCTAGCGATAATAACTGCATAATATGGGTAATAATGCACGTTATATTGCTAATAATATAAGTAATGAGTACAATTATTACAGTTCTAGCGATAATAACTGCATTATATGGGTAATAATGCATGTTATATTGATAATGATATAAGTAATAAGTATAATTATTACAGTTCTAGCGATAATAACTGCATAATATGGGTAATAATGCACGTTATATTGCTAATAATATAAGTAATGAGTACAATTATTACAGTTCTAGCGATAATAACTGCATTATATGGGTAATAATGCATGTTATATTGATAATATCGGGAGTTATAAGTATAATTCTTATAGTTCTAGCGATAATAATAGTAAAATATGGCAAATAGTGCATGTTATATTGATAATAATAAAAGTAATAAATATATTTATTACAGTTCTATCGATAATAACTGCATAATATGGGTAATAATGCATGTTATATTGATGATAATAAAAGTAATACGTATATTTATTATAGTTCTAGCGATAATAACTGCATAATATGGGTAATAATGCATGTTATATTGATAATATCGGGAGTAATAAGTATAATTATTATAGTTCTAGCGATAATAATAGTAAAATATGGCAAATAGTGCATGTTATATTGATAATGATATAAGTAATAAGTATAATTATTACAGTTCTAGCGATAATAACTGCATAATATGGGTAATAATGCACGTTATATTGCTAATCATATAAGTAATGAGTACAATTATTACAGTTCTAGCGATAATAACTGCATTATATGGGTAATAATGCATGTTATATTGATAATATCGGGAGTTATAAGTATAATTCTTATAGTTCTAGCGATAATAATAGTAAAATATGGCAAATAGTGCATGTTATATTGATAATAATAAAAGTAATAAATATATTTATTACAGTTCTATCGATAATAACTGCATAATATGGGTATTAATGCATGTTATATTGATGATAATAAAAGTAATACGTATATTTATTATAGTTCTAGCGATAATAACTGCATAATATGGGTAATAATGCATGTTATATTGATAATAATCTAAGTAATAAGTATAATTATTACAGTTCTAGCGATAATAACTGCATTCTATGGGTAATAATGCACGTTATATTGCTAACAATATAAGTAATAAGTATAATTATTACAGTTCTAGCGATAATAACTGCAATTATATGGGTAATAATGCATGTTATATTGATAATATCGGGAGTAATAAGTATAATTATTATAGTTCTAGCGATAATAATAGTAAAATATGGCAAATAGTGCATGTTATATTGATAATAATAAAAGTAATAAGTATATTTATTACAGTTCTATCGATAATAACTGCATAATATGGGTAATAATGCATGTTATATTGAGAATAATATAAGTAATAAGTATAATTATTACAGTTCTGGCGATCATAACTGCATTATATGGCTAATAATGCACGTTATATTGCTAATAGTATAAGTAATAAGTATAATTATTACAGTTCTAGCGATAATACCTCCATTATACGGGTAATAATGCATGTTATATTGATAATGATATAAGTAACAAGTATAATTATTACAGTTCTAGCGATAATAACTGCATAATATGGGTAATAATGCACGTTAAATTGCTAATAATATAAGTAAAGAGTACAATTATTACAGTTCTAGCGATAATAACTGCATTATATGGGTAATAATGCATGTTATATTGATAATATCGGGAGTTATAAGTATAATTCTTATAATTCTAGCGATAATAATAGTAAAATATGGCAAATAGTGCATGTTATATTGATAATAATAAAAGTAATAAATATATTTATTACAGTTCTATCGATAATAACTGCATAATATGGGTAATAATGCATGTTATATTGATGATAATAAAAGTAATACGTATATTTATTATAGTTCTAGCGATAATAACTGCATAATATGGGTAATAATGCATGTTATATTGATAATATCGGGAGTAATAAGTATAATTATTATAGTTCTAGCGATAATAATAGTAAAATATGGCAAATAGTGCATGTTATATTGATAATAATAAAAGTAATAAGTATAATTATTACAGTTCTAGCAATAATACCTGCATTATATGGGTAATAATGCACGTTATATTGCTAACAATATAAGTAATAAGTATAATTATTACAGTTCTAGCGATAATAACTGCATTATATGGGTAATAATGCACGCTATATTGCTAACAATATAAGTAATAAGTCTAATTATTACAGTTCTAGCAATAATACCTCCATTATATGGGTAATAATGCATGTTACATTGATAATATTGGGAGTAATAAGTATATTTATTATAGTTCTAGCGATAATAACTGCATTATATGGGTAATAATGCATGTTATATTGATAATAACATAAGTAATAAGTATAATTATTACAGTTCTAGCAATAATACCTCCATTATATGGGTAATAATGCATGTTATATTGATAATAATATAAGTAATAAGTATAATTATTACAGTTCTAGCGATAATAACTGCATTATATGGGTAATAATGCATGTTATATTGATGATAATGAAAGTAATACGAATATTTATTATAGTTCTAGCGATAATAACTGCATAATATGGGTAATAATGCATGTTATATTGAGAATAATGTAAGTAATAAGTATAATTATTACAGTTCTAGCGATAATAACTGCATTATATGGGTAATAATGCACGTTATATTGCTAACAATATAAGTAATAAGTATAATTATTACAGTTCTAGCGATAATAACTGCATTATATGGGTAAAAATGCATGTTATATTGATAATGATATAAGTAATAAGTATAATTATTACAGTTCTAGCGATAATAACTGCGTTATATGGGTAATAATGCACGCTATATTGCTAACAATATAAGTAATAAGTATAATTATTACAGTTCTAGCGATAATAACTGCATTATATGGGTAATAATGCATGTTACATTGATAATATTGGGAGTAATAAGTATATTTATTATAGTTCTGGCGATCATAACTGCATAATATGGGTAATAATGCATGTTATATTGATAATAATATAAGTAATAAGTATAATTATTACAGTTCTAGCAATAATACCTCCATTATATGGGTAATAATGCACGTTATATTGCTAACAATATAAGTAATAAGTATAATTATTACAGTTCTAGCGATAATAACTGCATTATATGGGTAATAATGCACGCTATATTGCTAACAATATAAGTAATAAGTATAATTATTACAGTTCTAGCGATAATAACTGCATTATATGGCTAATAATGCATGTTATATTGATAATACCGGGAGTAATAAGTATAATTATTATAGTTCTAGCGATAATAATAGTAAAATATGGCAAATAGTGCATGTTATATTGATAATAATAAAAGTAATAAGTATATTTATTACAGTTCTATCGATAATAACTGCATAATATGGGTAATAATGCATGTTATATTGATGATAATAAAAGTAATACGTATATTTATTATAGTTCTAGCGATAATAACTGCATTATATGGGTAATAATGCATGTTACATTGATAATATTGGGAGTAATAAGTATATTTATTATAGTTCTAGCGATAATAACTGCATTATATGGGTAATAATGCATGTTATATTGATAATAACATAAGTAATAAGTATAATTATTACAGTTCTAGCGATAATAACTGCATTATATGGCTAATAATGCATGTTATATTGATAACACCGGGAGTAATAAGTATAATTATTATAGTTCTAGCGATAATAATAGTAAAATATGGCAAATAGTGCATGTTATATTGATAATAATAAAAGTAATAAGTATATTTATTACAGTTCTATCGATAATAACTGCATAATATGGGTAATAATGCATGTTATATTGATGATAATAAAAGTAATACGTATATTTATTATAGTTCTAGCGATAATAACTGCATAATATGGGTAATAATGCATGTTATATTGATAATAATATAAGTAATAAGTATAATTATTACAGTTCTAGCGATAATAACTGCATTATATGGGTAATAATGCACGCTATATTGCTAACAATATAAGCAATAAGTATAATTATTACAGTTCTAGCAATAATACCTCCATTATATGGGTAATAATGCATGTTATATTGATAATAATATAAGTAATAAGTATAATTATTACAGTTCTAGCGATAATAACTGCATTATATGGGTAATAATGCATGTTATATTGATGATAATGAAAGTAATACGAATATTTATTATATTTCTAGCGATAATAACTGCATAATATGGGTAATAATGCATGTTATATTGAGAATAATATAAGTAATAAGTATAATTATTACAGTTCTGGCGATAATAACTGCATTATATGGGTAATAATGCACGTTATATTGCTAATAGTATAAGTAATAAGTATAATTATTACAGTTCTAGCGATAATACCTCCATTATATGGCTAATAATGCATGTTATATTGATAATGATATAAGTAATAAGTATAATTATTACAGTTCTAGCGATAATAACTGCATAATATGGGTAATAATGCACGTTATATTGCTAATAATATAAGTAATGAGTACAATTATTACAGTTCTAGCGATAATAACTGCATTATATGGGTAATAATGCATGTTATATTGATAATGATATAAGTAATAAGTATAATTATTACAGTTCTAGCGATAATAACTGCATAATATGGGTAATAATGCACGTTATATTGCTAATAATATAAGTAATGAGTACAATTATTACAGTTCTAGCGATAATAACTGCATTATATGGGTAATAATGCATGTTATATTGATAATATCGGGAGTTATAAGTATAATTCTTATAGTTCTAGCGATAATAATAGTAAAATATGGCAAATAGTGCATGTTATATTGATAATAATAAAAGTAATAAATATATTTATTACAGTTCTATCGATAATAACTGCATAATATGGGTAATAATGCATGTTATATTGATGATAATAAAAGTAATACGTATATTTATTATAGTTCTAGCGATAATAACTGCATAATATGGGTAATAATGCATGTTATATTGATAATATCGGGAGTAATAAGTATAATTATTATAGTTCTAGCGATAATAATAGTAAAATATGGCAAATAGTGCATGTTATATTGATAATAATAAAAGTAATAAGTATAATTATTACAGTTCTAGCAATAATACCTGCATTATATGGGTAATAATGCACGTTATATTGCTAACAATATAAGTAATAAGTATAATTATTACAGTTCTAGCGATAATAACTGCATTATATGGGTAATAATGCACGCTATATTGCTAACAATATAAGTAATAAGTCTAATTATTACAGTTCTAGCAATAATACCTCCATTATATGGGTAATAATGCATGTTACATTGATAATATTGGGAGTAATAAGTATATTTATTATAGTTCTAGCGATAATAACTGCATTATATGGGTAATAATGCATGTTATATTGATAATAACATAAGTAATAAGTATAATTATTACAGTTCTAGCAATAATACCTCCATTATATGGGTAATAATGCATGTTATATTGATAATAATATAAGTAATAAGTATAATTATTACAGTTCTAGCGATAATAACTGCATTATATGGGTAATAATGCATGTTATATTGATGATAATGAAAGTAATACGAATATTTATTATAGTTCTAGCGATAATAACTGCATAATATGGGTAATAATGCATGTTATATTGAGAATAATGTAAGTAATAAGTATAATTATTACAGTTCTAGCGATAATAACTGCATTATATGGGTAATAATGCACGTTATATTGCTAACAATATAAGTAATAAGTATAATTATTACAGTTCTAGCGATAATAACTGCATTATATGGGTAAAAATGCATGTTATATTGATAATGATATAAGTAATAAGTATAATTATTACAGTTCTAGCGATAATAACTGCATTATATGGGTAATAATGCACGCTATATTGCTAACAATATAAGTAATAAGTATAATTATTACAGTTCTAGCGATAATAACTGCATTATATGGGTAATAATGCATGTTACATTGATAATATTGGGAGTAATAAGTATATTTATTATAGTTCTGGCGATCATAACTGCATAATATGGGTAATAATGCATGTTATATTGATAATAATATAAGTAATAAGTATAATTATTACAGTTCTAGCAATAATACCTCCATTATATGGGTAATAATGCACGTTATATTGCTAACAATATAAGTAATAAGTATAATTATTACAGTTCTAGCGATAATAACTGCATTATATGGGTAATAATGCACGCTATATTGCTAACAATATAAGTAATAAGTATAATTATTACAGTTCTAGCGATAATAACTGCATTATATGGCTAATAATGCATGTTATATTGATAATACCGGGAGTAATAAGTATAATTATTATAGTTCTAGCGATAATAATAGTAAAATATGGCAAATAGTGCATGTTATATTGATAATAATAAAAGTAATAAGTATATTTATTACAGTTCTATCGATAATAACTGCATAATATGGGTAATAATGCATGTTATATTGATGATAATAAAAGTAATACGTATATTTATTATAGTTCTAGCGATAATAACTGCATTATATGGGTAATAATGCATGTTACATTGATAATATTGGGAGTAATAAGTATATTTATTATAGTTCTAGCGATAATAACTGCATTATATGGGTAATAATGCATGTTATATTGATAATAACATAAGTAATAAGTATAATTATTACAGTTCTAGCGATAATAACTGCATTATATGGCTAATAATGCATGTTATATTGATAACACCGGGAGTAATAAGTATAATTATTATAGTTCTAGCGATAATAATAGTAAAATATGGCAAATAGTGCATGTTATATTGATAATAATAAAAGTAATAAGTATATTTATTACAGTTCTATCGATAATAACTGCATAATATGGGTAATAATGCATGTTATATTGATGATAATAAAAGTAATACGTATATTTATTATAGTTCTAGCGATAATAACTGCATAATATGGGTAATAATGCATGTTATATTGATAATAATATAAGTAATAAGTATAATTATTACAGTTCTAGCGATAATAACTGCATTATATGGGTAATAATGCACGCTATATTGCTAACAATATAAGCAATAAGTATAATTATTACAGTTCTAGCAATAATACCTCCATTATATGGGTAATAATGCATGTTATATTGATAATAATATAAGTAATAAGTATAATTATTACAGTTCTAGCGATAATAACTGCATTATATGGGTAATAATGCATGTTATATTGATGATAATGAAAGTAATACGAATATTTATTATATTTCTAGCGATAATAACTGCATAATATGGGTAATAATGCATGTTATATTGAGAATAATATAAGTAATAAGTATAATTATTACAGTTCTGGCGATAATAACTGCATTATATGGGTAATAATGCACGTTATATTGCTAATAGTATAAGTAATAAGTATAATTATTACAGTTCTAGCGATAATACCTCCATTATATGGCTAATAATGCATGTTATATTGATAATGATATAAGTAATAAGTATAATTATTACAGTTCTAGCGATAATAACTGCATAATATGGGTAATAATGCACGTTATATTGCTAATAATATAAGTAATGAGTACAATTATTACAGTTCTAGCGATAATAACTGCATTATATGGGTAATAATGCATGTTATATTGATAATGATATAAGTAATAAGTATAATTATTACAGTTCTAGCGATAATAACTGCATAATATGGGTAATAATGCACGTTATATTGCTAATAATATAAGTAATGAGTACAATTATTACAGTTCTAGCGATAATAACTGCATTATATGGGTAATAATGCATGTTATATTGATAATATCGGGAGTTATAAGTATAATTCTTATAGTTCTAGCGATAATAATAGTAAAATATGGCAAATAGTGCATGTTATATTGATAATAATAAAAGTAATAAATATATTTATTACAGTTCTATCGATAATAACTGCATAATATGGGTAATAATGCATGTTATATTGATGATAATAAAAGTAATACGTATATTTATTATAGTTCTAGCGATAATAACTGCATAATATGGGTAATAATGCATGTTATATTGATAATATCGGGAGTAATAAGTATAATTATTATAGTTCTAGCGATAATAATAGTAAAATATGGCAAATAGTGCATGTTATATTGATAATGATATAAGTAATAAGTATAATTATTACAGTTCTAGCGATAATAACTGCATAATATGGGTAATAATGCACGTTATATTGCTAATCATATAAGTAATGAGTACAATTATTACAGTTCTAGCGATAATAACTGCATTATATGGGTAATAATGCATGTTATATTGATAATATCGGGAGTTATAAGTATAATTCTTATAGTTCTAGCGATAATAATAGTAAAATATGGCAAATAGTGCATGTTATATTGATAATAATAAAAGTAATAAATATATTTATTACAGTTCTATCGATAATGACTGCATAATATGGGTATTAATGCATGTTATATTGATGATAATAAAAGTAATACGTATATTTATTATAGTTCTAGCGATAATAACTGCATAATATGGGTAATAATGCATGTTATATTGATAATATCGGGAGTAATAAGTATAGTTATTATAGTTCTAGCGATAATAATAGTAAAATATGGCAAATAGTGCATGTTATATTGATAATAATAAAAGTAATAAGTATATTTATTACAGTTCTATCGATAATAACTGCATAATATGGGTAATAATGCATGTTATATTGATGATAATAAAAGTAATACGTATATTTATTATAGTTCTAGCGATAATAACTGCATAATATGGGTAATAATGCATGTTGTATTGATAATAATATAAGTAATAAGTATAATTATTACAGTTCTAGCGATAATAACTGCATTATATGGGTAATAATGCACGTTATATTGCTAATAATATAAGTAATGAGTACAATTATTACAGTTCTAGCGATAATAACTGCATTATATGGGTAATAATGCATGTTATATTGATAATAACATAAGTAATAAGTATAATTATTACAGTTCTAGCGATAATAACTGCATTATATGGCTAATAATGCATGTTATATTGATAATACCGGGAGTAATAAGTATAATTATTATAGTTCTAGCGATAATAATAGTAAAATATGGCAAATAGTGCATGTTATATTGATAATAATAAAAGTAATAAGTATATTTATTACAGTTCTATCGATAATAACTGCATAATATGGGTAATAATGCATGTTATATTGATGATAATAAAAGTAATACGTATATTTATTATAGTTCTAGCGATAATAACTGCATAATATGGGTAATAATGCATGTTATATTGATAATAATATAAGTAATAAGTATAATTATTACAGTTCTAGCGATAATAACTGCATTATATGGGTAATAATGCACGCTATATTGCTAACAATATAAGTAATAAGTATAATTATTACAGTTCTAGCGATAATAACTGCATTATATGGGTAATAATGCATGTTACATTGATAATATTGGGAGTAATAAGTATATTTATTATAGTTCTGGCGATCATAACTGCATAATATGGGTAATAATGCATGTTATATTGATAATAATATAAGTAATAAGTATAATTATTACAGTTGTAGCAATAATACCTCCATTATATGGGTAATAATGCACGTTATATTGCTAACAATATAAGTAATAAGTATAATTATTACAGTTCTAGCGATAATAACTGCATTATATGGGTAATAATGCATGTTATATTGATGATAATGAAAGTAATACGTATATCTATTATAGCTCTAGCGATAATAACTGCATAATATGGGTAATAATGCATGTTATATTGATAATAATCTAAGTAAGAAGTATAATTATTACAGTTCTAGCGATAATAACTGCATTATATGGGTAATAATGCACGTTATATTGCTAACAATATAAGTAATAAGTATAATTATTATAGTTCTAGCGATAATAACTGCATTATATGGGTAATAATGCATGTTATATTGAGAATAATATAAGTAATAAGTATAATTATTACAGTTCTGGCGATAATAACTGCATTATATGGGTAATAATGCACGTTATATTGCTAATAGTATAAGTAATAAGTATAATTATTACAGTTCTAGCGATAATACCTCCATTATATGGGTAATAATGCACGTTATATTGCTAATAATATAAGTAATGAGTACAATTATTACAGTTCTAGCGATAATAACTGCATTATATGGGTAATAATGCATGTTATATTGATAATATCGGGAGTAATAAGTATAATTATTATAGTTCTAGCGATAATAATAGTAAAATATGGCAAATAGTGCATGTTATATTGATAATAATAAAAGTAACAAATATATTTATTACAGTTCTATCGATAATAACTGCATAATATGGGTAATAATGCATGTTATATTGATGATAATAAAAGTAATACGTATATTTATTATAGTTCTAGCGATAATAACTGCATAATATGGGTAATAATGCATGTTATATTGATAATAATCTAAGTAATAAGTATAATTATTACAGTTCTAGCGATAATAACTGCATTATATGGGTAATAATGCACGTTATATTGCTAACAATATAAGTAATAAGTATAATTATTACAGTTCTAGCGATAATAACTGCAATTATATGGGTAATAATGCATGTTATATTGATAATATCGGGAGTAATAAGTATAATTATTATAGTTCTAGCGATAATAATAGTAAAATATGGCAAATAGTGCATGTTATATTGATAATAATAAAAGTAATAAGTATATTTATTACAGTTCTATCGATAATAACTGCATAATATGGGTAATAATGCATGTTATATTGAGAATAATATAAGTAATAAGTATAATTATTACAGTTCTGGCGATCATAACTGCATTATATGGCTAATAATGCACGTTATATTGCTAATAGTATAAGTAATAAGTATAATTATTACAGATCTAGCGATAATACCTCCATTATACGGGTAATAATGCATGTTATATTGATAATGATATAAGTAATAAGTATAATTATTACAGTTCTAGCGATAATAACTGCATAATATGGGTAATAATGCACGTTAAATTGCTAATAATATAAGTAAAGAGTACAATTATTACAGTTCTAGCGATAATAACTGCATTATATGGGTAATAATGCATGTTATATTGATAATATCGGGAGTTATAAGTATAATTCTTATAATTCTAGCGATAATAATAGTAAAATATGGCAAATAGTGCATGTTATATTGATAATAATAAAAGTAATAAATATATTTATTACAGTTCTATCGATAATAACTGCATAATATGGGTAATAATGCATGTTATATTGATGATAATAAAAGTAATACGTATATTTATTATAGTTCTGGCGATAATAACTGCATAATATGGGTAATAATGCATGTTATATTGATAATATCGGGAGTAATAAGTATAATTATTATAGTTCTAGCGATAATAATAGTAAAATATGGCAAATAGTGCATGTTATATTGATAATAATAAAAGTAATAAGTATAATTATTACAGTTCTAGCAATAATACCTGCATTATATGGGTAATAATGCACGTTATATTGCTAACAATATAAGTAATAAGTATAATTATTACAGTTCTAGCGATAATAACTGCATTATATGGGTAATAATGCACGCTATATTGCTAACAATATAAGTAATAAGTCTAATTATTACAGTTCTAGCAATAATACCTCCATTATATGGGTAATAATGCATGTTATATTGATAATAACATAAGTAATAAGTATAATTATTACAGTTCTAGCAATAATACCTCCATTATATGGGTAATAATGCATGTTATATTGATAATAATATAAGTAATAAGTATAATTATTACAGTTCTAGCGATAATAACTGCATTATATGGGTAATAATGCATGTTATATTGATGATAATGAAAGTAATACGAATATTTATTATAGTTCTAGCGATAATAACTGCATAATATGGGTAATAATGCATGTTATATTGAGAATAATGTAAGTAATAAGTATAATTATTACAGTTCTAGCGATAATAACTGCATTATATGGGTAATAATGCACGCTATATTGCTAACAATATAAGCAATAAGTATAATTATTACAGTTCTAGCAATAATACCTCCATTATATGGGTAATAATGCATGTTATATTGATAATAATATAAGTAATAAGTGTAATTATTACAGTTCTAGCGATAATAACTGCATTATATGGGTAATAATGCATGTTATATTGATGATAATGAAAGTAATACGAATATTTATTATATTTCTAGCGATAATAACTGCATAATATGGGTAATAATGCATGTTATATTGAGAATAATATAAGTAATAAGTATAATTATTACAGTTCTGGCGATAATAACTGCATTATATGGGTAATAATGCACGTTATATTGCTAATAGTATAAGTAATAAGTATAATTATTACAGTTCTAGCGATAATACCTCCATTATATGGCTAATAATGCATGTTATATTGATAATGATATAAGTAATAAGTATAATTATTACAGTTCTAGCGATAATAACTGCATAATATGGGTAATAATGCACGTTATATTGCTAATAATATAAGTAATGAGTACAATTATTACAGTTCTAGCGATAATAACTGCATTATATGGGTAATAATGCATGTTATATTGATAATGATATAAGTAATAAGTATAATTATTACAGTTCTAGCGATAATAACTGCATAATATGGGTAATAATGCACGTTATATTGCTAATAATATAAGTAATGAGTACAATTATTACAGTTCTAGCGATAATAACTGCATTATATGGGTAATAATGCATGTTATATTGATAATATCGGGAGTTATAAGTATAATTCTTATAGTTCTAGCGATAATAATAGTAAAATATGGCAAATAGTGCATGTTATATTGATAATAATAAAAGTAATAAATATATTTATTACAGTTCTATCGATAATAACTGCATAATATGGGTAATAATGCATGTTATATTGATGATAATAAAAGTAATACGTATATTTATTATAGTTCTAGCGATAATAACTGCATAATATGGGTAATAATGCATGTTATATTGATAATATCGGGAGTAATAAGTATAATTATTATAGTTCTAGCGATAATAATAGTAAAATATGGCAAATAGTGCATGTTATATTGATAATAATAAAAGTAATAAGTATATTTATTACAGTTCTATCGATAATAACTGCATAATATGGGTAATAATGCATGTTATATTGATGATAATAAAAGTAATACGTATATTTATTATAGTTCTAGCGATAATAACTGCATAATATGGGTAATAATGCATGTTATATTGATAATAATGTAAGTAATAAGTATAATTATTACAGTTCTAGCGATAATAACTGCATTATATGGGTAATAATGCACGTTATATTGCTAATAATATAAGTAATGAGTATAATTATTACAGTTCTAGCGATAATAACTGCATTATATGGGTAATAATGCACGCTATATTGCTAACAATATAAGTAATAAGTATAATTATTACAGTTCTAGCGATAATAACTGCATTATATGGGTAATAATGCATGTTACATTGATAATATTGGGAGTAATAAGTATATTTATTATAGTTCTGGCGATCATAACTGCATAATATGGGTAATAATGCATGTTATATTGATAATAATATAAGTAATAAGTATAATTATTACAGTTGTAGCAATAATACCTCCATTATATGGGTAATAATGCACGTTATATTGCTAACAATATAAGTAATAAGTATAATTATTACAGTTCTAGCGATAATAACTGCATTATATGGGTAATAATGCATGTTATATTGATGATAATGAAAGTAATACGTATATTTATTATAGCTCTAGCGATAATAACTGCATAATATGGGTAATAATGCATGTTATATTGATAATAATATAAGTAATAAGTATAATTATTACAGTTCTAGCGATAATAACTGCATTATATGGGTAATAATGCACGCTATATTGCTAACAATATAAGTAATAAGTATAATTATTACAGTTCTAGCGATAATAACTGCATTATATGGGTAATAATGCATGTTACATTGATAATATTGGGAGTAATAAGTATATTTATTATAGTTCTGGCGATCATAACTGCATAATATGGGTAATAATGCATGTTATATTGATAATAATATAAGTAATAAGTATAATTATTACAGTTGTAGCAATAATACCTCCATTATATGGGTAATAATGCACGTTATATTGCTAACAATATAAGTAATAAGTATAATTATTACAGTTCTAGCGATAATAACTGCATTATATGGGTAATAATGCATGTTATATTGATGATAATGAAAGTAATACGTATATCTATTATAGCTCTAGCGATAATAACTGCATAATATGGGTAATAATGCATGTTATATTGATAATAATCTAAGTAAGAAGTATAATTATTACAGTTCTAGCGATAATAACTGCATTATATGGGTACTAATGCACGTTATATTGCTAACAATATAAGTAATAAGTATAATTATTATAGTTCTAGCGATAATAACTGCATTATATGGGTAATAATGCATGTTATATTGAGAATAATATAAGTAATAAGTATAATTATTACAGTTCTGGCGATAATAACTGCATTATATGGGTAATAATGCACGTTATATTGCTAATAGTATAAGTAATAAGTATAATTATTACAGTTCTAGCGATAATACCTCCATTATATGGGTAATAATGCACGTTATATTGCTAATAATATAAGTAATGAGTACAATTATTACAGTTCTAGCGATAATAACTGCATTATATGGGTAATAATGCATGTTATATTGATAATATCGGGAGTAATAAGTATAATTATTATAGTTCTAGCGATAATAATAGTAAAATATGGCAAATAGTGCATGTTATATTGATAATAATAAAAGTAACAAATATATTTATTACAGTTCTATCGATAATAACTGCATAATATGGGTAATAATGCATGTTATATTGATGATAATAAAAGTAATACGTATATTTATTATAGTTCTAGCGATAATAACTGCATAATATGGGTAATAATGCATGTTATATTGATAATATCGGGAGTAATAAGTATAATTATTATAGTTCTAGCGATAATAATAGTAAAATATGGCAAATAGTGCATGTTATATTGATAATAATAAAAGTAATAAGTATATTTATTACAGTTCTATCGATAATAACTGCATAATATGGGTAATAATGCATGTTATATTGATGATAATAAAAGTAATACGTATATTTATTATAGTTCTAGCGATAATAACTGCATAATATGGGTAATAATGCATGTTATATTGATAATAATATAAGTAATAAGTATAATTATTACAGTTCTAGCGATAATAACTGCATTATATGGGTAATAATGCACGTTATATTGCTAATAATATAAGTAATGAGTACAATTATTACAGTTCTAGCGATAATAACTGCATTATATGGGTAATAATGCATGTTATATTGATAATAACATAAGTAATAAGTATAATTATTACAGTTCTAGCGATAATAACTGCATTATATGGCTAATAATGCATGTTATATTGATAATACCGGGAGTAATAAGTATAATTATTATAGTTCTAGCGATAATAATAGTAAAATATGGCAAATAGTGCATGTTATATTGATAATAATAAAAGTAATAAGTATATTTATTACAGTTCTATCGATAATAACTGCATAATATGGGTAATAATGCATGTTATATTGATGATAATAAAAGTAATACGTATATTTATTATAGTTCTAGCGATAATAACTGCATAATATGGGTAATAATGCATGTTATATTGATAATAATATAAGTAATAAGTATAATTATTACAGTTCTAGCGATAATAACTGCATTATATGGGTAATAATGCACGCTATATTGCTAACAATATAAGTAATAAGTATAATTATTACAGTTCTAGCGATAATAACTGCATTATATGGGTAATAATGCATGTTACATTGATAATATTGGGAGTAATAAGTATATTTATTATAGTTCTGGCGATCATAACTGCATAATATGGGTAATAATGCATGTTATATTGATAATAATATAAGTAATAAGTATAATTATTACAGTTGTAGCAATAATACCTCCATTATATGGGTAATAATGCACGTTATATTGCTAACAATATAAGTAATAAGTATAATTATTACAGTTCTAGCGATAATAACTGCATTATATGGGTAATAATGCATGTTATATTGATGATAATGAAAGTAATACGTATATTTATTATAGCTCTAGCGATAATAACTGCATAATATGGGTAATAATGCATGTTATATTGATAATAATATAAGTAATAAGTATAATTATTACAGTTCTAGCGATAATAACTGCATTATATGGGTAATAATGCACGCTATATTGCTAACAATATAAGTAATAAGTATAATTATTACAGTTCTAGCGATAATAACTGCATTATATGGGTAATAATGCATGTTACATTGATAATATTGGGAGTAATAAGTATATTTATTATAGTTCTGGCGATCATAACTGCATAATATGGGTAATAATGCATGTTATATTGATAATAATATAAGTAATAAGTATAATTATTACAGTTGTAGCAATAATACCTCCATTATATGGGTAATAATGCACGTTATATTGCTAACAATATAAGTAATAAGTATAATTATTACAGTTCTAGCGATAATAACTGCATTATATGGGTAATAATGCATGTTATATTGATGATAATGAAAGTAATACGTATATCTATTATAGCTCTACCGATAATAACTGCATAATATGGGTAATAATGCATGTTATATTGATAATAATCTAAGTAAGAAGTATAATTATTACAGTTCTAGCGATAATAACTGCATTATATGGGTAATAATGCACGTTATATTGCTAACAATATAAGTAATAAGTATAATTATTATAGTTCTAGCGATAATAACTGCATTATATGGGTAATAATGCATGTTATATTGAGAATAATATAAGTAATAAGTATAATTATTACAGTTCTGGCGATAATAACTGCATTATATGGGTAATAATGCACGTTATATTGCTAATAGTATAAGTAATAAGTATAATTATTACAGTTCTAGCGATAATACCTCCATTATATGGGTAATAATGCACGTTATATTGCTAATAATATAAGTAATGAGTACAATTATTACAGTTCTAGCGATAATAACTGCATTATATGGGTAATAATGCATGTTATATTGATAATATCGGGAGTAATAAGTATAATTATTATAGTTCTAGCGATAATAATAGTAAAATATGGCAAATAGTGCATGTTATATTGATAATAATAAAAGTAACAAATATATTTATTACAGTTCTATCGATAATAACTGCATAATATGGGTAATAATGCATGTTATATTGATGATAATAAAAGTAATACGTATATTTATTATAGTTCTAGCGATAATAACTGCATAATATGGGTAACAATGCATGTTATATTGATAATAATCTAAGTAATAAGTATAATTATTACAGTTCTAGCGATAATAACTGCATTCTATGGGTAATAATGCACGTTATATTGCTAACAATATAAGTAATAAGTATAATTATTACAGTTCTAGCGATAATAACTGCAATTATATGGGTAATAATGCATGTTATATTGATAATATCGGGAGTAATAAGTATAATTATTATAGTTCTAGCGATAATAATAGTAAAATATGGCAAATAGTGCATGTTATATTGATAATAATAAAAGTAATAAGTATATTTATTACAGTTCTATCGATAATAACTGCATAATATGGGTAATAATGCATGTTATATTGAGAATAATATAAGTAATAAGTATAATTATTACAGTTCTGGCGATCATAACTGCATTATATGGCTAATAATGCACGTTATATTGCTAATAGTATAAGTAATAAGTATAATTATTACAGTTCTAGCGATAATACCTCCATTATACGGGTAATAATGCATGTTATATTGATAATGATATAAGTAATAAGTATAATTATTACAGTTCTAGCGATAATAACTGCATAATATGGGTAATAATGCACGTTAAATTGCTAATAATATAAGTAAAGAGTACAATTATTACAGTTCTAGCGATAATAACTGCATTATATGGGTAATAATGCATGTTATATTGATAATATCGGGAGTTATAAGTATAATTCTTATAATTCTAGCGATAATAATAGTAAAATATGGCAAATAGTGCATGTTATATTGATAATAATAAAAGTAATAAATATATTTATTACAGTTCTATCGATAATAACTGCATAATATGGGTAATAATGCATGTTATATTGATGATAATAAAAGTAATACGTATATTTATTATAGTTCTAGCGATAATAACTGCATAATATGGGTAATAATGCATGTTATATTGATAATATCGGGAGTAATAAGTATAATTATTATAGTTCTAGCGATAATAATAGTAAAATATGGCAAATAGTGCATGTTATATTGATAATAATAAAAGTAATAAGTATAATTATTACAGTTCTAGCAATAATACCTGCATTATATGGGTAATAATGCACGTTATATTGCTAACAATATAAGTAATAAGTATAATTATTACAGTTCTAGCGATAATAACTGCATTATATGGGTAATAATGCACGCTATATTGCTAACAATATAAGTAATAAGTCTAATTATTACAGTTCTAGCAATAATACCTCCATTATATGGGTAATAATGCATGTTACATTGATAATATTGGGAGTAATAAGTATATTTATTATAGTTCTAGCGATAATAACTGCATTATATGGGTAATAATGCATGTTATATTGATAATAACATAAGTAATAAGTATAATTATTACAGTTCTAGCAATAATACCTCCATTATATGGGTAATAATGCATGTTATATTGATGATAATGAAAGTAATACGAATATTTATTATAGTTCTAGCGATAATAACTGCATAATATGGGTAATAATGCATGTTATATTGAGAATAATGTAAGTAGTAAGTATAATTATTACAGTTCTAGCGATAATAACTGCATTATATGGGTAATAATGCACGTTATATTGCTAACAATATAAGTAATAAGTATAATTATTACAGTTCTAGCGATAATAACTGCATTATATGGGTAAAAATGCATGTTATATTGATAATGATATAAGTAATAAGTATAATTATTACAGTTCTAGCGATAATAACTGCATTATATGGGTAATAATGCACGCTATATTGCTAACAATATAAGTAATAAGTATAATTATTACAGTTCTAGCGATAATAACTGCATTATATGGGTAATAATGCATGTTACATTGATAATATTGGGAGTAATAAGTATATTTATTATAGTTCTGGCGATCATAACTGCATAATATGGGTAATAATGCATGTTATATTGATAATAATATAAGTAATAAGTATAATTATTACAGTTCTAGCAATAATACCTCCATTATATGGGTAATAATGCACGTTATATTGCTAACAATATAAGTAATAAGTATAATTATTACAGTTCTAGCGATAATAACTGCATTATATGGGTAATAATGCACGCTATATTGCTAACAATATAAGTAATAAGTATAATTATTACAGTTCTAGCGATAATAACTGCATTATATGGCTAATAATGCATGTTATATTGATAATACCGGGAGTAATAAGTATAATTATTATAGTTCTAGCGATAATAATAGTAAAATATGGCAAATAGTGCATGTTATATTGATAATAATAAAAGTAATAAGTATATTTATTACAGTTCTATCGATAATAACTGCATAATATGGGTAATAATGCATGTTATATTGATGATAATAAAAGTAATACGTATATTTATTATAGTTCTAGCGATAATAACTGCATTATATGGGTAATAATGCATGTTACATTGATAATATTGGGAGTAATAAGTATATTTATTATAGTTCTAGCGATAATAACTGCATTATATGGGTAATAATGCATGTTATATTGATAATAACATAAGTAATAAGTATAATTATTACAGTTCTAGCGATAATAACTGCATTATGTGGCTAATAATGCATGTTATATTGATAATACCGGGAGTAATAAGTATAATTATTATAGTTCTAGCGATAATAATAGTAAAATATGGCAAATAGTGCATGTTATATTGATAATAATAAAAGTAATAAGTATATTTATTACAGTTCTATCGATAATAACTGCATAATATGGGTAATAATGCATGTTCTATTGATGATAATAAAAGTAATACGTATATTTATTATAGTTCTAGCGATAATAACTGCATAATATGGGTAATAATGCATGTTATATTGATAATAATATAAGTAATAAGTATAATTATTACAGTTCTAGCGATAATAACTGCATTATATGGGTAATAATGCACGCTATATTGCTAACAATATAAGCAATAAGTATAATTATTACAGTTCTAGCAATAATACCTCCATTATATGGGTAATAATGCATGTTATATTGATAATAATATAAGTAATAAGTGTAATTATTACAGTTCTAGCGATAATAACTGCATTATATGGGTAATAATGCATGTTATATTGATGATAATGAAAGTAATACGAATATTTATTATATTTCTAGCGATAATAACTGCATAATATGGGTAATAATGCATGTTATATTGAGAATAATATAAGTAATAAGTATAATTATTACAGTTCTGGCGATAATAACTGCATTATATGGGTAATAATGCACGTTATATTGCTAATAGTATAAGTAATAAGTATAATTATTACAGTTCTAGCGATAATACCTGCATTATATGGCTAATAATGCATGTTATATTGATAATGATATAAGTAATAAGTATAATTATTACAGTTCTAGCGATAATAACTGCATAATATGGGTAATAATGCACGTTATATTGCTAATAATATAAGTAATGAGTACAATTATTACAGTTCTAGCGATAATAACTGCATTATATGGGTAATAATGCATGTTATATTGATAATGATATAAGTAATAAGTATAATTATTACAGTTCTAGCGATAATAACTGCATAATATGGGTAATAATGCACGTTATATTGCTAATAATATAAGTAATGAGTACAATTATTACAGTTCTAGCGATAATAACTGCATTATATGGGTAATAATGCATGTTATATTGATAATATCGGGAGTTATAAGTATAATTCTTATAGTTCTAGCGATAATAATAGTAAAATATGGCAAATAGTGCATGTTATATTGATAATAATAAAAGTAATAAATATATTTATTACAGTTCTATCGATAATAACTGCATAATATGGGTAATAATGCATGTTATATTGATGATAATAAAAGTAATACGTATATTTATTATAGTTCTAGCGATAATAACTGCATAATATGGGTAATAATGCATGTTATATTGATAATATCGGGAGTAATAAGTATAATTATTATAGTTCTAGCGATAATAATAGTAAAATATGGCAAATAGTGCATGTTATATTGATAATAATAAAAGTAATAAGTATATTTATTACAGTTCTATCGATAATAACTATATAATATGGGTAATAATGCATGTTATATTGATGATAATAAAAGTAATACGTATATTTATTATAGTTCTAGCGATAATAACTGCATAATATGGGTAATAATGCATGTTATATTGATAATAATATAAGTAATAAGTATAATTATTACAGTTCTAGCGATAATAACTGCATTATATGGGTAATAATGCACGTTATATTGCTAATAATATGAGTAATGAGTACAATTATTACAGTTCTAGCGATAATAACTGCATTATATGGGTAATAATGCATGTTATATTGATAATAACATAAGTAATAAGTATAATTATTACAGTTCTAGCGATAATAACTGCATTATATGGCTAATAATGCATGTTATATTGATAATACCGGGAGTAATAAGTATAATTATTATAGTTCTAGCGATAATAATAGTAAAATATGGCAAATAGTGCATGTCATATTGATAATAATAAAAGTAATAAGTATATTTATTACAGTTCTATCGATAATAACTGCATAATATGGGTAATAATGCATGTTATATTGATGATAATAAAAGTAATACGTATATTTATTATAGTTCTAGCGATAATAACTGCATAATATGGGTAATAATGCATGTTATATTGATAATAATATAAGTAATAAGTATAATTATTACAGTTCTAGCGATAATAACTGCATTATATGGGTAATAATGCACGCTATATTGCTAACAATATAAGTAATAAGTATAATTATTACAGTTCTAGCGATAATAACTGCATTATATGGGTAATAATGCATGTTACATTGATAATATTGGGAGTAATAAGTATATTTATTATAGTTCTAGCGATCATAACTGCATAATATGGGTAATAATGCATGTTATATTGATAATAATATAAGTAATAAGTATAATTATTACAGTTGTAGCAATAATACCTCCATTATATGGGTAATAATGCACGTTATATTGCTAACAATATAAGTAATAAGTATAATTATTACAGTTCTAGCGATAATAACTGCATTATATGGGTAATAATGCATGTTATATTGATGATAATGAAAGTAATACGTATATTTATTATAGCTCTAGCGATAATAACTGCATAATATGGGTAATAATGCATGTTATATTGATAATAATCTAAGTAAGAAGTATAATTATTACAGTTCTAGCGATAATAACTGCATTATATGGGTAATAATGCACGTTATATTGCTAACAATATAAGTAATAAGTATAATTATTATAGTTCTAGCGATAATAACTGCATTATATGGGTAATAATGCATGTTATATTGAGAATAATATAAGTAATAAGTATAATTATTACAGTTCTGGCGATAATAACTGCATTATATGGGTAATAATGCACGTTATATTGCTAATAGTATAAGTAATAAGTATAATTATTACAGTTCTAGCGATAATACCTCCATTAAATGGGTAATAATGCACGTTATATTGCTAATAATATAAGTAATGAGTACAATTATTACAGTTCTAGCGATAATAACTGCATTATATGGGTAATAATGCATGTTATATTGATAATATCGGGAGTAATAAGTATAATTATTATAGTTCTAGCGATAATAATAGTAAAATATGGCAAATAGTGCATGTTATATTGATAATAATAAAAGTAACAAATATATTTATTACAGTTCTATCGATAATAACTGCATAATATGGGTAATAATGCACGTTATATTGATGATAATAAAAGTAATACGTATATTTATTATAGTTCTAGCGATAATAACTGCATAATATGGGTAATAATGCATGTTATATTGATAATAATCTAAGTAATAAGTATAATTATTACAGTTCTAGCGATAATAACTGCATTATATGGGTAATAATGCACGTTATATTGCTAACAATATAAGTAATAAGTATAATTATTACAGTTCTAGCGATAATAACTGCAATTATATGGGTAATAATGCATGTTATATTGATAATATCGGGAGTAATAAGTATAATTATTATAGTTCTAGCGATAATAATAGTAAAATATGGCAAATAGTGCATGTTATATTGATAATAATAAAAGTAATAAGTATATTTATTACAGTTCTATCGATAATAACTGCATAATATGGGTAATAATGCATGTTATATTGAGAATAATATAAGTAATAAGTGTAATTATTACAGTTCTGGCGATAATAACTGCATTATATGGCTAATAATGCACGTTGTATTGCTAATAGTATAAGTAATAAGTATAATTATTACAGTTCTAGCGATAATACCTCCATTATACGGGTAATAATGCATGTTATATTGATAATGATATAAGTAATAAGTATAATTATTACAGTTCTAGCGATAATAACTGCATAATATGGGTAATAATGCATGTTATATTGATAATATCGGGAGTAATAAGTATAATTATTATAGTTCTAGCGATAATAATAGTAAAATATGGCAAATAGTGCCTGTTATATTGATAATAATAAAAGTAATAAATATATTTATTACAGTTCTATCGATAATAACTGCATAATATGGGTAATAATGCATGTTATATTGATGATAATAAAAGTAATACGTATATTTATTATAGTTCTAGCGATAATAACTGCATAATATGGGTAATAATGCATGTTATATTGATAATATCGGGAGTAATAAGTATAATTATTATAGTTCTAGCGATAATAATAGTAAAATATGGCAAATAGTGCCTGTTATATTGATAATAATAAAAGTAATAAGTATATTTATTACAGTTCTATCGATAATAACTGCATAATATGGGTAATAATGCATGTTATATTGATGATAATAAAAGTAATACGTATATTTATTATAGTTCTAGCGATAATAACTGCATAATATGGGTAATAATGCATGTTATATTGATAATGATATAAGTAATAAGTATAATTATTACAGTTCTAGCGATAATAACTGCATTATATGGGTAATAATGCACGCTATATTGCTAACAATATAAGTAATAAGTATAATTATTACAGTTCTAGCGATAATAACTGCATTATATGGGTAATAATGCATGTTACATTGATAATATTGGGAGTAATAAGTATATTTATTATAGTTCTGGCGATCATAACTGCATAATATGGGTAATAATGCATGTTATATTGATAATAATATAAGTAATAAGTATAATTATTACAGTTCTAGCAATAATACCTGCATTATATGGGTAATAATGCACGTTATATTGCTAACAATATAAGTAATAAGTATAATTATTACAGTTCTAGCGATAATAACTGCATTATATGGGTAATAATGCACGCTATGTTGCTAACAATATAAGTAATAAGTATAATTATTACAGTTCTAGCAATAATACCTCCATTATATGGGTAATAATGCATGTTACATTGATAATATTGGGAGTAATAAGTATATTTATTATAGTTCTAGCGATAATAACTGCATTATATGGGTAATAATGCATGTTATATTGCTAACAATATAAGTAATAAGTATAATTATTACAGTTCTAGCGATAATAACTGCATTATATGGGTAATAATGCATGTTATATTGATGATAATGAAAGTAATACGTATATTTATTATAGCTCTAGCGATAATAACTGCATAATATGGGTAATAATGCATGTTATATTGATAATAATCTAGGTAAGAAGTATAATTATTACAGTTCTAGCGATAATAACTGCATTATATGGGTAATAATGCACGTTATATTGCTAACAATATAAGTAATAAGTATAATTATTATAGTTCTAGCGATAATACCTCCATTATATTGGTAATAATGCATGTTATATTGATAATGATATAAGTAATAAGTATAATTATTACAGTTCTGGCGATAATAACTGCATTATATGGGTAATAATGCACGTTATATTGCTAATAGTATAAGTAATAAGTATAATTATTACAGTTCTAGCGATAATACCTCCATTATATGGGTAATAATGCACGTTATATTGCTAATAATATAAGTAATGAGTACAATTATTACAGTTCTAGCGATAATAACTGCATTATATGGGTAATAATGCATGTTATATTGATAATATCGGGAGTAATAAGTATAATTATTATAGTTCTAGCGATAATAATAGTAAAATATGGCAAATAGTGCATGTTATATTGATAATAATAAAAGTGACAAATATATTTATTACAGTTCTATCGATAATAACTGCATAATATGGGTAATAATGCATGTTATATTGATGATAATAAAAGTAATACGTATATTTATTATAGTTCTAGCGATAATAACTGCATAATATGGGTAATAATGCATGTTATATTGATAATAATCTAAGTAATAAGTATAATTATTACAGTTCTAGCGATAATAACTGCATTATATGGGTAATAATGCACGTTATATTGCTAACAATATAAGTAATAAGTATAATTATTACAGTTCTAGCGATAATAACTGCATTATATGGGTAATAATGCATGTTATATTGATAATATCGGGAGTAATAAGTATAATTATTATAGTTCCAGCGATAATAAT
Source organism: Megachile leachella (assembly GCA_963576845.1). NCBI lineage: Eukaryota > Metazoa > Arthropoda > Insecta > Hymenoptera > Megachilidae > Megachile > Megachile leachella. The sequence goes on from CAUYWW010000072.1 coordinate 857,687, forward strand.
AGTAAAATATGGCAAATAGTGCATGTTATATTGATAATAATAAAAGTAATAAGTATATTTATTACAGTTCTATCGATAATAACTGCATAATATGGGTAATAATGCATGTTATATTGAGAATAATATAAGTAATAAGTATAATTATTACAGTTCTGGCGATAATAACTGCATTATATGGCTAATAATGCACGTTATATTGCTAATAGTATAAGTAATAAGTATAATTATTACAGTTCTGGCGATAATAACTGCATTATATGGGTAATAATGCACGTTATATTGCTAATAGTATAAGTAATAAGTATAATTATTACAGTTCTAGCGATAACACCTCCATTATATGGGTAATAATGCATGTTATATTGATAATGATATAAGTAATAAGTATAATTATTACAGTTCTAGCGATAATAACTGCATAATATGGGTAATAATGCACGTTATATTGCTAATAATATAAGTAATGAGTACAATTATTACAGTTCTAGCGATAATAACTGCATTATATGGGTAATAATGCATGTTATATTGATAATAACATAAGTAATAAGTATAATTATTACAGTTCTAGCGATAATAACTGCATTATATGGGTAATAATGCATGTTATATTGATAATATCGGGAGTAATAAGTATAATTATTATAGTTCTAGCGATAATAATAGTAAAATATGGCAAATAGTGCATGTTATATTGATAATAATAAAAGTAACAAATATATTTATTACAGTTCTATCGATAATAACTGCATAATATGGGTAATAATGCATGTTATATTGATAATAATCTAAGTATTAAGTATAATTATAACAGTTCTAGCGATAATAACTGCATTATATGGGTAATAATGCACGTTATATTGCTAACAATATAAGTAATAAGTATAATTATTACAGTTCTAGCGATAATAACTGCATTATATGGGTAATAATGCATGTTATATTGATAATATCGGGAGTAATAAGTATAATTATTATAGTTCTAGCGATAATAATAGTAAAATATGGCAAATAGTGCATGTTATATTGATAATAATAAAAGTAATAAGTATATTTATTACAGTTCTATCGATAATAACTGCATAATATGGGTAATAATGCATGTTATATTGATGATAATAAAAGTAATACGTATATTTATTATAGTTCTAGCGGTAATAACTGCATAATATGGGTAATAATGCATGTTATATTGAGAATAATATAAGTAATAAGTATAATTATTACAGTTCTGGCGATAATAACTGCATTATATGGGTAATAATGCACGTTATATTGCTAATAGTATAAGTAATAAGTATAATTATTACAATTCTAGCGATAATACCTCCATTATATGGGTAATAATGCATGTTATATTGATAATGATATAAGTAATAAGTATAATTATTACAGTTCTAGCGATAATAACTGCATAATATGGGTAATAATGCACGTTATATTGCTAATAATATAAGTAATGAGTACAATTATTACACTTCTAGCGATAATAACTGCATTATATGGGTAATAATGCATGTTATATTGATAATATCGGGAGTAATAAGTATAATTATTATAGTTCTAGCGATAATAATAGTAAAATATGGCAAATAGTGCATGTTATATTGATAATAATAAAAGTAATAAGTATATTTATTACAGTTCTATCGATAATAACTGCATAATATGGGTAATAATGCATGTTATATTGATGATGATAAAAGTAATACGTATATTTATTATAGTTCTAGCGATAATAACTCCATAATATGGGTAATAATGCATGTTATATTGATAATAATATAAGTAATAAGTATAATTATTACAGTTCTAGCGATAATAACTGCATTATATGGGTAATAATGCACGCTATATTGCTAACAATATAAGTAATAAGTATAATTATTACAGTTCTAGCGATAATAACTGCATTATATGGGTAATAATGCATGTTACATTGATAATATTGGGAGTAATAAGTATAATTATTACAGTTCTGGCGATAATAACTGCATTATATGGCTAATAATGCACGTTATATTGCTAATAGTATAAGTAATAAGTATAATTATTACAGTTATGGCGATAATAACTGCATTATATGGGTAATAATGCACGTTATATTGCTAATAGTATAAGTAATAAGTATAATTATTACAGTTCTAGCGATAACACCTCCATTATATGGGTAATAATGCATGTTATATTGATAATGATATAAGTAATAAGTATAATTATTACAGTTCTAGCGATAATAACTGCATAATATGGGTAATAATGCACGTTATATTGCTAATAATATAAGTAATGAGTACAATTATTACAGTTCTAGCGATAATAACTGCATTATATGGGTAATAATGCATGTTATATTGATAATAACATAAGTAATAAGTATAATTATTACAGTTCTAGCGATAATAACTGCATTATATGGGTAATAATGCATGTTATATTGATAATATCGGGAGTAATAAGTATAATTATTATAGTTCTAGCGATAATAATAGTAAAATATGGCAAATAGTGCATGTTATATTGATAATAATAAAAGTAATAAGTATATTTATTACAGTTCTATCGATAATAACTGCATAATATGGGTAATAATGCATGTTATATTGATGATAATAAAAGTAATACGTATATTTATTATAGTTCTAGCGGTAACAACTGCATAATATGGGTAATAATGCATGTTATATTGAGAATAATATAAGTAATAAGTATAATTATTACAGTTCTGGCGATAATAACTGCATTATATGGGTAATAATGCACGTTATATTGCTAATAGTATAAGTAATAAGTATAATTATTACAGTTCTAGCGATAATACCTCCATTATATGGGTAATAATGCATGTTATATTGATAATGATATAAGTAATAAGTATAATTATTACAGTTCTAGCGATAATAACTGCATAATATGGGTAATAATGCACGTTATATTGCTAATAATATAAGTAATGAGTACAATTATTACACTTCTAGCGATAATAACTGCATTATATGGGTAATAATGCATGTTATATTGATAATATCGGGAGTAATAAGTATAATTATTATAGTTCTAGCGATAATAATAGTAAAATATGGCAAATAGTGCATGTTATATTGATAATAATAAAAGTAATAAGTATATTTATTACAGTTCTATCGATAATAACTGCATAATATGGGTAATAATGCATGTTATATTGATGATGATAAAAGTAATACGTATATTTATTATAGTTCTAGCGATAATAACTCCATAATATGGGTAATAATGCATGTTATATTGATAATAATATAAGTAATAAGTATAATTATTACAGTTCTAGCGATAATAACTGCATTATATGGGTAATAATGCACGCTATATTGCTAACAATATAAGTAATAAGTATAATTATTACAGTTCTAGCGATAATAACTGCATTATATGGGTAATAATGCATGTTACATTGATAATATTGGGAGTAATAAGTATATTTATTATAGTTCTGGCGATCATAATTGCATAATATGGGTAATAATGCATGTTATATTGATAATAATATAAGTAATAAGTATAATTATTACAGTTGTAGCAATAATACCTCCATTATATGGGTAATAATGCACGTTATATTGCTAACAATATAAGTAATAAGTATAATTATTACAGTTCTAGCGATAATAACTGCATTATATGGGTAATAATGCATGTTATATTGATGATAATGAAAGTAATACGTATATTTATTATAGCTCTAGCGATAATAACTGCATAATATGGGTAATAATGCATGTTATATTGATAATAATCTAAGTAAGAAGTATAATTATTACAGTTCTAGCAATAATAACTGCATTATATGGGTAATAATGCACGTTATATTGCTAACAATATAAGTAATAAGTATAATTATTATAGTTCTAGCGATAATAACTGCATTATATGGGTAATAATGCATGTTATATTGATAATAGTATAAGTAATAAGTATAATTATTACAGTTCTAGCGATAATACCTCCATTATATGGGTAATAATGCATGTTATATTGATAATGATATAAGTAATAAGAATAATTATTACAGTTCTAGCGATAATAACTGCATAATATGGGTAATAATGCACGTTATATTGCTAATAATATAAGTAATGAGTACAATTATTACACTTCTAGCGATAATAACTGCATTATATGGGTAATAATGCATGTTATATTGATAATATCGGGAGTAATAAGTATAATTATTATAGTTCTAGCGATAATAATAGTAAAATATGGCAAATAGTGCATGTTATATTGATAATAATAAAAGTAATAAGTATATTTATTACAGTTCTATCGATAATAACTGCATAATATGGGTAATAATGATGTTATATTGATGATGATAAAAGTAATACGTATATTTATTATAGTTCTAGCGATAATAACTCCATAATATGGGTAATAACGCATGTTATATTGATAATAATATAAGTAATAAGTATAATTATTACAGTTCTAGCGATAATAACTGCATTATATGGGTAATAATGCACGCTATATTGCTAACAATATAAGTAATAAGTATAATTATTACAGTTCTAGCTATAATAACTGCATTATATGGGTAATAATGCATGTTACATTGCTAATATTGGGAGTAATAAGTATATTTATTATAGTTCTGGCGATCATAACTGCATAATATGGGTAATAATGCATGTTATATTGATAATAATATAAGTAATAAGTATAATTATTACAGTTGTAGCAATAATACCTCCATTATATGGGTAATAATGCACGTTATATTGCTAACAATATAAGTAATAAGTATAATTATTACAGTTCTAGCGATAATAACTGCATTATATGGGTAATAATGCATGTTACATTGATAATATTGGGAGTAATAAGTATATTTATTATAGTTCTGGCGACCATAACTGCATAATATGGGTAATAATGCATGTTATATTGATAATAATATAAGTAATAAGTATAATTATTACAGTTGTAGCAATAATACCTCCATTATATGGGTAATAATGCACGTTATATTGCTAACAATATGAGTAATAAGTATAATTATTACAGTTCTAGCGATAATAACTGCATTATATGGGTAATAATGCATGTTATATTGATGATAATGAAAGTAATACGTATATTTATTATAGCTCTAGCGATAATAACTGCATAATATGGGTAATAATGCATGTTATATTGATAATAATCTAAGTAAGAAGTATAATTATTACAGTTCTAGCAATAATAACTGCATTATATGGGTAATAATGCACGTTATATTGCTAACAATATAAGTAATAAGTATAATTATTATAGTTCTAGCGATAATAACTGCATTATATGGGTAATAATGCATGTTATATTGAGAACAATATAAGTAATAAGTATAATTATTACAGTTCTGGCGATAATAACTGCATTATATGGGTAATAATGCACGTTATATTGCTAATAGTATAAGTAATAAGTATAATTATTACAGTTCTAGTGATAATACCTCCATTATATGGGTAATAATGCACGTTATATTGCTAATAATATAAGTAATGAGTACAATTATTACAGTTCTAGCGATAATAACTGCATTATATGGGTAATAATGCATGTTATATTGATAATGATATAAGTAATAAGTGTAATTATTACAGTTCTAGCGATAATAACTGCATAATATGGGTAATAATGCACGTTAAGTTGCTAATAATATAAGTAATGAGTACAATTATTACAGTGCTAGCGATAATAACTGCATTATATGGGTAATAATGCATGTTATATTGATAATAATATAAGTAATAAGTATAATTATTACAGTTCTAGCGATAATAACTGCATTATATAGGTAATAATGCATGTTATATTGATAATATCGGGAGTAATAAGTATAATTATTATAGTTCTAGCGATAATAATAGTAAAATATGGCAAATAGTGCATGTTATATTGATAATAATAAAAGTAACAAATATATTTATTACAGTTCTATCGATAATAACTGCATAATATGGGTAATAATGCATGTTATATTGATAATAATCTAAGTATTAAGTATAATTATTACAGTTCTATCGATAATAACTGCATTATATGGGTAATAATGCATGTTATATTGATAATAATATAAGTAATAAGTATAATTATTACAGTTCTAGCGATAATAACTGCATTATATAGGTAATAATGCATGTTATATTGATAATATCGGGAGTAATAAGTATAATTATTATAGTTCTAGCGATAATAATAGTAAAATATGGCAAATAGTGCATGTTATATTGATAATAATAAAAGTAATAAGTATATTTATTACAGTTCTATCGATAATAACTGCATAATATGGGTAATAATGCATGTTATATCGATGATAATAAAAGTAATACGTATATTTATTATAGTTCTAGCGGTAATAACTGCATAATATGGGTAATAATGCATGTTATATTGAGAATAATATAAGTAATAAGTATAATTATTACAGTTCTGGCGATAATAACTGCATTATATGGGTAATAATGCACGTTATATTGCTAATAGTATAAGTAATAAGTATAATTATTACAGTTCTAGCGATAATACCTCCATTATATGGGTAATAATGCATGTTATATTGATAATGATATAAGTAATAAGTATAATTATTACAGTTCTAGCGATAATAACTGCATAATATGGGTAATAATGCACGTTATATTGCTAATAATATAAGTAATGAGTACAATTATTACACTTCTAGCGATAATAACTGCATTATATGGGTAATAATGCATGTTATATTGATAATATCGGGAGTAATAAGTATAATTATTATAGTTCTAGCGATAATAATAGTAAAATATGGCATATAGTGCATGTTATATTGATAATAATAAAAGTAATACGTATATTTATTACAGTTCTATCGATAATAACTGCATAATATGGGTAATAATGCATGTTATATTGATGATGATAAAAGTAATACGTATATTTATTATAGTTCTAGCGATAATAACTCCATAATATGGGTAATAACGCATGTTATATTGATAATAATATAAGTAATAAGTATAATTATTACAGTTCTAGCGATAATAACTGCATTATATGGGTAATAATGCACGCTATATTGCTAACAATATAAGTAATAAGTATAATTATTACAGTTCTAGCGATAATAACTGCATTATATGGGTAATAATGCATGTTACATTGATAATATTGGGAGTAATAAGTATATTTATTATAGTTCTGGCGATAATAACTGCATTATATGGGTAATAATGCACGTTATATTGCTAATAGTATAAGTAATAAGTATAATTATTACAGTTCTAGCGATAATACCTCCATTATATGGGTAATAATGCATGTTATATTGATAATGATATAAGTAATAAGTATAATTATTACAGTTCTAGCGATAATAACTGCATAATATGGGTAATAATGCACGTTATATTGCTAATAATATAAGTAATGAGTACAATTATTACACTTCTAGCGATAATAACTGCATTATATGGGTAATAATGCATGTTATATTGATAATATCGGGAGTAATAAGTATAATTATTATAGTTCTAGCGATAATAATAGTAAAATATGGCATATAGTGCATGTTATATTGATAATAATAAAAGTAATAAGTATATTTATTACAGTTCTATCGATAATAACTGCATAATATGGGTAATAATGCATGTTATATTGATGATGATAAAAGTAATACGTATATTTATTATAGTTCTAGCGATAATAACTCCATAATATGGGTAATAACGCATGTTATATTGATAATAATATAAGTAATAAGTATAATTATTACAGTTCTAGCGATAATAACTGCATTATATGGGTAATAATGCACGCTATATTGCTAACAATATAAGTAATAAGTATAATTATTACAGTTCTAGCGATAATAACTGCATTATATGGGTAATAATGCATGTTACATTGATAATATTGGGAGTAATAAGTATATTTATTATAGTTCTGGCGATCATAACTGCATAATATGGGTAATAATGCATGTTATATTGATAATAATATAAGTAATAAGTATAATTATTACAGTTGTAGCAATAATACCTCCATTATATGGGTAATAATGCACGTTATATTGCTAACAATATAAGTAATAAGTATAATTATTACAGTTCTAGCGATAATAACTGCATTATATGGGTAATAATGCATGTTATATTGCTAATAGTATAAGTAATAAGTATAATTATTACAGTTCTAGCGATAATACCTCCATTATATGGGTAATAATGCATGTTATATTGATAATGATATAAGTAATAAGTATAATTATTACAGTTCTAGCGATAATAACTGCATAATATGGGTAATAATGCACGTTATATTGCTAATAATATAAGTAATGAGTACAATTATTACACTTCTAGCGATAATAACTGCATTATATGGGTAATAATGCATGTTATATTGATAATATCGGGAGTAATAAGTATATTGATTATAGTTCTGGCGATCATAATTGCATAATATGGGTAATAATGCATGTTATATTGATAATAATATAAGTAATAAGTATAATTATTACAGTTGTAGCAATAATACCTCCATTATATGGGTAATAATGCACGTTGTATTGCTAACAATATAAGTAATAAGTATAATTATTACAGTTCTAGCGATAATAACTGCATTATATGGGTAATAATGCATGTTATATTGATGATAATGAAAGTAATACCTATATTTATTATAGCTCTAGCGATAATAACTGCATAATATGGGTAATAATGCATGTTATATTGATAATAATCTAAGTAAGAAGTATAATTATTACAGTTCTAGCAATAATAACTGCATTATATGGGTAATAATGCACGTTATATTGCTAACAATACAAGTAATAAGTATAATTATTATAGTTCTAGCGATAATAACTGCATTATATGGGTAATAATGCATGTTATATTGATAATAGTATAAGTAATAAGTATAATTATTACAGTTCTAGCGATAATACCTCCATTATATGGGTAATAATGCATGTTATATTGATAATGATATAAGTAATAAGTATAATTATTACAGTTCTAGCGATAATAACTGCATAATATGGGTAATAATGCACGTTATATTGCTAATAATATAAGTAATGAGTACAATTATTACACTTCTAGCGATAATAACTGCATTATATGGGTAATAATGCATGTTATATTGATAATATCGGGAGTAATAAGTATAATTATTATAGTTCTAGCGATAATAATAGTAAAATATGGCAAATAGTGCATGTTATATTGATAATAATAAAAGTAATAAGTATATTTATTACAGTTCTATCGATAATAACTGCATAATATGGGTAATAATGCATGTTATATTGATGATGATAAAAGTAATACGTATATTTATTATAGTTCTAGCGATAATAACTCCATAATATGGGTAATAACGCATGTTATATTGATAATAATATAAGTAATAAGTATAATTATTACAGTTCTAGCGATAATAACTGCATTATATGGGTAATAATGCACGCTATATTGCTAACAATATAAGTAATAAGTATAATTATTACAGTTCTAGCGATAATAACTGCATTATATGGGTAATAATGCATGTTACATTGATAATATTGGGAGTAATAAGTATATTTATTATAGTTCTGGCGATCATAACTGCATAATATGGGTAATAATGCATGTTATATTGATAATAATATAAGTAATAAGTATAATTATTACAGTTGTAGCAATAATACCTCCATTATATGGGTAATAATGCACGTTATATTGCTAACAATATAAGTAATAAGTATAATTATTATAGTTCTAGCGATAATAATAGTAAAATATGGCAAATACTGCATGTTATATTGATAATAATAAAAGTAACAAATATATTTATTACAGTTCTATCGATAATAACTTCATAATATGGGTAATAATGCATGTTATATTGATAATAATCTAAGTATTAAGTATAATTATTACAGTTCTATCGATAATAACTGCATTATATGGGTAATAATGCACGTTATATTGCTAACAATATAAGTAATAAGTATAATTATTACAGTTCTAGCGATAATAACTGCATTATATGGGTAATAATGCATGTTATATTGATAATATCGGGAGTAATAAGTATAATTATTATAGTTCTAGCGATAATAATAGTAAAATATGGCAAATAGTGCATGTTATATTGATAATAATAAAAGTGATAAGTATATTTATTACAGTTCTATCGATAATAACTGCATAATATGGGTAATAATGCATGTTATATTGATGATAATAAAAGTAATACGTATATTTATTATAGTTCTAGCGGTAATAATTGCATAATATGGGTAATAATGCATTTTATATTGAGAATAATATAAGTAATAAGTATAATTATTACAGTTCTGGCGATAATAACTGCATTATATGGGTAATAATGCATGTTATATTGATAATAGTATAAGTAATAAGTATAATTATTACAGTTCTAGCGATAATACCTCCATTATATGGGTAATAATGCATGTTATATTGATAATGATATAAGTAAGAAGTATAATTATTACAGTTCTAGCAATAATAACTGCATTATATGGGTAATAATGCACGTTATATTGCTAACAATATAAGTAATAAGTATAATTATTATAGTTCTAGCGATAATAACTGCATTATATGGGTAATAATGCATGTTATATTGATAATAGTATAAGTAATAAGTATAATTATTACAGTTCTAGCGATAATACCTCCATTATATGGGTAATAATGCATGTTATATTGATAATGATATAAGTAATAAGTATAATTATTACAGTTCTAGCGATAATAACTGCATAATATGGGTAATAATGCACGTTATATTGCTAATAATATAAGTAATGAGTACAATTATTACACTTCTAGCGATAATAACTGCATTATATGGGTAATAATGCATGTTATATTGATAATATCGGGAGTAATAAGTATAATTATTATAGTTCTAGCGATAATAATAGTAAAATATGGCAAATAGTGCATGTTATATTGATAATAATAAAAGTAATAAGTATATTTATTACAGTTCTATCGATAATAACTGCATAATATGGGTAATAATGCATGTTATATTGATGATGATAAAAGTAATACGTATATTTATTATAGTTCTAGCGATAATAACTCCATAATATGGGTAATAACGCATGTTATATTGATAATAATATAAGTAATAAGTATAATTATTACAGTTCTAGCGATAATAACTGCATTATATGGGTAATAATGCACGCTATATTGCTAACAATATAAGTAATAAGTATAATTATTACAGTTCTAGCGATAATAACTGCATTATATGGGTAATAATGCATGTTACATTGATAATATTGGGAGTAATAAGTATATTTATTATAGTTCTGGCGATCATAACTGCATAATATGGGTAATAATGCATGTTATATTGATAATAATATAAGTAATAAGTATAATTATTACAGTTGTAGCAATAATACCTCCATTATATGGGTAATAATGCACGTTATATTGCTAACAATATAAGTAATAAGTATAATTATTATAGTTCTAGCGATAATAATAGTAAAATATGGCAAATAGTGCATGTTATATTGATAATAATAAAAGTAACAAATATATTTATTACAGTTCTATCGATAATAACTGCATAATATGGGTAATAATGCATGTTATATTGATAATAATCTAAGTATTAAGTATAATTATTACAGTTCTAGCGATAATAACTGCATTATATGGGTAATAATGCACGTTATATTGCTAACAATATAAGTAATAAGTATAATTATTACAGTTCTAGCGATAATAACTGCATTATATGGGTAATAATGCATGTTATATTGATAATATCGGGAGTAATAAGTATAATTATTATAGTTCTAGCGATAATAATAGTAAAATATGGCAAATAGTGCATGTTATATTGATAATAATAAAAGTAATAAGTATATTTATTACAGTTCTATCGATAATAACTGCATAATATGGGTAATAATGCATGTTATATTGATGATAATAAAAGTAATACGTATATTTATTATAGTTCTAGCGGTAATAACTGCATAATATGGGTAATAATGCATGTTATATTGAGAATAATATAAGTAATAAGTATAATTATTACAGTTCTGGCGATAATAACTGCATTATATGGGTAATAATGCACGTTATATTGCTAATAGTATAAGTAATAAGTATAATTATTACAGTTCTAGCGATAATACCTCCATTATATGGGTAATAATGCATGTTATATTGATAATGATATAAGTAATAAGTATAATTATTACAGTTCTAGCGATAATAACTGCATAATATGGGTAATAATGCACGTTATATTGCTAATAATATAAGTAATGAGTACAATTATTACACTTCTAGCGATAATAACTGCATTATATGGGTAATAATGCATGTTATATTGATAATATCGGGAGTAATAAGTATAATTATTATAGTTCTAGCGATAATAATAGTAAAATATGGCAAATAGTGCATGTTATATTGATAATAATAAAAGTAATAAGTATATTTATTACAGTTCTATCGATAATAACTGCATAATATGGGTAATAATGCATGTTATATTGATGATGATAAAAGTAATACGTATATTTATTATAGTTCTAGCGATAATAACTCCATAATATGGGTAATAACGCATGTTATATTGATAATAATATAAGTAATAAGTATAATTATTACAGTTCTGGCGATAATAACTGCATTATATGGGTAATAATGCACGCTATATTGCTAACAATATAAGTAATAAGTATAATTATTACAGTTCTAGCGATAATAACTGCATTATATGGGTAATAATGCATGTTACATTGATAATATTGGGAGTAATAAGTATATTTATTATAGTTCTGGCGATCATAACTGCATAATATGGGTAATAATGCATGTTATATTGATAATAATATAAGTAATAAGTATAATTATTACAGTTGTAGCAATAATACCTCCATTATATGGGTAATAATGCACGTTATATTGCTAACAATATAAGTAATAAGTATAATTATTACAGTTCTAGCGATAATAACTGCATTATATGGGTAATAATGCATGTTATATTGCTAATAGTATAAGTAATAAGTATAATTATTACAGTTCTAGCGATAATACCTCCATTATATGGGTAATAATGCATGTTATATTGATAATGATATAAGTAATAAGTATAATTATTACAGTTCTAGCGATAATAACTGCATAATATGGGTAATAATGCACGTTATATTGCTAATAATATAAGTAATGAGTACAATTATTACACTTCTAGCGATAATAACTGCATTATATGGGTAATAATGCATGTTATATTGATAATATCGGGAGTAATAAGTATAATTATTATAGTTCTAGCGATAATAATAGTAAAATATGGCAAATAGTGCATGTTATATTGATAATAATAAAAGTAATAAGTATATTTATTACAGTTCTATCGATAATAACTGCATAATATGGGTAATAATGCATGTTATATTGATGATGATAAAAGTAATACGTATATTTATTATAGTTCTAGCGATAATAACTCCATAATATGGGTAATAATGCATGTTATATTGATAATAATATAAGTAATAAGTATAATTATTACAGTTCTAGCGATAATAACTGCATTATATGGGTAATAATGCACGCTATATTGCTAACAATATAAGTAATAAGTATAATTATTACAGTTCTAGCGATAATAACTGCATTATATGGGTAATAATGCATGTTACATTGATAATATTGGGAGTAATAAGTATATTTATTATAGTTCTGGCGATCATAATTGCATAATATGGGTAATAATGCATGTTATATTGATAATAATATAAGTAATAAGTATAATTATTACAGTTCTAGCGATAATAACTGCATAATATGGGTAATAATGCACGTTATATTGCTAATAATATAAGTAATGAGTACAATTATTACACTTCTAGCGATAATAACTGCATTATATGGGTAATAATGCATGTTATATTGATAATATCGGGAGTAATAAGTATAATTATTATAGTTCTAGCGATAATAATAGTAAAATATGGCAAATAGTGCATGTTATATTGATAATAATAAAAGTAATAAGTATATTTATTACAGTTCTATCGATAATAACTGCATAATATGGGTAATAATGCATGTTATATTGATGATGATAAAAGTAATACGTATATTTATTATAGTTCTAGCGATAATAACTCCATAATATGGGTAATAACGCATGTTATATTGATAATAATATAAGTAATAAGTATAATTATTACAGTTCTAGCGATAATAACTGCATTATATGGGTAATAATGCACGCTATATTGCTAACAATATAAGTAATAAGTATAATTATTACAGTTCTAGCGATAATAACTGCATTATATGGGTAATAATGCATGTTACATTGATAATATTGGGAGTAATAAGTATATTTATTATAGTTCTGGCGATCATAACTGCATAATATGGGTAATAATGCATGTTATATTGATAATAATATAAGTAATAAGTATAATTATTACAGTTGTAGCAATAATACCTCCATTATATGGGTAATAATGCACGTTATATTGCTAACAATATAAGTAATAAGTATAATTATTACAGTTCTAGCGATAATAACTGCATTATATGGGTAATAATGCATGTTACATTGATAATATTGGGAGTAATAAGTATATTTATTATAGTTCTGGCGACCATAACTGCATAATATGGGTAATAATGCATGTTATATTGATAATAATATAAGTAATAAGTATAATTATTACAGTTGTAGCAATAATACCTCCATTATATGGGTAATAATGCACGTTATTTTGCTAACAATATGAGTAATAAGTATAATTATTACAGTTCTAGCGATAATAACTGCATTATATGGGTAATAATGCATGTTATATTGATGATAATGAAAGTAATACGTATATTTATTATAGCTCTAGCGATAATAACTGCATAATATGGGTAATAATGCATGTTATATTGATAATAATCTAAGTAAGAAGTATAATTATTACAGTTCTAGCAATAATAACTGCATTATATGGGTAATAATGCACGTTATATTGCTAACAATATAAGTAATAAGTATAATTATTATAGTTCTAGCGATAATAACTGCATTATATGGGTAATAATGCATGTTATATTGAGAACAATATAAGTAATAAGTATAATTATTACAGTTCTGGCGATAATAACTGCATTATATGGGTAATAATGCACGTTATATTGCTAATAGTATAAGTAATAAGTATAATTATTACAGTTCTAGCGATAATACCTCCATTATATGGGTAATAATGCACGTTATATTGCTAATAATATAAGTAATGAGTACAATTATTACAGTTCTAGCGATAATAACTGCATTATATGGGTAATAATGCATGTTATATTGATAATGATATAAGTAATAAGTATAATTATTACAGTTCTAGCGATAATAACTGCATAATATGGGTAATAATGCACGTTAAATTGCTAATAATATAAGTAATGAGTACAATTATTACAGTGCTAGCGATAATAACTGCATTATATGGGTAATAATGCATGTTATATTGATAATAATATAAGTAATAAGTATAATTATTACAGTTCTAGCGATAATAACTGCATTATATAGGTAATAATGCATGTTATATTGATAATATCGGGAGTAATAAGTATAATTATTATAGTTCTAGCGATAATAATAGTAAAATATGGCAAATAGTGCATGTTATATTGATAATAATAAAAGTAACAAATATATTTATTACAGTTCTATCGATAATAACTGCATAATATGGGTAATAATGCATGTTATATTGATAATAATCTAAGTATTAAGTATAATTATTACAGTTCTAGCGATAATAACTGCATTATATGGGTAATAATGCACGTTATATTGCTAACAATATAAGTAATAAGTATAATTATTACAGTTCTAGCGATAATAACTGCATTATATGGGTAATAATGCATGTTATATTGATAATATCGGGAGTAATAAGTATAATTATTATAGTTCTAGCGATAATAATAGTAAAATATGGCAAATAGTGCATGTTATATTGATAATAATAAAAGTAATAAGTATATTTATTACAGTTCTATCGATAATAACTGCATAATATGGGTAATAATGCATGTTATATTGATGATAATAAAAGTAATACGTATATTTATTATAGTTCTAGCGGTAATAACTGCATAATATGGGTAATAATGCATGTTATATTGAGAATAATATAAGTAATAAGTATAATTATTACAGTTCTGGCGATAATAACTGCATTATATGGGTAATAATGCACGTTATATTGCTAATAGTATAAGTAATAAGTATAATTATTACAGTTCTAGCGATAATACCTCCATTATATGGGTAATAATGCATGTTATATTGATAATGATATAAGTAATAAGTATAATTATTACAGTTCTAGCGATAATAACTGCATAATATGGGTAATAATGCACGTTATATTGCTAATAATATAAGTAATGAGTACAATTATTACACTTCTAGCGATAATAACTGCATTATATGGGTAATAATGCATGTTATATTGATAATATCGGGAGTAATAAGTATAATTATTATAGTTCTAGCGATAATAATAGTAAAATATGGCAAATAGTGCATGTTATATTGATAATAATAAAAGTAATAAGTATATTTATTACAGTTCTATCGATAATAACTGCATAATATGGGTAATAATGCATGTTATATTGATGATGATAAAAGTAATACGTATATTTATTATAGTTCTAGCGATAATAACTCCATAATATGGGTAATAATGCATGTTATATTGATGATGATAAAAGTAATACGTATATTTATTATAGTTCTAGCGATAATAACTCCATAATATGGGTAATAACGCATGTTATATTGATAATAATATAAGTAATAAGTATAATTATTACAGTTCTAGCGATAATAACTGCATTATATGGGTAATAATGCACGCTATATTGCTAACAATATAAGTAATAAGTATAATTATTACAGTTCTAGCGATAATAACTGCATTATATGGGTAATAATGCATGTTATATTGATAATAATATAAGTAATAAGTATAATTATTACAGTTGTAGCAATAATACCTCCATTATATGGGTAATAATGCACGTTATATTGCTAACAATATAAGTAATAAGTATAATTATTACAGTTCTAGCGATAATAACTGCATTATATGGGTAATAATGCATGTTACATTGATAATATTGGGAGTAATAAGTATATTTATTATAGTTCTGGCGACCATAACTGCATAATATGGGTAATAATGCATGTTATATTGATAATAATATAAGTAATAAGTATAATTATTACAGTTGTAGCAATAATACCTCCATTATATGGGTAATAATGCACGTTATATTGCTAACAATATGAGTAATAAGTATAATTATTACAGTTCTAGCGATAATAACTGCATTATATGGGTAATAATGCATGTTATATTGATGATAATGAAAGTAATACGTATATTTATTATAGCTCTAGCGATAATAACTGCATAATATGGGTAATAATGCATGTTATATTGATAATAATCTAAGTAAGAAGTATAATTATTACAGTTCTAGCAATAATAACTGCATTATATGGGTAATAATGCACGTTATATTGCTAACAATATAAGTAATAAGTATAATTATTATAGTTCTAGCGATAATAACTGCATTATATGGGTAATAATGCATGTTATATTGAGAACAATATAAGTAATAAGTATAATTATTACAGTTCTGGCGATAATAACTGCATTATATGGGTAATAATGCACGTTATATTGCTAATAGTATAAGTAATAAGTATAATTATTACAGTTCTAGCGATAATACCTCCATTATATGGGTAATAATGCTCGTTATATTGCTAATAATATAAGTAATGAGTACAATTATTACAGTTCTAGCGATAATAACTGCATTATATGGGTAATAATGCATGTTATATTGATAATGATATAAGTAATAAGTATAATTATTACAGTTCTAGCGATAATAACTGCATAATATGGGTAATAATGCACGTTAAATTGCTAATAATATAAGTAATGAGTACAATTATTACAGTGCTAGCGATAATAACTGCATTATATGGGTAATAATGCATGTTATATTGATAATAATCTAAGTAAGAAGTATAATTATTACAGTTCTAGCGATAATAACTGCATTATATAGGTAATAATGCATGTTATATTGATAATATCGGGAGTAATAAGTATAATTATTATAGTTCTAGCGATAATAATAGTAAAATATGGCAAATAGTGCATGTTATATTGATAATAATAAAAGTAACAAATATATTTATTACAGTTCTATAGATAATAACTGCATAATATGGGTAATAATGCATGTTATATTGATAATAATCTAAGTATTAAGTATAATTATTACAGTTCTAGCGATAATAACTGCATTATATGGGTAATAATGCACGTTATATTGCTAACAATATAAGTAATAAGTATAATTATTACAGTTCTAGCGATAATAACTGCATTATATGGGTAATAATGCATGTTATATTGATAATATCGGGAGTAATAAGTATAATTATTATAGTTCTAGCGATAATAATAGTAAAATATGGCAAATAGTGCATGTTATATTGATAATAATAAAAGTAATAAGTATATTTATTACAGTTCTATCGATAATAACTGCATAATATGGGTAATAATGCATGTTATATTGATGATAATAAAAGTAATACGTATATTTATTATAGTTCTAGCGGTAATAACTGCATAATATGGGTAATAATGCATGTTATATTGAGAATAATATAAGTAATAAGTATAATTATTACAGTTCTGGCGATAATAACTGCATTATATGGGTAATAATGCACGCTATATTGCTAACAATATAAGTAATAAGTATAATTATTACAGTTCTAGCGATAATAACTGCATTATATGGGTAATAATGCACGTTATATTGCTAATAGTATAAGTAATAAGTATAATTATTACAGTTCTAGCGATAATACCTCCATTATATGGGTAATAATGCATGTTATATTGATAATGATATAAGTAATAAGTATAATTATTACAGTTCTAGCGATAATAACTGCATAATATGGGTAATAATGCACGTTATATTGCTAATAATATAAGTAATGAGTACAATTATTACACTTCTAGCGATAATAACTGCATTATATGGGTAATAATGCATGTTATATTGATAATATCGGGAGTAATAAGTATAATTATTATAGTTCTAGCGATAATAATAGTAAAATATGGCAAATAGTGCATGTTATATTGATAATAATAAAAGTAATAAGTATATTTATTACAGTTCTATCGATAATAACTGCATAATATGGGTAATAATGCATGTTATATTGATGATGATAAAAGTAATACGTATATTTATTATAGTTCTAGCGATAATAACTCCATAATATGGGTAATAACGCATGTTATATTGATAATAATATAAGTAATAAGTATAATTATTACAGTTCTAGCGATAATAACTGCATTATATGGGTAATAATGCACGCTATATTGCTAACAATATAAGTAATAAGTATAATTATTACAGTTCTAGCGATAATAACTGCATTATATGGGTAATAATGCATGTTACATTGATAATATTGGGAGTAATAAGTATATTTATTATAGTTCTGGCGATCATAACTGCATAATATGGGTAATAATGCATGTTATATTGATAATAATATAAGTAATAAGTATAATTATTACAGTTGTAGCAATAATACCTCCATTATATGGGTAATAATGCACGTTATATTGCTAACAATATAAGTAATAAGTATAATTATTACAGTTCTAGCGATAATAACTGCATTATATGGGTAATAATGCATGTTATATTGCTAATAGTATAAGTAATAAGTATAATTATTACAGTTCTAGCGATAATACCTCCATTATATGGGTAATAATGCATGTTATATTGATAATGATATAAGTAATAAGTATAATTATTACAGTTCTAGCGATAATAACTGCATAATATGGGTAATAATGCACGTTATATTGCTAATAATATAAGTAATGAGTACAATTATTACACTTCTAGCGATAATAACTGCATTATATGGGTAATAATGCATGTTATATTGATAATATCGGGAGTAATAAGTATAATTATTATAGTTCTAGCGATAATAATAGTAAAATATGGCAAATAGTGCATGTTATATTGATAATAATAAAAGTAATAAGTATATTTATTACAGTTCTATCGATAATAACTGCATAATATGGGTAATAATGCATGTTATATTGATGATGATAAAAGTAATACGTATATTTATTATAGTTCCAGCGATAATAACTCCATAATATGGGTAATAACGCATGTTATATTGATAATAATATAAGTAATAAGTATAATTATTACAGTTCTAGCGATAATAACTGCATTATATGGGTAATAATGCACGCTATATTGCTAACAATATAAGTAATAAGTATAATTATTACAGTTCTAGCGATAATAACTGCATTATATGGGTAATAATGCATGTTACATTGATAATATTGGGAGTAATAAGTATATTTATTATAGTTCTGGCGATCATAACTGCATAATATGGGTAATAATGCATGTTATATTGATAATAATATAAGTAATAAGTATAATTATTACAGTTGTAGCAATAATACCTCCATTATATGGGTAATAATGCACGTTATATTGCTAACAATATAAGTAATAAGTATAATTATTACAGTTCTAGCGATAATAACTGCATTATATGGGTAATAATGCATGTTATATTGCTAATAGTATAAGTAATAAGTATAATTATTACAGTTCTAGCGATAATACCTCCATTATATGGGTAATAATGCATGTTATATTGATAATGATATAAGTAATAAGTATAATTATTACAGTTCTAGCGATAATAACTGCATAATATGGGTAATAATGCACGTTATATTGCTAATAATATAAGTAATGAGTACAATTATTACACTTCTAGCGATAATAACTGCATTATATGGGTAATAATGCATGTTATATTGATAATATCGGGAGTAATAAGTATAATTATTATAGTTCTAGCGATAATAATAGTAAAATATGGCAAATAGTGCATGTTATATTGATAATAATAAAAGTAATAAGTATATTTATTACAGTTCTATCGATAATAACTGCATAATATGGGTAATAATGCATGTTATATTGATGATGATAAAAGTAATACGTATATTTATTATAGTTCTAGCGATAATAACTCCATAATATGGGTAATAATGCATGTTATATTGATAATAATATAAGTAATAAGTATAATTATTACAGTTCTAGCGATAATAACTGCATTATATGGGTAATAATGCACGCTATATTGCTAACAATATAAGTAATAAGTATAATTATTACAGTTCTAGCGATAATAACTGCATTATATGGGTAATAATGCATGTTACATTGATAATATTGGGAGTAATAAGTATATTTATTATAGTTCTGGCGATCATAACTGCATAATATGGGTAATAATGCATGTTATATTGATAATAATATAAGTAATAAGTATAATTATTACAGTTGTAGCAATAATACCTCCATTATATGGGTAATAATGCACGTTATATTGCTAACAATATAAGTAATAAGTATAATTATTACAGTTCCAGCGATAATAACTGCATTATATGGGTAATAATGCATGTTATATTGATGATAATGAAAGTAATACGTATATTTATTATAGCTCTAGCGATAATAACTGCATAATATGGGTAATAATGCATGTTATATTGATAATAATCTAAGTAAGAAGTATAATTATTACAGTTCTAGCAATAATAACTGCATTATATGGGTAATAATGCACGTTATATTGCTAACAATATAAGTAATAAGTATAATTATTATAGTTCTAGCGATAATAACTGCATTATATGGGTAATAATGCATGTTATATTGAGAACAATATAAGTAATAAGTATAATTATTACAGTTCTGGCGATAATAACTGCATTATATGGGTAATAATGCACGTTATATTGCTAATAGTATAAGTAATAAGTATAATTATTACAGTTCTAGCGATAATACCTCCATTATATGGGTAATAATGCACGTTATATTGCTAATAATATAAGTAATGAGTACAATTATTACAGTTCTAGCGATAATAACTGCATTATATGGGTAATAATGCATGTTATATTGATAATGATATAAGTAATAAGTATAATTATTACAGTTCTAGCGATAATAACTGCATAATATGGGTAATAATGCACGTTAAATTGCTAATAATATAAGTAATGAGTACAATTATTACAGTGCTAGCGATAATAACTGCATTATATGGGTAATAATGCATGTTATATTGATAATAATATAAGTAATAAGTATAATTATTACAGTTCTAGCGATAATAACTGCATTATATAGGTAATAATGCATGTTATATTGATAATATCGGGAGTAATAAGTATAATTATTATAGTTCTAGCGATAATAATAGTAAAATATGGCAAATAGTGCATGTTATATTGATAATAATAAAAGTAATAAGTATATTTATTACAGTTCTATCGATAATAACTGCATAATATGGGTAATAATGCATGTTATATTGATGATAATAAAAGTAATACGTATATTTATTATAGTTCTAGCGGTAATAACTGCATAATATGGGTAATAATGCATGTTATATTGAGAATAATATAAGTAATAAGTATAATTATTACAGTTCTGGCGATAATAACTGCATTATATGGGTAATAATGCACGTTATATTGCTAATAGTATAAGTAATAAGTATAATTATTACAGTTCTAGCGATAACACCTCCATTATATGGGTAATAATGCATGTTATATTGATAATGATATAAGTAATAAGTATAATTATTACAGTTCTAACGATAATAACTGCATAATATGGGTAATAATGCACGTTATATTGCTAATAATATAAGTAATGAGTACAATTATTACAGTTCTAGCGATAATAACTGCATTATATGGGTAATAATGCATGTTATATTGATAATAACATAAGTAATAAGTATAATTATTACAGTTCTAGCGATAATAACTGCATTATATGGGTAATAATGCATGTTATATTGATAATATCGGGAGTAATAAGTATAATTATTATAGTTCTAGCGATAATAATAGTAAAATATGGCAAATAGTGCATGTTATATTGATAATAATAAAAGTAACAAATATATTTATTACAGTTCTATCGATAATAACTGCATAAAATGGGTAATAATGCATGTTATATTGATAATAATCTAAGTATTAAGTATAATTATTACAGTTCTAGCGATAATAACTGCATTATATGGGTAATAATGCACGTTATATTGCTAACAATATAAGTAATAAGTATAATTATTACAGTTCTAGCGATAATAACTGCATTATATGGGTAATAATGCATGTTATATTGATAATATCGGGAGTAATAAGTATAATTATTATAGTTCTAGCGATAATAATAGTAAAATATGGCAAATAGTGCATGTTATATTGATAATAATAAAAGTAATAAGTATATTTATTACAGTTCTATCGATAATAACTGCATAATATGGGTAATAATGCATGTTATATTGATGATAATAAAAGTAATACGTATATTTATTATAGTTCTAGCGGTAATAACTGCATAATATGGGTAATAATGCATGTTATATTGAGAATAATATAAGTAATAAGTATAATTATTACAGTTCTGGCGATAATAACTGCATTATATGGGTAATAATGCACGTTATATTGCTAATAGTATAAGTAATAAGTATAATTATTACAGTTCTAGCGATAATACCTCCATTATATGGGTAATAATGCATGTTATATTGATAATGATATAAGTAATAAGTATAATTAATACAGTTCTAGCGATAATAACTGCATAATATGGGTAATAATGCACGTTATATTGCTAATAATATAAGTAATGAGTACAATTATTACACTTCTAGCGATAATAACTGCATTATATGGGTAATAATGCATGTTATATTGATAATATCGGGAGTAATAAGTATAATTATTATAGTTCTAGCGATAATAATAGTAAAATATGGCAAATAGTGCATGTTATATTGATAATAATAAAAGTAATAAGTATATTTATTACAGTTCTATCGATAATAACTGCATAATATGGGTAATAATGCATGTTATATTGATGATGATAAAAGTAATACATATATTTATTATAGTTCTAGCGATAATAACTCCATAATATGGGTAATAACGCATGTTATATTGATAATAATATAAGTAATAAGTATAATTATTACAGTTCTAGCGATAATAACTGCATTATATGGGTAATAATGCACGCTATATTGCTAACAATATAAGTAATAAGTATAATTATTACAGTTCTAGCGATAATAACTGCATTATATGGGTAATAATGCATGTTACATTGATAATATTGGGAGTAATAAGTATATTTATTATAGTTCTGGCGATCATAACTGCATAATATGGGTAATAATGCATGTTATATTGATAATAATATAAGTAATAAGTATAATTATTACAGTTGTAGCAATAATACCTCCATTATATGGGTAATAATGCACGTTATATTGCTAACAATATAAGTAATAAGTATAATTATTACAGTTCTAGCGATAATAACTGCATTATATGGGTAATAATGCATGTTATATTGCTAATAGTATAAGTAATAAGTATAATTATTACAGTTCTAGCGATAATACCTCCATTATATGGGTAATAATGCATGTTATATTGATAATGATATAAGTAATAAGTATAATTATTACAGTTCTAGCGATAATAACTGCATAATATGGGTAATAATGCACGTTATATTGCTAATAATATAAGTAATGAGTACAATTATTACACTTCTAGCGATAATAACTGCATTATATGGGTAATAATGCATGTTATATTGATAATATCGGGAGTAATAAGTATAATTATTATAGTTCTAGCGATAATAATAGTAAAATATGGCAAATAGTGCATGTTATATTGATAATAATAAAAGTAATAAGTATATTTATTACAGTTCTATCGATAATAACTGCATAATATGGGTAATAATGCATGTTATATTGATGATGATAAAAGTAATACGTATATTTATTATAGTTCTAGCGATAATAACTCCATAATATGGGTAATAATGCATGTTATATTGATAATAATATAAGTAATAAGTATAATTATTACAGTTCTAGCGATAATAACTGCATTATATGGGTAATAATGCACGTCATATTGCTAACAATATAAGTAATAAGTATAATTATTACAGTTCTAGCGATAATAACTGCATTATATGGGTAATAATGCATGTTACATTGATAATATTGGGAGTAATAAGTATATTTATTATAGTTCTGGCGATCATAACTGCATAATATGGGTAATAATGCATGTTATATTGATAATAATATAAGTAATAAGTATAATTATTACAGTTGTAGCAATAATACCTCCATTATATGGGTAATAATGCACGTTATATTGCTAACAATATAAGTAATAAGTATAATTATTACAGTTCTAGCGATAATAACTGCATTATATGGGTAATAATGCATGTTATATTGATGATAATGAAAGTAATACGTATATTTATTATAGTTCTAGCGATAATAACTGCATAATATGGGTAATAATGCATGTTATATTGATAATAATCTAAGTAAGAAGTATAATTATTACAGTTCTAGCAATAATAACTGCATTATATGGGTAATAATGCACGTTATATTGCTAACAATATAAGTAATAAGTATAATTATTATAGTTCTAGCGATAATAACTGCATTATATGGGTAATAATGCATGTTATATTGAGAACAATATAAGTAATAAGTATAATTATTACAGTTCTGGCGATAATAACTGCATTATATGGGTAATAATGCACGTTATATTGCTAATAGTATAAGTAATAAGTATAATTATTACAGTTCTAGCGATAATACCTCCATTATATGGGTAATAATGCACGTTATATTGCTAATAATATAAGTAATGAGTACAATTATTACAGTTCTAGCGATAATAACTGCATTATATGGGTAATAATGCATGTTATATTGATAATATCGGGTGTAATAAGTATAATTATTATAGTTCTAGCGATAATAATAGTAAAATATGGCAAATAGTGCATGTTATATTGATAATAATAAAAGTAACAAATATATTTATTACAGTTCTATCGATAATAACTGCATAATATGGGTAATAATGCGTGTTATATTGATAATATCGGGAGTAATAAGTATAATTATTATAGTTCTAGCGATAATAATAGTAAAATATGGCAAATAGTGCATGTTATATTGATAATAATAAAAGTAATAAGTATATTTATTACAGTTCTATCGATAATAACTGCATAATATGGGTAATAATGCATGTTATATTGATGATAATAAAAGTAATACGTATATTTATTATAGTTCTAGCGGTAATAACTGCATAATATGGGTAATAATGCATGTTATATTGAGAATAATATAAGTAATAAGTATAATTATTACAGTTCTGGCGATAATAACTGCATTATATGGGTAACAATGCACGTTATATTGCTAATAGTATAAGTAATAAGTATAATTATTACAGTTCTAGCGATAATACCTCCATTATATGGGTAATAATGCATGTTATATTGATAATGATATAAGTAATAAGTATAATTATTACAGTTCTAGCGATAATAACTGCATAATATGGGTAATAATGCACGTTATATTGCTAATAATATAAGTAATGAGTACAATTATTACACTTCTAGCGATAATAACTGCATTATATGGGTAATAATGCATGTTATATTGATAATATCGGGAGTAATAAGTATAATTATTATAGTTCTAGCGATAATAATAGTAAAATATGGCAAATAGTGCATGTTATATTGATAATAGTAAAAGTAATAAGTATATTTATTACAGTTCTATCGATAATAACTGCATAATATGGGTAATAATGCATGTTATATTGATGATAATGAAAGTAGTAAGTATATTTATTACAGTTCTAGCGATAATAACTGCATTATATGCGTAATAATGCACGTTATATTGCTAATAGTATAAGTAATAAGTATAATTATTACAGGTCTAGCGATAATACCTCCATTATATGGGTAATAATGCAGGTTATATTGATAATGATATAAGTAATAAGTATAATTATTACAGTTCTAGCGATAATAACTGCATAATATGGGTAATAATGCATGTTATGTTGATAATAATATAAGTAATATGTATAATTATTACAGTTCTAGCGATAATAACTGCATTATATGGGTAATAATGCATGTTATATTGAGAATAATATAAGTAATAAGTATAATTATTACAGTTCTGGCGATAATAACTGCATTATATGGGTAAAAATGCACGTTATATTGCTAATAGTATAAGTAATAAGAATAATTATTACAGTTCTAGCGATAATAACTGCATAATATGGGTAATAATGCACGTTATATTGCTAATAATATAAGTAATGAGTGCAATTATTACAGTTCTAGCGATAATAACTGCATAATATGGGTAATAATGCATGTTATATTGATAATATCGGGAGTAATAAGTATAATTATTATAGTTCTAGCGATAATAATAGTAAAATATGGCAAATAGTGCATGTTATATTGATAATAATAAAAGTAATAAGTATATTTATTACAGTTCTATCGATAATAACTGCATAATATGGGTAATAATGCACGTTATATTGCTAATAATATAAGTAATAAGTATAATTATTACAGTTCTAGCGATAATAACTGCATTATATGGGTAATAATGCATGTTACATTGATAATATTGGGAGTAATAAGTGTATTTATTATAGTTCTAGCGATAAAAACTGCATAATATGGGTAATAATGCATGTTATATTTATAATAATATAAGTAATAGGTATAATTATTACAGTTCTAGCAATAATACCTCCATTATATGGGTAATAATGCATGTTATATAGATGATAATGAAAGTAATACGTATATTTATTATAGTTCTTGCGATAATAACTGCATTATATGGGTAATAATGCATGTTATATTGATAATATTGGGACTAATAAGTATATTTATTATAGTTCCAGCGATTATAACTGCATAGTATGGGTAATAATGCATGTTATATTGATAATAGTATAAGTAATAAGTATAATTATTACAGTTCTAGCGATAATAACTGCATTATATGGGTAATAATGCACGTTATATTGCTAATAATATAAGTAATAAGTATAATTATTACAGTTCTAGCGATAATAACTGCATTATATGGGTAATAATGCACGTTATATTCCTAATAGTATAAGTAATAAGTATAATTATTACAGTTCTAGCGATAATACCTCCATTATATGGGTAATAATGCATGTTATATTTATAATGATATAAGTAATAAGTATAATTATTACAGTTCTAGCGATAATAACTGCATAATATGGGTAATAATGCACGTTATATTGCTAATAATATAAGTAATGAGTGCAATTATTACAGTTCTAGCGATAATAACTGCATAATATGGGTAATAATGCATGTTATATTGATAATAATATAAGTAATAAGTATAATTATTACAGTTCTGGCGATCATAACTGCATTATATGGGTAATAATGCACGTTATATTGCTAATAGTATAAGTAATAAGTATAATTATTACAGTTCTAGCGACAATAACTGCATAATATGGGTAATAATGCACGTTATATTGCTAATAATATAAGTAATGAGTGCAATTATTACAGTTCTAGCGATAATAACTGCATTATATGCGTAATAATGCACGTTATATTGCTAATAGTATAAGTAATAAGTATAATTATTACAGGTCTAGCGATAATACCTCCATTATATGGGTAATAATGCAGGTTATATTGATAATGATATAAGTAATAAGTATAATTATTACAGTTCTAGCGATAATAACTGCATAATATGGGTAATAATGCATGTTATGTTGATAATAATATAAGTAATATGTATAATTATTACAGTTCTAGCGATAATAACTGCATTATATGGGTAATAATGCATGTTATATTGAGAATAATATAAGAAATAAGTATAATTATTACAGTTCTGGCGATAATAACTGCATTATATGGGTAAAAATGCACGTTATATTGCTAATAGTATAAGTAATAAGTATAATTATTACAGTTCTAGCGATAATAACTGCATTATATGGGTAATAAGACATGTTATATTGATAATATCGGGAGTAATAAGTATAATTATTATAGTTCTAGCGATAATAATAGTAAAATATGGCTAATAGTGCACGATATATTGATAATAGTAAATGTAATAAGTATATTTATTACAGTTCTATTGATAATAACTGCATAATATGGGTAATAATGCATGTTATATTGATGATAATGAAAGTAGTAAGTATATTTATTACATTTCTAGCGATAATACCTCCATTATGTGGGTAATAATGCATGTTATACTGATGATAATGAAAGTAATACGTATATTTATTATAGTTCTAGCGATAATAACTGCATAATATGGGTAATAATGCATGTTATATTGATGATAATAAAAGTAATACGTATATTTATTATAGTTCTAGCGATAATAACTGCATAATATGGGTAATAATGCATCTTATATTGATAATAATATAAGTAATAAGTATAATTATTACAGTTCTAGCGATAATAACTTCATAATATGGGTAATAATGCATGTTATGTTGATGATAATGAAAGTAATACGTATGTTTATTATAGTTCTAGCGATAATAACTGCATAATATGGGTAATAATGCATGTTATATTGAGAATAATATAAGTAATAAGTATAATTATTACAGTTCTGGCGATAATAACTGCATTATATGGGTAATAATGCACGTTATATTGCTAATAGTATAAGTAATAAGTATAATTATTACAGTTCTAGCGATAATACCTCCATTATATGGGTAATAATGCATGTTATGTTGATAATAATATAAGTAATAAGTATAATTATTACAGTTCTAGCGATAATAACTGCATTATATGGGTAATAATGCATGTTATATTGAGAATAATATAAGTAATAAGTATAATTATTACAGTTCTGGCGATAATAACTGCATTATATGGGTAATAATGCACGTTATATTGCTAATAGTATAAGTAATAAGTATAATTATTACAGTTCTAGCGATAATACCTCCATTATATGGGTAATAATGCATGTTATATTGATGATAATGAAAGTAATACGTATATTTATTGTAGTTCTAGTGATAATAACTGCATAATATGGGTAATAATGCATGTTATATTGAGAATAATATAAGTAATAAGTATAATTATTACAGTTCTGGCGATAATAACTGCATTATATGGGTAAAAATGCACGTTATATTGCTAATAGTATAAGTAATAAGAATAATTATTACAGTTCTAGCGATAATAACTGCATAATATGGGTAATAATGCACGTTATATTGCTAATAATATAAGTAATGAGTGCAATTATTACAGTTCTAGCGATAATAACTGCATAATATGGGTAATAATGCATGTTATATTGATAATATCGGGAGTAATAAGTATAATTATTATAGTTCTAGCGATAATAATAGTAAAATATGGCAAATAGTGCATGTTATATTGATAATAATAAAAGTAATAAGTATATTTATTACAGTTCTATCGATAATAACTGCATAATATGGGTAATAATGCACGTTATATTGCTAATAATATAAGTAATAAGTATAATTATTACAGTTCTAGCGATAATAACTGCATTATATGGGTAATAATGCATGTTACATTGATAATATTGGGAGTAATAAGTGTATTTATTATAGTTCTAGCGATAAAAACTGCATAATATGGGTAATAATGCATGTTATATTTATAATAATATAAGTAATAGGTATAATTATTACAGTTCTAGCAATAATACCTCCATTATATGGGTAATAATGCATGTTATATAGATGATAATGAAAGTAATACGTATATTTATTATAGTTCTTGCGATAATAACTGCATTATATGGGTAATAATGCATGTTATATTGATAATATTGGGACTAATAAGTATATTTATTATAGTTCCAGCGATTATAACTGCATAGTATGGGTAATAATGCATGTTATATTGATAATAGTATAAGTAATAAGTATAATTATTACAGTTCTAGCGATAATAACTGCATTATATGGGTAATAATGCACGTTATATTGCTAATAATATAAGTAATAAGTATAATTATTACAGTTCTAGCGATAATAACTGCATTATATGGGTAATAATGCACGTTATATTCCTAATAGTATAAGTAATAAGTATAATTATTACAGTTCTAGCGATAATACCTCCATTATATGGGTAATAATGCATGTTATATTTATAATGATATAAGTAATAAGTATAATTATTACAGTTCTAGCGATAATAACTGCATAATATGGGTAATAATGCACGTTATGTTGCTAATAATATAAGTAATGAGTGCAATTATTACAGTTCTAGCGATAATAACTGCATAATATGGGTAATAATGCATGTTATATTGATAATAATATAAGTAATAAGTATAATTATTACAGTTCTGGCGATAATAACTGCATTATATGGGTAATAATGCACGTTATATTGCTAATAGTATAAGTAATAAGTATAATTATTACAGTTCTAGCGACAATAACTGCATAATATGGGTAATAATGCACGTTATATTGCTAATAATATAAGTAATGAGCGCAATTATTACAGTTCTAGCGATAATAACTGCATTATATGCGTAATAATGCACGTTATATTGCTAATAGTATAAGTAATAAGTATAATTATTACAGGTCTAGCGATAATACCTCCATTATATGGGTAATAATGCAGGTTATATTGATAATGATATAAGTAATAAGTATAATTATTACAGTTCTAGCGATAATAACTGCATAATATGGGTAATAATGCATGTTATGTTGATAATAATATAAGTAATATGTATAATTATTACAGTTCTAGCGATAATAACTGCATTATATGGGTAATAATGCATGTTATATTGAGAATAATATAAGAAATAAGTATAATTATTACAGTTCTGGCGATAATAACTGCATTATATGGGTAAAAATGCACGTTATATTGCTAATAGTATAAGTAATAAGTATAATTATTACAGTTCTAGCGATAATAACTGCATTATATGGGTAATAAGACATGTTATATTGATAATATCGGGAGTAATAAGTATAATTATTATAGTTCTAGCGATAATAATAGTAAAATATGGCTAATAGTGCACGATATATTGATAATAGTAAATGTAATAAGTATATTTATTACAGTTCTATTGATAATAACTGCATAATATGGGTAATAATGCATGTTATATTGATGATAATGAAAGTAGTAAGTATATTTATTACATTTCTAGCGATAATACCTCCATTATGTGGGTAATAATGCATGTTATACTGATGATAATGAAAGTAATACGTATATTTATTATAGTTCTAGCGATAATAACTGCATAATATGGGTAATAATGCATGTTATATTGATGATAATAAAAGTAATACGTATATTTATTATAGTTCTAGCGATAATAACTGCATAATATGGGTAATAATGCATCTTATATTGATAATAATATAAGTAATAAGTATAATTATTACAGTTCTAGCGATAATAACTTCATAATATGGGTAATAATGCATGTTATGTTGATGATAATGAAAGTAATACGTATGTTTATTATAGTTCTAGCGATAATAATTGCATAATATGGGTAATAATGCATGTTATATTGAGAATAATATAAGTAATAAGTATAATTATTACAGTTCTGGCGATAATAACTGCATTATATGGGTAATAATGCACGTTATATTGCTAATAGTATAAGTAATAAGTATAATTATTACAGTTCTAGCGATAATACCTCCATTATATGGGTAATAATGCATGTTATGTTGATAATAATATAAGTAATAAGTATAATTATTACAGTTCTAGCGATAATAACTGCATTATATGGGTAATAATGCATGTTATATTGAGAATAATATAAGTAATAAGTATAATTATTACAGTTCTGGCGATAATAACTGCATTATATGGGTAATAATGCACGTTATATTGCTAATAGTATAAGTAATAAGTATAATTATTACAGTTCTAGCGATAATACCTCCATTATATGGGTAATAATGCATGTTATATTGATGATAATGAAAGTAATACGTATATTTATTGTAGTTCTAGTGATAATAACTGCATAATATGGGTAATAATGCATGTTATATTGAGAATAATATAAGTAATAAGTATAATTATTACAGTTCTGGCGATAATAACTGCATTATATGGGTAAAAATGCACGTTATATTGCTAATAGTATAAGTAATAAGAATAATTATTACAGTTCTAGCGATAATAACTGCATAATATGGGTAATAATGCACGTTATATTGCTAATAATATAAGTAATGAGTGCAATTATTACAGTTCTAGCGATAATAACTGCATAATATGGGTAATAATGCATGTTATATTGATAATAATATAAGTAATAAGTATAATTATTACAGTTCTGGCGATAATAACTGCATTATATGGGTAACAATGCACGTTATATTGCTAATAGTATAAGTAATAAGTATAATTATTACAGTTCTAGCGATAATACCTCCATTATATGGGTAATAATGCATGTTATATTGATAATGATATAAGTAATAAGTATAATTATTACAGTTCTAGCGATAATAACTGCATAATATGGGTAATAATGCATGTTATATTGAGAATAATATAAGTAATAAGTATAATTATTACAGTCCTGGCGATAATAACTGCATTATATGGGTAACAATGCACGTTATATTGCTAATAGTATAAGTAATAAGTATAATTATTACAGTTCTAGCGATAATACCTCCATTATATGGGTAATAATGCATGTTATATTGATAATGATATAAGTAATAAGTATAATTATTACAGTTCTAGCGATAATAACTGCATAATATGGGTAATAATGCACGTTATATTGCTAATAATATAAGTAATGAGTACAATTATTACACTTCTAGCGATAATAACTGCATTATATGGGTAATAATGCATGTTATATTGATAATATCGGGAGTAATAAGTATAATTATTATAGTTCTAGCGATAATAATAGTAAAATATGGCAAATAGTGCATGTTATATTGATAATAGTAAAAGTAATAAGTATATTTATTACAGTTCTATCGATAATAACTGCATAATATGGGTGATAATGCATGTTATATTGATGATAATGAAAGTAGTAAGTATATTTATTACAGTTCTAGCGATAATAACTGCATTATATGCGTAATAATGCACGTTATATTGCTAATAGTATAAGTAATAAGTATAATTATTACAGGTCTAGCGATAATACCTCCATTATATGGGTAATAATGCAGGTTATATTGATAATGATATAAGTAATAAGTATAATTATTACAGTTCTAGCGATAATAACTGCATAATATGGGTAATAATGCATGTTATATTTATAATGATATAAGTAATAAGTATAATTATTACAGTTCTAGCGATAATAACTGCATAATGTGGGTAATAATGCACGTTATATTGCTAATAATATAAGTAATGAGTGCAATTATTACAGTTCTAGCGATAATAACTGCATAATATGGGTAATAATGCATGTTATATTGATAATAATATAAGTAATAAGTATAATTATTACAGTTCTGGCGATAATAACTGCATTATATGGGTAACAATGCACGTTATATTGCTAATAGTATAAGTAATAAGTATAATTATTACAGTTCTAGCGATAATACCTCCATTATATGGGTAATAATGCATGTTATATTGATAATGATATAAGTAATAAGTATAATTATTACAGTTCTAGCGATAATAACTGCATAATATGGGTAATAATGCATGTTATATTGAGAATAATATAAGTAATAAGTATAATTATTACAGTTCTGGCGATAATAACTGCATTATATGGGTAACAATGCACGTTATATTGCTAATAGTATAAGTAATAAGTATAATTATTACAGTTCTAGCGATAATACCTCCATTATATGGGTAATAATGCATGTTATATTGATAATGATATAAGTAATAAGTATAATTATTACAGTTCTAGCGATAATAACTGCATAATATGGGTAATAATGCACGTTATATTGCTAATAATATAAGTAATGAGTACAATTATTACACTTCTAGCGATAATAACTGCATTATATGGGTAATAATGCATGTTATATTGATAATATCGGGAGTAATAAGTATAATTATTATAGTTCTAGCGATAATAATAGTAAAATATGGCAAATAGTGCATGTTATATTGATAATAGTAAAAGTAATAAGTATATTTATTACAGTTCTATCGATAATAACTGCATAATATGGGTAATAATGCATGTTATATTGATGATAATGAAAGTAGTAAGTATATTTATTACAGTTCTAGCGATAATAACTGCATTATATGCGTAATAATGCACGTTATATTGCTAATAGTATAAGTAATAAGTATAATTATTACAGGTCTAGCGATAATACCTCCATTATATGGGTAATAATGCAGGTTATATTGATAATGATATAAGTAATAAGTATAATTATTACAGTTCTAGCGATAATAACTGCATAATATGGGTAATAATGCATGTTATGTTGATAATAATATAAGTAATATGTATAATTATTACAGTTCTAGCGATAATAACTGCATTATATGGGTAATAATGCATGTTATATTGAGAATAATATAAGTAATAAGTATAATTATTACAGTTCTGGCGATAATAACTGCATTATATGGGTAAAAATGCACGTTATATTGCTAATAGTATAAGTAATAAGAATAATTATTACAGTTCTAGCGATAATAACTGCATAATATGGGTAATAATGCACGTTATATTGCTAATAATATAAGTATTGAGTGCAATTATTACAGTTCTAGCGATAATAACTGCATAATATGGGTAATAATGCATGTTATATTGATAATATCGGGAGTAATAAGTATAATTATTATAGTTCTAGCGATAATAATAGTAAAATATGGCAAATAGTGCATGTTATATTGATAATAATAAAAGTAATAAGTATATTTATTACAGTTCTATCGATAATAACTGCATAATATGGGTAATAATGCACGTTATATTGCTAATAATATAAGTAATAAGTATAATTATTACAGTTCTAGCGATAATAACTGCATTATATGGGTAATAATGCATGTTACATTGATAATATTGGGAGTAATAAGTGTATTTATTATAGTTCTAGCGATAAAAACTGCATAATATGGGTAATAATGCATGTTATATTTATAATAATATAAGTAATAGGTATAATTATTACAGTTCTAGCAATAATACCTCCATTATATGGGTAATAATGCATGTTATATAGATGATAATGAAAGTAATACGTATATTTATTATAGTTCTTGCGATAATAACTGCATTATATGGGTAATAATGCATGTTATATTGATAATATTGGGACTAATAAGTATATTTATTATAGTTCCAGCGATTATAACTGCATAGTATGGGTAATAATGCATGTTATATTGATAATAGTATAAGTAATAAGTATAATTATTACAGTTCTAGCGATAATAACTGCATTATATGGGTAATAATGCACGTTATATTGCTAATAATATAAGTAATAAGTATAATTATTACAGTTCTAGCGATAATAACTGCATTATATGGGTAATAATGCACGTTATATTCCTAATAGTATAAGTAATAAGTATAATTATTACAGTTCTAGCGATAATACCTCCATTATATGGGTAATAATGCATGTTATATTTATAATGATATAAGTAATAAGTATAATTATTACAGTTCTAGCGATAATAACTGCATAATATGGGTAATAATGCACGTTATATTGCTAATAATATAAGTAATGAGTGCAATTATTACAGTTCTAGCGATAATAACTGCATAATATGGGTAATAATGCATGTTATGTTGATAATAATATAAGTAATATGTATAATTATTACAGTTCTAGCGATAATAACTGCATTATATGGGTAATAATGCATGTTATATTGAGAATAATATAAGTAATAAGTATAATTATTACAGTTCTGGCGATAATAACTGCATTATATGGGTAATAATGCACGTTATATTGCTAATAGTATAAGTAATAAGTATAATTATTACAGTTCTAGCGATAATACCTCCATTATATGGGTAATAATGCATGTTATATTGATGATAATGAAAGTAATACGTATATTTATTGTAGTTCTAGTGATAATAACTGCATAATATGGGTAATAATGCATGTTATATTGAGAATAATATAAGTAATAAGTATAATTATTACAGTTCTGGCGATAATAACTGCATTATATGGGTAATAATGCACGTTATATTGCTAATAGTATAAGTAATAAGTATAATTATTACAGTTCTTGCGATAATACCTCCATTATATGGGTAATAATGCATGTTATATTGATAATAATATAAGTAATAAGTATAATTATTACAGTTCTAGCGATAATAACTGCATTATATGGGTAATAATGCACGTTATATTGCTAATAATATAAGTAATAAGTATAATTATTACAGTTCTAGCGATAATAACTGCATTATATGGGTAATAATGCATGTTATATTGATAATATCGGGAGTAATAAGTATAATTATTATAGTTCTAGCGATAATAATAGTAAAATATGGCAAATAGTGCATGTTATATTGATAATAATAGAAGTAATAAGTATATTTATTACAGTTCTATCGATAATAACTGCATAATATGGGTAATAATGCATGCTATATTGATGATAATAAAAGTAATACGTATATTTATTATAGTTCTAGCGATAATAACTGCATAATATGGGTAATAATGCATGTTATATTGATGATAATGAAAGTAGTAAGTATATTTATTACAGTTCTGGCGATAATAACTGCATTATTTGCGTAATAAGGCATGTTATATTGATAATATCTGGAGTAATAAGTATAATTATTATAGTTCTAGCGATAATAATAGTAAAATATGGCTAATAGTGCATGATATATTGATAATAGTGAAAGTAATAAGTATATTTATTACAGTTCTATCGATAATAACTGCATAATATGGGTAATAATGCATGTTATGTTGATGATAATGAAAGTAATACGTATGTTTATTATAGTTCTAGCGATAATAACTGCATAATATGGGTAATAATGCATGTTATATTGAGAATAATATAAGTAATAAGTATAATTATTACAGTTCTGGCGATAATAACTGCATTATATGGGTAATAATGCACGTTATATTGCTAATAGTATAAGTAATAAGTATAATTATTACAGTTCTAGCGATAATACCTCCATTATATGGGTAATAATGCATGTTATGTTGATAATAATATAAGTAATAAGTATAATTATTACAGTTCTAGCGATAATAACTGCATTATATGGGTAATAATGCATGTTATATTGAGAATAATATAAGTAATAAGTATAATTATTACAGTTCTGGCGATAATAACTGCATTATATCGGTAATAATGCACGTTATATTGCTAATAGTATAAGTAATAAGTATAATTATTACAGTTCTAGCGATAATAACTGCATAATATGGGTAATAATGCACGTTATATTGCTAATAGTATAAGTAATAAGTATAATTATTACAGTTCTTGCGATAATACCTCCATTATATGGGTAATAATGCATGTTATATTGATGATAATGAAAGTAATACGTATATTTATTATAGTTCTAGCGATAATAACTGCATAATATGGGTAATAATGCATGTTATATTGAGAATAATATAAGTAATAAGTATAATTATTACAGTTCTGGCGATAATAACTGCATTATATGGGTAATAATGCACGTTATATTGCTATTAGTATAAGTAATAAGTATAATTATTACAGTTCTTGCGATAATAACTGCATTATACGGGTAATAATGCATGTTATATTGAGAATAATATAAGTAATAAGTATAATTATTACAGTTCTGGCGATAATAACTGCATTATATGGGTAATAATGCACGTTATATTGCTAATAGTATAAGTAATAAGTATAATTATTACAGTTCTAGCGATAATAACTGCATAATATGGGTAATAATGCACGTTATATTGCTAATAGTATAAGTAATAAGTATAATTATTACAGTTCTTGCGATAATACCTCCATTATATGGGTAATAATGCATGTTATATTGATAATAATATAAGTAATAAGTATAATTATTACAGTTCTAGCGATAATAACTGCATAATATGGGTAATAATGCACGTTATATTGCTAATAATATAAGTAATGAGTATATTTATTACAGTTCTAGCGATACTAACTGCATAATATGGGTAATAATGCACGTTATATTGCTAATAATATAAGTAATGAGTACAATTATTACAGTTCTAGCGATAATAACTGCATAATATAGGTAATAATGCATGTTATATTGATAATAATATAAGTAATAAGTATAATTATTACAGTTCTAGCGATAATAACTGCATTATATGGATAATAATGCATGTTATATTGCTAACAATATAAGTAATAAGTATAATTGTTACAGTTCTAGCGATAATAACTGCATTATATGGGTAATAATGCATGTTATATTGATAATATTGGGACTAATAAGTATATTTATTATAGTTCCAGCGATTATAACTGCATAGTATGGGTAATAATGCATGTTATATTGATAATAGTATAAGTAATAAGTATAATTATTACAGTTCTAGCGATAATAACTGCATTATATGGGTAAAAATGCACGTTATATTGCTAATAGTATAAGTAATAAGAATAATTATTACAGTTCTAGCGATAATAACTGCATAATATGGGTAATAATGCACGTTATATTGCTAATAATATAAGTATTGAGTGCAATTATTACAGTTCTAGCGATAATAACTGCATAATATGGGTAATAATGCATGTTATATTGATAATATCGGGAGTAATAAGTATAATTATTATAGTTCTAGCGATAATAATAGTAAAATATGGCAAATAGTGCATGTTATATTGATAATAATAAAAGTAATAAGTATATTTATTACAGTTCTATCGATAATAACTGCATAATATGGGTAATAATGCACGTTATATTGCTAATAATATAAGTAATAAGTATAATTATTACAGTTCTAGCGATAATAACTGCATTATATGGGTAATAATGCATGTTACATTGATAATATTGGGAGTAATAAGTGTATTTATTATAGTTCTAGCGATAAAAACTGCATAATATGGGTAATAATGCATGTTATATTTATAATAATATAAGTAATAGGTATAATTATTACAGTTCTAGCAATAATACCTCCATTATATGGGTAATAATGCATGTTATATAGATGATAATGAAAGTAATACGTATATTTATTATAGTTCTTGCGATAATAACTGCATTATATGGGTAATAATGCATGTTATATTGATAATATTGGGACTAATAAGTATATTTATTATAGTTCCAGCGATTATAACTGCATAGTATGGGTAATAATGCATGTTATATTGATAATAGTATAAGTAATAAGTATAATTATTACAGTTCTAGCGATAATAACTGCATTATATGGGTAATAATGCACGTTATATTGCTAATAATATAAGTAATAAGTATAATTATTACAGTTCTAGCGATAATAACTGCATTATATGGGTAATAATGCACGTTATATTCCTAATAGTATAAGTAATAAGTATAATTATTACAGTTCTAGCGATAATACCTCCATTATATGGGTAATAATGCATGTTATATTTATAATGATATAAGTAATAAGTATAATTATTACAGTTCTAGCGATAATAACTGCATAATATGGGTAATAATGCACGTTATATTGCTAATAATATAAGTAATGAGTGCAATTATTACAGTTCTAGCGATAATAACTGCATAATATGGGTAATAATGCATGTTATGTTGATAATAATATAAGTAATATGTATAATTATTACAGTTCTAGCGATAATAACTGCATTATATGGGTAATAATGCATGTTATATTGAGAATAATATAAGTAATAAGTATAATTATTACAGTTCTGGCGATAATAACTGCATTATATGGGTAATAATGCATGTTATATTGATAATATCGGGAGTAATAAGTATAATTATTATAGTTCTAGCGATAATAATAGTAAAATATGGCAAATAGTGCATGTTATATTGATAATAATAGAAGTAATAAGTATATTTATTACAGTTCTATCGATAATAACTGCATAATATGGGTAATAATGCATGCTATATTGATGATAATAAAAGTAATACGTATATTTATTATAGTTCTAGCGATAATAACTGCATAATATGGGTAATAATGCATGTTATATTGATGATAATGAAAGTAGTAAGTATATTTATTACAGTTCTGGCGATAATAACTGCATTATTTGCGTAATAAGGCATGTTATATTGATAATATCTGGAGTAATAAGTATAATTATTATAGTTCTAGCGATAATAATAGTAAAATATGGCTAATAGTGCATGATATATTGATAATAGTGAAAGTAATAAGTATATTTATTACAGTTCTATCGATAATAACTGCATAATATGGGTAATAATGCATGTTATGTTGATGATAATGAAAGTAATACGTATGTTTATTATAGTTCTAGCGATAATAACTGCATAATATGGGTAATAATGCATGTTATATTGAGAATAATATAAGTAATAAGTATAATTATTACAGTTCTGGCGATAATAACTGCATTATATGGGTAATAATGCACGTTATATTGCTAATAGTATAAGTAATAAGTATAATTATTACAGTTCTAGCGATAATACCTCCATTATATGGGTAATAATGCATGTTATGTTGATAATAATATAAGTAATAAGTATAATTATTACAGTTCTAGCGATAATAACTGCATTATATGGGTAATAATGCATGTTATATTGAGAATAATATAAGTAATAAGTATAATTATTACAGTTCTGGCGATAATAACTGCATTATATCGGTAATAATGCACGTTATATTGCTAATAGTATAAGTAATAAGTATAATTATTACAGTTCTAGCGATAATAACTGCATAATATGGGTAATAATGCACGTTATATTGCTAATAGTATAAGTAATAAGTATAATTATTACAGTTCTTGCGATAATACCTCCATTATATGGGTAATAATGCATGTTATATTGATGATAATGAAAGTAATACGTATATTTATTATAGTTCTAGCGATAATAACTGCATAATATGGGTAATAATGCATGTTATATTGAGAATAATATAAGTAATAAGTATAATTATTACAGTTCTGGCGATAATAACTGCATTATATGGGTAATAATGCACGTTATATTGCTATTAGTATAAGTAATAAGTATAATTATTACAGTTCTTGCGATAATAACTGCATTATATGGGTAATAATGCATGTTATATTGAGAATAATATAAGTAATAAGTATAATTATTACAGTTCTGGCGATAATAACTGCATTATATGGGTAATAATGCACGTTATATTGCTAATAGTATAAGTAATAAGTATAATTATTACAGTTCTAGCGATAATAACTGCATAATATGGGTAATAATGCACGTTATATTGCTAATAGTATAAGTAATAAGTATAATTATTACAGTTCTTGCGATAATACCTCCATTATATGGGTAATAATGCATGTTATATTGATAATAATATAAGTAATAAGTATAATTATTACAGTTCTAGCGATAATAACTGCATAATATGGGTAATAATGCACGTTATATTGCTAATAATATAAGTAATGAGTATATTTATTACAGTTCTAGCGATACTAACTGCATAATATGGGTAATAATGCACGTTATATTGCTAATAATATAAGTAATGAGTACAATTATTACAGTTCTAGCGATAATAACTGCATAATATAGGTAATAATGCATGTTATATTGATAATAATATAAGTAATAAGTATAATTATTACAGTTCTAGCGATAATAACTGCATTATATGGATAATAATGCATGTTATATTGCTAACAATATAAGTAATAAGTATAATTGTTACAGTTCTAGCGATAATAACTGCATTATATGGGTAATAATGCATGTTATATTGATAATATCGGGAGTAATAAGTATAATTATTATAGTTCTAGCGATAATAATAGTAAAATATGGCAAATAGTGCATGTTATATTGCTAATAGTATAAGTAATAAGTATAATTATTACAGTTCTAGCGATAATAACTGCATTATATGGGTAAAAATGCATGTTATATTGATAATATCGGGAGTAATAAGTATAATTATTATAGTTCTAGCGATAATAATAGTAAAATATGGCTAATAGTGCATGATATATTGATAATAGTAAAAGTAATAAGTGTATTTATTACAGTTCTATCGATAATAACTGCATAATATGGGTAATAATGCATGTTATATTGATAATAATATAAGTAATAAGTATAATTATTACAGTTCTAGCGATAATACCTCCATTATATGGGTAATAATGCATGTTATATTGATGATAATGAAAGTAATACGTATATTTATTACAGTTCTATCGATAATAACTGCATAATATGGGTAATAATGCATGTTATGTTGATGATAATGAAAGTAATACGTATGTTTATTATAGTTCTAGCGATAATAACTGCATAATATGGGTAATAATGCATGTTATATTGAGAATAATATAAGTAATAAGTATAATTATTACAGTTCTGGCGATAATAACTGCATAATATGGGTAATAATGCATGTTATATTGATAATAATCTAAGTAATACGTATAATTATTACAGTTCTAGCGATAATACCTCCATAATATGGGTAATAATGCATGTTATATTGATAATAATATAAGTAATAAGTATAATTATTACAGTTCTAGCGATAATACCTCCATTATATGGGTAATAATGCATGTTATATTGATGATAATGAAAGTAATACGTATATTTATTACAGTTCTGGCGATAATAACTGCATTATATGGGTAATAGTGCACGTTATATTGCTAATAGTATAAGTAATAAGTATAATTATTACAGTTCTTGCGATAATACCTCCATTATATGGGTAATAATGCATGTTATATTGATAACAATATAAGTAATAAGTATAATTATTACAGTTCTAGCGATAATAACTGCATAATATGGGTAATAATGCATGTTATATTGATAATAATCTAAGTAATACGTATAATTATTGCAGTTCTAGCGATAATACC
Organism: Megachile leachella; assembly: GCA_963576845.1. Taxonomy (NCBI): domain Eukaryota; kingdom Metazoa; phylum Arthropoda; class Insecta; order Hymenoptera; family Megachilidae; genus Megachile; species Megachile leachella. Next base: position 902,008 of record CAUYWW010000072.1, read on the forward strand.
TCCATAATATGGGTAATAATGCATGTTATATTGATAATAATATAAGTAATAAGTATAATTATTACAGTTCTAGCGATAATAACTGCATAATATGGGTAATAATGCACGTTATATTGCTAATAATATAAGTAATGAGTACAATTATTACAGTTCTAGCGATAATAACTGCATAATATGGGTAATAATGCATGTTATGTTGATAGTAATATAAGTAATAAGTATAATTATTACAGTTCTAGCGATAATATCTGCATTATATGGGTAATAATGCATGTTATATTGAGAATAATATAAGTAATAAGTATAATTATTACAGTTCTGGCGATAATAACTGCATTATATGGGTAATAATGCACGTTATATTGCTAATAGTATAAGTAATAAGTATAATTATTACAGTTCTTGCGATAATACCTCCATTATATGGGTAATAATGCATGTTATGTTGATAATAATATAAGTAATAAGTATAATTATTACAGTTCTAGCGATAATAACTGCATAATATGGGTAATAATGCACGTTATATTGCTAATAGTATAAGTAATAAGTATAATTATTACAGTTCTTGCGATAATACCTCCATTATATGGGTAATAATGCATGTTATATTGATGATAATGAAAGTAATACGTACATTTATTGTAGTTCTAGTGATAATAACTGCATAATATGGGTAATAATGCATGTTATATTGAGAATAATATAAGTAATAAGTATAATTATTACAGTTCTGGCGATAGTAACTGCATTATATGGGTAATAATGCACGTTATATTGCTAATAGTATAAGTAATAAGTATAATTATTACAGTTCTTGCGATAATACCTCCATTATATGGGTAATAATGCATGTTATATTGATAACAATATAAGTAATAAGTATAATTATTACAGTTCTAGCGATAATAACTGCATTATATGGGTAATAATGCACGTTATATTGCTAATAATATAAGTAATAAGTATAATTATTACAGTTCTAGCGATAATAACTGCATTATATGGGTAATAATGCATGTTATATTGATAATATCGGGAGTAATAAGTATAATTATTATAGTTCTAGCGATAATAATAGTAAACTATGGCAAATAGTGCATGTTATATTGATAATAATAAAAGTAATAAGTATATTTATTACAGTTCTATCGATAATAACTGCATAATATGGGTAATAATGCATGCTATATTGATGATAATAAAAGTAATACGTATATTTATTATAGTTCTAGCGATAATAACTGCATAATATGGGTAATAATGCATGTTATATTGATGATAATGAAAGTAGTAAGTATATTTATTACAGTTCTAGCGATAATAACTGCATTATTTGCGTAATGAGGCATGTTATATTGATAATATCTGGAGTAATAAGTATAATTATTATAGTTCTAGCGATAATAATAGTAAAATATGGCTAATAGTGCATGATATATTGATAATAGTAAAAGTAATAGGTATATTTATTACAGTTCTATCGATAATAACTGCATAATATGGGTAATAATGCATGTTATGTTGATGATAATGAAAGTAATACGTATGTTTATTATAGTTCTAGCGATAATAACTGCATAATATGGGTAATAATGCATGTTATATTGAGAATAATATAAGTAATAAGTATAATTATTACAGTTCTGGCGATAATAACTGCATTATATGGGTAATAATGCACGTTATATTGCTAATAGTATAAGTAATAAGTATAATTATTACAGTTCTAGCGATAATACCTCCATTATATGGGTAATAATGCATGTTATGTTGATAATAATATAAGTAATAAGTATAATTATTACAGTTCTAGCGATAATAACTGCATTATATGGGTAATAATGCATGTTATATTGAGAATAATATAAGTAATAAGTATAATTATTACAGTTCTGGCGATAATAACTGCATTATATGGGTAATAATGCACGTTATATTGCTAATAGTATAAGTAATAAGTATAATTATTACAGTTCTAGCGATAATAACTGCATAATATGGGTAATAATGCACGTTATATTGCTAATAGTATAAGTAATAAGTATAATTATTACAGTTCTTGCGATAATACCTCCATTATATGGGTAATAATGCATGTTATATTGATAATAATATAAGTAATAAGTATAATTATTACAGTTCTAGCGATAATAACTGCATTATATGGGTAATAATGCACGTTATATTGCTAATAGTATAAGTAATAAGTATAATTATTACAGTTCTAGCGATAATACCTCCATTATATGGGTAATAATGCATGTTATGTTGATAATAATATAAGTAATAAGTATAATTATTACAGTTCTAGCGATAATAACTGCATTATATGGGTAATAATGCATGTTATATTGAGAATAATATAAGTAATAAGTATAATTATTACAGTTCTGGCGATAATAACTGCATTATATGGGTAATAATGCACGTTATATTGCTAATAGTATAAGTAATAAGTATAATTATTACAGTTCTAGCGATAATACCTCCATTATATGGGTAATAATGCATGTTATATTGATGATAATGAAAGTAATACGTATATTTATTGTAGTTCTAGTGATAATAACTGCATAATATGGGTAATAATGCATGTTATATTGAGAATAATATAAGTAATAAGTATAATTATTACAGTTCTGGCGATAATAACTGCATTATATGGGTAATAATGCACGTTATATTGCTAATAGTATAAGTAATAAGTATAATTATTACAGTTCTAGCGATAATACCTCCATTATATGGGTAATAATGCATGTTATGTTGAGAATAATATAAGTAATAAGTATAATTATTACAGTTCTGGCGATAATAACTGCATTATATGGGTAATAATGCACGTTATATTGCTAATAGTATAAGTAATAAGTATAATTATTACAGTTCTAGCGATAATACCTCCATTATATGGGTAATAATGCATGTTATGTTGATAATAATATAAGTAATAAGTATAATTATTACAGTTCTAGCGATAATAACTGCATTATATGGGTAATAATGCATGTTATATTGATAATAATATAAGTAATAAGTATAATTATTACAGTTCTAGCGATAATAACTGCATAATATGGGTAATAATGCACGTTATATTGCTAATAATATAAGTAATGAGTACAATTATTACAGTTCTAGCGATAATAACTGCATAATATGGGTAATAATGCATGTTATGTTGATAATAATATAAGTAATAAGTATAATTATTACAGTTCTAGCGATAATAACTGCATTATATGGGTAATAATGCATGTTATATTGAGAATAATATAAGTAATAAGTATAATTATTACAGTTCTGGCGATAATAACTGCATTATATGGGTAATAATGCACGTTATATTGCTAATAGTATAAGTAATAAGTATAATTATTACAGTTCTAGCGATAATACCTCCATTATATGGGTAATAATGCATGTTATGTTGATAATAATATAAGTAATAAGTATAATTATTACAGTTCTAGCGATAATAACTGCATTATATGGGTAATAATGCATGTTATATTGAGAATAATATAAGTAATAAGTATAATTATTACAGTTCTGGCGATAATAACTGCATTATATGGGTAATAATGCACGTTATATTGCTAATAGTATAAGTAATAAGTATAATTATTACAGTTCTAGCGATAATACCTCCATTATATGGGTAATAATGCATGTTATATTGATAATAATATAAGTAATAAGTATAATTATTACAGTTCTAGCGATAATAACTGCATAATATGGGTAATAATGCACGTTATATTGCTAATAGTATAAGTAATAAGTATAATTATTACAGTTCTTGCGATAATACCTCCATTATATGGGTAATAATGCATGTTATATTGATAATAATATAAGTAATAAGTATAATTATTACAGTTCTAGCGATAATACCTCCATTATATGGGTAATAATGCATGTTATATTGATGATAATGAAAGTAATACGTATATTTATTGTAGTTCTAGTGATAATAACTGCATAATATGGGTAATAATGCATGTTATATTGAGAATAATATAAGTAATAAGTATAATTATTACAGTTCTGGCGATAATAAATGCATTATATGGGTAATAATGCACGTTATATTGCTAATAGTATAAGTAATAAGTATAATTATTACAGTTCTTGCGATAATACCTCCATTATATGGGTAATAATGCATGTTATATTGATAACAATATAAGTAATAAGTATAATTATTACAGGTCTAGCGATAATAACTGCATTATATGGGTAATAATGCACGTTATATTACTAATAATATAAGTAATAAGTATAATTATTACAGTTCTAGCGATAATAACTGCATTATATGGGTAATAATGCATGTTATATTGATAATATCGGGAGTAATAAGTATAATTATTATAGTTCTAGCGATAATAATAGTAAAATATGGCAAATAGTGCATGTTATATTGATAATAATAAAAGTAATAAGTATATTTATTACAGTTCTATCGATAATAACTGCATAATATGGGTAATAATGCATGCTATATTGATGATAATAAAAGTAATACGTATATTTATTATAGTTCTAGCGATAATAACTGCATAATATGGGTAATAATGCATGTTATATTGATGATAATGAAAGTAGTAAGTATATTTATTACAGTTCTAGCGATAATAACTGCATTATATGGGTAATAATGCATGTTATATTGATAATATCTGGAGTAATAAGTATAATTATTATAGTTCTAGCGATAATAATAGTAAAATATGGCTAATAGTGCATGATATATTGATAATAGTAAAAGTAATAGGTATATTTATTACAGTTCTATCGATAATAACTGCATAATATGGGTAATAATGCATGTTATGTTGATGATAATGAAAGTAATACGTATGTTTATTATAGTTCTAGCGATAATAACTGCATAATATGGGTAATAATGCATGTTATATTGAGAATAATATAAGTAATAAGTATAATTATTACAGTTCTGGCGATAATAACTGCATTATATGGGTAATAATGCACGTTATATTGCTAATAGTATAAGTAATAAGTATAATTATTACAGTTCTAGCGATAATACCTCCATTATATGGGTAATAATGCATGTTATGTTGATAATAATATAAGTAATAAGTATAATTATTACAGTTCTAGCGATAATAACTGCATTATATGGGTAATAATGCATGTTATATTGAGAATAATATAAGTAATAAGTATAATTATTACAGTTCTGGCGATAATAACTGCATTATATGGGTAATAATGCACGTTATATTGCTAATAGTATAAGTAATAAGTATAATTATTACAGTTCTAGCGATAATAACTGCATAATATGGGTAATAATGCACGTTATATTGCTAATAGTATAAGTAATAAGTATAATTATTACAGTTCTTGCGATAATACCTCCATTATATGGGTAATAATGCATGTTATATTGATAATAATATAAGTAATAAGTATAATTATTACAGTTCTAGCGATAATACCTCCATTATATGGGTAATAATGCATGTTATATTGATGATAATGAAAGTAATACGTATATTTATTATAGTTCTAGCGATAATAACTGCATAATATGGGTAATAATGCATGTTATATTGAGAATAATATAAGTAATAAGTATAATTATTACAGTTCTGGCGATAATAACTGCATTATATGGGTAATAATGCACGTTATATTGCTAATAGTATAAGTAATAAGTATAATTATTACAGTTCTAGCGATAATACCTCCATTATATGGGTAATAATGCATGTTATGTTGATAATAATATAAGTAATAAGTATAATTATTACAGTTCTAGCGATAATAACTGCATTATATGGGTAATAATGCATGTTATATTGAGAATAATATAAGTAATAAGTATAATTATTACAGTTCTGGCGATAATAACTGCATTATATGGGTAATAATGCACGTTATATTGCTAATAGTATAAGTAATAAGTATAATTATTACAGTTCTAGCGATAATAACTGCATAATATGGGTAATAATGCACGTTATATTGCTAATAGTATAAGTAATAAGTATAATTATTACAGTTCTTGCGATAATACCTCCATTATATGGGTAATAATGCATGTTATATTGATAATAATATAAGTAATAAGTATAATTATTACAGTTCTAGCGATAATACCTCCATTATATGGGTAATAATGCATGTTATATTGATGATAATGAAAGTAATACGTATATTTATTATAGTTCTAGCGATAATAACTGCATAATATGGGTAATAATGCATGTTATATTGAGAATAATATAAGTAATAAGTATAATTATTACAGTTCTGGCGATAATAACTGCATTATATGGGTAATAATGCACGTTATATTGCTAATAGTATAAGTAATAAGTATAATTATTACAGTTCTTGCGATAATAACTGCATTATATGGGTAATAATGCATGTTATATTGAGAATAATATAAGTAATAAGTATAATTATTACAGTTCTGGCGATAATAACTGCATAATATGGGTAATAATGCACGTTATATTGCTAATAGTATAAGTAATAAGTATAATTATTACAGTTCTTGCGATAATACCTCCATTATATGGGTAATAATGCATGTTATATTGATAATAATATAAGTAATAAGTATAATTATTTCAGTTCTAGCGATAATAACTGCATAATATGGGTAATAATGCACGTTATATTGCTAATAATATAAGTAATGAGTATAATTATTACAGTTCTAGCGATAATAACTGCATTATATGGGTAATAAGATATGTTATATTGATAATATCGGGAGTAATAAGTATAATTATTATAGTTCTAGCGATAGTAATAGTATAATATGGCTAATAGTGCATGATATATTGATAATAGTAAAAGTAATAAGTATATTTATTACAGTTCTATCGATAATAACTGCATAATATGGGTAATAATGCATGTTATATTGATAATAATATAAGTAATAAGTATAATTATTACAGTTCTAGCGATAATACCTCCATTATGTGGGTAATAATGCATGTTATACTGATGATAATGAAAGTAATACGTATATTTATTATAGTTCTAGCGATAATAACTGCATAATATGGGTAATAATGCATGTTATATTGATGATAATAAAAGTAATACGTATATTTATTATAGTTCTAGCGATAATAACTGCATAATATGGGTAATAATGCATCTTATATTGATAATAATATAAGTAATAAGTATAATTATTACAGTTCTAGCGATAATAACTGCATTATATGGGTAATAATGCACGTTATATTGCTAACAATATAAGTAATAAGTATAATTATTACAGTTCTAGCGATAATAATAGTAAAATATGGCTAATAGTGCATGATATGTTGATAATAGTAAAAGTAATAAGTATATTTATTACAGTTCTATCGATAATAACTGCATAATATCGGTAATAATGCATGTTATATTGATGATAATGAAAGTAGTAAGTATATTTATTACAGTTCTAGCGATAATAACTGCATTATATGCCTAATAAGGCATGTTATATTGATAATATCGGGAGTAATAAGTATAATTATTATAGTTCTAGCGATAATAATAGTAAAATATGGCTAATAGTGCATGTCATATTTTTAATAGTAAAAGTGGTAAGTATATTTATTACAGTTCTATCGATAATAACTGCATAATATGGGTAATAATGCATGTTATATTGATGATAATAAAAGTAATACGTATATTTATTATAGTTCTAGCGATAATAACTGCATAATATGGGTAATAATGCATCTTATATTGATAATAATATAAGTAATAAGTATAATTATTACAGTTCTAGCGATAATAACTGCATTATATGGGTAATAATGCACGTTATATTGCTAACAATATAAGTAATAAGTATAATTATTACAGTTCTAGCGATAATAATAGTAAAATATGGCTAATAGTGCATGATATGTTGATAATAGTAAAAGTAATAAGTATATTTATTACAGTTCTATCGATAATAACTGCATAATATCGGTAATAATGCATGTTATATTGATGATAATGAAAGTAGTAAGTATATTTATTACAGTTCTAGCGATAATAACTGCATTATATGCCTAATAAGGCATGTTATATTGATAATATCGGGAGTAATTAGTATAATTATTATAGTTCTAGCGATAATAATAGTAAAATATGGCTAATAGTGCATGTCATATTTTTAATAGTAAAAGTGGTAAGTATATTTATTACAGTTCTATCGATAATAACTGCATAATATGGGTAATAATGCATGTTATGTTGATGATAATAAAAGTAATACGTATATTTATTATAGTTCTAGCGATAATAACTGCATAATATGGGTAATAATGCATGTTATATTGATAATAATATAAGTAATAAGTATAATTATTACAGTTCTAGCGATAATAACTGCATTATATGGGTAATATGCACGTTATATTGCTAACAATATAAGTAATAAGTATAATTATTACAGTTCTAGCGATAATAACTGCATTATATGGGTAAAAATGCATGTTATATTGATAATATTGGGAGTAATAAGTATATTTATTATGGTTCTAGAGATAATAACTGCATAATATGGCTAATAGTGCATGATATATTGATAATAGTAAAAGTAATAAGTATATTTATTACAGTTCTATCGATAATAACTGCATAATATGGGTAATAATGCATGCTATATTGATGATAATAAAAGCAATACGTATATTTATTATAGTTCTAGCGATAATAACTGCATAATATAGGTAATAATGCATGTTATATTGATAATAATATAAGTAATAAGTATAATTATTACAGTTCTAGCGACAATAACTTCATTATATGGGTAATAATGCACGTTATATTGCTAACAATATAAGTAATAAGTATAATTATTACAGTTCTAGCGATAATAATAGTAAAATATGGCTAATAGTGCATGATATATTGATAATAGTAAAAGTAATAAGTATATTTATTACAGTTCTATCGATAATAACTGCATAATATGGGTAATAATGCATGTTATATTGATGATAATGAAAGTAGTAAGTATATTTATTACAGTTCTAGCGATAATAACTGCATTATATGCCTAATAAGGCATGTTATATTGATAATATCGGGAGTAATAAGTATAATTATTATAGTTCTAGCGATAATAATAGTAAAATATGGCTAATAGTGCATGTCATATTTTTAATAGTAAAAGTGGTAAGTATATTTATTACAGTTCTATCGATAATAACTGCATAATATGGGTAATAATGCATGTTATGTTGATGATAATGAAAGTAATACGTATGTTTATTATAGTTCTAGCGATAATAACTGCATAATATGGGTAACAATGCACGTTATATTGCTAATAATATAAGTAATAAGTATAATTATTATAGTTCTAGCGATAATAAAAGTAAAATATGGCTAATAGTGCATGTTATACTGATAATAATAAAAGTAATAAGTATATTTATTATACTTCTGTCGATAATAACTGCATTATATGGATAATAATGCATGTTATATTGATAATAATATAAGTAATAAGTATAATTATTGCAGTTCTAGCGATAATAACTGCATTATATGCGTAATAATGCATGTTATATTGATAATATCGGGAGTAATAAGTATAATTATTATAGTTCTAGCGATAATAAAAGTAAAATATGGCTAATAGTGCATGTTATACTGATAATAATAAAAGTAATAAGTATATTTATTATACTTCTGTCGATAATAACTGCATTATATGGGTAATAATGCATGTTATATTGATAACAATATAAGTAGTAAGTATAATTATTACCGTTGTAGCCATAATAACTGCATAATATGGGTAATAATGCACGTTATATTGCTAATAATATAAGTAATAAGTATAATTGTTACAGTTCTTGCGATAATAACAGCATTATATGGGTAAGAATGCATGTTATATTGATAATATCGGGAGTAATAAGTATAATTATTATAGTTCTAGCGATAATAATAGTAACATGTGGCTAATAGTGCATGTTATATTGATAATAATAAAAGTAGTAAGTATATTTATTATAGTTCTATCGATAATAACTTCATAATATGTGTAATAATGCATGTTATATTGATGATAATAAAAGTACTAAGTATATTTATTATACTACTGTCGATAATAACTGCATTATATGGGTATTAATGCATGTTATATTGATAATAATATAAGTAATAAGTATAATTATTACAGTTCTAGCGATAATAACTGCATTATATGCGTAATAATGTATGTTATATTGATAATATCGGGAGTAATAAGTATAATTATTATAGTTCTAGCGATAATAAAAGTAAAATATGGCTAATAGTGCATGTTATACTGATAATAATAAAAGTACTAAGTATATTTATTATACTTCTGTCGATAATAACTGCATTATATGGGTAATAATGCATGTTGTATTGATAATAATATAAGTAATAAGTATAATTATTACAGTTCTAGCGATAATAACTGCATAATATGGGTAACAATGCACGTTATATTGCTAATAATATAAGTAATAAGTATAATTGTTACAGTTCTTGCGATAATAACTGCATTATATGGGTAAGAATGCATGTTATATTGATAATATCGGGAGTAATAAGTATAATTATTATAGTTCTAGCGATAATAATAGTAAAATGTGGCTAATAGTGCATGTTATATTGATAATAATAAAAGTAGTAAGTATATTTATTATAGTTCTATCGATAATAACTTCATAATATGTGTAATAATGCATGTTATATTGATGATAATAAAAGTACTAAGTATATTTATTATACTACTGTCGATAATAACTGCATTATATGGGTATTAATGCATGTTATATTGATAATAATATAAGTAATAAGTATAATTATTACAGTTCTAGCGATAATAACTGCATTATATGCGTAATAATGTATGTTATATTGATAATATCGGGAGTAATAAGTATAATTATTATAGTTCTAGCGATAATAAAAGTAAAATATGGCTAATAGTGCATGTTATACTGATAATAATAAAAGTACTAAGTATATTTATTATACTTCTGTCGATAATAACTGCATTATATGGGTAATAATGCATGTTGTATTGATAATAATATAAGTAATAAGTATAATTATTACAGTTCTAGCGATAATAACTGCATAATATGGGTAACAATGCACGTTATATTGCTAACAATATAAGTAATAAGTATAATTATTACAGTTCTAGCGATAATAATAGTAAAATATGGCTAATAGTGCATGATATATTGATAATAGTAAAAGTAATAAGTATATTTATTACAGTTCTATCGATAATAACTGCATAATATGGGTAATAATGCATGTTATATTGATGATAATGAAAGTAGTAAGTATATTTATTACAGTTCTAGCGATAATAACTGCATTATATGCCTAATAAGGCATGTTATATTGATAATATCGGGAGTAATAAGTATAATTATTATAGTTCTAGCGATAATAATAGTAAAATATGGCTAATAGTGCATGTCATATTTTTAATAGTAAAAGTGGTAAGTATATTTATTACAGTTCTATCGATAATAACTGCATAATATGGGTAATAATGCATGTTATGTTGATGATAATGAAAGTAATACGTATGTTTATTATAGTTCTAGCGATAATAACTGCATAATATGGGTAACAATGCACGTTATATTGCTAATAATATAAGTAATAAGTATAATTATTATAGTTCTAGCGATAATAAAAGTAAAATATGGCTAATAGTGCATGTTATACTGATAATAATAAAAGTAATAAGTATATTTATTATACTTCTGTCGATAATAACTGCATTATATGGATAATAATGCATGTTATATTGATAATAATATAAGTAATAAGTATAATTATTGCAGTTCTAGCGATAATAACTGCATTATATGCGTAATAATGCATGTTATATTGATAATATCGGGAGTAATAAGTATAATTATTATAGTTCTAGCGATAATAAAAGTAAAATATGGCTAATAGTGCATGTTATACTGATAATAATAAAAGTAATAAGTATATTTATTATACTTCTGTCGATAATAACTGCATTATATGGGTAATAATGCATGTTATATTGATAACAATATAAGTAGTAAGTATAATTATTACCGTTGTAGCCATAATAACTGCATAATATGGGTAATAATGCACGTTATATTGCTAATAATATAAGTAATAAGTATAATTGTTACAGTTCTTGCGATAATAACTGCATTATATGGGTAAGAATGCATGTTATATTGATAATATCGGGAGTAATAAGTATAATTATTATAGTTCTAGCGATAATAATAGTAAAATGTGGCTAATAGTGCATGTTATATTGATAATAATAAAAGTAGTAAGTATATTTATTATAGTTCTATCGATAATAACTTCATAATATGTGTAATAATGCATGTTATATTGATGATAATAAAAGTACTAAGTATATTTATTATACTACTGTCGATAATAACTGCATTATATGGGTATTAATGCATGTTATATTGATAATAATATAAGTAATAAGTATAATTATTACAGTTCTAGCGATAATAACTGCATTATATGCGTAATAATGTATGTTATATTGATAATATCGGGAGTAATAAGTATAATTATTATAGTTCTAGCGATAATAAAAGTAAAATATGGCTAATAGTGCATGTTATACTGATAATAATAAAAGTACTAAGTATATTTATTATACTTCTGTCGATAATAACTGCATTATATGGGTAATAATGCATGTTGTATTGATAATAATATAAGTAATAAGTATAATTATTACAGTTCTAGCGATAATAACTGCATAATATGGGTAACAATGCACGTTATATTGCTAATAATATAAGTAATAAGTATAATTGTTACAGTTCTTGCGATAATAACTGCATTATATGGGTAAGAATGCATGTTATATTGATAATATCGGGAGTAATAAGTATAATTATTATAGTTCTAGCGATAATAATAGTAAAATGTGGCTAATAGTGCATGTTATATTGATAATAATAAAAGTAGTAAGTATATTTATTATAGTTCTATCGATAATAACTTCATAATATGTGTAATAATGCATGTTATATTGATGATAATAAAAGTACTAAGTATATTTATTATACTACTGTCGATAATAACTGCATTATATGGGTATATATGCATGTTATATTGATAATAATATAAGTAATAAGTATAATTATTACAGTTCTAGCGATAATAACTGCATTATATGCGTAATAATGTATGTTATATTGATAATATCGGGAGTAATAAGTATAATTATTATAGTTCTAGCGATAATAAAAGTAAAATATGGCTAATAGTGCATGTTATACTGATAATAATAAAAGTACTAAGTATATTTATTATACTTCTGTCGATAATAACTGCATTATATGGGTAATAATGCATGTTGTATTGATAATAATATAAGTAATAAGTATAATTATTACAGTTCTAGCGATAATAACTGCATAATATGGGTAACAATGCACGTTATATTGCTAATAATATAAGTAATAAGTATAATTATTACAGTTCTAGCGATAATAACTGCATTATATGGGTAATAATGCATGTTATATTGATAATATCGGGAGTAATAAGTATAATTATTATAGTTCTAGCGATAATAAAAGTAAAATATGGCTAATAGTGCATGTTATACTGATAATAATAAAAGTAATAAGTATATTTATTATACTTCTGTCGATAATAACTGCATTATATGGGTAATAATGCATGTTATATTGATAACAATATAAGTAGTAAGTATAATTATTACAGTTGTATCCATAATAACTGCATAATATGGGTAATAATGCACGTTATATTGCTAATAATATAAGTAATAAGTATAATTGTTACAGTTCTAGCGATAATAACTGCATTATATGGGTAAGAATGCATGTTATATTGATAATATCGGGAGTAATAAGTATAATTATTATAGTTCTAGCGATAATAATAGTAAAATGTGGCTAATAGTGCATGTTATATTGATAATAATAAAAGTAATAAGTATATTTATTACAGTTCTATAGATAATAACTGCATAATATGGGTAATAATGCATGTTATATTGATGATAATAAAAGCAATACGTATATTTATTATAGTTCTAGCTATAATAACTGCATAATATGGGTAATAATGCATGTTATATTGATAATAATATAAGTAATAAGTATAATTATTACAGTTCTAGCAATAATAACTGTATTGTATGGGTAATAATGCATGTTATATTGATGATAATAAAAGTACTAAGTATATTTATTATACTACTGTCGATAATAACTGCATTATATGGGTAATAATGCATGTTATATTGATAATAATATAAGTAATAAGTATAATTATTACAGTTCTAGCGATAATAACTGCATTATATGCGTAATAATGTATGTTATATTGATAATATCGGGAGTAATAAGTATAATTATTATAGTTCTAGCGATAATAAAAGTAAAATATGGCTAATAGTGCATGTTATACTGATAATAATAAAAGTACTAAGTATATTTATTATACTTCTGTCGATAATAACTGCATTATACGGGTAATAATGCACGTTATATTGCTAATAGTATAAGTAATAAGTATAATTATTACAGTTCTAGCGATAATAACTGCATTATATGGGTAATAATGCATGTTATATTGATAATATCGGGAGTAATAAGTATAATTATTATAGTTTTCGCGATAATAATAGTACAATATGGCTAATAGTGCATGTTATATTGATAAAAATAAGAGTAATAAGTATATTTATTATAGTTCTGTCGATAATAACTGCATTATTTGGGTAATAATGGATGTTATATTGATAACATCGGGAGTAATAAGTATAATTATTACAGTTCTAGCGATAGTACTAGTACAATATGGCTAAGAGTGCCTGTTATATTGATAATAATATAAGTAATAAGTATAATTATTACAGTTCTAGCGATAATAACTCCATTATATGGGTAATAATGCATGTTATATTGATAATAATATAAGTAATAAGTATAATTATTACAGTTCTAGCGATAATAACTCCATTATATGGGTAATAATGCATGTTATATTGATAATATTGGGAGTAATAAGTATAATTATTATAGTTCTAGCGATAATAACTGCATTATATGGGTAATAATGGATGTTATATTGATAACATCGGGAGTAATAAGTATAATTATTACAGTTCTAGCGATAGTACTAGTACAATATGGCTAAGAGTGCCTGTTATATTGATAATAATATAAGTAATAAGTATAATTATTACAGTTCTAGCGATAATAACTCCATTATATGGGTAATAATGCATGTTATATTGATAATATCGGGAGTAATAAGTATAATTATTATAGTTCTCGCGATAATAATAGTACAATATTTCTAATAGTGCATGTTATATTGATAATAATAAAAGTAATAAGTATATTTATTATAGTTCTATCGATAATAACTGCATAATATGGGTAATAATGCATGTTATATTGATGATAATTAAAGTAACAAGTATAATTATTACAGTTCTAGCGATAATAACTGCATAATATGGGTAATAATGCACGTTATATTGCTAATAGTATAAGTAATAAGTATAATTATTACAGTTCTAGCGATAATAACTGCATTATATGGGTAATAATGCATGTTATATTGATAATATCGGGAGTAATAAGTATAATTATTATAGTTCTCGCGATAATAATAGTACAATATTTCTAATAGTGCATGTTATATTGATAATAATAAAAGTAATAAGTATATTTATTATAGTTCTATCGATAATAACTGCATAATATGGGTAATAATGCATGTTATATTGATGATAATTAAAGTAACAAGTATAATTATTACAGTTCTAGCGATAATAACTGCATAATATGGGTAATAATGCATGTTATATTGCTAATAATATAAGTAGTAAGTATAATTATTACAGTTCTAGCGATAATAACTGCATTATATGGGTAATAATGCATGTTATATTGATAATAATAAAAGTAATCAGTATATTTATTATACTTCTGTCGATAGTAACTGCATTATATGGGTAATAATGCATGTTATATTGATAATAATATAAGTAATAAGTATAATTATTACAGTTCTAGCGATAATAACTGCATTATATGGGTAATAATGCATGTTGTATTGATAATAATATAAGTAACAAGTATAATTATTACAGTTCTAGCGATAATAACTGCATAATATGGGTAATAATGCATGTTGTATTGATAATTATATAAGTAACAAGTATAATTATTACAGTTCTAGCGATAATAACTGCATTATATGGGTAATAATGCATGTTATATTGATAATATCGGGAGTAATAGGTATAATTATTATAGTTCTAGCGATAATAATAGTAAAATATGGCTAATAGTGCATGTTATATTGATAATATCGGGAGTAATAAGTATAATTATTACAGTTCCAGCGATAGTACTAGTAAAATATGGCTAAGAGTGCCTGTTATATTGATAATAGTAAAAGTAATAAGTATATTTATTATACTTCCGTCGATAATAACTGCATTATATGGGTAATAATGCATGTTATATTGATAATAATATAAGTAATAAGTATAATTATTACAGTTCTAGCGATAATAACTCCATTATATGGGTAATAATGCATGTTATATTGATAATGTCGGGAGTAATAGGTATAATTATTATAGTTCTAGCGATAATAATAGTAAAATATGGCTAATAGTGCATGTTATATTGATAATAATAAAAGTAATAAGTATACTTATTATAGTTCTAGCGATAATAACTGCATTATATGGGTAATAATGCATGTTATATTGATAATATTGGGAGTAATAAGTATAATTATTATAGTTCTAGCGATAATAACTGCATTATATGGGTAATAATGGATGTTATATTGATAATATCGGGAGTAATAAGTATAATTATTACAGTTCTAGCGATAGTACTAGTACAATATGGCTAAGAGTGCCTGTTATATTGATAATAATATAAGTAATAAGTATAATTATTACAGTTCTAGCGATAATAACTCCATTATATGGGTAATAATGCATGTTATATTGATAATAATATAAGTAATAAATATAATTATTACAGTTCTAGCGATAATAACTCCATTATATGGGTAATAATGCATGTTGTATTGATAATAATATAAGTAACAAGTATAATTATTACAGTTCTAGCGATAATAACTGCATAATATGGGTAATAATGCACGTTATATTGCTAATAGTATAAGTAATAAGTATAATTATTATAGTTCTAGCGATAATAACTGCATTATATGCGTAATAATGCACGTTATATTGCTAATAGTATAAGTAATAAGTATAATTATTACAGTTCTAGCGATAATAACTGCATTATATGGGTAATAATGCATGTTATATTGATAATATCGGGAGTAATAAGTATAATTATTATAGTTTTCGCGATAATAATAGTAAAATATGGCTAATAGTGCATGTTATATTGATAACAATAAAAGTAATAAGTATATTTATTATACTTCTGTCGATAATAACTGCATTATTTGGGTAATAATGCATGTTATATTGATAATAATATAAGTAATAAGTACAATTATTACAGTTCTAGCGATAATAACTGCATAATATGGGTAAGAATGCACGTTATATTGCTAATAGTATAAGTAATAAGTATAATTATTACAGTTCTAGCGATAATAACTGCATTATATGGGTAATAATGCATGTTATATTGATAATATCGGGAGTAATAAGTATAATTATTATAGTTTTCGCGATAATAATAGTACAATATGGCTAATAGTGCATGTTATATTGATAAAAATAAGAGTAATAAGTATATTTATTATAGTTCTATCGATAATAACTGCATAGTATGGGCAATAATGCATGTTATATTGATGATAATTAAAGTACTAAGTATATTTATTATAGTTCTAGCGATCATAACTGCATAATATGCGTAATAATGCATGTTATATTGATAATAATATAAGTAATAAGTATAATTAATAAAATTCTGGCGATAATAACTGCATTATATGGGTAATAATGCATGTTATATTGATAATAATATAAGTAATAAGTATAATTAATAAAATTCTGGCGATAATAACTGCATTATATGGGTAATAATGCATGTTATATTGATAATAATATAAGTAATAAGTATAATTATTACAGTTCTAGCGATAATAACTCCATTATATGGGTAATAATGCATGTTATATTGATGATAATGAGAGTAGTAAGTATATTTATTACAGTTCTATCGATAATAACTGCATAATATGGGTAATAATGCATGTTATATTGATAATATCGGGAGAAATAAGTATAATTATTATAGCTCTAGCGATAATAATAGTAAAACATGGCTAATAGTGCATGTTCTATTGATAACAATAAAAGTAATAAGTATATTTATTATACTTCTGTCGATAATAACTGCATTATTTGGGTAATAATGCATGTTATATTGATAATAATATAAGTAATAAGTATAATTATTACAGTTCTAGCGATAATAACTCCATTATATGGGTAATAATGCATGTTATATTGATAATAATATAAGTAATAAGTATAATTATTACAGTTCTAGCGATAATAACTGCATAATATGGGTAAGAATGCACGTCATATTGCTAATAGTATAAGTAATAAGTATAATTATTACAGTTCTAGCGATAATAACTGCATTATATGGGTAATAATGCATGTTATATTGATAATATCGGGAGTAATTGGTATAATTATTATAGTTCTAGCGATAATAATAGTAAAATATGGCTAATAGTGCATGTTATACTGATAATAATAAAAGTAATAAGTATACTTATTATAGTTCTAGCGATAATAACTGCATTATATGGGTAATAATGCATGTTATATTGATAATATTGGGAGTAATAAGTATAATTATTATAGTTCTAGCGATAATAACTGCATTATATGGGTAATAATGGATGTTATATTGATAATATCGGGAGTAATAAGTATAATTATTACAGTTCCAGCGATAGTACTAGTAAAATACGGCTAAGAGTGCCTGTTATATTGATAATAGTAAAAGTAATAAGTATATTTATTATACTTCCGTCGATAATAACTGCATTATATGGGTAATAATGCATGTTATATTGATAATAATATAAGTAATAAGTATAATTATTACAGTTCTAGCGATAATAACTCCATTATATGGGTAATAATGCATGTTATATTGATAATGTCGGGAGTAATAGGTATAATTATTATAGTTCTAGCGATAATAATAGTAAAATATGGCTAATAGTGCATGTTATATTGATAATAATAAAAGTAATAAGTATACTTATTATAGTTCTAGCGATAATAACTGCATTATATGGGTAATAATGCATGTTATATTGATAATATTGGGAGTAATAAGTATAATTATTATAGTTCTAGCGATAATAACTGCATTATATGGGTAATAATGGATGTTATATTGATAATATCGGGAGTAATAAGTATAATTATTACAGTTCTAGCGATAGTACTAGTACAATATGGCTAAGAGTGCCTGTTATATTGATAATAGTAAAAGTAATAAGTATATTTATTATACTTCCGTCGATAATAACTGCATTATATGGGTAATAATGCATGTTATATTGATAATGATATAAGTAATAAGTATAATTATTACAGTTCTAGCGGTAATAACTCCATTATATGGGTAATAATGCATGTTATATTGATAATGTCGGGAGTAATAGGTATAATTATTATAGTTTTAGCGATAATAATAGTAAAATATGGCTAATAGTGCATGTTATATTGATAATAATGAAAGTAATAAGTATACTTATTATAGTTCTAGCGATAATAACTTCATTATATGGGTAATAATGCATGTTATATTGATAATATTGGGAGTAATAAGTATAATTATTATAGTTCTAGCGATAATAACTGCATTATATGGGTAATAATGGATGTTATATTGATAATATCAGGAGTAATAAGTATAATTATTACAGTTCTAGCGATAGTACTAGTACAATATGGCTAAGAGTGCCTGTTATATTGATAATAATATAAGTAATAAGTATAATTATTACAGTTCTAGCGATAATAACTCCATTATATGGGTAATAATGCATGTTATATTGATAATAATATAAGTAATAAGTATAATTATTACAGTTCTAGCGATAATAACTGCATAATATGGGTAAGAATGCACGTTATATTGCTAATAGTATAAGTAATAAGTATAATTATTACAGTTCTAGCGATAATAACTGCATTATATGGGTAATAATGCATGTTATATTGATAATAATATAAGTAATAGGTATAATTATTACAGTTCTAGCGATAATAACTCCATTATATGGGTAATAATGCATGTTATATTGATAATAATATAAGTAATAAGTACAATTATTACAGTTCTAGCGATAATAACTGCATAATATGGGTAAGAATGCACGTTATATTGCTAATAGTATAAGTAATAAGTATAATTATTACAGTTCTAGCGATAATAACTGCATTATATGGGTAATAATGCATGTTATATTGATAATATTCGGGAGTAATAAGTATAATTATTATAGTTTTCGCGATAATAATAGTACAATATGGCTAATAGTGCATGTTATATTGATAAAAATAAGAGTAATAAGTATATTTATTATAGTTCTATCGATAATAACTGCATAGTATGGGCAATAATGCATGTTATATTGATGATAATTAAAGTACTAAGTATATTTATTATAGTTCTAGCCATCATAACTGCATAATATGCGTAATAATGCATGTTATATTGATAATAATATAAGTAATAAGTATAATTAATAAAATTCTGGCGATAATAACTGCATTATATGGGTAATAATGCATGTTATATTGATAATAATATAAGTAATAAGTATAATTATTACAGTTCTAGCGATAATAACTCCATTATATGGGTAATAATGCATGTTATATTGATGATAATGAGAGTAGTAAGTATATTTATTACAGTTCTATCGATAATAACTGCATAATATGGGTAATAATGCATGTTATATTGATAATATCGGGAGAAATAAGTATAATTATTATAGCTCTAGCGATAATAATAGTAAAACATGGCTAATAGTGCATGTTCTATTGATAACAATAAAAGTAATAAGTATATTTATTATACTTCTGTCGATAATAACTGCATTATTTGGGTAATAATGCATGTTATATTGATAATAATATAAGTAATAAGTATAATTATTACAGTTCTAGCGATAATAACTCCATTATATGGGTAATAATGCATGTTATATTGATAATAATATAAGTAATAAGTATAATTATTACAGTTCTAGCGATAATAACTGCATAATATGGGTAAGAATGCACGTCATATTGCTAATAGTATAAGTAATAAGTATAATTATTACAGTTCTAGCGATAATAACTGCATTATATGGGTAATAATGCATGTTATATTGATAATATCGGGAGTAATAGGTATAATTATTATAGTTCTAGCGATAATAATAGTAAAATATGGCTAATAGTGCATGTTATACTGATAATAATAAAAGTAATAAGTATACTTATTATAGTTCTAGCGATAATAACTGCATTTTATGGGTAATAATGCATGTTATATTGATAATATTGGGAGTAATAAGTATAATTATTATAGTTCTAGCGATAATAACTGCATTATATGGGTAATAATGGATGTTATATTGATAATATCGGGAGTAATAAGTATAATTATTACAGTTCCAGCGATAGTACTAGTAAAATACGGCTAAGAGTGCCTGTTATATTGATAATAGTAAAAGTAATAAGTATATTTATTATACTTCCGTCGATAATAACTGCATTATATGGGTAATAATGCATGTTATATTGATAATAATATAAGTAATAAGTATAATTATTACAGTTCTAGCGATAATAACTCCATTATATGGGTAATAATGCATGTTATATTGATAATGTCGGGAGTAATAGGTATAACTATTATAGTTCTAGCGATAATAATAGTAAAATATGGCTAATAGTGCATGTTATATTGATAATAATAAAAGTAATAAGTATACTTATTATAGTTCTAGCGATAATAACTGCATTATATGGGTAATAATGCATGTTATATTGATAATATTGGGAGTAATAAGTATAATTATTATAGTTCTAGCGATAATAACTTCATTATATGGGTAATAATGGATGTTATATTGATAATATCGGGAGTAATAAGTATAATTATTACAGTTCTAGCGATAGTACTAGTACAATATGGCTAAGAGTGCCTGTTATATTGATAATAGTAAAAGTAATAAGTATATTTATTATACTTCCGTCGATAATAACTGCATTATATGGGTAATAATGCATGTTATATTGATAATGATATAAGTAATAAGTATAATTATTACAGTTCTAGCGATAATAACTCCATTATATGGGTAATAATGCATGTTATATTGATAATGTCGGGAGTAATAGGTATAATTATTATAGTTTTAGCGATAATAATAGTAAAATATGGCTAATAGTGCATGTTATATTGATAATAATGAAAGTAATAAGTATACTTATTATAGTTCTAGCGATAATAACTTCATTATATGGGTAATAATGCATGTTATATTGATAATATTGGGAGTAATAAGTATAATTATTATAGTTCTAGCGATAATAACTGCATTATATGGGTAATAATGGATGTTATATTGATAATATCGGGAGTAATAAGTATAATTATTACAGTTCTAGCGATAGTACTAGTACAATATGGCTAAGAGTGCCTGTTATATTGATAATAGTAAAAGTAATAAGTATATTTATTATACTTCCGTCGATAATAACTGCATTATATGGGTAATAATGCATGTTATATTGATAATGATATAAGTAATAAGTATAATTATTACAGTTCTAGCGATAATAACTCCATTATATGGGTAATAATGCATGTTATATTGATAATGTCGGGAGTAATAGGTATAATTATTATAGTTTTAGCGATAATAATAGTAAAATATGGCTAATAGTGCATGTTATATTGATAATAATGAAAGTAATAAGTATACTTATTATAGTTCTAGCGATAATAACTTCATTATATGGGTAATAATGCATGTTATATTGATAATATTGGGAGTAATAAGTATAATTATTATAGTTCTAGCGATAATAACTGCATTATATGGGTAATAATGGATGTTATATTGATAATATCAGGAGTAATAAGTATAATTATTACAGTTCTAGCGATAGTACTAGTACAATATGGCTAAGAGTGCCTGTTATATTGATAATAATATAAGTAATAAGTATAATTATTACAGTTCTAGCGATAATAACTCCATTATATGGGTAATAATGCATGTTATATTGATAATAATATAAGTAATAAGTATAATTATTACAGTTCTAGCGATAATAACTCCATTATATGGGTAATAATGCATGTTATATTGATAATAATATAAGTAATAAGTATAATTATTACAGTTCTAGCGATAATAACTGCATAATATGGGTAAGAATGCACGTTATATTGCTAATAGTATAAGTAATAAGTATAATTATTACAGTTCTAGCGATAATAACTGCATTATATGGGTAATAATGCATGTTATATTGATAATATCGGGAGCAATAAGTATAATTATTATAGTTCTCGCGATAATAATAGTACAATATTTCTAATAGTGCATGTTATATTGATAATAATAAAAGTAATAAGTATATTTATTATAGTTCTATCGATAATAACTGCATAATATGGGTAATAATGCATGTTATATTGATGATAATTAAAGTACTAAGTATATTTATTATAGTTCTAGCGATCATAACTGCATAATATGCGTAATAATGCATGTTATATTGATAATAATATAAGTAATAAGTGTAATTATTGCAGTTCTAGCGATAATAACTGCAATTTATGGGTAATAATGCACGTTATATTGATAATAATATAAGTAACAAGTATAATTATTACAGTTCTAGCGATAATAACTGCATAATATGGGTAATAATGCACGTTATATTGCTAATAATATAAGTAATAAGTATAATTATTACAGTTCTAGCGATAATAACTGCATAATATGGGTAATAATGCACGTTATATTGCTAATAGTATAAGTAATAAGTATAATTATTACAGTTCTAGCGATAATAACTGCATTATATGGGTAATAATGCATGTTATATTGATAATATCGGGAGTAATAAGTATAATTATTATAGTTTTCGCGATAATAATAGTACAATATGGCTAATAGTGCATGTTATATTGATAAAAATAAGAGTAATAAGTATATTTATTATAGTTCTATCGATAATAACTGCATAGTATGGGTAATAATGCATGTTATATTGATGATAATTAATGTACTAAGTATATTTATTATAGTTCTAGCGATCATAACTGCATAATATGCGTAATAATGCATGTTATATTGATAATAATATAAGTAATAAGTATAATTAATACAATTCTGGCGATAATAACTGCATTATATGGGTAATAATGCATGTTATATTGAAAATAATATAAGTAATAAGTATAATTATTACAGTTCTAGCGATAATAACTCCATTATATGGGTAATAATGCATGTTATATTGATAATAATGTAAGTAATAAGTATAATTATTACAGTTCTAGCGATAATAACTGCATTATATGGGTAATAATGCATGTTATATTGATAATGTCGGGAGTAATAGGTATAATTATTATAGTTCTAGCGATAATAACTGCATTATATGGGTAATAATGGATGTTATATTGATAATATCGGGAGTAATAAGTATAATTATTACAGTTCTAGCGATAGTACTAGTAAAATATGGCTAAGAGTGCCTGTTATATTGATAATAGTAAAAGTAATAAGTATATTTATTATACTTCCGTCGATAATAACTGCATTATATGGGTAATAATGCATGTTATATTGATAATGATATAAGTAATAAGTATAATTATTACAGTTCTAGCGATAATAACTCCATTATATGGGTAATAATGCATGTTATATTGATAATGTCGGGAGTAATAGGTATAATTATTATAGTTCTAGCGATAATAATAGTAAAATATGGCTAATAGTGCATGTTATATTGATAATAATAAAAGTAATAAGTATACTTATTATAGTTCTAGCGATAATAACTGCATTATATGGGTAATAATGCATGTTATATTGATAATATTGGGAGTAATAAGTATAATTATTATACTTCTAGCGATAATAACTGCATTATATGGGTAATAATGGATGTTATATTGATAATATCCGGAGTAATAAGTATAATTATTACAGTTCTAGCGATAGTACTAGTACAATATGGCTAAGAGTGCCTGTTATATTGATAATAATATAAGTAATAAGTATAATTATTACAGTTCTAGCGATAATAACTCCATTATATGGGTAATAATGCATGTTGTATTGATAATAATATAAGTAACAAGTATAATTATTACAGTTTTAGCGATAATAACTGCATAATATGGGTAATAATGCACGTTATATTGCTAATAATATAAGTAATAAGTATAATTATTACAGTTCTAGCGATAATAACTGCATAATATGGGTAATAATGCACGTTATATTGCTAATAGTATAAGTATTAAGTATAATTATTACAGTTCTAGCGATAATAACTGCATTATATGGGTAATAATGCATGTTATATTGATAATAATATAAGTAATAGGTATAATTATTACAGTTCTAGCGATAATAACTCCATTATATGGGTAATAATGCATGTTATATTGATAATAATATAAGTTATAAGTATAATTATTACAGTTCTAGCGATAATAACTCCATTATATGGGTAATAATGCATGTTATATTGATGATAATGAGAGTAGTAAGTATATTTATTACAGTTCTATCGATAATAACTGCATAATATGGGTAATAATGCATGTTATATTGATAATATCGGGAGAAATAAGTATAATTATTATAGCTCTAGCGATAATAATAGTAAAACATGGCTAATAGTGCATGTTCTATTGATAACAATAAAAGTAATAAGTATATTTATTATACTTCTGTCGATAATAACTGCATTATTTGGGTAATAATGCATGTTATATTGATAATAATATAAGTAATAAGTATAATTATTACAGTTCTAGCGATAATAACTCCCTTATATGGGTAATAATGCATGTTATATTGATAATAATATAAGTTATAAGTATAATTATTACAGTTCTAGCGATAATAACTGCATAATATGGGTAAGAATGCACGTCATATTGCTAATAGTATAAGTAATAAGTATAATTATTACAGTTCTAGCGATAATAACTGCATTATATGGGTAATAATGCATGTTATATTGATAATATCGGGAGTAATAGGTATAATTATTATAGTTCTAGCGATAATAATAGTAAAATATGGCTAATAGTGCATGTTATACTGATAATAATAAAAGTAATAAGTATACTTATTATAGTTCTAGCGATAATAACTGCATTATATGGGTAATAATGCATGTTATATTGATAATATCGGGAGTAATAAGTATAATTATTATAGTTTTCGCGATAATAATAGTACAATATGGCTAATAGTGCATGTTATATTGATAAAAATAAGAGTAATAAGTATATTTATTATAGTTCTATCGATAATAACTGCATAGTATGGGTAATAATGCATGTTATATTGATGATAATTAAAGTACTAAGTATATTTATTATAGTTCTAGCGATCATAACTGCATAATATGCGTAATAATGCATGTTATATTGATAATAATATAAGTAATAAGTATAATTAATACAATTCTGGCGATAATAACTGCATTATATGGGTAATAATGCATGTTATATTGAAAATAATATAAGTAATAAGTATAATTATTACAGTTCTAGCGATAATAACTCCATTATATGGGTAATAATGCATGTTATATTGATAATAATGTAAGTAATAAGTATAATTATTACAGTTCTAGCGATAATAACTGCATTATATGGGTAATAATGCATGTTATATTGATAATGTCGGGAGTAATAGGTATAATTATTATAGTTCTAGCGATAATAACTGCATTATATGGGTAATAATGGATGTTATATTGATAATATCGGGAGTAATAAGTATAATTATTACAGTTCTAGCGATAGTACTAGTAAAATATGGCTAAGAGTGCCTGTTATATTGATAATAGTAAAAGTAATAAGTATATTTATTATACTTCCGTCGATAATAACTGCATTATATGGGTAATAATGCATGTTATATTGATAATGATATAAGTAATAAGTATAATTATTACAGTTCTAGCGATAATAACTCCATTATATGGGTAATAATGCATGTTATATTGATAATGTCGGGAGTAATAGGTATAATTATTATAGTTCTAGCGATAATAATAGTAAAATATGGCTAATAGTGCATGTTATATTGATAATAATAAAAGTAATAAGTATACTTATTATAGTTCTAGCGATAATAACTGCATTATATGGGTAATAATGCATGTTATATTGATAATATCGGGAGTAATAAGTATAATTATTATAGTTTTCGCGATAATAATAGTACAATATGGCTAATAGTGCATGTTATATTGATACAAATTAGAGTAATAAGTATATTTATTATAGTTCTATCGATAATAACTGCATAATATGGGTAATAATGCATGTTATATTGATAATATCGGGAGAAATAAGTACAATTATTAAAGCTCTAGCGATAATAATAGTAAAATATGGCTAATAGTGCATGTTCTATTGATAACAATAAAAGTAATAAGTATATTTATTATACTTCTGTCGATAATAACTGCATTATTTGGGTAATAATGCATGTTATATTGATAATAATATAAGTAATAAGTATAAGTATTACAGTTCTCGCGATAATAACTCCATTATATGGGTAATAATGCATGTTATATTGATAATAATATAAGTAATAAGTATAATTATTACAGTTCTAGCGATAATAACTGCATAATATGGGTAAGAATGCACGTTATATTGCTAATAGTATAAGTAATAAGTATAATTATTACAGTTCTAGCGATCATAACTGCATAATATGCGTAATAATGCATGTTATATTGATAATAATATAAGTAATAAGTATAATTATTGCAGTTCTAGCGATAATAACTGCAATTTATGGGTAATAATGCACGTTATATTGATAATAATATAAGTAACAAGTATAATTATTACAGTTCTAGCGATAATAACTGCATAATATGGGTAATAATGCACGTTATATTGCTAATAATATAAGTAGTAAGTATAATTATTACAGTTCTAGCGATAATAACTGCATTATATGGGTAATAATGCATGTTATATTGATAATAATAAAAGTAATCAGTATATTTATTATACTTCTGTCGATAGTAACTGCATTATATGGGTAATAATGCACGTTATATTGCTAATAATATAAGTAATAAGTATAATTATTACAGTTCTAGCGATAATAACTGCATTATATGGGTAATAATGCATGTTATATTGATAATATCGGGAGTAATAGGTATAATTATTATAGTTCTAGCGATAATAATAGTAAAATATGGCTAATAGTGCATGTTATATTGATAACAATAAAAGTAATAAGTATACTTATTATAGTTCTAGCGATAATAACTCCATTATATGGTTAATAATGCATGTTACATTGATAATATTGGGAGTAATAAGTATAATTATTATAGTTTTCGCGATAATAATAGTACAATATGGATAATAGTGCATGTTATATTGATAAAAATAAGAGTAATAAGTATATTTATTATAGTTCTATCGATAATAACTGCATAGTATGGGTAATAATGCATGTTATATTGATGATAATTAAAGTACTAAGTATATTTATTATAGTTCTAGCGATCATAACTGCATAATATGCGTAATAATGCATGTTATATTGATAATAATATAAGTAATAAGTATAATTATTACAGTTCTAGCGATAATAACTCCATTATATGGGTAATAATGCATGTTATATTGATGATAATGAGAGTAGTAAGTATATTTATTACAGTTCTATCGATAATAACTGCATAATATGGGTAATAATGCATGTTATATTGATAATATCGGGAGAAATAGGTATAATTATTATAGCTCTAGCGATAATAATAGTAAAATATGGCTAATAGTGCATGTTCTATTGATAATAATAAAAGTAATAAGTATATTTATTATAGTTCTATCGATAATAACTGCATAATATGGGTAATAATGCATGTTATATTGATGATAATTAAAGTACTAAGTATATTTATTATAGTTCTAGCGATCATAACTGCATAATATGCGTAATAATGCATGTTATATTGATAATAATATAAGTAATAAGTATAATTATTGCAGTTCTAGCGATAATAACTGCAATTTATGGGTAATAATGCACGTTATATTGATAATAATATAAGTAACAAGTATAATTATTACAGTTCTAGCGATAATAACTGCATAATATGGGTAATAATGCACGTTATGTTGCTAATAATATAAGTAGTAAGTATAATTATTACAGTTCTAGCGATAATAACTGCATTATATGGGTAATAATGCATGTTATATTGATAATAATAAAAGTAATCAGTATATTTATTATACTTCTGTCGATAGTAACTGCATTATATGGGTAATAATGCATGTTATATTGATAATAATATAAGTAATAAGTATAATTATTACAGTTCTAGCGATAATAACTGCATTATATGGGTAATAATGCATGTTATATTGATAATATTGGGAGTAGTAACTATAATTATTATAGTTCTAGCGATAATCATAGTAAAATATGGCTAATAGTGCATGTTATATTGATGATAATAAAAGTAATACGTATATTTATTATAGTTCTAGCCATAATAACTCCATTATATGGGTAATAATGCATGTTATATTGATAATAATATAAGTAATAAGTATAATTATTACAGTTCTAGCGATAATAACTGCATAATATGGGTAATAATGCACGTTATATTGCTAATAGTATAAGTAATAAGTATAATTATTACAGTTCTAGCGATAATAACTCCATTATGTGGGTAATAATGCATGTTGTATTGATAATAACATAAGTAACAAGTATAATTATTACAGTTCTAGTGATAATAACTGCATAATATGGGTAATAATGCACGTTATATTGCTAATAATGTAAGTAGTAAGTATAATTATTACAGTTCTAGCGATAATAACTGCATAATATGGGTAATAATGCATGTTATATTGATAATATCGGGAGTAATAACTATAATTATTATAGTTTTCGCGATAATAATAGTAAAATATGGCTAATAGTGCATGTTATATTGATAACAATAAAAGTAATAAGTATATTTATTATACTTCTGTCGATAATAACTGCATTATTTGGGTAATAATGCATGTTATATTGATAATAATATAAGTAATAAGTATAATTATTACAGTTCTAGCGATAATAACTCCATTATATGGGTAATAATGCATGTTATATTGATAATAATATAAGTAATAAGTATAATTATTACAGTTCTAGCGATAATAACTCCATTATATGGGTAATAATGCATGTTGTATTGATAATAATATAAGTAACAAGTATAATTATTACAGTTCTAGCGATAATAACTGCATAGTATGGGTAATAATGCACGTTATATTGCTAATAATATAAGTAATAAGTATAATTATTACAGTTCTAGCGATAATAACTGCATAATATGGGTAATAATGCACGTTATATTGCTAATAGTATAAGTAATAAGTATAATTATTACAGTTCTAGCGATAATAACTGCATTATATGGGTAATAATGCATGTTATATTGATAATATCGGGAGTAATAAGTATAATTATTATAGTTTTCGCGATAATAATAGTACAATATGGCTAATAGTGCATGTTATATTGATACAAATTAGAGTAATAAGTATATTTATTATAGTTCTATCGATAATAACTGCATAATATGGGTAATAATGCATGTTATATTGATAATATCGGGAGAAATAAGTACAATTATTAAAGCTCTAGCGATAATAATAGTAAAATATGGCTAATAGTGCATGTTCTATTGATAACAATAAAAGTAATAAGTATATTTATTATACTTCTGTCGATAATAACTGCATTATTTGGGTAATAATGCATGTTATATTGATAATAATAAAAGTAATCAGTATATTTATTATACTTCTGTCGATAGTAACTGCATTATATGGGTAATAATGCACGTTATATTGCTAATAGTATAAGTAATAAGTATAATTATTACAGTTCTAGCGATCATAACTGCATAATATGCGTAATAATGCATGTTATATTGATAATAATATAAGTAATAAGTATAATTATTGCAGTTCTAGCGATAATAACTGCAATTTATGGGTAATAATGCACGTTATATTGATAATAATATAAGTAACAAGTATAATTATTACAGTTCTAGCGATAATAACTGCATAATATGGGTAATAATGCACGTTATATTGCTAATAATATAAGTAGTAAGTATAATTATTACAGTTCTAGCGATAATAACTGCATTATATGGGTAATAATGCATGTTATATTGATAATAATAAAAGTAATCAGTATATTTATTATACTTCTGTCGATAGTAACTGCATTATATGGGTAATAATGCACGTTATATTGCTAATAATATAAGTAATAAGTATAATTATTACAGTTCTAGCGATAATAACTGCATTATATGGGTAATAATGCACGTTATATTGCTAATAATATAAGTAATAAGTATAATTGTTACAGTTCTAGCGATAATAACTGCATTATATGGGTAAGAATGCATGTTATATTGATAATATCGGGAGTAATAGGTATAATTATCATAGTTCTAGCGATAATAATAGTAAAATATGGCTAATAGTGCATGTTATATTGATAACAATAAAAGTAACAAGTATACTTATTATAGTTCTAGCGATAATAACTCCATTATATGGTTAATAATGCATGTTATATTGATAATATTGGGAGTAATAAGTATAATTATTATAGTTTTCGCGATAATAATAGTACAATATGGATAATAGTGCATGTTATATTGATAAAAATAAGAGTAAGAAGTATATTTATTATAGTTCTATCGATAATAACTGCATAGTATGGGTAATAATGCATGTTATATTGATGATAATTAAAGTACTAAGTATATTTATTATAGTTCTAGCGATCATAACTGCATAATATGCGTAATAATGCATGTTATATTGATAATAATATAAGTAATAAGTATAATTATTACAGTTCTAGCGATAATAACTCCATTATATGGGTAATAATGCATGTTATATTGATGATAATGAGAGTAGTAAGTATATTTATTACAGTTCTATCGATAATAACTGCATAATATGGGTAATAATGCATGTTATATTGATAATATCGGGAGAAATAGGTATAATTATTATAGCTCTAGCGATAATAATAGTAAAATATGGCTAATAGTGCATGTTCTATTGATAATAATAAAAGTAATAAGTATATTTATTATAGTTCTATCGATAATAACTGCATAATATGGGTAATAATGCATGTTATATTGATGATAATTAAAGTACTAAGTATATTTATTATAGTTCTAGCGATCATAACTGCATAATATGCGTAATAATGCATGTTATATTGATAATAATATAAGTAATAAGTATAATTATTGCAGTTCTAGCGATAATAACTGCAATTTATGGGTAATAATGCACGTTATATTGATAATAATATAAGTAACAAGTATAATTATTACAGTTCTAGCGATAATAACTGCATAATATGGGTAATAATGCACGTTATATTGCTAATAATATAAGTAGTAAGTATAATTATTACAGTTCTAGCGATAATAACTGCATTATATGGGTAATAATGCATGTTATATTGATAATAATAAAAGTAATCAGTATATTTATTATACTTCTGTCGATAGTAACTGCATTATATGGGTAATAATGCATGTTATATTGATAATAATATAAGTAATAAGTATAATTATTACAGTTCTAGCGATAATAACTGCATTATATGGGTAATAATGCATGTTATATTGATAATATTGGGAGTAATAACTATAATTATTATAGTTCTAGCGATAATCATAGTAAAATATGGCTAATAGTGCATGTTATATTGATGATAATAAAAGTAATACGTATATTTATTATAGTTCTAGCCATAATAACTCCATTATATGGGTAATAATGCATGTTATATTGATAATAATATAAGTAATAAGTATAATTATTACAGTTCTAGCGATAATAACTGCATAATATGGGTAATAATGCACGTTATATTGCTAATAGTATAAGTAATAAGTATAATTATTACAGTTCTAGCGATAATAACTCCATTATGTGGGTAATAATGCATGTTGTATTGATAATAACATTAGTAACAAGTATAATTATTACAGTTCTAGTGATAATAACTGCATAATATGGGTAATAATGCACGTTATATTGCTAATAATGTAAGTAGTAAGTATAATTATTACAGTTCTAGCGATAATAACTGCATAATATGGGTAATAATGCATGTTATATTGATAACATCGGGAGTAATAACTATAGTTATTATAGTTTTCGCGATAATAATAGTAAAATATGGCTAATAGTGCATGTTATATTGATAACAATAAAAGTAATAAGTATATTTATTATACTTCTGTCGATAATAACTGCATTATTTGGGTAATAATGCATGTTGTATTGATAATAATATAAGTAACAAGTATAATTATTACAGTTCTAGCGATAATAACTGCATAATATGGGTAATAATGCACGTTATATTGCTAATAATATAAGTAATAAGTATAATTATTACAGTTCTAGCGATAATAACTGCATAATATGGGTAATAATGCACGTTATATTGCTAATAGTATAAGTAATAAGTATAATTATTACAGTTCTAGCGATAATAACTGCATTATATGGGTAATAATGCATGTTATATTGATAATATCGGGAGTAATAGGTATAATTATTATAGTTCTAGCGATAATAATAGTAAAATATGGCTAATAGTGCATGTTATATTGATAACAATAAAAGTAATAAGTATACTTATTATAGTTCTAGCGATAATAACTCCATTATATGGTTAATAATGCATGTTATATTGATAATATTGGGAGTAATAAGTATAATTATTATAGTTTTCGCGATAATAATAGTACAATATGGATAATAGTGCATGTTATATTGATAAAAATAAGAGTAATAAGTATATTTATTATAGTTCTATCGATAATAACTGCATAGTATGGGTAATAATGCATGTTATATTGATGATAATTAAAGTACTAAGTATATTTATTATAGTTCTAGCGATCATAACTGCATAATATGCGTAATAATGCATGTTATATTGATAATAATATAAGTAATAAGTATAATTATTACAGTTCCAGCGATAATAACTCCATTATATGGGTAATAATGCATGTTATATTGACGATAATGAGAGTAGTAAGTATATTTATTACAGTTCTATCGATAATAACTGCATAATATGGGTAATAATGCATGTTATATTGATAATATCGGGAGAAATAGGTATAATTATTATAGCTCTAGCGATAATAATAGTAAAATATGGCTAATAGTGCATGTTCTATTGATAATAATAAAAGTAATAAGTATATTTATTATAGTTCTATCGATAATAACTGCATAATATGGGTAATAATGCATGTTATATTGATGATAATTAAAGTACTAAGTATATTTATTATAGTTCTAGCGATCATAACTGCATAATATGCGTAATAATGCATGTTATATTGATAATAATATAAGTAATAAGTATAATTATTGCAGTTCTAGCGATAATAACTGCAATTTATGGGTAATAATGCACGTTATATTGATAATAATATAAGTAACAAGTATAATTATTACAGTTCTAGCGATAATAACTGCATAATATGGGTAATAATGCACGTTATATTGCTAATAATATAAGTAGTAAGTATAATTATTACAGTTCTAGCGATAATAACTGCATTATATGGGTAATAATGCATGTTATATTGATAATATTGGGAGTAATAAGTATAATTATTACAGTTCTAGCGATAATAACTGCATTATATGGGTAATAATGGATGTTATATTGATAATATCGGGAGTAATAAGTATAATTATTACAGTTCTAGCGATAGTACTAGTACAATATGGCTAAGAGTGCCTGTTATATTGATAATAGTAAAAGTAATAAGTATATTTATTATACTTCCGTCGATAATAACTGCATTATATGGGTAATAATGCATGTTATATTGATAATGATATAAGTAATAAGTATAATTATTACAGTTCTAGCGATAATAACTCCATTATATGGGTAATAATGCATGTTATATTGATGATAATGAGAGTAGTAAGTATATTTATTACAGTTCTATCGATAATAACTGCATAATATGGGTAATAATGCATGTTATATTGATAATATCGGGAGAAATAGGTATAATTATTATAGCTCTAGCGATAATAATAGTAAAATATGGCTAATAGTGCATGTTCTATTGATAATAATAAAAGTAATAAGTATATTTATTATAGTTCTATCGATAATAACTGCATAATATGGGTAATAATGCATGTTATATTGATGATAATTAAAGTACTAAGTATATTTATTATAGTTCTAGCGATCATAACTGCATAATATGCGTAATAATGCACGTTATATTGATAATAATATAAGTAACAAGTATAATTATTACAGTTCTAGCGATAATAACTGCATAATATGGGTAATAATGCACGTTATATTGCTAATAATATAAGTAGTAAGTATAATTATTACAGTTCTAGCGATAATAACTGCATTATATGGGTAATAATGCATGTTATATTGATAATATTGGGAGTAATAAGTATAATTATTACAGTTCTAGCGATAATAACTGCATTATATGGGTAATAATGGATGTTATATTGATAATATCGGGAGTAATAAGTATAATTATTACAGTTCTAGCGATAGTACTAGTACAATATGGCTAAGAGTGCCTGTTATATTGATAATAGTAAAAGTAATAAGTATATTTATTATACTTCCGTCGATAATAACTGCATTATATGGGTAATAATGCATGTTATATTGATAATGATATAAGTAATAAGTATAATTATTACAGTTCTAGCGATAATAACTCCATTATATGGGTAATAATGCATGTTATATTGATAATGTCGGGAGTAATAGGTATAATTATTATAGTTTTAGCGATAATAATAGTAAAATATGGCTAATAGTGCATGTTATATTGATAATAATGAAAGTAATAAGTATACTTATTATAGTTCTAGCGATAATAACTTCATTATATGGGTAATAATGCATGTTATATTGATAATATTGGGAGTAATAAGTATAATTATTATAGTTCTAGCGATAATAACTGCATTATATGGGTAATAATGGATGTTATATTGATAATATCAGGAGTAATAAGTATAATTATTACAGTTCTAGCGATAGTACTAGTACAATATGGCTAAGAGTGCCTGTTATATTGATAATAATATAAGTAATAAGTATAATTATTACAGTTCTAGCGATAATAACTCCATTATATGGGTAATAATGCATGTTATATTGATAATAGTATAAGTAATAAGTATAATTATTACAGTTCTAGCGATAATAACTGCATTATATGGGTAATAATGCATGTTATATTGATAATATCGGGAGTAATAGGTATAATTATTATAGTTCTAGCGATAATAATAGTAAAATATGGCTAATAGTGCATGTTATACTGATAATAATAAAAGTAATAAGTATACTTATTATAGTTCTAGCGATAATAACTGCATTATATGGGTAATAATGCATGTTATATTGATAATATCGGGAGTAATAAGTATAATTATTATAGTTTTCGCGATAATAATAGTACAATATGGCTAATAGTGCATGTTATATTGATAAAAATAAGAGTAATAAGTATATTTATTATAGTTCTATCGATAATAACTGCATAGTATGGGTAATAATGCATGTTATATTGATGATAATTAAAGTACTAAGTATATTTATTATAGTTCTAGCGATCATAACTGCATAATATGCGTAATAATGCATGTTATATTGATAATAATATAAGTAATAAGTATAATTAATACAATTCTGGCGATAATAACTGCATTATATGGGTAATAATGCATGTTATATTGAAAATAATATAAGTAATAAGTATAATTATTACAGTTCTAGCGATAATAACTCCATTATATGGGTAATAATGCATGTTATATTGATAATAATGTAAGTAATAAGTATAATTATTACAGTTCTAGCGATAATAACTGCATTATATGGGTAATAATGCATGTTATATTGATAATGTCGGGAGTAATAGGTATAATTATTATAGTTCTAGCGATAATAACTGCATTATATGGGTAATAATGGATGTTATATTGATAATATCGGGAGTAATAAGTATAATTATTACAGTTCTAGCGATAGTACTAGTAAAATATGGCTAAGAGTGCCTGTTATATTGATAATAGTAAAAGTAATAAGTATATTTATTATACTTCCGTCGATAATAACTGCATTATATGGGTAATAATGCATGTTATATTGATAATGATATAAGTAATAAGTATAATTATTACAGTTCTAGCGATAATAACTCCATTATATGGGTAATAATGCATGTTATATTG
Organism: Megachile leachella; assembly: GCA_963576845.1. Taxonomy (NCBI): domain Eukaryota; kingdom Metazoa; phylum Arthropoda; class Insecta; order Hymenoptera; family Megachilidae; genus Megachile; species Megachile leachella. The sequence continues at coordinate 939,723 of CAUYWW010000072.1, forward strand.
ATAATGTCGGGAGTAATAGGTATAATTATTATAGTTCTAGCGATAATAATAGTAAAATATGGCTAATAGTGCATGTTATATTGATAATAATAAAAGTAATAAGTATACTTATTATAGTTCTAGCGATAATAACTGCATTATATGGGTAATAATGCATGTTATATTGATAATATCGGGAGTAATAAGTATAATTATTATAGTTTTCGCGATAATAATAGTACAATATGGCTAATAGTGCATGTTATATTGATACAAATTAGAGTAATAAGTATATTTATTATAGTTCTATCGATAATAACTGCATAATATGGGTAATAATGCATGTTATATTGATAATATCGGGAGAAATAAGTACAATTATTAAAGCTCTAGCGATAATAATAGTAAAATATGGCTAATAGTGCATGTTCTATTGATAACAATAAAAGTAATAAGTATATTTATTATACTTCTGTCGATAATAACTGCATTATTTGGGTAATAATGCATGTTATATTGATAATAATATAAGTAATAAGTATAATTATTACAGTTCTCGCGATAATAACTCCATTATATGGGTAATAATGCATGTTATATTGATAATAATATAAGTAATAAGTATAATTATTACAGTTCTAGCGATAATAACTGCATAATATGGGTAAGAATGCACGTTATATTGCTAATAGTATAAGTAATAAGTATAATTATTACAGTTCTAGCGATCATAACTGCATAATATGCGTAATAATGCATGTTATATTGATAATAATATAAGTAATAAGTATAATTATTGCAGTTCTAGCGATAATAACTGCAATTTATGGGTAATAATGCACGTTATATTGATAATAATATAAGTAACAAGTATAATTATTACAGTTCTAGCGATAATAACTGCATAATATGGGTAATAATGCACGTTATATTGCTAATAATATAAGTAGTAAGTATAATTATTACAGTTCTAGCGATAATAACTGCATTATATGGGTAATAATGCATGTTATATTGATAATAATAAAAGTAATCAGTATATTTATTATACTTCTGTCGATAGTAACTGCATTATATGGGTAATAATGCACGTTATATTGCTAATAATATAAGTAATAAGTATAATTATTACAGTTCTAGCGATAATAACTGCATTATATGGGTAATAATGCATGTTATATTGATAATATCGGGAGTAATAGGTATAATTATTATAGTTCTAGCGATAATAATAGTAAAATATGGCTAATAGTGCATGTTATATTGATAACAATAAAAGTAATAAGTATACTTATTATAGTTCTAGCGATAATAACTCCATTATATGGTTAATAATGCATGTTACATTGATAATATTGGGAGTAATAAGTATAATTATTATAGTTTTCGCGATAATAATAGTACAATATGGATAATAGTGCATGTTATATTGATAAAAATAAGAGTAATAAGTATATTTATTATAGTTCTATCGATAATAACTGCATAGTATGGGTAATAATGCATGTTATATTGATGATAATTAAAGTACTAAGTATATTTATTATAGTTCTAGCGATCATAACTGCATAATATGCGTAATAATGCATGTTATATTGATAATAATATAAGTAATAAGTATAATTATTACAGTTCTAGCGATAATAACTCCATTATATGGGTAATAATGCATGTTATATTGATGATAATGAGAGTAGTAAGTATATTTATTACAGTTCTATCGATAATAACTGCATAATATGGGTAATAATGCATGTTATATTGATAATATCGGGAGAAATAGGTATAATTATTATAGCTCTAGCGATAATAATAGTAAAATATGGCTAATAGTGCATGTTCTATTGATAATAATAAAAGTAATAAGTATATTTATTATAGTTCTATCGATAATAACTGCATAATATGGGTAATAATGCATGTTATATTGATGATAATTAAAGTACTAAGTATATTTATTATAGTTCTAGCGATCATAACTGCATAATATGCGTAATAATGCATGTTATATTGATAATAATATAAGTAATAAGTATAATTATTGCAGTTCTAGCGATAATAACTGCAATTTATGGGTAATAATGCACGTTATATTGATAATAATATAAGTAACAAGTATAATTATTACAGTTCTAGCGATAATAACTGCATAATATGGGTAATAATGCACGTTATGTTGCTAATAATATAAGTAGTAAGTATAATTATTACAGTTCTAGCGATAATAACTGCATTATATGGGTAATAATGCATGTTATATTGATAATAATAAAAGTAATCAGTATATTTATTATACTTCTGTCGATAGTAACTGCATTATATGGGTAATAATGCATGTTATATTGATAATAATATAAGTAATAAGTATAATTATTACAGTTCTAGCGATAATAACTGCATTATATGGGTAATAATGCATGTTATATTGATAATATTGGGAGTAGTAACTATAATTATTATAGTTCTAGCGATAATCATAGTAAAATATGGCTAATAGTGCATGTTATATTGATGATAATAAAAGTAATACGTATATTTATTATAGTTCTAGCCATAATAACTCCATTATATGGGTAATAATGCATGTTATATTGATAATAATATAAGTAATAAGTATAATTATTACAGTTCTAGCGATAATAACTGCATAATATGGGTAATAATGCACGTTATATTGCTAATAGTATAAGTAATAAGTATAATTATTACAGTTCTAGCGATAATAACTCCATTATGTGGGTAATAATGCATGTTGTATTGATAATAACATAAGTAACAAGTATAATTATTACAGTTCTAGTGATAATAACTGCATAATATGGGTAATAATGCACGTTATATTGCTAATAATGTAAGTAGTAAGTATAATTATTACAGTTCTAGCGATAATAACTGCATAATATGGGTAATAATGCATGTTATATTGATAATATCGGGAGTAATAACTATAATTATTATAGTTTTCGCGATAATAATAGTAAAATATGGCTAATAGTGCATGTTATATTGATAACAATAAAAGTAATAAGTATATTTATTATACTTCTGTCGATAATAACTGCATTATTTGGGTAATAATGCATGTTATATTGATAATAATATAAGTAATAAGTATAATTATTACAGTTCTAGCGATAATAACTCCATTATATGGGTAATAATGCATGTTATATTGATAATAATATAAGTAATAAGTATAATTATTACAGTTCTAGCGATAATAACTCCATTATATGGGTAATAATGCATGTTGTATTGATAATAATATAAGTAACAAGTATAATTATTACAGTTCTAGCGATAATAACTGCATAATATGGGTAATAATGCACGTTATATTGCTAATAGTATAAGTAATAAGTATAATTATTACAGTTCTAGCGATAATAACTGCATTATATGGGTAATAATGCATGTTATATTGATAATATCGGGAGTAATAAGTATAATTATTATAGTTTTCGCGATAATAATAGTACAATATGGCTAATAGTGCATGTTATATTGATACAAATTAGAGTAATAAGTATATTTATTATAGTTCTATCGATAATAACTGCATAATATGGGTAATAATGCATGTTATATTGATAATATCGGGAGAAATAAGTACAATTATTAAAGCTCTAGCGATAATAATAGTAAAATATGGCTAATAGTGCATGTTCTATTGATAACAATAAAAGTAATAAGTATATTTATTATACTTCTGTCGATAATAACTGCATTATTTGGGTAATAATGCATGTTATATTGATAATAATATAAGTAATAAGTATAATTATTACAGTTCTCGCGATAATAACTCCATTATATGGGTAATAATGCATGTTATATTGATAATAATATAAGTAATAAGTATAATTATTACAGTTCTAGCGATAATAACTGCATAATATGGGTAAGAATGCACGTTATATTGCTAATAGTATAAGTAATAAGTATAATTATTACAGTTCTAGCGATCATAACTGCATAATATGCGTAATAATGCATGTTATATTGATAATAATATAAGTAATAAGTATAATTATTGCAGTTCTAGCGATAATAACTGCAATTTATGGGTAATAATGCACGTTATATTGATAATAATATAAGTAACAAGTATAATTATTACAGTTCTAGCGATAATAACTGCATAATATGGGTAATAATGCACGTTATATTGCTAATAATATAAGTAGTAAGTATAATTATTACAGTTCTAGCGATAATAACTGCATTATATGGGTAATAATGCATGTTATATTGATAATAATAAAAGTAATCAGTATATTTATTATACTTCTGTCGATAGTAACTGCATTATATGGGTAATAATGCACGTTATATTGCTAATAATATAAGTAATAAGTATAATTATTACAGTTCTAGCGATAATAACTGCATTATATGGGTAATAATGCACGTTATATTGCTAATAATATAAGTAATAAGTATAATTGTTACAGTTCTAGCGATAATAACTGCATTATATGGGTAAGAATGCATGTTATATTGATAATATCGGGAGTAATAGGTATAATTATTATAGTTCTAGCGATAATAATAGTAAAATATGGCTAATAGTGCATGTTATATTGATAACAATAAAAGTAACAAGTATACTTATTATAGTTCTAGCGATAATAACTCCATTATATGGTTAATAATGCATGTTATATTGATAATATTGGGAGTAATAAGTATAATTATTATAGTTTTCGCGATAATAATAGTACAATATGGATAATAGTGCATGTTATATTGATAAAAATAAGAGTAAGAAGTATATTTATTATAGTTCTATCGATAATAACTGCATAGTATGGGTAATAATGCATGTTATATTGATGATAATTAAAGTACTAAGTATATTTATTATAGTTCTAGCGATCATAACTGCATAATATGCGTAATAATGCATGTTATATTGATAATAATATAAGTAATAAGTATAATTATTACAGTTCTAGCGATAATAACTCCATTATATGGGTAATAATGCATGTTATATTGATGATAATGAGAGTAGTAAGTATATTTATTACAGTTCTATCGATAATAACTGCATAATATGGGTAATAATGCATGTTATATTGATAATATCGGGAGAAATAGGTATAATTATTATAGCTCTAGCGATAATAATAGTAAAATATGGCTAATAGTGCATGTTCTATTGATAATAATAAAAGTAATAAGTATATTTATTATAGTTCTATCGATAATAACTGCATAATATGGGTAATAATGCATGTTATATTGATGATAATTAAAGTACTAAGTATATTTATTATAGTTCTAGCGATCATAACTGCATAATATGCGTAATAATGCATGTTATATTGATAATAATATAAGTAATAAGTATAATTATTGCAGTTCTAGCGATAATAACTGCAATTTATGGGTAATAATGCACGTTATATTGATAATAATATAAGTAACAAGTATAATTATTACAGTTCTAGCGATAATAACTGCATAATATGGGTAATAATGCACGTTATATTGCTAATAATATAAGTAGTAAGTATAATTATTACAGTTCTAGCGATAATAACTGCATTATATGGGTAATAATGCATGTTATATTGATAATAATAAAAGTAATCAGTATATTTATTATACTTCTGTCGATAGTAACTGCATTATATGGGTAATAATGCATGTTATATTGATAATAATATAAGTAATAAGTATAATTATTACAGTTCTAGCGATAATAACTGCATTATATGGGTAATAATGCATGTTATATTGATAATATTGGGAGTAATAACTATAATTATTATAGTTCTAGCGATAATCATAGTAAAATATGGCTAATAGTGCATGTTATATTGATGATAATAAAAGTAATACGTATATTTATTATAGTTCTAGCCATAATAACTCCATTATATGGGTAATAATGCATGTTATATTGATAATAATATAAGTAATAAGTATAATTATTACAGTTCTAGCGATAATAACTGCATAATATGGGTAATAATGCACGTTATATTGCTAATAGTATAAGTAATAAGTATAATTATTACAGTTCTAGCGATAATAACTGCATTATATGGGTAATAATGCACGTTATATTGCTAATAATATAAGTAATAAGTATAATTGTTACAGTTCTAGCGATAATAACTGCATTATATGGGTAAGAATGCATGTTATATTGATAATATCGGGAGTAATAGGTATAATTATTATAGTTCTAGCGATAATAATAGTAAAATATGGCTAATAGTGCATGTTATATTGATAACAATAAAAGTAACAAGTATACTTATTATAGTTCTAGCGATAATAACTCCATTATATGGTTAATAATGCATGTTATATTGATAATATTGGGAGTAATAAGTATAATTATTATAGTTTTCGCGATAATAATAGTACAATATGGATAATAGTGCATGTTATATTGATAAAAATAAGAGTAAGAAGTATATTTATTATAGTTCTATCGATAATAACTGCATAGTATGGGTAATAATGCATGTTATATTGATGATAATTAAAGTACTAAGTATATTTATTATAGTTCTAGCGATCATAACTGCATAATATGCGTAATAATGCATGTTATATTGATAATAATATAAGTAATAAGTATAATTATTACAGTTCTAGCGATAATAACTCCATTATATGGGTAATAATGCATGTTATATTGATGATAATGAGAGTAGTAAGTATATTTATTACAGTTCTATCGATAATAACTGCATAATATGGGTAATAATGCATGTTATATTGATAATATCGGGAGAAATAGGTATAATTATTATAGCTCTAGCGATAATAATAGTAAAATATGGCTAATAGTGCATGTTCTATTGATAATAATAAAAGTAATAAGTATATTTATTATAGTTCTATCGATAATAACTGCATAATATGGGTAATAATGCATGTTATATTGATGATAATTAAAGTACTAAGTATATTTATTATAGTTCTAGCGATCATAACTGCATAATATGCGTAATAATGCATGTTATATTGATAATAATATAAGTAATAAGTATAATTATTGCAGTTCTAGCGATAATAACTGCAATTTATGGGTAATAATGCACGTTATATTGATAATAATATAAGTAACAAGTATAATTATTACAGTTCTAGCGATAATAACTGCATAATATGGGTAATAATGCACGTTATATTGCTAATAATATAAGTAGTAAGTATAATTATTACAGTTCTAGCGATAATAACTGCATTATATGGGTAATAATGCATGTTATATTGATAATAATAAAAGTAATCAGTATATTTATTATACTTCTGTCGATAGTAACTGCATTATATGGGTAATAATGCATGTTATATTGATAATAATATAAGTAATAAGTATAATTATTACAGTTCTAGCGATAATAACTGCATTATATGGGTAATAATGCATGTTATATTGATAATATTGGGAGTAATAACTATAATTATTATAGTTCTAGCGATAATCATAGTAAAATATGGCTAATAGTGCATGTTATATTGATGATAATAAAAGTAATACGTATATTTATTATAGTTCTAGCCATAATAACTCCATTATATGGGTAATAATGCATGTTATATTGATAATAATATAAGTAATAAGTATAATTATTACAGTTCTAGCGATAATAACTGCATAATATGGGTAATAATGCACGTTATATTGCTAATAGTATAAGTAATAAGTATAATTATTACAGTTCTAGCGATAATAACTCCATTATGTGGGTAATAATGCATGTTGTATTGATAATAACATTAGTAACAAGTATAATTATTACAGTTCTAGTGATAATAACTGCATAATATGGGTAATAATGCACGTTATATTGCTAATAATGTAAGTAGTAAGTATAATTATTACAGTTCTAGCGATAATAACTGCATAATATGGGTAATAATGCATGTTATATTGATAACATCGGGAGTAATAACTATAGTTATTATAGTTTTCGCGATAATAATAGTAAAATATGGCTAATAGTGCATGTTATATTGATAACAATAAAAGTAATAAGTATATTTATTATACTTCTGTCGATAATAACTGCATTATTTGGGTAATAATGCATGTTGTATTGATAATAATATAAGTAACAAGTATAATTATTACAGTTCTAGCGATAATAACTGCATAATATGGGTAATAATGCACGTTATATTGCTAATAATATAAGTAATAAGTATAATTATTACAGTTCTAGCGATAATAACTGCATAATATGGGTAATAATGCACGTTATATTGCTAATAGTATAAGTAATAAGTATAATTATTACAGTTCTAGCGATAATAACTGCATTATATGGGTAATAATGCATGTTATATTGATAATATCGGGAGTAATAGGTATAATTATTATAGTTCTAGCGATAATAATAGTAAAATATGGCTAATAGTGCATGTTATATTGATAACAATAAAAGTAATAAGTATACTTATTATAGTTCTAGCGATAATAACTCCATTATATGGTTAATAATGCATGTTATATTGATAATATTGGGAGTAATAAGTATAATTATTATAGTTTTCGCGATAATAATAGTACAATATGGATAATAGTGCATGTTATATTGATAAAAATAAGAGTAATAAGTATATTTATTATAGTTCTATCGATAATAACTGCATAGTATGGGTAATAATGCATGTTATATTGATGATAATTAAAGTACTAAGTATATTTATTATAGTTCTAGCGATCATAACTGCATAATATGCGTAATAATGCATGTTATATTGATAATAATATAAGTAATAAGTATAATTATTACAGTTCCAGCGATAATAACTCCATTATATGGGTAATAATGCATGTTATATTGACGATAATGAGAGTAGTAAGTATATTTATTACAGTTCTATCGATAATAACTGCATAATATGGGTAATAATGCATGTTATATTGATAATATCGGGAGAAATAGGTATAATTATTATAGCTCTAGCGATAATAATAGTAAAATATGGCTAATAGTGCATGTTCTATTGATAATAATAAAAGTAATAAGTATATTTATTATAGTTCTATCGATAATAACTGCATAATATGGGTAATAATGCATGTTATATTGATGATAATTAAAGTACTAAGTATATTTATTATAGTTCTAGCGATCATAACTGCATAATATGCGTAATAATGCATGTTATATTGATAATAATATAAGTAATAAGTATAATTATTGCAGTTCTAGCGATAATAACTGCAATTTATGGGTAATAATGCACGTTATATTGATAATAATATAAGTAACAAGTATAATTATTACAGTTCTAGCGATAATAACTGCATAATATGGGTAATAATGCACGTTATATTGCTAATAATATAAGTAGTAAGTATAATTATTACAGTTCTAGCGATAATAACTGCATTATATGGGTAATAATGCATGTTATATTGATAATATTGGGAGTAATAAGTATAATTATTACAGTTCTAGCGATAATAACTGCATTATATGGGTAATAATGGATGTTATATTGATAATATCGGGAGTAATAAGTATAATTATTACAGTTCTAGCGATAGTACTAGTACAATATGGCTAAGAGTGCCTGTTATATTGATAATAGTAAAAGTAATAAGTATATTTATTATACTTCCGTCGATAATAACTGCATTATATGGGTAATAATGCATGTTATATTGATAATGATATAAGTAATAAGTATAATTATTACAGTTCTAGCGATAATAACTCCATTATATGGGTAATAATGCATGTTATATTGATGATAATGAGAGTAGTAAGTATATTTATTACAGTTCTATCGATAATAACTGCATAATATGGGTAATAATGCATGTTATATTGATAATATCGGGAGAAATAGGTATAATTATTATAGCTCTAGCGATAATAATAGTAAAATATGGCTAATAGTGCATGTTCTATTGATAATAATAAAAGTAATAAGTATATTTATTATAGTTCTATCGATAATAACTGCATAATATGGGTAATAATGCATGTTATATTGATGATAATTAAAGTACTAAGTATATTTATTATAGTTCTAGCGATCATAACTGCATAATATGCGTAATAATGCACGTTATATTGATAATAATATAAGTAACAAGTATAATTATTACAGTTCTAGCGATAATAACTGCATAATATGGGTAATAATGCACGTTATATTGCTAATAATATAAGTAGTAAGTATAATTATTACAGTTCTAGCGATAATAACTGCATTATATGGGTAATAATGCATGTTATATTGATAATATTGGGAGTAATAAGTATAATTATTACAGTTCTAGCGATAATAACTGCATTATATGGGTAATAATGGATGTTATATTGATAATATCGGGAGTAATAAGTATAATTATTACAGTTCTAGCGATAGTACTAGTACAATATGGCTAAGAGTGCCTGTTATATTGATAATAGTAAAAGTAATAAGTATATTTATTATACTTCCGTCGATAATAACTGCATTATATGGGTAATAATGCATGTTATATTGATAATGATATAAGTAATAAGTATAATTATTACAGTTCTAGCGATAATAACTCCATTATATGGGTAATAATGCATGTTATATTGATAATGTCGGGAGTAATAGGTATAATTATTATAGTTTTAGCGATAATAATAGTAAAATATGGCTAATAGTGCATGTTATATTGATAATAATGAAAGTAATAAGTATACTTATTATAGTTCTAGCGATAATAACTTCATTATATGGGTAATAATGCATGTTATATTGATAATATTGGGAGTAATAAGTATAATTATTATAGTTCTTGCGATAATAACTGCATTATATGGGTAATAATGGATGTTATATTGATAATATCAGGAGTAATAAGTATAATTATTACAGTTCTAGCGATAGTACTAGTACAATATGGCTAAGAGTGCCTGTTATATTGATAATAATATAAGTAATAAGTATAATTATTACAGTTCTAGCGATAATAACTCCATTATATGGGTAATAATGCATGTTATATTGATAATAGTATAAGTAATAAGTATAATTATTACAGTTCTAGCGATAATAACTGCATTATATGGGTAATAATGCATGTTATATTGATAATATCGGGAGTAATAGGTATAATTATTATAGTTCTAGCGATAATAATAGTAAAATATGGCTAATAGTGCATGTTATACTGATAATAATAAAAGTAATAAGTATACTTATTATAGTTCTAGCGATAATAACTGCATTATATGGGTAATAATGCATGTTATATTGATAATATCGGGAGTAATAAGTATAATTATTATAGTTTTCGCGATAATAATAGTACAATATGGCTAATAGTGCATGTTATATTGATAAAAATAAGAGTAATAAGTATATTTATTATAGTTCTATCGATAATAACTGCATAGTATGGGTAATAATGCATGTTATATTGATGATAATTAAAGTACTAAGTATATTTATTATAGTTCTAGCGATCATAACTGCATACTATGCGTAATAATGCATGTTATATTGATAATAATATAAGTAATAAGTATAATTAATACAATTCTGGCGATAATAACTGCATTATATGGGTAATAATGCATGTTATATTGAAAATAATATAAGTAATAAGTATAATTATTACAGTTCTAGCGATAATAACTCCATTATATGGGTAATAATGCATGTTATATTGATAATAATGTAAGTAATAAGTATAATTATTACAGTTCTAGCGATAATAACTGCATTATATGGGTAATAATGCATGTTATATTGATAATGTCGGGAGTAATAGGTATAATTATTATAGTTCTAGCGATAATAACTGCATTATATGGGTAATAATGGATGTTATATTGATAATATCGGGAGTAATAAGTATAATTATTACAGTTCTAGCGATAGTACTAGTAAAATATGGCTAAGAGTGCCTGTTATATTGATAATAGTAAAAGTAATAAGTATATTTATTATACTTCCGTCGATAATAACTGCATTATATGGGTAATAATGCATGTTATATTGATAATGATATAAGTAATAAGTATAATTATTACAGTTCTAGCGATAATAACTCCATTATATGGGTAATAATGCATGTTATATTGATAATGTCGGGAGTAATAGGTATAATTATTATAGTTCTAGCGATAATAATAGTAAAATATGGCTAATAGTGCATGTTATATTGATAATAATAAAAGTAATAAGTATACTTATTATAGTTCTAGCGATAATAACTGCATTATATGGGTAATAATGCATGTTATATTGATAATATTGGGAGTAATAAGTATAATTATTATAGTTCTAGCGATAATAACTGCATTATATGGGTAATAATGGATGTTATATTGATAATATCCGGAGTAATAAGTATAATTATTACAGTTCTAGCGATAGTACTAGTACAATATGGCTAAGAGTGCCTGTTATATTGATAATAATATAAGTAATAAGTATAATTATTACAGTTCTAGCGATAATAACTCCATTATATGGGTAATAATGCATGTTATATTGATAATAATATAAGTAATAAGTATAATTATTACAGTTCTCGCGATAATAACTCCATTATATGGGTAATAATGCATGTTGTATTGATAATAATATAAGTAACAAGTATAATTATTACAGTTCTAGCGATAATAACTGCATAATATGGGTAATAATGCACGTTATATTGCTAATAATATAAGTAATAAGTATAATTATTACAGTTCTAGCGATAATAACTGCATAATATGGGTAATAATGCACGTTATATTGATAATAATATAAGTAATAAGTATAATTATTGCAGTTCTAGCGATAATAACTGCAATTTATGGGTAATAATGCACGTTATATTGATAATAATATAAGTAACAAGTATAATTATTACAGTTCTAGCGATAATAACTGCATAATATGGGTAATAATGCACGTTATATTGCTAATAATATAAGTAGTAAGTATAATTATTACAGTTCTAGCGATAATAACTGCATTATATGGGTAATAATGCATGTTATATTGATAATAATAAAAGTAATCAGTATATTTATTATACTTCTGTCGATAGTAACTGCATTATATGGGTAATAATGCACGTTATATTGCTAATAATATAAGTAATAAGTATAATTATTACAGTTCTAGCGATAATAACTGCATTATATGGGTAATAATGCATGTTATATTGATAATATCGGGAGTAATAGGTATAATTATTATAGTTCTAGCGATAATAATAGTAAAATATGGCTAATAGTGCATGTTATATTGATAACAATAAAAGTAATAAGTATACTTATTATAGTTCTAGCGATAATAACTCCATTATATGGTTAATAATGCATGTTATATTGATAATATTGGGAGTAATAAGTATAATTATTATAGTTTTCGCGATAATAATAGTACAATATGGATAATAGTGCATGTTATATTGATAAAAATAAGAGTAATAAGTATATTTATTATAGTTCTATCGATAATAACTGCATAGTATGGGTAATAATGCATGTTATATTGATGATAATTAAAGTACTAAGTATATTTATTATAGTTCTAGCGATCATAACTGCATAATATGCGTAATAATGCATGTTATATTGATAATAATATAAGTAATAAGTATAATTATTACAGTTCTAGCGATAATAACTCCATTATATGGGTAATAATGCATGTTATATTGATGATAATGAGAGTAGTAAGTATATTTATTACAGTTCTATCGATAATAACTGCATAATATGGGTAATAATGCATGTTATATTGATAATATCGGGAGAAATAGGTATAATTATTATAGCTCTAGCGATAATAATAGTAAAATATGGCTAATAGTGCATGTTCTATTGATAATAATAAAAGTAATAAGTATATTTATTATAGTTCTATCGATAATAACTGCATAATATGGGTAATAATGCATGTTATATTGATGATAATTAAAGTACTAAGTATATTTATTATAGTTCTAGCGATCATAACTGCATAATATGCGTAATAATGCATGTTATATTGATAATAATATAAGTAATAAGTATAATTATTGCAGTTCTAGCGATAATAACTGCAATTTATGGGTAATAATGCACGTTATATTGATAATAATATAAGTAACAAGTATAATTATTACAGTTCTAGCGATAATAACTGCATAATATGGGTAATAATGCACGTTATGTTGCTAATAATATAAGTAGTAAGTATAATTATTACAGTTCTAGCGATAATAACTGCATTATATGGGTAATAATGCATGTTATATTGATAATAATAAAAGTAATCAGTATATTTATTATACTTCTGTCGATAGTAACTGCATTATATGGGTAATAATGCATGTTATATTGATAATAATATAAGTAATAAGTATAATTATTACAGTTCTAGCGATAATAACTGCATTATATGGGTAATAATGCATGTTATATTGATAATATTGGGAGTAGTAACTATAATTATTATAGTTCTAGCGATAATCATAGTAAAATATGGCTAATAGTGCATGTTATATTGATGATAATAAAAGTAATACGTATATTTATTATAGTTCTAGCCATAATAACTCCATTATATGGGTAATAATGCATGTTATATTGATAATAATATAAGTAATAAGTATAATTATTACAGTTCTAGCGATAATAACTGCATAATATGGGTAATAATGCACGTTATATTGCTAATAGTATAAGTAATAAGTATAATTATTACAGTTCTAGCGATAATAACTCCATTATGTGGGTAATAATGCATGTTGTATTGATAATAACATAAGTAACAAGTATAATTATTACAGTTCTAGTGATAATAACTGCATAATATGGGTAATAATGCACGTTATATTGCTAATAATGTAAGTAGTAAGTATAATTATTACAGTTCTAGCGATAATAACTGCATAATATGGGTAATAATGCATGTTATATTGATAATATCGGGAGTAATAACTATAATTATTATAGTTTTCGCGATAATAATAGTAAAATATGGCTAATAGTGCATGTTATATTGATAACAATAAAAGTAATAAGTATATTTATTATACTTCTGTCGATAATAACTGCATTATTTGGGTAATAATGCATGTTATATTGATAATAATATAAGTAATAAGTATAATTATTACAGTTCTAGCGATAATAACTCCATTATTTGGGTAATAATGCATGTTATATTGATAATAATATAAGTAATAAGTATAATTATTACAATTCTAGCGATAATAACTCCATTATATGGGTAATAATGCATGTTGTATTGATAATAATATAAGTAACAAGTATAATTATTACAGTTCTAGCGATAATAACTGCATAGTATGGGTAATAATGCACGTTATATTGCTAATAATATAAGTAATAAGTATAATTATTACAGTTCTAGCGATAATAACTGCATAATATGGGTAATAATGCACGTTATATTGCTAATAGTATAAGTAATAAGTATAATTATTACAGTTCTAGCGATAATAACTGCATTATATGGGTAATAATGCATGTTATATTGATAATATCGGGAGTAATAAGTATAATTATTATAGTTTTCGCGATAATAATAGTACAATATGGCTAATAGTGCATGTTATATTGATACAAATTAGAGTAATAAGTATATTTATTATAGTTCTATCGATAATAACTGCATAATATGGGTAATAATGCATGTTATATTGATAATATCGGGAGAAATAAGTACAATTATTAAAGCTCTAGCGATAATAATAGTAAAATATGGCTAATAGTGCATGTTCTATTGATAACAATAAAAGTAATAAGTATATTTATTATACTTCTGTCGATAATAACTGCATTATTTGGGTAATAATGCATGTTATATTGATAATAATATAAGTAATAAGTATAATTATTACAGTTCTCGCGATAATAACTCCATTATATGGGTAATAATGCATGTTATATTGATAATAATATAAGTAATAAGTATAATTATTACAGTTCTAGCGATAATAACTGCATAATATGGGTAAGAATGCACGTTATATTGCTAATAGTATAAGTAATAAGTATAATTATTACAGTTCTAGCGATCATAACTGCATAATATGCGTAATAATGCATGTTATATTGATAATAATATAAGTAATAAGTATAATTATTGCAGTTCTAGCGATAATAACTGCAATTTATGGGTAATAATGCACGTTATATTGATAATAATATAAGTAACAAGTATAATTATTACAGTTCTAGCGATAATAACTGCATAATATGGGTAATAATGCACGTTATATTGCTAATAATATAAGTAGTAAGTATAATTATTACAGTTCTAGCGATAATAACTGCATTATATGGGTAATAATGCATGTTATATTGATAATAATAAAAGTAATCAGTATATTTATTATACTTCTGTCGATAGTAACTGCATTATATGGGTAATAATGCACGTTATATTGCTAATAATATAAGTAATAAGTATAATTATTACAGTTCTAGCGATAATAACTGCATTATATGGGTAATAATGCACGTTATATTGCTAATAATATAAGTAATAAGTATAATTGTTACAGTTCTAGCGATAATAACTGCATTATATGGGTAAGAATGCATGTTATATTGATAATATCGGGAGTAATAGGTATAATTATTATAGTTCTAGCGATAATAATAGTAAAATATGGCTAATAGTGCATGTTATATTGATAACAATAAAAGTAATAAGTATACTTATTATAGTTCTAGCGATAATAACTCCATTATATGGTTAATAATGCATGTTATATTGATAATATTGGGAGTAATAAGTATAATTATTATAGTTTTCGCGATAATAATAGTACAATATGGATAATAGTGCATGTTATATTGATAAAAATAAGAGTAATAAGTATATTTATTATAGTTCTATCGATAATAACTGCATAGTATGGGTAATAATGCATGTTATATTGATGATAATTAAAGTACTAAGTATATTTATTATAGTTCTAGCGATCATAACTGCATAATATGCGTAATAATGCATGTTATATTGATAATAATATAAGTAATAAGTATAATTATTACAGTTCTAGCGATAATAACTCCATTATATGGGTAATAATGCATGTTATATTGATGATAATGAGAGTAGTAAGTATATTTATTACAGTTCTATCGATAATAACTGCATAATATGGGTAATAATGCATGTTATATTGATAATATCGGGAGAAATAGGTATAATTATTATAGCTCTAGCGATAATAATAGTAAAATATGGCTAATAGTGCATGTTCTATTGATAATAATAAAAGTAATAAGTATATTTATTATAGTTCTATCGATAATAACTGCATAATATGGGTAATAATGCATGTTATATTGATGATAATTAAAGTACTAAGTATATTTATTATAGTTCTAGCGATCATAACTGCATAATATGCGTAATAATGCATGTTATATTGATAATAATATAAGTAATAAGTATAATTATTGCAGTTCTAGCGATAATAACTGCAATTTATGGGTAATAATGCACGTTATATTGATAATAATATAAGTAACAAGTATAATTATTACAGTTCTAGCGATAATAACTGCATAATATGGGTAATAATGCACGTTATGTTGCTAATAATATAAGTAGTAAGTATAATTATTACAGTTCTAGCGATAATAACTGCATTATATGGGTAATAATGCATGTTATATTGATAATAATAAAAGTAATCAGTATATTTATTATACTTCTGTCGATAGTAACTGCATTATATGGGTAATAATGCATGTTATATTGATAATAATATAAGTAATAAGTATAATTATTACAGTTCTAGCGATAATAACTGCATTATATGGGTAATAATGCATGTTATATTGATAATATTGGGAGTAGTAACTATAATTATTATAGTTCTAGCGATAATCATAGTAAAATATGGCTAATAGTGCATGTTATATTGATGATAATAAAAGTAATACGTATATTTATTATAGTTCTAGCCATAATAACTCCATTATATGGGTAATAATGCATGTTATATTGATAATAATATAAGTAATAAGTATAATTATTACAGTTCTAGCGATAATAACTGCATAATATGGGTAATAATGCACGTTATATTGCTAATAGTATAAGTAATAAGTATAATTATTACAGTTCTAGCGATAATAACTCCATTATGTGGGTAATAATGCATGTTGTATTGATAATAACATAAGTAACAAGTATAATTATTACAGTTCTAGTGATAATAACTGCATAATATGGGTAATAATGCACGTTATATTGCTAATAATGTAAGTAGTAAGTATAATTATTACAGTTCTAGCGATAATAACTGCATAATATGGGTAATAATGCATGTTATATTGATAATATCGGGAGTAATAACTATAATTATTATAGTTTTCGCGATAATAATAGTAAAATATGGCTAATAGTGCATGTTATATTGATAACAATAAAAGTAATAAGTATATTTATTATACTTCTGTCGATAATAACTGCATTATTTGGGTAATAATGCATGTTATATTGATAATAATATAAGTAATAAGTATAATTATTACAGTTCTAGCGATAATAACTCCATTATTTGGGTAATAATGCATGTTATATTGATAATAATATAAGTAATAAGTATAATTATTACAATTCTAGCGATAATAACTCCATTATATGGGTAATAATGCATGTTGTATTGATAATAATATAAGTAACAAGTATAATTATTACAGTTCTAGCGATAATAACTGCATAGTATGGGTAATAATGCACGTTATATTGCTAATAATATAAGTAATAAGTATAATTATTACAGTTCTAGCGATAATAACTGCATAATATGGGTAATAATGCACGTTATATTGCTAATAGTATAAGTAATAAGTATAATTATTACAGTTCTAGCGATAATAACTGCATTATATGGGTAATAATGCATGTTATATTGATAATATCGGGAGTAATAAGTATAATTATTATAGTTTTCGCGATAATAATAGTACAATATGGCTAATAGTGCATGTTATATTGATACAAATTAGAGTAATAAGTATATTTATTATAGTTCTATCGATAATAACTGCATAATATGGGTAATAATGCATGTTATATTGATAATATCGGGAGAAATAAGTACAATTATTAAAGCTCTAGCGATAATAATAGTAAAATATGGCTAATAGTGCATGTTCTATTGATAACAATAAAAGTAATAAGTATATTTATTATACTTCTGTCGATAATAACTGCATTATTTGGGTAATAATGCATGTTATATTGATAATAATATAAGTAATAAGTATAATTATTACAGTTCTCGCGATAATAACTCCATTATATGGGTAATAATGCATGTTATATTGATAATAATATAAGTAATAAGTATAATTATTACAGTTCTAGCGATAATAACTGCATAATATGGGTAAGAATGCACGTTATATTGCTAATAGTATAAGTAATAAGTATAATTATTACAGTTCTAGCGATCATAACTGCATAATATGCGTAATAATGCATGTTATATTGATAATAATATAAGTAATAAGTATAATTATTGCAGTTCTAGCGATAATAACTGCAATTTATGGGTAATAATGCACGTTATATTGATAATAATATAAGTAACAAGTATAATTATTACAGTTCTAGCGATAATAACTGCATAATATGGGTAATAATGCACGTTATATTGCTAATAATATAAGTAGTAAGTATAATTATTACAGTTCTAGCGATAATAACTGCATTATATGGGTAATAATGCATGTTATATTGATAATAATAAAAGTAATCAGTATATTTATATACTTCTGTCGATAGTAACTGCATTATATGGGTAATAATGCACGTTATATTGCTAATAATATAAGTAATAAGTATAATTATTACAGTTCTAGCGATAATAACTGCATTATATGGGTAATAATGCACGTTATATTGCTAATAATATAAGTAATAAGTATAATTGTTACAGTTCTAGCGATAATAACTGCATTATATGGGTAAGAATGCATGTTATATTGATAATATCGGGAGTAATAGGTATAATTATTATAGTTCTAGCGATAATAATAGTAAAATATGGCTAATAGTGCATGTTATATTGATAACAATAAAAGTAATAAGTATACTTATTATAGTTCTAGCGATAATAACTCCATTATATGGTTAATAATGCATGTTATATTGATAATATTGGGAGTAATAAGTATAATTATTATAGTTTTCGCGATAATAACAGTACAATATGGATAATAGTGCATGTTATATTGATAAAAATAAGAGTAATAAGTATATTTATTATAGTTCTATCGATAATAACTGCATAGTATGGGTAATAATGCATGTTATATTGATGATAATTAAAGTACTAAGTATATTTATTATAGTTCTAGCGATCATAACTGCATAATATGCGTAATAATGCATGTTATATTGATAATAATATAAGTAATAAGTATAATTATTACAGTTCTAGCGATAATAACTCCATTATATGGGTAATAATGCATGTTATATTGATGATAATGAGAGTAGTAAGTATATTTATTACAGTTCTATCGATAATAACTGCATAATATGGGTAATAATGCATGTTATATTGATAATATCGGGAGAAATAGGTATAATTATTATAGCTCTAGCGATAATAATAGTAAAATATGGCTAATAGTGCATGTTCTATTGATAATAATAAAAGTAATAAGTATATTTATTATAGTTCTATCGATAATAACTGCATAATATGGGTAATAATGCATGTTATATTGATGATAATTAAAGTACTAAGTATATTTATTATAGTTCTAGCGATCATAACTGCATAATATGCGTAATAATGCATGTTATATTGATAATAATATAAGTAATAAGTATAATTATTGCAGTTCTAGCGATAATAACTGCAATTTATGGGTAATAATGCACGTTATATTGATAATAATATAAGTAACAAGTATAATTATTACAGTTCTAGCGATAATAACTGCATAATATGGGTAATAATGCACGTTATATTGCTAATAATATAAGTAGTAAGTATAATTATTACAGTTCTAGCGATAATAACTGCATTATATGGGTAATAATGCATATTATATTGATAATATTGGGAGTAATAAGTATAATTATTACAGTTCTAGCGATAATAACTGCATTATATGGGTAATAATGGATGTTATATTGATAATATCGGGAGTAATAAGTATAATTATTACAGTTCTAGCGATAGTACTAGTACAATATGGCTAAGAGTGCCTGTTATATTGATAATAGTAAAAGTAATAAGTATATTTATTATACTTCCGTCGATAATAACTGCATTATATGGGTAATAATGCATGTTATATTGATAATGATATAAGTAATAAGTATAATTATTACAGTTCTAGCGATAATAACTCCATTATATGGGTAATAATGCATGTTATATTGATAATGTCGGGAGTAATAGGTATAATTATTATAGTTTTAGCGATAATAATAGTAAAATATGGCTAATAGTGCATGTTATATTGATAATAATGAAAGTAATAAGTATACTTATTATAGTTCTAGCGATAATAACTTCATTATATGGGTAATAATGCATGTTATATTGATAATATTGGGAGTAATAAGTATAATTATTATAGTTCTAGCGATAATAACTGCATTATATGGGTAATAATGGATGTTATATTGATAATATCAGGAGTAATAAGTATAATTATTACAGTTCTAGCGATAGTACTAGTACAATATGGCTAAGAGTGCCTGTTATATTGATAATAATATAAGTAATAAGTATAATTATTACAGTTCTAGCGATAATAACTCCATTATATGGGTAATAATGCATGTTATATTGATAATAATATAAGTAATAAGTATAATTATTACAGTTCTAGCGATAATAACTGCATAATATGGGTAAGAATGCACGTTATATTGCTAATAGTATAAGTAATAAGTATAATTATTACAGTTCTAGCGATAATAACTGCATTATATGGGTAATAATGCATGTTATATTGATAATATCGGGAGTAATAAGTATAATTATTATAGTTCTCGCGATAATAATAGTACAATATTTCTAATAGTGCATGTTATATTGATAATAATAAAAGTAATAAGTATATTTATTATAGTTCTATCGATAATAACTGCATAATATGGGTAATAATGCATGTTATATTGATGATAATTAAAGTACTAAGTATATTTATTATAGTTCTAGCGATCATAACTGCATAATATGCGTAATAATGCATGTTATATTGATAATAATATAAGTAATAAGTGTAATTATTGCAGTTCTAGCGATAATAACTGCAATTTATGGGTAATAATGCACGTTATATTGATAATAATATAAGTAACAAGTATAATTATTACAGTTCTAGCGATAATAACTGCATAATATGGGTAATAATGCACGTTATATTGCTAATAATATAAGTAGTAAGTATAATTATTACAGTTCTAGCGATAATAACTGCATAATATGGGTAATAATGCACGTTATATTGCTAATAGTATAAGTAATAAGTATAATTATTACAGTTCTAGCGATAATAACTGCATTATATGGGTAATAATGCATGTTATATTGATAATATCGGGAGTAATAAGTATAATTATTATAGTTTTCGCGATAATAATAGTACAATATGGCTAATAGTGCATGTTATATTGATAAAAATAAGAGTAATAAGTATATTTATTATAGTTCTATCGATAATAACTGCATAGTATGGGTAATAATGCATGTTATATTGATGATAATTAAAGTACTAAGTATATTTATTATAGTTCTAGCGATCATAACTGCATAATATGCGTAATAATGCATGTTATATTGATAATAATATAAGTAATAAGTATAATTAATACAATTCTGGCGATAATAACTGCATTATATGGGTAATAATGCATGTTATATTGAAAATAATATAAGTAATAAGTATAATTATTACAGTTCTAGCGATAATAACTCCATTATATGGGTAATAATGCATGTTATATTGATAATAATGTAAGTAATAAGTATAATTATTACAGTTCTAGCGATAATAACTGCATTATATGGGTAATAATGCATGTTATATTGATAATGTCGGGAGTAATAGGTATAATTATTATAGTTCTAGCGATAATAACGGCATTATATGGGTAATAATGGATGTTATATTGATAATATCGGGAGCAATAAGTATAATTATTACAGTTCTAGCGATAGTACTAGTAAAATATGGCTAAGAGTGCCTGTTATATTGATAATAGTAAAAGTAATAAGTATATTTATTATACTTCCGTCGATAATAACTGCATTATATGGGTAATAATGCATGTTATATTGATAATAATATAAGTAATAAGTATAATTATTACAGTTCTAGCGATAATAACTCCATTATATGGGTAATAATGCATGTTATATTGATAATGTCGGGAGTAATAGGTATAATTATTATACTTCTAGCGATAATAATAGTAAAATATGGCTAATAGTGCATGTTATATTGATAATAATAAAAGTAATAAGTATACTTATTATAGTTCTAGCGATAATAACTGCATTATATGGGTAATAATGCATGTTATATTGATAATATTGGGAGTAATAAGTATAATTATTATAGTTCTAGCGATAATAACTGCATTATATGGGTAATAATGGATGTTATATTGATAATATCGGGAGTAATAAGTATAATTATTACAGTTCTAGCGATAGTACTAGTACAATATGGCTAAGAGTGCCTGTTATATTGATAATAATATAAGTAATAAGTATAATTATTACAGTTCTAGCGATAGTACTAGTAAAATATGGCTAAGAGTGCCTGTTATATTGATAATAGTAAAAGTAATAAGTATATTTATTATACTTCCGTCGATAATAACTGCATTATATGGGTAATAATGCATGTTATATTGATAATGATATAAGTAATAAGTATAATTATTACAGTTCTAGCGATAATAACTCCATTATATGGGTAATAATGCATGTTATATTGATAATGTCGGGAGTAATAGGTATAATTATTATAGTTCTAGCGATAATAATAGTAAAATATGGCTAATAGTGCATGTTATATTGATAATAATAAAAGTAATAAGTATACTTATTATAGTTCTAGCGATAATAACTGCATTATATGGGTAATAATGCATGTTATATTGATAATATTGGGAATAATAAGTATAATTATTATAGTTCTAGCGATAATAACTGCATTATATGGGTAATAATGGATGTTATATTGATAATATCCGGAGTAATAAGTATAATTATTACAGTTCTAGCGATAGTACTAGTACAATATGGCTAAGAGTGCCTGTTATATTGATAATAATATAAGTAATAAGTATAATTATTACAGTTCTAGCGATAATAACTCCATTATATGGGTAATAATGCATGTTATATTGATAATAATATAAGTAATAAGTATAATTATTACAGTTCTAGCGATAATAACTCCATTATATGGGTAATAATGCATGTTGTATTGATAATAATATAAGTAACAAGTATAATTATTACAGTTCTAGCGATAATAACTGCATAATATGGGTAATAATGCACGTTATATTGCTAATAATATAAGTAATAAGTATAATTATTACAGTTCTAGCGATAATAACTGCATAATATGGGTAATAATGCACGTTATATTGCTAATAGTATAAGTAATAAGTATAATTATTACAGTTCTAGCGATAATAACTGCATTATATGGGTAATAATGCATGTTATATTGATAATATCGGGAGTAATAAGTATAATTATTATAGTTTTCGCGATAATAATAGTACAATATGGCTAATAGTGCATGTTATATTGATACAAATTAGAGTAATAAGTATATTTATTATAGTTCTATCGATAATAACTGCATAATATGGGTAATAATGCATGTTATATTGATAATATCGGGAGAAATAAGTACAATTATTAAAGCTCTAGCGATAATAATAGTAAAATATGGCTAATAGTGCATGTTCTATTGATAACAATAAAAGTAATAAGTATATTTATTATACTTCTGTCGATAATAACTGCATTATTTGGGTAATAATGCATGTTATATTGATAATAATATAAGTAATAAGTATAATTATTACAGTTCTCGCGATAATAACTCCATTATATGGGTAATAATGCATGTTATATTGATAATAATATAAGTAATAAGTATAATTATTACAGTTCTAGCGATAATAACTGCATAATATGGGTAAGAATGCACGTTATATTGCTAATAGTATAAGTAATAAGTATAATTATTACAGTTCTAGCGATCATAACTGCATAATATGCGTAATAATGCATGTTATATTGATAATAATATAAGTAATAAGTATAATTATTGCAGTTCTAGCGATAATAACTGCAATTTATGGGTAATAATGCACGTTATATTGATAATAATATAAGTAACAAGTATAATTATTACAGTTCTAGCGATAATAACTGCATAATATGGGTAATAATGCACGTTATATTGCTAATAATATAAGTAGTAAGTATAATTATTACAGTTCTCGCGATAATAACTCCATTATATGGGTAATAATGCATGTTATATTGATAATAATATAAGTAATAAGTATAATTATTACAGTTCTAGCGATCATAACTGCATAATATGCGTAATAATGCATGTTATATTGATAATAATATAAGTAATAAGTATAATTATTGCAGTTCTAGCGATAATAACTGCAATTTATGGGTAATAATGCACGTTATATTGATAATAATATAAGTAACAAGTATAATTATTACAGTTCTAGCGATAATAACTGCATAATATGGGTAATAATGCACGTTATATTGCTAATAATATAAGCAGTAAGTATAATTATTACAGTTCTAGCGATAATAACTGCATTATATGGGTAATAATGCATGTTATATTGATAATAATAAAAGTAATCAGTATATTTATTATACTTCTGTCGATGGTAACTGCATTATATGGGTAATAATGCACGTTATATTGCTAATAATATAAGTAATAAGTATAATTATTACAGTTCTAGCGATAATAACTGCATTATATGGGTAATAATGCATGTTATATTGATAATATCGGGAGTAATAGGTATAATTATTATAGTTCTAGCGATAATAATAGTAAAATATGGCTAATGGTGCATGTTATATTGATAACAATAAAAGTAATAAGTATACTTATTATAGTTCTAGCGATAATAACTCCATTATATGGTTAATAATGCATGTTATATTGATAATATTGGGAGTAATAAGTATAATTATTATAGTTTTCGCGATAATAATAGTACAATATGGATAATAGTGCATGTTATATTGATAAAAATAAGAGTAATAAGTATATTTATTATAGTTCTATCGATAATAACTGCATAGTATGGGTAATAATGCATGTTATATTGATGATAATTAAAGTACTAAGTATATTTATTATAGTTCTAGCGATCATAACTGCATAATATGCGTAATAATGCATGTTATATTGATAATAATATAAGTAATAAGTATAATTATTACAGTTCTAGCGATAATAACTCCATTATATGGGTAATAATGCATGTTATATTGATGATAATGAGAGTAGTAAGTATATTTATTACAGTTCTATCGATAATAACTGCATAATATGGGTAATAATGCATGTTATATTGATAATATCGGGAGAAATAGGTATAATTATTATAGCTCTAGCGATAATAATAGTAAAATATGGCTAGTAGTGCATGTTCTATTGATGATAATTAAAGTACTAAGTATATTTATTATAGTTCTAGCGATCATAACTGCATAATATGCGTAATAATGCATGTTATATTGATAATAATATAAGTAATAAGTATAATTATTGCAGTTCTAGCGATAATAACTGCAATTTATGGGTAATAATGCACGTTATATTGACAATAATATAAGTAACAAGTATAATTATTACAGTTCTAGCGATAATAACTGCATAATATGGGTAATAATGCACGTTATATTGCTAATAATATAAGTAGTAAGTATAATTATTACAGTTCTAGCGATAATAACTGCATTATATGGGTAATAATGCATGTTATATTGATAATAATAAAAGTAATCAGTATATTTATTATACTTCTGTCGATAGTAACTGCATTATATGGGTAATAATGCATGTTATATTGATAATAATATAAGTAATAAGTATAATTATTACAGTTCTAGCGATAATAACTGCATTATATGGGTAATAATGCATGTTATATTGATAATATTGGGAGTAATAACTATAATTATTATAGTTCTAGCGATAATCATAGTAAAATATGGCTAATAGTGCATGTTATATTGATGATAATAAAAGTAATACGTATATTTATTATAGTTCTAGCCATAATAACTCCATTATATGGGTAATAATGCATGTTATATTGATAATAATATAAGTAATAAGTATAATTATTACAGTTCTAGCGATAATAACTGCATAATATGGGTAATAATGCACGTTATATTGCTGATAGTATAAGTAATAAGTATAATTATTACAGTTCTAGCGATAATAACTCCATTATGTGGGTAATAATGCATGTTGTATTGATAATAACATAAGTAACAAGTATAATTATTACAGTTCTAGTGATAATAACTGCATAATATGGGTAATAATGCACGTTATATTGCTAATAATGTAAGTAGTAAGTATAATTATTACAGTTCTAGCGATAATAACTGCATAATATGGGTAATAATGCATGTTATATTGATAATATCGGGAGTAATAACTATAATTATTATAGTTTTCGCGATAATAATAGTAAAATATGGCTAATAGTGCATGTTATATTGATAACAATAAAAGTAATAAGTATATTTATTATACTTCTGTCGATAATAACTGCATTATTTGGGTAATAATGCATGTTATATTGATAATAATATAAGTAATGAGTATAATTATTACAGTTCTAGCGATAATAACTCCATTATATGGGTAATAATGCATGTTATATTGATAATAATATAAGTAATAAGTATAATTATTACAGTTCTAGCGATAATAACTGCATAATATGGGTAATAATGCACGTTATATTGCTAATAGTATAAGTAATAAGTATAATTATTACAGTTCTAGCGATAATAACTGCATTATATGGGTAATAATGCATGTTATATTGATAATATTGGGAGTAATAACTATAATTATTATAGTTCTAGCGATAATCATAGTAAAATATGGCTAATAGTGCATGTTATATTGATAACAATAAAAGTAATAAGTATACTTATTATAGTTCTAGCGATAATAACTCCATTATGTGGTTAATAATGCATGTTATATTGATAATATTGGGAGTAATAAGTATAATTATTATAGTTCTAGCGATAATAACTGCATTATATGGGTAATAATGGATGTTATATTGATAATATCGGGAGTAATGAGTATAATTATTACAGTTCCAGCGATAGTACTAGTAAAATATGGCTAAGAGTGCCTGTTATATTGATAATAGTAAAAGTAATAAGTATATTTATTATACTTCCGTCGATAATAACTGCATTATATGGGTAATAATGCATGTTATAATGATAATAATATAAGTAATAAGTATAATTATTACAGTTCTAGCGATAATAACTCCATTATATGGGTAATAATGCATGTTATATTGATAATGTCGGGAGTAATAGGTATAATTATGATAGTTCTAGCGATAATAACTGCATTATATGGGTAATAATGGATGTTATATTGATAATATCGGGAGTAATAAGTATAATTATTACAGTTCTAGCGATAGTACTAGTACAATATGGCTAAGAGTGCCTGTTATATTGATAATAATATAAGTAATAAGTATAACTATTACAGTTCTAGCGATCATAACTCCATAATATGCGTAATAATGCATGTTATATTGATAACAATATAAGTAATAAGTATAATTATTACAATTCTAGCGATAATAACTGCATTATATGGGTAATAATGCATGTTATATTGATGATAATAAAAGTAATACGTATAATTATTGCAGTTCTAGCGATAATAACTCCATTATATGGGTAATAATGCATGTTATATTGATGATAATGAGAGTAGTAAGTATATTTATTACAGTTCTATCGATAATAACTGCATAATATGGGTAATAATGCATGTTATATTGATAATATCGGGAGAAATAAGTATAATTATTATAGCTCTAGCGATAATAATAGTAAAATATGGCTAATAGTGCATGTTCTATTGATAACAATAAAAGTAATAAGTATATTTATTATACTTCTGTCGATAATAACTGCATTATTTGGGTAATAATGCATGTTATATTGATAATAATATAAGTAATAAGTATAATTATTACAGTTCTAGCGATAATAACTCCATTATATGGATAATAATGCATGTTATATTGATAATAATATAAGTAATAAGAATAATTATTACAGTTCTAGCGATAATAACTGCATAATATGGGTAAGAATGCACGTTATATTGCTAATAGTATAAGTAATAAGTATAATTATTACAGTTCTAGCGATAATAACTGCATAATATGGGTAATAATGCACGTTATATTGCTAATAATATAAGTAATAAGTATAATTATTACAGTTCTAGCGATAATAACTGCATAATATGGGTAATAATGCACGTTATATTGCTAATAGCATAAGTAATAAGTATAATTATTACAGTTCTAGCGATAATAACTGCATTATATGGGTAATAATGCATGTTATATTGATAATGTCGGGAGTAATAGGTATAATTATTATAGTTCTAGCGATAATAACTGCATTATATGGGTAATAATGGATGTTATATTGATAATATTGGGAGTAATAAGTATAATTATTATAGTTTTCGCGATAATAATAGTACAATATGGATAATAGTGCATGTTATATTGATAAAAATAAGAGTAATAAGTATATTTATTATAGTTCTATCGATAATAACTGCATAGTATGGGTAATAATGCATGTTATATTGATGATAATTAAAGTACTAAGTATATTTATTATAGTTCTAGCGATCATAACTGCATAATATGCGTAATAATGCATGTTATATTGATAATAATATAAGTAATAAGTATAATTATTACAGTTCTAGCGATAATAACTCCATTATATGGGTAATAATGCATGTTATATTGATGATAATGAGAGTAGTAAGTATATTTATTACAGTTCTATCGATAATAACTGCATAATATGGGTAATAATGCATGTTATATTGATAATATCGGGAGAAATAAGTATAATTATTATAGCTCTAGCGATAATAATAGTAAAATATGGCTAATAGTGCATGTTCTATTGATAATAATAAAAGTAATAAGTATATTTATTATAGTTCTATCGATAATAACTGCATAATATGGGTAATAATGCATGTTATATTGATAATAATAAAAGTAATCAGTATATTTATTATACTTCTGTCGATAGTAACTGCATTATATGGGTAATAATGCATGTTATATTGATAATAATATAAGTAATAAGTATAATTATTACAGTTCTAGCGATAATAACTGCATTATATGGGTAATAATGCATGTTATATTGATAATATTGGGAGTAATAACTATAATTATTATAGTTCTAGCGATAATCATAGTAAAATATGGCTAATAGTGCATGTTATATTGATGATAATAAAAGTAATACGTATATTTATTATAGTTCTAGCCATAATAACTCCATTATATGGGTAATAATGCATGTTATATTGATAATAATATAAGTAATAAGTATAATTATTACAGTTCTAGCGATAATAACTGCATAATATGGGTAATAATGCACGTTATATTGCTAATAGTATAAGTAATAAGTATAATTATTACAGTTCTAGCGATAATAACTCCATTATGTGGGTAATAATGCATGTTGTATTGATAATAATATAAGTAAGAAGTATAATTATTACAGTTCTAGTGTAAATAACTGCATAATATGGGTAATAATGCACGTTATATTGCTAATAATATAAGTAGTAAGTATAATTATTACAGTTCTAGCGATAATAACTGCATAATATGGGTAATAATGCATGTTATATTGATAATATCGGGAGTAATAAGTATAATTATTATAGTTTTCGCGATAATAATAGTAAAATATGGCTAATAGTGCATGTTATATTGATAACAATAAAAGTAATAAGTATATTTATTATACTTCTGTCGATAATAACTGCATTATTTGGGTAATAATGCATGTTATATTGATAATAATATAAGTAATGAGTATAATTATTACAGTTCTAGCGATAATAACTCCATTATATGGGTAATAATGCATGTTATATTGATAATAATATAAGTAATAAGTATAATTATTACAGTTCTAGCGATAATAACTGCATAATATGGGTAATAATGCACGTTATATTGCTAATAGTATAAGTAATAAGTATAATTATTACAGTTCTAGCGATAATAACTGCATTATATGGGTAATAATGCATGTTATATTGATAATATCGGGAGTAATAGGTATAATTATTATAGTTCTAGCGATAATAATAGTAAAATATGGCTAATAGTGCATGTTATATTGATAACAATAAAAGTAATAAGTATACTTATTATAGTTCTAGCGATAATAACTCCATTATGTGGTTAATAATGCATGTTATATTGATAATATTGGGAGTAATAAGTATAATTATTATAGTTCTAGCGATAATAACTGCATTATATGGGTAATAATGGATGTTATATTGATAATATCGGGAGTAATAAGTATAATTATTACAGTTCTAGCGATAGTACTAGTAAAATATGGCTAAGAGTGCCTGTTATATTGATAATAGTAAAAGTAATAAGTATATTTATTATACTTCCGTCGATAATAACTGCATTATATGGGTAATAATGCATGTTATATTGATAATAATAATAGTAATAAGTATAATTATTACAGTTCTAGCGATAATAACTCCATTATATGGGTAATAATGCATGTTATATTGATAATGTCGGGAGTAATAGGTATAATTATTATACTTCTAGCGATAATAATAGTAAAATATGGCTAATAGTGCATGTTATATTGATAATAATAAAAGTAATAAGTACACTTATTATAGTTCTAGCGATAATAACTGCATTATATGGGTAATAATGCATGTTATATTGATAATATTGGGAGTAATAAGTATAATTATTATAGTTCTAGCGATAATAACTGCATTATATGGGTAATAATGGATGTTATATTGATAATATCGGGAGTAATAAGTATAATTATTACAGTTCTAGCGATAGTACTAGTACAATATGGCTAAGAGTGCCTGTTATATTGATAATAATATAAGTAATAAGAATAATTATTACAGTTCTAGCGATAGTACTAGTAAAATATGGCTAAGAGTGCCTGTTATATTGATAATAGTAAAAGTAATAAGTATATTTATTATACTTCCGTCGATAATAACTGCATTATATGGGTAATAATGCATGTTATATTGCTAATAATATAAGTAATAAGTATAATTATTACAGTTCTAGCGATAATAACTGCATTATATGGGTAATAATGCATGTTATATTGATAATATCGGGAGTAATAGGTATAATTATTATAGTTCTAGCGATAATAATAGTAAAATATGGCTAATAGTGCATGTTATATTGATAACAATAAAAGTAATAAGTATATTTATTATACTTCTGTCGATAATAACTGCATTATTTGGGTAATAATGCATGTTATATTGATAATAATATAAGTAATGAGTATAATTATTACAGGTCTAGCGATAATAGCTCCATTATATGGGTAATAATGCATGTTATATTGATAATAATATAAGTAGTAAGTATAATTATTACAGTTCTAGCGATAATAACTGCATTATATGGGTAATAATGCATGTTATATTGATAATAATAAAAGTAATCAGTATATTTATTATACTTCTGTCGATAGTAACTGCATTATATGGGTAATAATGCATGTTATATTGATAATAATATAAGTAATAAGTATAATTATTACAGTTCTAGCGATAATAACTGCATTATATGGGTAATAATGCATGTTATATTGATAATATTGGGAGTAATAACTATAATTATTATAGTTCTAGCGATAATCATAGTAAAATATGGCTAATAGTGCATGTTATATTGATGATAATAAAAGTAATACGTATATTTATTATAGTTCTAGCCATAATAACTCCATTATATGGGTAATAATGCATGTTATATTGATAATAATATAAGTAATAAGTATAATTATTACAGTTCTAGCGATAATAACTGCATAATATGGGTAATAATGCACGTTATATTGCTAATAGTATAAGTAATAAGTATAATTATTACAGTTCTAGCGATAATAACTCCATTATGTGGGTAATAATGCATGTTGTATTGATAATAATATAAGTAAGAAGTATAATTATTACAGTTCTAGTGATAATAACTGCATAATATGGGTAATAATGCACGTTATATTGCTAATAATATAAGTAGTAAGTATAATTATTACAGTTCTAGCGATAATAACTGCATAATATGGGTAATAATGCATGTTATATTGATAACATCGGGAGTAATAAGTATAATTATTATAGTTTTCGCGATAATAATAGTAAAATATGGCTAATAGTGCATGTTATATTGATAACAATAAAAGTAATAAGTATATTTATTATACTTCTGTCGATAATAACTGCATTATTTGGGTAATAATGCATGTTATATTGATAATAATATAAGTAATGAGTATAATTATTACAGTTCTAGCGATAATAACTCCATTATATGGGTAATAATGCATGTTATATTGATAATAATATAAGTAATAAGTATAATTATTACAGTTCTAGCGATAGTACTAGTAAAATATGGCTAAGAGTGCCTGTTATATTGATAATAGTAAAAGTAATAAGTATGTTTATTATACTTCCGTCGATAATAACTGCATTATATGGGTAATAATGCATGTTATATTGCTAATAATATAAGTAATAAGTATAATTATTACAGTTCTAGCGATAATAACTCCATTATATGGGTAATAATGCATGTTATATTGATGATAATGAGAGTAGTAAGTATATTTATTACAGTTCTATCGATAATAACTGCATAATATGGGTAATAATGCATGTTATATTGATAATATCGGGAGAAATAAGTATAATTATTATAGCTCTAGCGATAATAATAGTAAAATATGGCTAATAGTGCATGTTCTATTGATAATAATAAAAGTAA
This sequence comes from Megachile leachella, assembly GCA_963576845.1. Lineage (NCBI taxonomy): Eukaryota > Metazoa > Arthropoda > Insecta > Hymenoptera > Megachilidae > Megachile > Megachile leachella. The sequence continues at coordinate 973,851 of CAUYWW010000072.1, forward strand.
TAAGTATATTTATTATAGTTCTATCGACAATAACTGCATAATATGGGTAATAATGCATGTTATATTGATGATAATTAAAGTACTAAGTATATTTATTATAGTTCTAGCGATCATAACTGCATAATATGCGTAATAATGCATGTTATATTGATAATAATATAAGTAATAAGTATAATTATTGCAGTTCTAGCGATAATAACTGCAATTTATGGGTAATAATGCACGTTATATTGATAATAATATAAGTAATAAGTATAATTATTACAGTTCTAGCGATAATAACTGCATAATATGGGTAATAATGCACGTTATATTGCTAATAGTATAAGTAATAAGTATAATTATTACAGTTCTAGCGATAATAACTGCATTATATGGGTAATAATGCATGTTATATTGATAATATCGGGAGTAATAGGTATAATTATTATAGTTCTAGCGATAATAATAGTAAAATATGGCTAATAGTGCATGTTATATTGATAACAATAAAAGTAATAAGTATACTTATTATACTTCCGTCGATAATAACTGCATTATATGGGTAATAATGCATGTTATATTGATAATAATATAAGTAATAAGTATAATTATTACAGTTCTAGCGATAATAACTCCATTATATGGGTAATAATGCATGTTATATTGATAATGTCGGGAGTAATAGGTATAATTATTATAGTTCTAGCGATAATAATAGTAAAATATGGCTAATAGTGCATGTTATATTGATAATAATAAAAGTAATAAGTATACTTATTATAGTTCTAGCGATAATAACTGCATTATATGGGTAATAATGCATGTTATATTGATAATATTGGGAGTAATAAGTATAATTATTATAGTTCTAGCGATAATAACTGCATTATATGGGTAATAATGGATGTTATATTGATAATATCGGGAGTAATAAGTATAATTATTACAGTTCTAGCGATAGTACTAGTACAATATGGCTAAGAGTGCCTGTTATATTGATAATAATATAAGTAATAAGTATAATTATTACAGTTCTAGCGATAGTACTAGTAAAATATGGCTAAGAGTGCCTGTTATATTGATAATAGTAAAAGTAATAAGTATATTTATTATACTTCCGTCGATAATAACTGCATTATATGGGTAATAATGCATGTTATATTGATAATGATATAAGTAATAAGTATAATTATTACAGTTCTAGCGATAATAACTCCATTATATGGGTAATAATGCATGTTATATTGATAATGTCGGGAGTAATAGGTATAATTATTATATTTCTAGCGATAATAATAGTAAAATATGGCTAATAGTGCATGTTATATTGATAATAATGAAAGTTATAAGTATACTTATTATAGTACTAGCGATAATAACTGCATTATATGGGTAATAATGCATGTTATATTGATAATATTGGGAGTAATAAGTATAATTATTATAGTTCTAGCGATAATAACTGCATTATATGGGTAATAATGGATGTTATATTGATAATATCGGGAGTAATAAGTATAATTATTACAGTTCTAGCGATAGTACTAGTACAAAATGGCTAAGAGTGCCTGTTATATTGATAATAATATAAGTAATAAGTATAATTATTACGGTTCTAGCGATAATAACTCCATTATATGCGTAATAATGCATGTTATATTGATAATAATATAAGTAATAAGTATAATTATTACAGTTCTAGCGATAATAACTCCATTATATGGGTAATAATGCATGTTGTATTGATAATAATATAAGTAACAAGTATAATTATTACAGTTCTAGCGATAATAACTGCATAATATGGGTAATAATGCACGTTATATTGCTAATAATATAAGTAATAAGTATAACTATTACAGTTCTAGCGATCATAACTCCATAATATGCGTAATAATGCATGTTATATTGATAACAATATAAGTAATAAGTATAATTATTACAATTCTAGCGATAATAACTGCATTATATGGGTAATAATGCATGTTATATTGATGATAATAAAAGTAATACGTATAATTATTGCAGTTCTAGCGATAATAACTGCAATTTATGGGTAATAATGCACGTTATATTGCTAATAATATAAGTAATAAGTATAATTATTACAGTTCTAGCGATAATAACTGCATTATATGGGTAATAATGCATGTTATATTGATAATATCGGGAGTAATAGGTATAATTATTACAGTTCTAGCGATAATAATAGTAAAATATGGCTAATAGTGCATGTTATATTGATAACAATAAAAGTAATAAGTATACTTATTACAGTTCTAGCGATAATAACTCCATTATGTGGTTAATAATGCATGTTATATTGATAATATTGGGAGTAATAAGTATAATTATTATAGTTCTAGCGATAATAACTGCATTATATGGGTAATAATGGATGTTATATTGATAATATCGGGAGTAATAAGTATAATTATTACAGTTCCAGCGATAGTACTAGTAAAATATGGCTAAGAGTGCCTGTTATATTGATAATAGTAAAAGTAATAAGTATATTTATTATACTTCCGTCGATAATAACTGCATTATATGGGTAATAATGCATGTTATATTGATAATAATATAAGTAATAAGTATAATTATTACAGTTCTAGCGATAATAACTCCATTATATGGGTAATAATGCATGTTATATTGATAATGTCGGGAGTAATAGGTATAATTATTATAGTTCTAGCGATAATAATAGTAAAATATGGCTAATAGTGCATGTTATATTGATAATAATAAAAGTAATAAGTATACTTATTATAGTTCTAGCGATAATAACTGCATTATATGGGTAATAATGCATGTTATATTGATAATATTGGGAGTAATAAGTATAATTATTATAGTTCTAGCGATAATAACTGCATTATATGGGTAATAATGGATGTTATATTGATAATATCGGGAGTAATAAGTATAATTATTACAGTTCTAGCGATAGTACTAGTACAATATGGCTAAGAGTGCCTGTTATATTGATAATAATATAAGTAATAAGTATAATTATTACAGTTCTAGCGATAGTACTAGTAAAATATGGCTAAGAGTGCCTGTTATATTGATAATAGTAAAAGTAATAAGTATATTTATTATACTTCCGTCGATAATAACTGCATTATATGGGTAATAATGCATGTTATATTGATAATGATATAAGTAATAAGTATAATTATTACAGTTCTAGCGATAATAACTCCATTATATGGGTAATAATGCATGTTATATTGATAATGTCGGGAGTAATAGGTATAATTATTATATTTCTAGCGATAATAATAGTAAAATATGGCTAATAGTGCATGTTATATTGATAATAATGAAAGTTATAAGTATACTTATTATAGTACTAGCGATAATAACTGCATTATATGGGTAATAATGCATGTTATATTGATAATATTGGGAGTAATAAGTATAATTATTATAGTTCTAGCGATAATAACTGCATTATATGGGTAATAATGGATGTTATATTGATAATATCGGGAGTAATAAGTATAATTATTACAGTTCTAGCGATAGTACTAGTACAAAATGGCTAAGAGTGCCTGTTATATTGATAATAATATAAGTAATAAGTATAATTATTACGGTTCTAGCGATAATAACTCCATTATATGCGTAATAATGCATGTTATATTGATAATAATATAAGTAATAAGTATAATTATTACAGTTCTAGCGATAATAACTCCATTATATGGGTAATAATGCATGTTGTATTGATAATAATATAAGTAACAAGTATAATTATTACAGTTCTAGCGATAATAACTGCATAATATGGGTAATAATGCACGTTATATTGCTAATAATATAAGTAATAAGTATAACTATTACAGTTCTAGCGATCATAACTCCATAATATGCGTAATAATGCATGTTATATTGATAACAATATAAGTAATAAGTATAATTATTACAATTCTAGCGATAATAACTGCATTATATGGGTAATAATGCATGTTATATTGATGATAATAAAAGTAATACGTATAATTATTGCAGTTCTAGCGATAATAACTGCAATTTATGGGTAATAATGCACGTTATATTGCTAATAATATAAGTAATAAGTATAATTATTACAGTTCTAGCGATAATAACTGCATTATATGGGTAATAATGCATGTTATATTGATAATATCGGGAGTAATAGGTATAATTATTACAGTTCTAGCGATAATAATAGTAAAATATGGCTAATAGTGCATGTTATATTGATAACAATAAAAGTAATAAGTATACTTATTACAGTTCTAGCGATAATAACTCCATTATGTGGTTAATAATGCATGTTATATTGATAATATTGGGAGTAATAAGTATAATTATTATAGTTCTAGCGATAATAACTGCATTATATGGGTAATAATGGATGTTATATTGATAATATCGGGAGTAATAAGTATAATTATTACAGTTCCAGCGATAGTACTAGTAAAATATGGCTAAGAGTGCCTGTTATATTGATAATAGTAAAAGTAATAAGTATATTTATTATACTTCCGTCGATAATAACTGCATTATATGGGTAATAATGCATGTTATATTGATAATAATATAAGTAATAAGTATAATTATTACAGTTCTAGCGATAATAACTCCATTATATGGGTAATAATGCATGTTATATTGATAATGTCGGGAGTAATAGGTATAATTATTATAGTTCTAGCGATAATAATAGTAAAATATGGCTAATAGTGCATGTTATATTGATAATAATAAAAGTAATAAGTATACTTATTATAGTTCTAGCGATAATAACTGCATTATATGGGTAATAATGCATGTTATATTGATAATATTGGGAGTAATAAGTATAATTATTATAGTTCTAGCGATAATAACTGCATTATATGGGTAATAATGGATGTTATATTGATAATATCGGGAGTAATAAGTATAATTATTACAGTTCTAGCGATAGTACTAGTACAATATGGCTAAGAGTGCCTGTTATATTGATAATAATATAAGTAATAAGTATAATTATTACAGTTCTAGCGATAGTACTAGTAAAATATGGCTAAGAGTGCCTGTTATATTGATAATAGTAAAAGTAATAAGTATATTTATTATACTTCCGTCGATAATAACTGCATTATATGGGTAATAATGCATGTTATATTGATAATGATATAAGTAATAAGTATAATTATTACAGTTCTAGCGATAATAACTCCATTATATGGGTAATAATGCATGTTATATTGATAATGTCGGGAGTAATAGGTATAATTATTATAGTTCTAGCGATAATAATAGTAAAATATGGCTAATAGTGCATGTTATATTGATAATAATGAAAGTTATAAGTATACTTATTATAGTTCTAGCGATAATAACTGCATTATATGGGTAATAATGCATGTTATATTGATAATATTGGGAGTAATAAGTATAATTATTATAGTTCTAGCGATAATAACTGCATAATATGGGTAATAATGCACGTTATATTGCTAATAATATAAGTAATAAGTATAATTATTACAGTTCTAGCGATAATAACTGCATAATATGGGTAATAATGCACGTTATATTGCTAATAGTATAAGTAATAAGTATAATTATTACAGTTCTAGCGATAATAACTGCATTATATGGGTAATAATGCATGTTATATTGATAATATCGGGAGTAATAAGTATAATTATTATAGTTTTCGCGATAATAATAGTAAAATATGGCTGATAGTGCATGTTATATTGATAACAATAAAAGTAATAAGTATATTTATTATACTTCTGTCGATAATAACTGCATTATTTGGGTAATAATGCATGTTATATTGATAATAATATAAGTAATGAGTATAATTATTACAGTTCTAGCGATAATAACTCCATTATATGGGTAATAATGCATGTTATATTGATAATAATATAAGTAATAAGTATAATTATTACAGTTCTAGCGATAATAACTGCATAATATGGGTAATAATGCACGTTATATTGCTAATAGTATAAGTAATAAGTATAATTATTACAGTTCTAGCGATAATAACTGCATTATATGGGTAATAATGCACGTTATATTGCTAATAGTATAAGTAATAAGTATAATTATTACAGTTCTAGCGATAATAACTGCATTATATGGGTAATAATGCATGTTATATTGATAATATCGGGAGTAATAAGTATAATTATTATAGTTTTCGCGATAATAATAGTAAAATATGGCTAATAGTGCATGTTATATTGATAACAATAAAAGTAATAAGTATATTTATTATACTTCTGTCGATAATAACTGCATTATATGGGTAATAATGCATGTTATATTGATAATATCGGGAGTAATAGGTGTAATTATTATAGCTCTAGCGATAATAATAGTAAAATATGGCTAATAGTGCATGTTATATTGATAACAATAAAAGTAATAAGTATACTTATTATAGTTCTTGCGATAATAACTGCATTATATGGGTAATAATGCATGTTATATTGATAATATTGGGAGTAATAAGTATAATTATTATAGTTCTAGCGATAATAACTGCATTATATGGGTAATAATGGATGTTATATTAATAATATCGGGAGTAATAAGTATAATTATTACAGTTCTAGCGATAGTACTAGTACAATATGGCTAAGAGTGCCTGTTATATTGATAATAATATAAGTAATAAGTATAATTATTACAGTTCTAGCGATAGTACTAGTAAAATATGGCTAAGAGTGCCTGTTATATTGATAATAGTAAAAGTAATAAGTATATTTATTATACTTCCGTCGATAATAACTGCATTATATGGGTAATAATGGATGTTATATTTATAATATCGGGAGTAATAAGTATAATTATTACAGTTCTAGCGATAGTACTAGTACAAAATGGCTAAGAGTGCCTATTATATTGATAATAATATAAGTAATAAGTATAATTATTACGGTTCTAGCGATAATAACTCCATTATATGGGTAATAATGCATGTTGTATTGATAATAATATAAGTAACAAGTATAATTATTACAGTTCTAGCGATAATAACTGCATTATATGGGTAATAATGCATGTTATATTGATAATATCGGGAGTAATAAGTATAATTATTATAGTTTTCGCGATAATAATAGTAAAATATGGCTAATACTGCATGTTATATTGATAACAATAAAAGTAATAAGTATATTTATTATACTTCTGTCGATAATAACTGCATTATTTGGGTAATAATGCATGTTATATTGATAATAATATAAGTAATGAGTATAATTATTACAGTTCTAGCGATAATAACTCCATTATATGGGTAATAATGCATGTTATATTGATAATAATATAAGTAATAAGTATAATTATTACAGTTCTAGCGATAATAACTGCATAATATGGGTAATAATGCACGTTATATTGCTAATAGTATAAGTAATAAGTATAATTATTACAGTTCTAGCGATAATAACTGCATAATATGGGTAATAATGCACGTTATATTGCTAATAATGTAAGTAATAAGTATAACTATTACAGTTCTAGCGATAATACCTGCATTATATCGGTAACAATGCATGTTATATTGATAATATCGGGAGTAATAAGCATAATTATTATAGCTCCAGAGATAATAATAGCACAATATGGCTAATAGTCCATGTTATATTGATAATAATAAAAGTAATAAGTATATTTATTATAGTTCTATCGATAATAACTGCATAGTATGGGTAATAATGCATGTTATATTGATGATAATAAAAGTACTAAGTATATTTATTATAGTTCTAGCGATTATAACTGCATAATATGGGTAATATTGCATGATATATTTATAATAATATTATAAGTAATAAGTATATTTATTACAGTTCTAGCGATAATAACTCCATTATATGGGTAATAATGCATGTTATATTGATGATAATTAAAGTACTAAGTATATTTATTATAGTTCTAGCGATCATAACTGCATAATATGCGTAATAATGCATGTTATATTGATAATAATATAAGTAATAAGTATAATTATTACAGTTCTAGCGATAATAACTCCATTATATGGGTAATAATGCATGTTATATTGATGATAATGAGAGTAGTAAGTATATTTATTACAGTTCTATCGATAATAACTGCATAATATGGGTAATAATGCATGTTATATTGATAATATCGGGAGAAATAAGTATAATTATTATAGCTCTAGCGATAATAATAGTAAAATATGGCTAATAGTGCATGTTCTATTGATAATAATAAAAGTAATAAGTATATTTATTATAGTTCTATCGATAATAACTGCATAATATGGGTAATAATGCATGTTATATTGATAATAATAAAAGTAATCAGTATATTTATTATACTTCTGTCGATAGTAACTGCATTATATGGGTAATAATGCATGTTATATTGATAATAATATAAGTAATAAGTATAATTATTACAGTTCTAGCGATAATAACTGCATTATATGGGTAATAATGCATGTTATATTGATAATATTGGGAGTAATAACTATAATTATTATAGTTCTAGCGATAATCATAGTAAAATATGGCTAATAGTGCATGTTATATTGATGATAATAAAAGTAATACGTATATTTATTATAGTTCTAGCCATAATAACTCCATTATATGGGTAATAATGCATGTTATATTGATAATAATATAAGTAATAAGTATAATTATTACAGTTCTAGCGATAATAACTGCATAATATGGGTAATAATGCACGTTATATTGCTAATAGTATAAGTAATAAGTATAATTATTACAGTTCTAGCGATAATAACTCCATTATGTGGGTAATAATGCATGTTGTATTGATAATAATATAAGTAAGAAGTATAATTATTACAGTTCTAGTGTAAATAACTGCATAATATGGGTAATAATGCACGTTATATTGCTAATAATATAAGTAGTAAGTATAATTATTACAGTTCTAGCGATAATAACTGCATAATATGGGTAATAATGCATGTTATATTGATAATATCGGGAGTAATAAGTATAATTATTATAGTTTTCGCGATAATAATAGTAAAATATGGCTAATAGTGCATGTTATATTGATAACAATAAAAGTAATAAGTATATTTATTATACTTCTGTCGATAATAACTGCATTATTTGGGTAATAATGCATGTTATATTGATAATAATATAAGTAATGAGTATAATTATTACAGTTCTAGCGATAATAACTCCATTATATGGGTAATAATGCATGTTATATTGATAATAATATAAGTAATAAGTATAATTATTACAGTTCTAGCGATAATAACTGCATAATATGGGTAATAATGCACGTTATATTGCTAATAGTATAAGTAATAAGTATAATTATTACAGTTCTAGCGATAATAACTGCATTATATGGGTAATAATGCATGTTATATTGATAATATCGGGAGTAATAGGTATAATTATTATAGTTCTAGCGATAATAATAGTAAAATATGGCTAATAGTGCATGTTATATTGATAACAATAAAAGTAATAAGTATACTTATTATAGTTCTAGCGATAATAACTCCATTATGTGGTTAATAATGCATGTTATATTGATAATATTGGGAGTAATAAGTATAATTATTATAGTTCTAGCGATAATAACTGCATTATATGGGTAATAATGGATGTTATATTGATAATATCGGGAGTAATAAGTATAATTATTACAGTTTTAGCGATAGTACTAGTAAAATATGGCTAAGAGTGCCTGTTATATTGATAATAGTAAAAGTAATAAGTATATTTATTATACTTCCGTCGATAATAACTGCATTATATGGGTAATAATGCATGTTATATTGATAATAATAATAGTAATAAGTATAATTATTACAGTTCTAGCGATAATAACTCCATTATATGGGTAATAATGCATGTTATATTGATAATGTCGGGAGTAATAGGTATAATTATTATACTTCTAGCGATAATAATAGTAAAATATGGCTAATAGTGCATGTTATATTGATAATAATAAAAGTAATAAGTACACTTATTATAGTTCTAGCGATAATAACTGCATTATATGGGTAATAATGCATGTTATATTGATAATATTGGGAGTAATAAGTATAATTATTATAGTTCTAGCGATAATAACTGCATTATATGGGTAATAATGGATGTTATATTGATAATATCGGGAGTAATAAGTATAATTATTACAGTTCTAGCGATAGTACTAGTACAATATGGCTAAGAGTGCCTGTTATATTGATAATAATATAAGTAATAAGAATAATTATTACAGTTCTAGCGATAGTACTAGTAAAATATGGCTAAGAGTGCCTGTTATATTGATAATAGTAAAAGTAATAAGTATATTTATTATACTTCCGTCGATAATAACTGCATTATATGGGTAATAATGCATGTTATATTGCTAATAATATAAGTAATAAGTATAATTATTACAGTTCTAGCGATAATAACTGCATTATATGGGTAATAATGCATGTTATATTGATAATATCGGGAGTAATAGGTATAATTATTATAGTTCTAGCGATAATAATAGTAAAATATGGCTAATAGTGCATGTTATATTGATAACAATAAAAGTAATAAGTATATTTATTATACTTCTGTCGATAATAACTGCATTATTTGGGTAATAATGCATGTTATATTGATAATAATATAAGTAATGAGTATAATTATTACAGTTCTAGCGATAATAGCTCCATTATATGGGTAATAATGCATGTTATATTGATAATAATATAAGTAGTAAGTATAATTATTACAGTTCTAGCGATAATAACTGCATTATATGGGTAATAATGCATGTTATATTGATAATAATAAAAGTAATCAGTATATTTATTATACTTCTGTCGATAGTAACTGCATTATATGGGTAATAATGCATGTTATATTGATAATAATATAAGTAATAAGTATAATAATTACAGTTCTAGCGATAATAACTGCATTATATGGGTAATAATGCATGTTATATTGATAATATTGGGAGTAATAACTATAATTATTATAGTTCTAGCGATAATCATAGTAAAATATGGCTAATAGTGCATGTTATATTGATGATAATAAAAGTAATACGTATATTTATTATAGTTCTAGCCATAATAACTCCATTATATGGGTAATAATGCATGTTATATTGATAATAATATAAGTAATAAGTATAATTATTACAGTTCTAGCGATAATAACTGCATAATATGGGTAATAATGCACGTTATATTGCTAATAGTATAAGTAATAAGTATAATTATTACAGTTCTAGCGATAATAACTCCATTATGTGGGTAATAATGCATGTTGTATTGATAATAATATAAGTAAGAAGTATAATTATTACAGTTCTAGTGATAATAACTGCATAATATGGGTAATAATGCACGTTATATTGCTAATAATATAAGTAGTAAGTATAATTATTACAGTTCTAGCGATAATAACTGCATAATATGGGTAATAATGCATGTTATATTGATAATATCGGGAGTAATAAGTATAATTATTATAGTTTTCGCGATAATAATAGTAAAATATGGCTAATAGTGCATGTTATATTGATAACAATAAAAGTAATAAGTATATTTATTATACTTCTGTCGATAATAACTGCATTATTTGGGTAATAATGCATGTTATATTGATAATAATATAAGTAATGAGTATAATTATTACAGTTCTAGCGATAATAACTCCATTATATGGGTAATAATGCATGTTATATTGATAATAATATAAGTAATAAGTATAATTATTACAGTTCTAGCGATAGTACTAGTAAAATATGGCTAAGAGTGCCTGTTATATTGATAATAGTAAAAGTAATAAGTATGTTTATTATACTTCCGTCGATAATAACTGCATTATATGGGTAATAATGCATGTTATATTGCTAATAATATAAGTAATAAGTATAATTATTACAGTTCTAGCGATAATAACTCCATTATATGGGTAATAATGCATGTTATATTGATGATAATGAGAGTAGTAAGTATATTTATTACAGTTCTATCGATAATAACTGCATAATATGGGTAATAATGCATGTTATATTGATAATATCGGGAGAAATAAGTATAATTATTATAGCTCTAGCGATAATAATAGTAAAATATGGCTAATAGTGCATGTTCTATTGATAATAATAAAAGTAATAAGTATATTTATTATAGTTCTATCGATAATAACTGCATAATATGGGTAATAATGCATGTTATATTGATGATAATTAAAGTACTAAGTATATTTATTATAGTTCTAGCGATCATAACTGCATAATATGCGTAATAATGCATGTTATATTGATAATAATATAAGTAATAAGTATAATTATTGCAGTTCTAGCGATAATAACTGCAATTTATGGGTAATAATGCACGTTATATTGATAATAATATAAGTAATAAGTATAATTATTACAGTTCTAGCGATAATAACTGCATAATATGGGTAATAATGCACGTTATATTGCTAATAGTATAAGTAATAAGTATAATTATTACAGTTCTAGCGATAATAACTGCATTATATGGGTAATAATGCATGTTATATTGATAATATCGGGAGTAATAGGTATAATTATTATAGTTCTAGCGATAATAATAGTAAAATATGGCTAATAGTGCATGTTATATTGATAACAATAAAAGTAATAAGTATACTTATTATACTTCCGTCGATAATAACTGCATTATATGGGTAATAATGCATGTTATATTGATAATAATATAAGTAATAAGTATAATTATTACAGTTCTAGCGATAATAACTCCATTATATGGGTAATAATGCATGTTATATTGATAATGTCGGGAGTAATAGGTATAATTATTATAGTTCTAGCGATAATAATAGTAAAATATGGCTAATAGTGCATGTTATATTGATAATAATAAAAGTAATAAGTATACTTATTATAGTTCTAGCGATAATAACTGCATTATATGGGTAATAATGCATGTTATATTGATAATATTGGGAGTAATAAGTATAATTATTATAGTTCTAGCGATAATAACTGCATTATATGGGTAATAATGGATGTTATATTGATAATATCGGGAGTAATAAGTATAATTATTACAGTTCTAGCGATAGTACTAGTACAATATGGCTAAGAGTGCCTGTTATATTGATAATAATATAAGTAATAAGTATAATTATTACAGTTCTAGCGATAGTACTAGTAAAATATGGCTAAGAGTGCCTGTTATATTGATAATAGTAAAAGTAATAAGTATATTTATTATACTTCCGTCGATAATAACTGCATTATATGGGTAATAATGCATGTTATATTGATAATGATATAAGTAATAAGTATAATTATTACAGTTCTAGCGATAATAACTCCATTATATGGGTAATAATGCATGTTATATTGATAATGTCGGGAGTAATAGGTATAATTATTATATTTCTAGCGATAATAATAGTAAAATATGGCTAATAGTGCATGTTATATTGATAATAATGAAAGTTATAAGTATACTTATTATAGTACTAGCGATAATAACTGCATTATATGGGTAATAATGCATGTTATATTGATAATATTGGGAGTAATAAGTATAATTATTATAGTTCTAGCGATAATAACTGCATTATATGGGTAATAATGGATGTTATATTGATAATATCGGGAGTAATAAGTATAATTATTACAGTTCTAGCGATAGTACTAGTACAAAATGGCTAAGAGTGCCTGTTATATTGATAATAATATAAGTAATAAGTATAATTATTACGGTTCTAGCGATAATAACTCCATTATATGCGTAATAATGCATGTTATATTGATAATAATATAAGTAATAAGTATAATTATTACAGTTCTAGCGATAATAACTCCATTATATGGGTAATAATGCATGTTGTATTGATAATAATATAAGTAACAAGTATAATTATTACAGTTCTAGCGATAATAACTGCATAATATGGGTAATAATGCACGTTATATTGCTAATAATATAAGTAATAAGTATAACTATTACAGTTCTAGCGATCATAACTCCATAATATGCGTAATAATGCATGTTATATTGATAACAATATAAGTAATAAGTATAATTATTACAATTCTAGCGATAATAACTGCATTATATGGGTAATAATGCATGTTATATTGATGACAATAAAAGTAATACGTATAATTATTGCAGTTCTAGCGATAATAACTGCAATTTATGGGTAATAATGCACGTTATATTGCTAATAATATAAGTAATAAGTATAATTATTACAGTTCTAGCGATAATAACTGCATTATATGGGTAATAATGCATGTTATATTGATAATATCGGGAGTAATAGGTATAATTATTATAGTTCTAGCGATAATAATAGTAAAATATGGCTAATAGTGCATGTTATATTGATAACAATAAAAGTAATAAGTATACTTATTACAGTTCTAGCGATAATAACTCCATTATGTGGTTAATAATGCATGTTATATTGATAATATTGGGAGTAATAAGTATAATTATTATAGTTCTAGCGATAATAACTGCATTATATGGGTAATAATGGATGTTATATTGATAATATCGGGAGTAATAAGTATAATTATTACAGTTCCAGCGATAGTACTAGTAAAATATGGCTAAGAGTGCCTGTTATATTGATAATAGTAAAAGTAATAAGTATATTTATTATACTTCCGTCGATAATAACTGCATTATATGGGTAATAATGCATGTTATATTGATAATAATATAAGTAATAAGTATAATTATTACAGTTCTAGCGATAATAACTCCATTATATGGGTAATAATGCATGTTATATTGATAATGTCGGGAGTAATAGGTATAATTATTATAGTTCTAGCGATAATAATAGTAAAATATGGCTAATAGTGCATGTTATATTGATAATAATAAAAGTAATAAGTATACTTATTATAGTTCTAGCGATAATAACTGCATTATATGGGTAATAATGCATGTTATATTGATAATATTGGGAGTAATAAGTATAATTATTATAGTTCTAGCGATAATAACTGCATTATATGGGTAATAATGGATGTTATATTGATAATATCGGGAGTAATAAGTATAATTATTACAGTTCTAGCGATAGTACTAGTACAATATGGCTAAGAGTGCCTGTTATATTGATAATAATATAAGTAATAAGTATAATTATTACAGTTCTAGCGATAGTACTAGTAAAATATGGCTAAGAGTGCCTGTTATATTGATAATAGTAAAAGTAATAAGTATATTTATTATACTTCCGTCGATAATAACTGCATTATATGGGTAATAATGCATGTTATATTGATAATGATATAAGTAATAAGTATAATTATTACAGTTCTAGCGA
Source organism: Megachile leachella (assembly GCA_963576845.1). Classification (NCBI taxonomy): domain Eukaryota; kingdom Metazoa; phylum Arthropoda; class Insecta; order Hymenoptera; family Megachilidae; genus Megachile; species Megachile leachella. The sequence continues at coordinate 989,153 of CAUYWW010000072.1, forward strand.
TAATAACTCCATTATATGGGTAATAATGCATGTTATATTGATAATGTCGGGAGTAATAGGTATAATTATTATAGTTCTAGCGATAATAATAGTAAAATATGGCTAATAGTGCATGTTATATTGATAATAATGAAAGTTATAAGTATACTTATTATAGTTCTAGCGATAATAACTGCATTATATGGGTAATAATGCATGTTATATTGATAATATTGGGAGTAATAAGCATAATTATTATAGTTCTAGCGATAATAACTGCATTATATGGGTAATAATGGATGTTATATTGATAATATCGGGAGTAATAAGTATAATTATTACAGTTCTAGCGATAGTACTAGTACAAAATGGCTAAGAGTGCCTGTTATATTGATAATAATATAAGTAATAAGTATAATTATTACGGTTCTAGCGATAATAACTCCATTATATGCGTAATAATGCATGTTATATTGATAATAATATAAGTAATAAGTATAATTATTACAGTTCTAGCGATAATAACTCCATTATATGGGTAATAATGCATGTTGTATTGATAATAATATAAGTAACAAGTATAATTATTACAGTTCTAGCGATAATAACTGCATAATATGGGTAATAATGCACGTTATATTGCTAATAATATAAGTAATAAGTATAATTATTACAGTTCTAGCGATAATAACTGCATAATATGGGTAATAATGCACGTTATATTGCTAATAGTATAAGTAATAAGTATAATTATTACAGTTCTAGCGATAATAACTGCATTATATGGGTAATAATGCATGTTATATTGATAATATCGGGAGTAATAAGTATAATTATTATAGTTTTCGCGATAATAATAGTAAAATATGGCTGATAGTGCATGTTATATTGATAACAATAAAAGTAATAAGTATATTTATTATACTTCTGTCGATAATAACTGCACTATTTGGGTAATAATGCATGTTATATTGATAATAATATAAGTAATGAGTATAATTATTACAGTTCTAGCGATAATAACTCCATTATATGGGTAATAATGCATGTTATATTGATAATAATATAAGTAATAAGTATAATTATTACAGTTCTAGCGATAATAACTGCATAATATGGGTAATAATGCACGTTATATTGCTAATAGTATAAGTAATAAGTATAATTATTACAGTTCTAGCGATAATAACTGCATTATATGGGTAATAATGCACGTTATATTGCTAATAGTATAAGTAATAAGTATAATTATTACAGTTCTAGCGATAATAACTGCATTATATGGGTAATAATGCATGTTATATTGATAATATCGGGAGTAATAAGTATAATTATTATAGTTTTCGCGATAATAATAGTAAAATATGGCTAATAGTGCATGTTATATTGATAACAATAAAAGTAATAAGTATATTTATTATACTTCTGTCGATAATAACTGCATTATATGGGTAATAATGCATGTTATATTGATAATATCGGGAGTAATAGGTGTAATTATTATAGCTCTAGCGATAATAATAGTAAAATATGGCTAATAGTGCATGTTATATTGATAACAATAAAAGTAATAAGTATACTTATTATAGTTCTAGCGATAATAACTCCATTATGTGGTTAATAATGCATGTTATATTGATAATATTGGGAGTAATAAGTATAATTCTTATAGTTCTAGCGATAATAACTGCATTATATGGGTAATAATGGATGTTATATTGATAATATCGGGAGTAATAAGTATAATTATTACAGTTCCAGCGATAGTACTAGTAAAATATGGCTAAGAGTGCCTGTTATATTGATAATAGTAAAAGTAATAAGTATATTTATTATACTTCCGTCGATAATAACTGCATTATATGGGTAATAATGCATGTTATATTGATAATAATATAAGTAATAAGTATAATTATTACAGTTCTAGCGATAATAACTCCATTATATGGGTAATAATGCATGTTATATTGATAATGTCGGGAGTAATAGGTATAATTATTATAGTTCTAGCGATAATAATAGTAAAATATGGCTAATAGTGCATGTTATATTGATAATAATAAAAGTAATAAGTATACTTATTATAGTTCTTGCGATAATAACTGCATTATATGGGTAATAATGCATGTTATATTGATAATATTGGGAGTAATAAGTATAATTATTATAGTTCTAGCGATAATAACTGCATTATATGGGTAATAATGGATGTTATATTGATAATATCGGGAGTAATAAGTATAATTATTACAGTTCTAGCGATAGTACTAGTACAATATGGCTAAGAGTGCCTGTTATATTGATAATAATATAAGTAATAAGTATAATTATTACAGTTCTAGCGATAGTACTAGTAAAATATGGCTAAGAGTGCCTGTTATATTGATAATAGTAAAAGTAATAAGTATATTTATTATACTTCCGTCGATAATAACTGCATTATATGGGTAATAATGCATGTTATATTGATAATAAGATAAGTAATAAGTATAATTATTACAGTTCTAGCGATAATAACTCCATTATATGGGTAATAATGCATGTTATATTGATAATGTCGGGAGTAATAGGTATAATTATTATAGTTCTAGCGATAATAATAGTAAAATATGGCTAATAGTGCATGTTATATTGATAATAATGAAAGTTATAAGTATACTTATTATAGTTCTAGCGATAATAACTGCATTATATGGGTAATAATGCATGTTATATTGATAATATTGGGAGTAATAAGTATAATTATTATAGTTCTAGCGATAATAACTGCATTATATGGGTAATAATGGATGTTATATTTATAATATCGGGAGTAATAAGTATAATTATTACAGTTCTAGCGATAGTACTAGTACAAAATGGCTAAGAGTGCCTGTTATATTGATAATAATATAAGTAATAAGTATAATTATTACGGTTCTAGCGATAATAACTCCATTATATGCGTAATAATGCATGTTATATTGATAATAATATAAGTAATAAGTATAATTATTACAGTTCTAGCGATAATAACTCCATTATATGGGTAATAATGCATGTTGTATTGATAATAATATAAGTAACAAGTATAATTATTACAGTTCTAGCGATAATAACTGCATTATATGGGTAATAATGCATGTTATATTGATAATATCGGGAGTAATAAGTATAATTATTATAGTTTTCGCGATAATAATAGTAAAATATGGCTAATACTGCATGTTATATTGATAACAATAAAAGTAATAAGTATATTTATTATACTTCTGTCGATAATAACTGCATTATTTGGGTAATAATGCATGTTATATTGATAATAATATAAGTAATGAGTATAATTATTACAGTTCTAGCGATAATAACTCCATTATATGGGTAATAATGCATGTTATATTGATAATAATATAAGTAATAAGTATAATTATTACAGTTCTAGCGATAATAACTGCATAATATGGGTAATAATGCACGTTATATTGCTAATAGTATAAGTAATAAGTATAATTATTACAGTTCTAGCGATAATAACTGCATAATATGGGTAATAATGCACGTTATATTGCTAATAATGTAAGTAATAAGTATAACTATTACAGTTCTAGCGATAATACCTGCATTATATCGGTAACAATGCATGTTATATTGATAATATCGGGAGTAATAAGCATAATTATTATAGCTCCAGAGATAATAATAGCACAATATGGCTAATAGTCCATGTTATATTGATAATAATAAAAGTAATAAGTATATTTATTATAGTTCTATCGATAATAACTGCATAGTATGGGTAATAATGCATGTTATATTGATGATAATAAAAGTACTAAGTATATTTATTATAGTTCTAGCGATTATAACTGCATAATATGGGTAATATTGCATGATATATTTATAATAATATTATAAGTAATAAGTATATTTATTACAGTTCTAGCGATAATAACTCCATTATATGGGTAATAATGCATGTTATATTGATAATAATATAAGTAATAAGTATAATTATTACAGTTCTAGCGATAATAACTCCATTATATGGGTAATAATGCATGTTGTATTGATAATAATATAAGTAACAAGTATAATTATTACAGTTCTAGCGATAATAACTGCATAATATGGGTAATAATGCACGTTATATTGCTAATAATATAAGTAATAAGTATAATTATTACGGTTCTAGCGATAATAACTCCATTATATGCGTAATGATGCATGTTATATTGATAATAATATAAGTAATAAGTATAATTATTACAGTTCTCGCGATAATAACTCCATTATATGGGTAATAATGCATGTTGTATTGATAATAATATAAGTAACAAGTATAATTATTACAGTTCTAGCGATAATAACTGCATAATATGGGTAATAATGCACGTTATATTGCTAATAATATAAGTAATAAGTATAATTATTACAGTTCTAGCGATAATAACTGCATAATATGGGTAATAATGCACGTTATATTGCTAATAGTATAAGTAATAAGTATAATTATTACAGTTCTAGCGATAATAACTGCATTATATGGGTAATAATGCATGTTATATTGATAATATCGGGAGTAATAAGTATAATTATTATAGTTTTCGCGATAATAATAGTAAAATATGGCTAATACTGCATGTTATATTGATAACAATAAAAGTAATAAGTATATTTATTATACTTCTGTCGATAATAACTGCATTATTTGGGTAATAATGCATGTTATATTGATAATAATATAAGTAATGAGTATAATTATTACAGTTCTAGCGATAATAACTCCATTATATGGGTAATAATGCATGTTATATTGATAATAATATAAGTAATAAGTATAATTATTACAGTTCTAGCGATAATAACTGCATAATATGGGTAATAATGCATGTTATATTGATAATAATATAAGTAATAAGTATAATTATAACAGTTCTAGCGATAATAACTCCATTATATGGGTAATAATGCATGTTATATTGATAATGTCGGGAGTAATAGGTATAATTATTATAGTTCTAGCGATAATAATAGTAAAATATGGCTAATAGTGCATGTTATATTGATAATAATAAAAGTAATAAGTATACTTATTATAGTTCTAGCGATAATAAATGCATTATATGGGTAATAATGCATGTTATATTGATAATATTGGGAGTAATAAGTATAATTATTATAGTTCTAGCGATAATAACTGCATTATATGGGTAATAATGGATGTTATATTGATAATATCGGGAGTAATAAGTATAATTATTACAGTTCTAGCGATAGTACTAGTACAATATGGCTAAGAGTGCCTGTTATATTGATAATAATATAAGTAATAAGTATAATTATTACAGTTCTAGCGATAGTACTAGTAAAATATGGCTAAGAGTGCCTGTTATATTGATAATAGTAAAAGTAATAAGTATATTTATTATACTTCCGTCGATAATAACTGCATTATATGGGTAATAATGCATGTTATATTGATAATGATATAAGTAATAAGTATAATTATTACAGTTCTAGCGATAATAACTCCATTATATGGGTAATAATTCATGTTATATTGATAATGTCGGGAGTAATAGGTATAATTATTATAGTTCTAGCGATAATAATAGTAAAATATGGCTAATAGTGCATGTTATATTGATAATAATGAAAGTTATAAGTATACTTATTATAGTTCTAGCGATAATAACTGCATTATATGGGTAATAATGCATGTTATATTGATAATATCGGGAGTAATAAGTATAATTATTACAGTTCTAGCGATAGTACTAGTACAAAATGGCTAAGAGTGCCTGTTATATTGATAATAATATAAGTAATAAGTATAATTATTACGGTTCTAGCGATAATAACTCCATTATATGCGTAATAATGCATGTTATATTGATAATAATATAAGTAACAAGTATAATTATTACAGTTCTAGCGATAATAACTCCATTATATGGGTAATAATGCATGTTGTATTGATAATAATATAAGTAACAAGTATAATTATTACAGTTCTAGCGATAATAAGTGCATAATATGGGTAATAATGCACGTTATATTGCTAATAATATAAGTAATAAGTATAATTATTACAGTTCTAGCGATAATAACTGCATAATATGGGTAATAATGCACGTTATATTGCTAATAGTATAAGTAATAAGTATAATTATTACAGTTCTAGCGATAATAACTGCATTATATGGGTAATAATGCATGTTATATTGATAATATCGGAAGTAATAAGTATAATTATTATAGTTTTCGCGATCATAATAGTAAAATATGGCTGATAGTGCATGTTATATTGATAACAATAAAAGTAATAAGTATATTTATTATACTTCTGTCGATAATAACTGCATTATTTGGGTAATAATGCATGTTATATTGATAATAATATAAGTAATGAGTATAATTATTACAGTTCTAGCGATAATAACTCCATTATATGGGTAATAATGCATGTTATATTGATAATAATATAAGTAATAAGTATAATTATTACAGTTCTAGCGATAATAACTGCATAATATGGGTAATAATGCACGTTATATTGCTAATAGTATAAGTAATAAGTATAATTATTACAGTTCTAGCGATAATAACTCCATTATATGGGTAATAATGCATGTTATATTGATAATGTCGGGAGTAATAGGTATAATTATTATAGTTCTAGCGATAATAATAGTAAAATATGGCTAATAGTGCATGTTATATTGATAATAATAAAAGTAATAAGTATACTTATTATAGTTCTAGCGATAATAAATGCATTATATGGGTAATAATGCATGTTATATTGATAATATTGGGAGTAATAAGTATAATTATTATAGTTCTAGCGATAATAACTGCATTATATGGGTAATAATGGATGTTATATTGATAATATCGGGAGTAATAAGTATAATTATTACAGTTCTAGCGATAGTACTAGTACAATATGGCTAAGAGTGCCTGTTATATTGATAATAATATAAGTAATAAGTATAATTATTACAGTTCTAGCGATAGTACTAGTAAAATATGGCTAAGAGTGCCTGTTATATTGATAATAGTAAAAGTAATAAGTATATTTATTATACTTCCGTCGATAATAACTGCATTATATGGGTAATAATGCATGTTATATTGATAATGATATAAGTAATAAGTATAATTATTACAGTTCTAGCGATAATAACTCCATTATATGGGTAATAATGCATGTTATATTGATAATGTCGGGAGTAATAGGTATAATTATTATAGTTCTAGCGATAATAATAGTAAAATATGGCTAATAGTGCATGTTATATTGATAATAATGAAAGTTATAAGTATACTTATTATAGTTCTAGCGATAATAACTGCATTATATGGGTAATAATGCATGTTATATTGACAATATTGGGAGTAATAAGTATAATTATTATAGTTCTAGCGATAATAACTGCATTATATGGGTAATAATGGATGTTATATTGATAATATCGGGAGTAATAAGTATAATTATTACAGTTCTAGCGATAGTACTAGTACAAAATGGCTAAGAGTGCCTGTTATATTGATAATAATATAAGTAATAAGTATAATTATTACGGTTCTAGCGATAATAACTCCATTATATGCGTAATAATGCATGTTATATTGATAATAATATAAGTAATAAGAATAATTATTACAGTTCTAGCGATAATAACTCCATTATATGGGTAATAATGCATGTTGTATTGATAATAATATAAGTAACAAGTATAATTATTACAGTTCTAGCGATAATAACTGCATAATATGGGTAATAATGCACGTTATATTGCTAATAATATAAGTAATAAGTATAATTATTACAGTTCTAGCGATAATAACTGCATAATATGGGTAATAATGCACGTTATATTGCTAATAGTATAAGTAATAAGTATAATTATTACAGTTCTAGCGATAATAACTGCATTATATGGGTAATAATGCATGTTATATTGATAATATCGGGAGTAATAAGTATAATTATTATAGTTTTCGCGATCATTATAGTAAAATATGGCTGATAGTGCATGTTATATTGATAACAATAAAAGTAATAAGTATATTTATTATACTTCTGTCGATAATAACTGCATTATTTGGGTAATAATGCATGTTATATTGATAATAATATAAGTAATGAGTATAATTATTACAGTTCTAGCAATAATAACTCCATTATATGGGTAATAATGCATGTTATATTGATAATAATATAAGTAATAAGTATAATTATTACAGTTCTAGCGATAATAACTGCATAATATGGGTAATAATGCACGTTATATTGCTAATAGTATAAGTAATAAGTATAATTATTACAGTTCTAGCGATAGTAACTGCATTATATGGGTAATAATGCATGTTATATTGATAATATCGGGAGTAATAAGTATAATTATTATAGTTCTACCGATAATAACTGCATAATATGGGTAATAATGCACGTTATATTGCTAATAGTATAAGTAATAAGTATAATTATTACAGTTCTAGCGATAGTAACTGCATTATATGGGTAATAATGCATGTTATATTGATAATATCGGGAGTAATAAGTATAATTATTATAGTTCTAGCGATAATAACTGCATTATATGGGTAATAATGGATGTTATATTGATAATATCGGGAGTAATAAGTATAATTATTACAGTTCTAGCGATAATAACTGCATAATATGGGTAATAATGCACGTTATATTGATAATATCGGGAGTAATAAGTATAATTATTATAATTCTAGCGATAATAATAGTAAAATATGGCTAATAGTGCATGTTATATTGATAACAATAAAAGTAATAAGTATATTTATTATACTTCTGTCGATAATAACTGCATTATTTGGGTAATAATGCATGTTATATTGATAATAGTATAAGTAATAAGTATAATTATTACAGTTCTAGCGATAATAACTGCATTATATGGGTAATAATGCATGTTATATTGATAATATCGGGAGTAATAAGTATAATTATTATAGTTTTCGCGATAATAATAGTAAAATATGGCTAATAGTGCATGTTATATTGATACCAATAAAAGTAATAAGTATATTTATTATACTTCTGTCGATAATAACTGCATTATTTGGGTAATAATGCATGTTATATTGATAATAATATAAGTAATGAGTATAATTATTACAGTTCTAGCGATAATAACTCCATTATATGGGTAATAATGCATGTTATATTGATAATAATATAAGTAATAAGTATAATTATTACAGTTCTAGCGATAATAACTGCATAATATGGGTAATAATGCACGTTATATTGCTAATAGTATAAGTAATAAGTATAATTATTACAGTTCTAGCGATAATAACTCCATTATATGGGTAATAATGCATGTTATATTGATAATGTCGGGAGTAATAGGTATAATTATTATAGTTCTAGCGATAATAATAGTAAAATATGGCTAATAGTGCATGTTATATTGATAATAATAAAAGTAATAAGTATACTTATTATAGTTCTAGCGATAATAACTGCATTATATGGGTAATAATGCATGTTATATTGATAATATTGGGAGTAATAAGTATAATTATTATAGTTCTAGCGATAATAACTGCATTATATGGGTAATAATGGATGTTATATTGATAATATCGGGAGTAATAAGTATAATTATTACAGTTCTAGCGATAGTACTAGTACAATATGGCTAAGAGTGCCTGTTATATTGATAATAATATAAGTAATAAGTATAATTATTACAGTTCTAGCGATAGTACTAGTAAAATATGGCTAAGAGTGCCTGTTATATTGATAATAGTAAAAGTAATAAGTATATTTATTATACTTCCGTCGATAATAACTGCATTATATGGGTAATAATGCATGTTATATTGATAATGATATAAGTAATAAGTATAATTATTACAGTTCTAGCGATAATAACTCCATTATATGGGTAATAATGCATGTTATATTGATAATGTCGGGAGTAATAGGTATAATTATTATAGTTCTAGCGATAATAATAGTAAAATATGGCTAATGGTGCATGTTATATTGATAATAATGAAAGTTATAAGTATACTTATTATAGTTCTCGCGATAATAACTGCATTATATGGGTAATAATGCATGTTATATTGATAATATTGGGAGTAATAAGTATAATTATTATAGTTCTAGCGATAATAACTGCATTATATGGGTAATAATGGATGTTATATTGATAATATCGGGAGTAATAAGTATAATTATTACAGTTCTAGCGATAGTACTAGTACAAAATGGCTAAGAGTGCCTGTTATATTGATAATAATATAAGTAATAAGTATAATATTTACGGTTCTAGCGATAATAACTCCATTATATGCGTAATAATGCATGTTATATTGATAATAATATAAGTAATAAGTATAATTATTACAGTTCTAGCGATAATAACTCCATTATATGGGTAATAATGCATGTTGTATTGATAATAATATAAGTAACAAGTATAATTATTACAGTTCTAGCGATAATAACTGCATAATATGGGTAATAATGCACGTTATATTGCTAATAATATAAGTAATAAGTATAATTATTACAGTTCTAGCGATAATAACTGCATAATATGGGTAATAATGCACGTTATATTGCTAATAGTATAAGTAATAAGTATAATTATTACAGTTCTAGCGATAATAACTGCATTATATGGGTAATAATGCATGTTATATTGATAATATCGGCAGTAATAAGTATAATTATTATAGTTCTACCGATAATAACTGCATAATATGGGTAATAATGCACGTTATATTGCTAATAGTATAAGTAATAAGTATAATTATTACAGTTCTAGCGATAGTAACTGCATAATATGGGTAATAATGCACGTTATATTGCTAATAGTATAAGTAATAAGTATAATTATTACAGTTCTAGCGATAATAACTGCATTATATGGGTAATAATGCATGTTATATTGATAATATCGGGAGTAATAAGTATAATTATTATAGTTCTACCGATAATAACTGCATAATATGGGTAATAATGCATGTTATATTGATGATAATAAAAGTAATAAGTATAATTATTACAGTTCTAGCGATAATAACTCCATTATATGGGTAATAATGCATGTTGTATTGATAATAATATAAGTAACAAGTATAATTATTACAGTTCTAGCGATAATAACTGCATAATATGGGTAATAATGCACGTTATATTGCTAATAATATAAGTAATAAGTATAATTATTACAGTTCTAGCGATAATAGCTGCATAATATGGGTAATAATGCACGTTATATTGCTAACAATATAAATAATAAGTATAATCATTACAGTTCTAGCGATAATACCTGCATTATATGGGTAATAATGCATGTTATATTGATAATATCGGGAGTAATAAGTATAATTACTATATTTCTAGCGATAATAATAGTACAATATGGCTAATAGTGCATGTTGTATTGATAATAATAAAAGTAATAAGTATATTTATTACAGTTCTATCGATAATAACTGCATAATATGTGTAATAATGCATGTTATATTGATGATAATAAAAGTAATAAGAATAATTATTATAGTTCTAACGACAATAATAGTAAAATATGGCTAATAGTGCATGTTATATTGATAATAATAAAAGTAATAAGTATATTTATTACAGGTCTATCGATAATAACTGCATAATATGGGTAATAATGCATGTTATATTGATGATAATAAAAGTAATAAGTATAATTATTACAGTTCTAGCGATAGTAACTGCATTATATGCGTAATAATGCATATTATATTGATAATATCGGGAGTAATAAGTATAATTATTATAGTTCTAACGACAATAATAGTAAAATATGGCTAATAGTGCATGTTATATTGATAATAATAAAAGTAATAAGTATATTTATTATAGTTCTAGCGATAATAACTGCATAATATGGGTAATAATGCATGTTATATTTATAATAATATATGTAATAAGTATATTTATTACAGTTCTATCGATAGAAACTGCATAATATGGGTAATAATGCATGTTATATTGACGATAATAAAAGTAATACGTATATTTATTATAGTTCTAGCGATAATAACTGCATAATATGGGTGATAATGCATGTTATATTGATAATAATAAAAGTAATAAGTATATTTACTATAGTTCTATCGATAATAACTGCATAATATGGGTAATAATGCACGTTATATTGATGATAATAAAAGTAGTAAGTATATTTATTATAGTTCTACCGATTATAACTGCATAATATGGGTAATAATGCACGTTATATTGAGAATAATATAAGTAATAAGTATAATTATTACAGTTCTAGCGATAATAACTGCATTATTTGGGTAATAATGCATGTTATATTGATAATAATATAAGTAATAAGTATAATTATTACAGTTCTAGCGATAATAACTGGATTATATGGGTAATAATGCACGTTATATTGCTAATATCGGGAGTAATAAGTATAATTACTATAGTTCCAGCGATAATAATAGTACAATATGGCTAATAGTGCATGTTATATTGATAATAATAAAAGTAATAAGTATATTTATTACAGGTCTATCGATAATAACAGCATAATATGGGTAATAATGCATGTTATATTGATAATAATATAAGTAGTAAGTATAATTATTACAGTTCTAGCGATAATAACTGCATTATTTGGGTAATAATGCATGTTATATTGATAATAATATAAGTAATAAGTATAATTATTACAGTTCTAGCGATAATAACTGGATTATATGGGTAATAATGCACGTTATATTGCTAATATCGGGAGTAATAAGTATAATTACTATAGTTCCAGCGATAATAATAGTACAATATGGCTAATAGTGCATGTTATATTGATAATAATAAAAGTAATAAGTATATTTATTACAGGTCTATCGATAATAACTGCATAATATGGGTAATAATGCATGTTATATTGATAATAATATAAGTAGTAAGTATAATTATTACAGTTCTAGCGATAATACCTGCATTATATGGGTAATAATGCATGTTATATTGATAATATCGGGAGTAATAAGTATAATTATTACAGTTCTAGCGATAATAACTGCATTATTTGGGTAATAATGCATGTTATATTGATAATAATATAAGTAATAAGTATAATTATTACAGTTCTAGCGATAATAACTGGATTATATGGGTAATAATGCACGTTATATTGCTAATAATATAAGTAATAAGTATAATTATTACAGTTCTAGCGATAATAACTGCATTATATGGCTAATAATGCACGTTATATTGCTAATATCGGGAGTAATAAGTATAATTACTATAGTTCTAGCGATAATAATAGTACAATATGGCTAATAGTGCATGTTATATTGATAATAATAAAAGTAATAAGTATATTTATTACAGGTCTATCGATAATAACTGCATAATATGGGTAATAATGCATGTTATATTGATAATAATATAAGTAATAAGTATAATTATTACAGTTCTAGCGATAATAACTGCATTATATGGGTAATAATGCACGTTATATTGCTAATAATATAAGTAATATGTATAATTATTACGGTTCTAGCGATAATAACTGCATTATATGGGTAATAATGCATGTCATATTGATAATATCGGGAGTAGTAAATATAATTATTATAGTTCTTGCGATAATAATAGTAAAATATGGCTAATAGTGCATGTTCTATTGATAATAATAAAAGTAATAAGTATATTTATTATAGTTCTGTCGATAATAACTGCATAATATGGGTAACAATGCATGTTATATTGAGAATAATATAAGTAATAAGTATAATTATTACAGTTCTAGCGATAATAACTGCATTATATGCGTAATAATGCATGTTATACTGATAATATCGGGAGTAATAAGTATAATTATTATAGTTCTAGCGATAGTAATAGTAAAATATGGCTAATAGTGCATGTTATATTGATAATAATAAAAGTAATAAGTATATTTATTACAGTGCTATCGATAGAAACTGCATAATACGGGTAATAATGCATGGTATATTGATGATAATAAAAGTAATAAGTATATTTATTATAGTTCTATCGATAATAACTGCATAATATGGGTAATAATGCACGTTATATTGATGATAATAAAAGTAGTAAGTATATTTATTATAGTTCTACCGATTATAACTGCATAATATGGGTAATAATGCACGTTATATTGAGAATAATATAAGTAATAAGTATAATTATTACAGTTCTAGCAATAATAACTGCATTATTTGGGTAATAAAGCACGTTATATTGAGAATAATATAAGTAATAAGTATAATTATTACAGTTCTAGCGATAATAACTGCATTATTTGGGTAATAATGCATGTTATATTGATAATAATATAAGTAATAAGTATAATTATTACAGTTCTAGCGATAATAGCTGCATAATATGGGTAATAATGCACGTTATATTGCTAACAATATAAATAATAAGTATAATCATTACAGTTCTAGCGATAATACCTGCATTATATGGGTAATAATGCATGTTATATTGATAATATCGGGAGTAATAAGTATAATTACTATATTTCTAGCGATAATAATAGTACAATATGGCTAATAGTGCATGTTATATTGATAATAATAAAAGTAATAAGTATATTTATTACAGTTCTATCGATAATAACTGCATAATATGTGTAATAATGCATGTTATATTGATGATAATAAAAGTAATAAGTATAATTATTACAGTTCTAGCGATAATAACTGCATTATATGCGTAATAATGCATGTTATATTGATAATATCGGGAGTAATAAGTATAATTATTATAGTTCTAACGACAATAATAGTAAAATATGGCTAATAGTGCATGTTATATTGATAATAATAAAAGTAATAAGTATATTTATTATAGTTCTAGCGATAATAACTGCATAATATGGGTAATAATGCATGTTATATTTATAATAATATAAGTAATAAGTATATTTATTACAGTTCTATCGATAGAAACTGCATAATATGGGTAATAATGCATGTTATATTGACGATAATAAAAGTAATACGTATATTTATTATAGTTCTAGCGATAATAACTGCATAATATGGGTGATAATGCATGTTATATTGATAATAATAAAAGTAATAAGTATATTTATTATAGTTCTATCGATAATAAGTGCATAATATGGGTAATAATGCACGTTATATTGATGATAATAAAAGTAATAAGTATAATTATTACAGTTCTTGCGATAATAACTGCATTATATGGGTAATAATGCACGTTATATTGCTAATAATATAAGTAATATGTATAATTATTACGGTTCTAGCGATAATAACTGCATTATATGGGTAATAATGCATGTTATATTGATAATAATATAAGTTATAAGTATAATTATTACAGTTCTAGCGATAATAACTGCATAATATGGGTAATAATGCACGTTATATTGCTAATAATATAAGTAATAAGTATAATTATTACAGTTCTAGCGATAATAACTGCATTATATGGCTAATAATGCATGTTATATTGATAATATCGGGAGTAATAAGTATAATTATTATAGTTCTAACGACAATAATAGTAAAATATGGCTAATAGTGCATGTTATATTGATAATAATAAAAGTAATAAGTATATTTATTATAGTTCTAGCGATAATAACTGCATAATATGGGTAATAATGCATGTTATATTTATAATAATATAAGTAATAAGTATATTTATTACAGTTCTATCGATAGAAACTGCATAATATGGGTAATAATGCATGTTATATTGACGATAATAAAAGTAATACGTATATTTATTATAGTTCTAGCGATAATAACTGCATAATATGGGTGATAATGCATGTTATATTGATAATAATAAAAGTAATAAGTATATTTATTATAGTTCTATCGATAATAACTGCATAATATGGGTAATAATGCACGTTATATTGATGATAATAAAAGTAGTAAGTATATTTATTATAGTTCTACCGATTATAACTGCATAATATGGGTAATAAAGCACGTTATATTGATAATAATATAAGTAGTAAGTGTAATTATTACAGTTCTAGCGATAATAACTGCATTATTTGGGTAATAATGCATGTTATATTGATAATAATATAAGTAATAAGTATAATTATTACAGTTCTAGCGATAATAACTGGATTATATGGGTAATAATGCACGTTATATTGCTAATATCGGGAGTAATAAGTATAATTACTATAGTTCTAGCGATAATAATAGTACAATATGGCTAATAGTGCATGTTCTATTGATAATAATAAAAGTAATAAGTATATTTATTATAGTTCTGTCGATAATAACTGCATAATATGGGTAACAATGCATGTTATATTGAGAATAATATAAGTAATAAGTATAATTATTACAGTTCTAGCGATAATAACTGCATTATATGCGTAATAATGCATGTTATACTGATAATATCGGGAGTAATAAGTATAATTATTATAGTTCTAGCGATAGTAATAGTAAAATATGGCTAATAGTGCATGTTATATTGATAATAATAAAAGTAATAAGTATATTTATTACAGGTCTATCGATAATAACTGCATAATATGGGTAATAATGCATGTTATATTGATAATAATATAAGTAGTAAGTATAATTATTACAGTTCTAGCGATAATAACTGCATTATTTGGGTAATAATGCATGTTATATTGATAATAATATAAGTAATAAGTATAATTATTACAGTTCTAGCGATAATAACTGGATTATATGGGTAATAATGCACGTTATATTGCTAATATCGGGAGTAATAAGTATAATTACTATAGTTCCAGCGATAATAATAGTACAATATGGCTAATAGTGCATGTTATATTGATAATAATAAAAGTAATAAGTATATTTATTACAGGTCTATCGATAATAACTGCATAATATGGGTAATAATGCATGTTATATTGATAATAATATAAGTAGTAAGTATAATTATTACAGTTCTAGCGATAATACCTGCATTATATGGGCAATAATGCATGTTATATTGATAATATCGGGAGTAATAAGTATAATTATTACAGTTCTAGCGATAATAACTGCATTATTTGGGTAATAATGCATGTTATATTGATAATAATATAAGTAATAAGTATAATTATTACAGTTCTAGCGATAATAACTGGATTATATGGGTAATAATGCACGTTATATTGCTAATAATATAAGTAATAAGTATAATTATTACAGTTCTAGCGATAATAACTGCATTATATGGCTAATAATGCACGTTATATTGCTAATATCGGGAGTAATAAGTATAATTACTATAGTTCTAGCGATAATAATAGTACAATATGGCTAATAGTGCATGTTATATTGATAATAATAAAAGTAATAAGTATATTTATTACAGGTCTATCGATAATAACTGCATAATATGGGTAATAATGCATGTTATATTGATAATAATATAAGTAATAAGTATAATTATTACAGTTCTAGCGATAATAACTGCATTATATGGGTAATAATGCACGTTATATTGCTAATAATATAAGTAATATGTATAATTATTACGGTTCTAGCGATAATAACTGCATTATATGGGTAATAATGCATGTCATATTGATAATATCGGGAGTAGTAAATATAATTATTATAGTTCTTGCGATAATAATAGTAAAATATGGCTAATAGTGCATGTTCTATTGATAATAATAAAAGTAATAAGTATATTTATTATAGTTCTATCGATAATAAGTGCATAATATGGGTAATAATGCACGTTATATTGATGATAATAAAAGTAATAAGTATAATTATTACAGTTCTAGCGATAATAACTGCATTATATGGGTAATAATGCACGTTATATTGCTAATAATATAAGTAATATGTATAATTATTACGGTTCTAGCGATAATAACTGCATTATATGGGTAATAATGCATGTTATATTGATAATAATATAAGTTATAAATATAATTATTACAGTTCTAGCGATAATAACTGCACAATATGGGTAATAATGCACGTTATATTGCTAATAATATAAGTAATAAGTATAATTATTACAGTTCTAGCGATAATAACTGCATTATATGGCTAATAATGCATGTTATATTGATAATATCGGGAGTAATAAGTATAATTATTATAGTTCTAACGACAATAATAGTAAAATATGGCTAATAGTGCATGTTATATTGATAATAATAAAAGTAATAAGTATATTTATTATAGTTCTAGCGATAATAACTGCATAATATGGGTAATAATGCACGTTATATTGATGATAATAAAAGTAGTAAGTATATTTATTATAGTTCTACCGATTATAACTGCATAATATGGGTAATAATGCACGTTATATTGAGAATAATATAAGTAATAAGTATAATTATTACAGTTCTAGCGATAATAACTGCATTATTTGGGTAATAATGCATGTTATATTGATAATAATATAAGTAATAAGTATAATTATTACAGTTCTAGCGATAATAACTGGATTATACGGGTAATAATGCACGTTATATTGCTAATATCGGGAGTAATAAGTATAATTACTATAGTTCTAGCGATAATAATAGTACAATATGGCTAATAGTGCATGTTATATTGATAATAATAAAAGTAATAAGTATATTTATTACAGGTCTATCGATAATAACTGCATAATATGGGTAATAATGCATGTTATATTGATAATAATATAAGTAATAAGTATAATTATTACAGTTCTAGCGATAATAACTGCATTATTTGGGTAATAATGCATGTTATATTGATAATAATATAAGTAATAAGTATAATTATTACAGTTCTAGCGATAATAACTGCATTATATGCGTAATAATGCATGTTATACTGATAATATCGGGAGTAATAAGTATAATTATTATAGTTCTAGCGATAGTAATAGTAAAATATGGCTAATAGTGCACGTTATATTGAGAATAATATAAGTAATAAGTATAATTATTACAGTTCTAGCAATAATAACTGCATTATTTGGGTAATAATGCATGTTATATTGATAATAATATAAGTAATAAGTATAATTATTACAGTTCTAGCGATAATAACTCCATTATATGGGTAATAATGCATGTTATATTGATAATAATATAAGTAATAAGTATAATTATTACAGTTCTAGCGATAATAGCTGCATAATATGGGTAATAATGCACGTTATATTGCTAACAATATAAATAATAAGTATAATCATTACAGTTCTAGCGATAATACCTGCATTATATGGGTAATAATGCATGTTATATTGATAATATCGGGAGTAATAAGTATAATTACTATATTTCTAGGGATAATAATAGTACAATATGGCTAATAGTGCATGTTATATTGATAATAATAAAAGTAATAAGCATATTTATTACAGTTCTATCGATAATAACTGCATAATATGTGTAATAATGCATGTTATATTGATGATAATAAAAGTAATAAGTATAATTATTACAGTTCTAGCGATAGTAACTGCATTATATGCGTAATAATGCATATTATATTGATAATATCGGGAGTAATAAGTATAATTATTATAGTTCTAACGACAATAATAGTAAAATATGGCTAATAGTGCATGTTATATTGATAATAATAAAAGTAATAAGTATATTTATTATAGTTCTAGCGATAATAACTGCATAATATGGGTAATAATGCATGTTATATTTATAATAATATAAGTAATGAGTATATTTATTACAGTTCTATCGATAGAAACTGCATAATATGGGTAATAATGCATGTTATATTGACGATAATAAAAGTAATACGTATATTTATTATAGTTCTAGCGATAATAACTGCATAATATGGGTGATAATGCATGTTATATTGATAATAATAAAAGTAATAAGTATATTTATTATAGTTCTATCGATAATAAGTGCATAATATGGGTAATAATGCACGTTATATTGATGATAATAAAAGTAATAAGTATAATTATTACAGTTCTAGCGATAATAACTGCATAATATGGGTAATAATGCACGTTATATTGAGAATAATATAAGTAATAAGTATAATTATTACAGTTCTAGCGATAATAACTGCATTATTTGGGTAATAATGCATGTTATATTGATAATAATATAAGTAATAAGTATAATTATTACAGTTCTAGCGATAATAACTCCATTATATGGGTAATAATGCATGTTATATTGATAATAATATAAGTAATAAGTATAATTATTACAGTTCTAGCGATAATAGCTGCATAATATGGGTAATAATGCACGTTATATTGCTAACAATATAAATAATAAGTATAATCATTACAGTTCTAGCGATAATAACTGCATTATATGGGTAATAATGCATGTAATATTGATAATATCGGGAGTAATAAGTATAATTACTATATTTCTAGCGATAATAATAGTACAATATGGCTAATAGTGCATGTTATATTGATAATAATAAAAGTAATAAGTATATTTATTACAGTTCTATCGTTAATAACTGCATAGTATGTGTAATAATGCATGTTATATAGATGATAATAAAAGTAA
The DNA here is from genome assembly GCA_963576845.1 of Megachile leachella. Classification (NCBI taxonomy): domain Eukaryota; kingdom Metazoa; phylum Arthropoda; class Insecta; order Hymenoptera; family Megachilidae; genus Megachile; species Megachile leachella. The sequence goes on from CAUYWW010000072.1 coordinate 1,009,630, forward strand.
TAAGTATAATTATTACAGTTCTAGCGATAATAACTGCATTATATGGGTAATAATGCACGTTATATTGATAATAATATAAGTAATATGTATAATTATTACGGTTCTAGCGATAATAGCTGCATAATATGGGTAATAATGCACGTTATATTGCTAACAATATAAATAATAAGTATAATCATTACAGTTCTTGCGATAATAACTGCATTATATGGGTAATAATGCATGTAATATTGATAATATCGGGAGTAATAAGTATAATTACTATATTTCTAGCGATCATAATAGTACAATATGGCTAATAGTGCATGTTATATTGATAATAATAAAAGTAATAAGTATATTTATTACAGTTCTATCGATAATAACTGCATAGTATGTGTAATAATGCATGTTATATTGATGATAATAAAAGTAATAAGTATAATTATTACAGTTCTAGCGATAATAACTGCATTATATGGGTAATAATGCATGTTATATTTATAATAATATAAGTAATAAGTATATTTATTACAGTTCTATCGATAGAAACTGCATAATATGGGTAATAATGCATGTTATATTGACGATAATAAAAGTAATACGTATATTTATTATAGTTCTAGCGATAATAACTGCATAATATGGGTGATAATGCATGTTATATTGATAATAATAAAAGTAATAAGTATATTTGTTATAGTTCTATCGATAATAACTGCATAATATGGGTAATAATGCACGTTATATTGATGATAATAAAAGTAGTAAGTATATTTATTATAGTTCTACCGATTCTAACTGCATAATATGGGTAATAATGCACGTTATATTGAGAATAATATAAGTAATAAGTATAATTATTATAGTTCTAGCGATAATAACTGCATAATATGGGTGAAAATGAATGTTATATTGATAATAATAAAAGTAATAAGTATATTTATTATAGTTCTATCGATAATAACTGCATAATATGGGTAATAATGCATGTTATATTGATGATAATGAAAGTAGTAAGTATATTTATTACAGTTCTAGCGATAATAACCGCATTATATGGGTAATAATGCATGTTATATTGATAATAATATAAGTAATAAGTATAATTATTACAGTTCTAGCGATAATAACTGCATTATATGGGTAATAATGCACGTAATATTGCTAATAATATAAATAATAAGTATAATTATTACAGTTGTAGCTATAATAACTGCATTATATGGGCAATAATGCATGTTATATTGATAATATCGGGAGTAATAAATATAATTATTATAGTTCTTGCCATAATAATATTAAAATATGGCTAATAGTGCATGTTCTATTGCTAACAATATAAATAATAAGTATAATCATTACAGTTCTAGCGATAATACCTGCATTATATGGGTAATAATGCATGTTATATTGATAATATCGGGAGTAATAAGTATAATTACTATATTTCTAGCGATAATAATAGTACAATATGGCTAATAGTGCATGTTATATTGATAATAATAAAAGTAATAAGTATATTTATTACAGTTCTATCGATAATAACTGCATAATATGTGTAATAATGCATGTTATATTGATGATAATAAAAGTAATAAGTATAATTATTACAGTTCTAGCGATAATAACTGCATTATATGCGTAATAATGCATGTTATATTGATAATATCGGGAGTAATAAGTATAATTATTATAGTTCTAACGACAATAATAGTAAAATATGGCTAATAGTGCATGTTATATTGATAATAATAAAAGTAATAAGTATATTTATTATAGTTCTAGCGATAATAACTGCATAATATGGGTAATAATGCATGTTATATTTATAATAATATAAGTAATAAGTATATTTATTACAGTTCTATCGATAGAAACTGCATAATATGGGTAATAATGCATGTTATATTGACGATAATAAAAGTAATACGTATATTTATTATAGTTCTAGCGATAATAACTGCATAATATGGGTGATAATGCATGTTATATTGATAATAATAAAAGTAATAAGTATATTTATTATAGTTCTATCGATAATAACTGCATAATATGGGTAATAATGCACGTTATATTGATGATAATAAAAGTAGTAAGTATATTTATTATAGTTCTACCGATTATAACTGCATAATATGGGTAATAATGCACGTTATATTGAGAATAATATAAGTAATAAGTATAATTATTACAGTTCTAGCGATAATAACTGCATTATTTGGGTAATAATGCATGTTATATTGATAATAATATAAGTAATAAGTATAATTATTACAGTTCTAGCGATAATAACTGGATTATACGGGTAATAATGCACGTTATATTGCTAATATCGGGAGTAATAAGTATAATTACTATAGTTCTAGCGATAATAATAGTACAATATGGCTAATAGTGCATGTTATATTGATAATAATAAAAGTAATAAGTATATTTATTACAGGTCTATCGATAATAACTGCATAATATGGGTAATAATGCATGTTATATTGATAATAATATAAGTAATAAGTATAATTATTACAGTTCTAGCGATAATAACTGCATTATTTGGGTAATAATGCATGTTATATTGATAATAATATAAGTAATAAGTATAATTATTACAGTTCTAGCGATAATAACTGGATTATATGGGTAATAATGCACGTTATATTGCTAATATCGGGAGTAATAAGTATAATTACTATAGTTCTAGCGATAATAATAGTACAATATCGCTAATCGTGCATGTTATATTGATAATAATAAAAGTAATAAGTATATTTATTACAGGTCTATCGATAATAACTGCATAATATGGGTAATAATGCATGTTATATTGATAATAATAAAAGTAATAAGTATATTTATTATAGTTCTATCGGTAATAACTGCATAATATGGGTAATAATGCATGTTATATTGCTAATAATATAAGTAATATGTATAATTATTACGGTTCTAGCGATAATAACTGCATTATATGGGTAATAATGCATGTCATATTGATAATATCGGGAGTAGTAAATATAATTATTATAGTTCTTGCGATAATAATAGTAAAATATGGCTAATAGTGCATGTTCTATTGATAATAATAAAAGTAATAAGTATATTTATTATAGTTCTGTCGATAATAACTGCATAATATGGGTAACAATGCATGTTATATTGAGAATAATATAAGTAATAAGTATAATTATTACAGTTCTAGCGATAATAACTGCATTATATGCGTAATAATGCATGTTATACTGATAATATCGGGAGTAATAAGTATAATTATTATAGTTCTAGCGATAGTAATAGTAAAATATGGCTAATAGTGCACGTTATATTGAGAATAATATAAGTAATAAGTATAATTATTACAGTTCTAGCAATAGTAACTGCATTATTTGGGTAATAATGCATGTTATATTGATAATAATATAAGTAATAAGTATAATTATTACAGTTCTAGCGATAATAACTCCATTATATGGGTAATAATGCATGTTATATTGATAATAATATAAGTAATAAGTATAATTATTACAGTTCTAGCGATAATAGCTGCATAATATGGGTAATAATGCACGTTATATTGCTAACAATATAAATAATAAGTATAATCATTACAGTTCTAGCGATAATACCTGCATTATATGGGTAATAATGCATGTTATATTGATAATATCGGGAGTAATAAGTATAATTATTACAGTTCTAGCGATAATAACTGCATTATTTGGGTAATAATGCATGTTATATTGATAATAATATAAGTAATAAGTATAATTATTACAGTTCTAGCGATAATAACTGGATTATATGGGTAATAATGCACGTTATATTGCTAATAATATAAGTAATAAGTATAATTATTACAGTTCTAGCGATAATAACTGCATTATATGGCTAATAATGCACGTTATATTGCTAATATCGGGAGTAATAAGTATAATTACTATAGTTCTAGCGATAATAATAGTACAATATGGCTAATAGTGCATGTTATATTGATAATAATAAAAGTAATAAGTATATTTATTACAGGTCTATCGATAATAACTGCATAATATGGGTAATAATGCATGTTATATTGATAATAATATAAGTAATAAGTATAATTATTACAGTTCTAGCGATAATAACTGCATTATATGGGTAATAATGCACGTTATATTGCTAATAATATAAGTAATATGTATAATTATTACGGTTCTAGCGATAATAACTGCATTATATGGGTAATAATGCATGTCATATTGATAATATCGGGAGTAGTAAATATAATTATTATAGTTCTTGCGATAATAATAGTAAAATATGGCTAATAGTGCATGTTCTATTGATAATAATAAAAGTAATAAGTATATTTATTATAGTTCTGTCGATAATAACTGCATAATATGGGTAACAATGCATGTTATATTGAGAATAATATAAGTAATAAGTATAATTATTACAGTTCTAGCGATAATAACTGCATTATATGCGTAATAATGCATGTTATACTGATAATATCGGGAGTAATAAGTATAATTATTATAGTTCTAGCGATAGTAATAGTAAAATATGGCTAATAGTGCATGTTATATTGATAATAATAAAAGTAATAAGTATATTTATTACAGTGCTATCGATAGAAACTGCATAATATGGGTAATAATGCATGGTATATTGATGATAATAAAAGTAATAAGTATATTTATTATAGTTCTATCGATAATAACTGCATAATATGGGTAATAATGCACGTTATATTGATGATAATAAAAGTAGTAAGTATATTTATTATAGTTCTACCGATTATAACTGCATAATATGTGTAATAAAGCACGTTATATTGAGAATAATATAAGTAATAAGTATAATTATTACAGTTCTAGCGATAATAACTGCATTATTTGGGTAATAATGCATGTTATATTGATAATAATATAAGTAATAAGTATAATTATTACAGTTCTAGCGATAATAACTGGATTATATGGGTAATAATGCACGTTATATTGCTAATATCGGGAGTAATAAGTATAATTACTATAGTTCTAGCGATAATAATAGTACAATATGGCTAATAGTGCATGTTCTATTGATAATAATAAAAGTAATAAGTATATTTATTATAGTTCTGTCGATAATAACTGCATAATATGGGTAACAATGCATGTTATATTGAGAATAATATAAGTAATAAGTATAATTATTACAGTTCTAGCGATAATAACTGCATTATATGCGTAATAATGCATGTTATACTGATAATATCGGGAGTAATAAGTGTAATTATTATAGTTCTAGCGATAGTAATAGTAAAATATGGCTAATAGTGCACGTTATATTGAGAATAATATAAGTAATAAGTATAATTACTACAGTTCTAGCGATAATAGCTGCATAATATGGGTAATAATGCACGTTATATTGCTAATAATATAAATAATAGGTATAATTATTTCAGTTCTAGCGATAATAACTGCGTTGTATGGGTAATAATGCATGTTATATTGATAATAATAAAAGTAATAAGTATATTTATTATAGTTCTATCGATAATAACTGCATAATATGGGTAATAATGCATGTTATATTGATGATAATGAAAGTAGTAAGTATATTTATTACAGTTCTAGCGATAATAACCGCATTATATGGGTAATAATGCATGTTATATTGATAATAATATAAGTAATAAGTATAATTATTACAGTTCTAGCGATAATAACTGCATTATATGGGTAATAATGCACGTAATATTGCTAATAATATAAATAATAAGTATAATTATTACAGTTGTAGCTATAATAACTGCATTATATGGGCAATAATGCATGTTATATTGCTAATATCGGGAGTAATAAATATAATTATTATAGTTCTTGCGATAATAATATTAAAATATGGCTAATAGTGCATGTTCTATTGATAATAATAAAAGTAATAAGTATAATTATTACAGTTCTAGCGATAATAACTCCATTATATGGGTAATAATGCATGTTATATAGATAATAATATAAGTACTAAGTATAATTATTACAGTTCTAGCGATAATAACTGCATACTATGGGTAATAATGCATGTTATATTGATAATATCGGGAGTAACGAGTATAATTATTACAGTTCTGGCGATAATAATAGTAAAATATGGCTAATAGTGCCTGTTCTATTGATAATAATAAAAGTAATACGCATATTTATTATAGTTCCAGCGATAATAACTGCATAATATGGGTATTAATGCATGTTATATTGATAATAATATAAGTAATAAGTATAATTATTACAGTTCTATCGATAGAAACTGCATAATATGGGTAATAATGCATGTTATATTGACGATAATAAAAGTAATACGTATATTTATTATAGTTCTAGCGATAATAACTGCATAATATGGGTGATAATGCATGTTATATTGATAATAATAAAAGTAATAAGTATATTTATTATAGTTCTAGCGATAATAACTGCATAATATGGGTAATAATGCACGTTATATTGCTAATAATATAAGTAATAAGTATAATTATTACAGTTCTAGCGATAATAGCTGCATAATATGGGTAATAATGCACGTTATATTGCTAACAATATGAATAATAAGTATAATCATTACAGTTCTAGCGATAATACCTGCATTATATGGGTAATAATGCATGTTGTATTGATAATATCGGGAGTAATAAGTATAATTACTATATTTCTAGCGATAATAATAGTACAATATGGCTAATAGTGCATGTTGTATTGATAATAATAAAAGTAATAAGTATATTTATTACAGTTCTAGCGATAATAACTGCATGATATGTGCAATAATGCATGTTATATTGATGATAATAAAAGTAATAAGTATAATTATTACAGTTCTAGCGATAATAACTGCATTATATGGGTAATAATGCACGTTATATTGCTAATATCGGGAGTAATAAGTATAATTACTATAGTTCTAGCGATAATAATAGTACAATATGGCTAATAGTGCATGTTATATTGATAATAATAAAAGAAATACGTATATTTATTATAGTTCCAGCGATAATAACTGCATAATATGGGTAATAATGCATGTTATATTGATAATAATATAAGTAATAAGTATAATTATTGCAGTTCTAGCGATAATAACTGCATAATATGGGTAATAATGCACGTTATATTGCTAATAATATAAGTAATAAGTATAATTATTACAGTTCTAGCGATAATAACTCCATTATATGGGTAATAATGCATGTTATATTGATAATAATAAAAGTAATAAGTATATTTATTATAGTTCTATCGATAATAACTGCATAATATGGGTAATAATGCATGTTATATTGATGATAATGAAAGTAGTAAGTATATTTATTACAGTTCTATCGATAATAACTGCATAATATGGGTAATAATGCATGTTATATTGATGATAATGAAAGTAGTAAGTATATTTATTACAGTTCTAGCGATAATAACTGCATTATACGCGTAATAATGCATGTTATATTCATAATATCGGGAGTAATAAGTATAATTATTATAGTTCTAACGACAATAATAGTAAAATATGGCTAATAGTGCATGTTATATTGATAATAATAAAAGTAATAAGTATATTTATTATAGTTCTAGCGATAATAGCTGCATAATATGGGTAATAATGCATGTTATATTTATAATAATATAAGTAATAAGTATATTTATTACAGTTCTATCGATAGAAACTGCATAATATGGGTAATAATGCATGTTATATTGACGATAATGAAAGTAATACGTATATTTATTATAGTTCTAGCGATAATAACTGCATAATATGGGTGATAATGCATGTTATATTGATAATAATAAAAGTAATAAGTATATTTATTATAGTTCTATCGGTAATAACTGCATAATATGGGTAATAATGCATGTTATATTGATGATAATGAAAGTAGTAAGTATATTTATTACAGTTCTATCGATAATAACTGCGTAATATGGGTAATAATGCATGTTATATTGATGATAATGAAAGTAGTAAGTATATTTATTACAGTTCTAGCGATAATAACTGCATTATATGCGTAATAATGCATGTTATATTGATAATATCGGGAGTAATAAGTATAATTATTATAGTTCTAACGACAATAATAGTAAAATATGGCTAATAGTGCATGTTATATTGATAATAATAAAAGTAATAAGTATATTTATTATAGTTCTAGCGATAATAGCTGCATAATATGGGTAATAATGCATGTTATATTTATAATAATATAAGTAATAAGTATATTTATTACAGTTCTATCGATAGAAACTGCATAATATGGGTAATAATGCATGTTATATTGACGATAATAAAAGTAATACGTATATTTATTATAGTTCTAGCGATAATAACTGCATAATATGGGTGATAATGCATGTTATATTGATAATAATAAAAGTAATAAGTATATTTATTATAGTTCTACCGATTACAACTGCATAATATGGGTAATAATGCACGTTATATTGAGAATAATATAAGTAATAAGTTTAATTATTACAGTTCTAGCGATAATAACTGCATTATTTGGGTAATAATGCATGTTATATTGATAATAATATAAGTAATAAGTATAATTATTACAGTTCTAGCGATAATAACTCCATTATATGGGTAATAATGCATGTTATATTGATAATAATATAAGTAATAAGTATAATTATTACAGTTCTAGCGATAATAGCTGCATAATATGGGTAATAATGCACGTTATATTGCTAACAATATAAATAATAAGTATAATCATTACAGTTCTAGCGATAATACCTGCATTATATGGGTAATAATGCATGTTATATTGATAATATCGGGAGTAATAAGTATAATTATTACAGTTCTAGCGATAATAACTGCATTATTTGGGTAATAATGCATGTTATATTGATAATAATATAAGTAATAAGTATAATTATTACAGTTCTAGCGATAATAACTGGATTATATGGGTAATAATGCACGTTATATTGCTAATAATATAAGTAATAAGTATAATTATTACAGTTCTAGCGATAATAACTGCATTATATGGCTAATAATGCACGTTATATTGCTAATATCGGGAGTAATAAGTATAATTACTATAGTTCTAGCGATAATAATAGTACAATATGGCTAATAGTGCATGTTATATTGATAATAATAATAGTAATAAGTATATTTATTACAGGTCTATCGATAATAACTGCATAATATGGGTAATAATGCATGTTATATTGATAATAATATAAGTAATAAGTATAATTATTACAGTTCTAGCGATAATAACTGCATTATATGGGTAATAATGCACGTTATATTGCTAATAATATAAGTAATATGTATAATTATTACGGTTCTAGCGATAATAACTGCATTATATGGGTAATAATGCATGTCATATTGATAATATCGGGAGTAGTAAATATAATTATTATAGTTCTTGCGATAATAATAGTAAAATATGGCTAATAGTGCATGTTCTATTGATAATAATAAAAGTAATAAGTATATTTATTATAGTTCTGTCGATAATAACTGCATAATATGGGTAACAATGCATGTTATATTGAGAATAATATAAGTAATAAGTATAATTATTACAGTTCTAGCGATAATAACTGCATTATATGCGTAATAATGCATGTTATACTGATAATATCGGGAGTAATAAGTATAATTATTATAGTTCTAGCGATAGTAATAGTAAAATATGGCTAATAGTGCATGTTATATTGATAATAATAAAAGTAATAAGTATATTTATTACAGTGCTATCGATAGAAACTGCATAATATGGGTAATAATGCATGGTATATTGATGATAATAAAAGTAATAAGTATATTTATTATAGTTCTATCGATAATAACTGCATAATATGGGTAATAATGCACGTTATATTGATGATAATAAAAGTAGTAAGTATATTTATTATAGTTCTACCGATTATAACTGCATAATATGGGTAATAAAGCACGTTATATTGAGAATAATATAAGTAATAAGTATAATTATTACAGTTCTAGCGATAATAACTGCATTATTTGGGTAATAATGCATGTTATATTGATAATAATATAAGTAATAAGTATAATTATTACAGTTCTAGCGATAATAACTGGATTATATGGGTAATAATGCACGTTATATTGCTAATATCGGGAGTAATAAGTATAATTACTATAGTTCTAGCGATAATAATAGTACAATATGGCTAATAGTGCATGTTCTATTGATAATAATAAAAGTAATAAGTATATTTATTATAGTTCTGTCGATAATAACTGCATAATATGGGTAATAATGCACGTTATATTGCTAATAATGTAAATAATAGGTATAATTATTTCAGTTCTAGCGATAATAACTGCGTTGTATGGGTAATAATGCATGTTATATTGATAATAATAAAAGTAATAAGTATATTTATTATAGTTCTATCGATAATAACTGCATAATATGGGTAATAATGCATGTTATATTGATGATAATGAAAGTAGTAAGTATATTTATTACAGTTCTAGCGATAATAACCGCATTATATGGGTAATAATGCATGTTATATTGATAATAATATAAGTAATAAGTATAATTATTACAGTTCTAGCGATAATAACTGCATTATATGGGTAATAATGCACGTAATATTGCTAATAATATAAATAATAAGTATAATTATTACAGTTGTAGCTATAATAACTGCATTATATGGGCAATAATGCATGTTATATTGCTAATATCGGGAGTAATAAATATAATTATTATAGTTCTTGCGATAATAATATTAAAATATGGCTAATAGTGCATGTTCTATTGATAATAATAAAAGTAATAAGTATAATTATTACAGTTCTAGCGATAATAACTCCATTATATGGGTAATAATGCATGTTATATAGATAATAATATAAGTACTAAGTATAATTATTACAGTTCTAGCGATAATAACTGCATACTATGGGTAATAATGCATGTTATATTGATAATATCGGGAGTAACGAGTATAATTATTACAGTTCTGGCGATAATAATAGTAAAATATGGCTAATAGTGCCTGTTCTATTGATAATAATAAAAGTAATACGCATATTTATTATAGTTCCAGCGATAATAACTGCATAATATGGGTATTAATGCATGTTATATTGATAATAATATAAGTAATAAGTATAATTATTACAGTTCTAGCGATAATAACTGCATACTATGGGTAATAATGCACGTTATATTGCTAATAATATAAGTAATAAGTATAATTATTACAGTTCTAGCGATAATAGCTGCATAATATGGGTAATAATGCACGTTATATTGCTAACAATATGAATAATAAGTATAATCATTACAGTTCTAGCGATAATAACTGCATTATACGCGTAATAATGCATGTTATATTCATAATATCGGGAGTAATAAGTATAATTATTATAGTTCTAACGACAATAATAGTAAAATATGGCTAATAGTGCATGTTATATTGATAATAATAAAAGTAATAAGTATATTTATTATAGTTCTCGCGATAATAACTGCATAATATGGGTAATAATGCATGTTATATTTATAATAATATAAGTAATAAGTATATTTATTACAGTTCTATCGATAGAAACTGCATAATATGGGTAATAATGCATGTTATATTGACGATAATGAAAGTAATACGTATATTTATTATAGTTCTAGCGATAATAACTGCATAATATGGGTGATAATGCATGTTATATTGATAATAATAAAAGTAATAAGTATATTTATTATAGTTCTATCGGTAATAACTGCATAATATGGGTAATAATGCATGTTATATTGATGATAATGAAAGTAGTAAGTATATTTATTACAGTTCTATCGATAATAACTGCGTAATATGGGTAATAATGCATGTTATATTGATGATAATGAAAGTAGTAAGTATATTTATTACAGTTCTAGCGATAATAACTGCATTATATGCGTAATAATGCATGTTATATTGATAATATCGGGAGTAATAAGTATAATTATTATAGTTCTAACGACAATAATAGTAAAATATGGCTAATAGTGCATGTTATATTGATAATAATAAAAGTAATAAGTATATTTATTATAGTTCTAGCGATAATAGCTGCATAATATGGGTAATAATGCATGTTATATTTATAATAATATAAGTAATAAGTATATTTATTACAGTTCTATCGATAGAAACTGCATAATATGGGTAATAATGCATGTTATATTGACGATAATAAAAGTAATACGTATATTTATTATAGTTCTAGCGATAATAACTGCATAATATGGGTGATAATGCATGTTATATTGATAATAATAAAAGTAATAAGTATATTTATTATAGTTCTATCGATAATAACTGCATAATATGGGTAATAATGCATGTTATATTGATGATAATAAAAGTAGTAAGTATATTTATTATAGCTCTACCGATTATAACTGCATAATATGGGTAATAATGCACGTTATATTGATGATAATAAAAGTAGTAAGTATATTTATTATAGTTCTACCGATTACAACTGCATAATATGGGTAATAATGCACGTTATATTGAGAATAATATAAGTAATAAGTTTAATTATTACAGTTCTAGCGATAATAACTGCATTATTTGGGTAATAATGCATGTTATATTGATAATAATATAAGTAATAAGTATAATTATTACAGTTCTAGCGATAATAACTCCATTATATAGGTAATAATGCATGTTATATTGATAATAATATAAGTAATAAGTATAATTATTACAGTTCTAGCATAATAGCTGCATAATATGGGTAATAGTGCACGTTATATTGCTAACAATATAAATAATAAGTATAATCATTCCAGTTCTAGCGATAATAACTGCATTATATGGGTAATAATGCTTGTTATATTGATAATATCGGGAGTAATAAGTATAATTACTATATTTCAAGCGATAATAATAGTACAATATGGCTAATAGTGCATGTTATATTGATAATAATAAAAGTAATAAGTATATTTATTACAGTTCTAGCGATAATAACTGCATGATATGTGCAATAATGCATGTTATATTGATGATAATAAAAGTAATAAGTATAATTATTACAGTTCTAGCGATAATAACTGCATTATATGGGTAATAATGCACGTTATATTGCTAATATCGGGAGTAATAAGTATAATTAATATAGTTCTAGCGATAATAATAGTACAATATGGCTAATAGTGCATGTTCTATTGATAATAATAAAAGTAATAAGTATAATTATTACAGTTCTAGCGATAATAACTCCATTATATGGGTAATAATGCATGTTATATTGATAGTAATATAAGTACTAAGTATAATTATTACAGTTCTAGCGATAATAACTGCATAATATGGGTAATAATGCATGTTATATTGATAATATAGGGAGTAACGAGTATAATTATTACAGTTCTGGCGATAATAATAGTAAAATATGGCTAATAGTGCCTGTCCTATTGATAATAATAAAAGAAATACGTATATTTATTATAGTTCCAGCGATAATAACTGCATAATATGGGTAATAATGCATGTTATATTGATAATAATATAAGTAATAAGTATAATTATTACAGTTCTAGCGATAATAACTGCATAATATGGGTAATAATGCACGTTATATTGATAATAATATAAGTAATAAGTATAATTATTACAGTTCTAACGATAATAACTCCATTATATGGGTAATAATGCATGTTATATTGATAATAATAAAAGTAATAAGTATATTTATTACAGTTCTATCGATAGAGACTGCATAATATGGTTAATAATGCACGTTATATTGAGAATAATATAAGTAATAAGTATAATTATTACAGTTCTAGCGATAATAACTCCATTATATGGGTAATAATGCATGTTATATTGATAATAATATAAGTAATAAGTATAATTATTACAGTTCTAGCGATAATAACTCCATTATATGGGTAATAATGCATGTTATATTGATAATAATATAAGTAATAAGTATAATTATTACAGTTCTAGCGATAATAGCTGCATAATATGGGTAATAATGCACGTTATATTGCTAATAATATAAATAATAGGTATAATTATTTCAGTTCTAGCGATAATAACTGCGTTGTATGGGTAATAATGCATGTTATATTGATAATAATAAAAGTAATAAGTATATTTATTATAGTTCTATCGATAATAACTGCATAATATGGGTAATAATGCATGTTATATTGATGATAATGAAAGTAGTAAGTATATTTATTACAGTTCTAGCGATAATAACCGCATTATATGGGTAATAATGCATGTTATATTGATAATAATATAAGTAATAAGTATAATTATTACAGTTCTAGCGATAATAACTGCATTATATGGGTAATAATGCACGTAATATTGCTAATAATATAAATAATAAGTATAATTATTACAGTTGTAGCTATAATAACTGCATTATATGGGCAATAATGCATGTTATATTGCTAATATCGGGAGTAATAAATATAATTATTATAGTTCTTGCGATAATAATATTAAAATATGGCTAATAGTGCATGTTCTATTGATAATAATAAAAGTAATAAGTATAATTATTACAGTTCTAGCGATAATAACTCCATTATATGGGTAATAATGCATGTTATATAGATAATAATATAAGTACTAAGTATAATTATTACAGTTCTAGCGATAATAACTGCATACTATGGGTAATAATGCATGTTATATTGATAATATCGGGAGTAACGAGTATAATTATTACAGTTCTGGCGATAATAATAGTAAAATATGGCTAATAGTGCCTGTTCTATTGATAATAATAAAAGTAATACGCATATTTATTATAGTTCCAGCGATAATAACTGCATAATATGGGTATTAATGCATGTTATATTGATAATAATATAAGTAATAAGTATAATTATTACAGTTCTAGCGATAATAACTGCATAATATGGGTAATAATGCACGTTATATTGCTAATAATATAAGTAATAAGTATAATTATTACAGTTCTAGCGATAATAGCTGCATAATATGGGTAATAATGCACGTTATATTGCTAACAATATGAATAATAAGTATAATCATTACAGTTCTAGCGATAATACCTGCATTATATGGGTAATAATGCATGTTGTATTGATAATATCGGGAGTAATAAGTATAATTACTATATTTCTAGCGATAATAATAGTACAATATGGCTAATAGTGCATGTTGTATTGATAATAATAAAAGTAATAAGTATATTTATTACAGTTCTAGCGATAATAACTGCATGATATGTGCAATAATGCATGTTATATTGATGATAATAAAAGTAATAAGTATAATTATTACAGTTCTAGCGATAATAACTGCATTATATGGGTAATAATGCACGTTATATTGCTAATATCGGGAGTAATAAGTATAATTACTATAGTTCTAGCGATAATAATAGTACAATATGGCTAATAGTGCATGTTATATTGATAATAATAAAAGAAATACGTATATTTATTATAGTTCCAGCGATAATAACTGCATAATATGGGTAATAATGCATGTTATATTGTTAATAATATAAGTAATAAGTATAATTATTGCAGTTCTAGCGATAATAACTGCATAATATGGGTAATAATGCACGTTATATTGCTAATAATATAAGTAATAAGTATAATTATTACAGTTCTAGCGATAATAACTCCATTATATGGGTAATAATGCATGTTATATTGATAATAATAAAAGTAATAAGTATATTTATTATAGTTCTATCGATAATAACTGCATAATATGGGTAATAATGCATGTTATATTGATGATAATGAAAGTAGTAAGTATATTTATTACAGTTCTATCGATAATAACTGCATAATATGGGTAATAATGCATGTTATATTGATGATAATGAAAGTAGTAAGTATATTTATTACAGTTCTAGCGATAATAACTGCATTATACGCGTAATAATGCATGTTATATTCATAATATCGGGAGTAATAAGTATAATTATTAAAGTTCTAACGACAATAATAGTAAAATATGGCTAATAGTGCATGTTATATTGATAATAATAAAAGTAATAAGTATATTTATTATAGTTCTCGCGATAATAACTGCATAATATGGGTAATAATGCATGTTATATTTATAATAATATAAGTAATAAGTATATTTATTACAGTTCTATCGATAGAAACTGCATAATATGGGTAATAATGCATGTTATATTGACGATAATGAAAGTAATACGTATATTTATTATAGTTCTAGCGATAATAACTGCATAATATGGGTGATAATGCATGTTATATTGATAATAATAAAAGTAATAAGTATATTTATTATAGTTCTATCGGTAATAACTGCATAATATGGGTAATAATGCATGTTATATTGATGATAATGAAAGTAGTAAGTATATTTATTACAGTTCTATCGATAATAACTGCGTAATATGGGTAATAATGCATGTTATATTGATGATAATGAAAGTAGTAAGTATATTTATTACAGTTCTAGCGATAATAACTGCATTATATGCGTAATAATGCATGTTATATTGATAATATCGGGAGTAATAAGTATAATTATTATAGTTCTAACGACAATAATAGTAAAATATGGCTAATAGTGCATGTTATATTGATAATAATAAAAGTAATAAGTATATTTATTATAGTTCTAGCGATAATAGCTGCATAATATGGGTAATAATGCATGTTATATTTATAATAATATAAGTAATAAGTATATTTATTACAGTTCTATCGATAGAAACTGCATAATATGGGTAATAATGCATGTTATATTGACGATAATAAAAGTAATACGTATATTTATTATAGTTCTAGCGATAATAACTGCATAATATGGGTGATAATGCATGTTATATTGATAATAATAAAAGTAATAAGTATATTTATTATAGTTCTATCGATAATAACTGCATAATATGGGTAATAATGCATGTTATATTGATGATAATAAAAGTAGTAAGTATATTTATTATAGCTCTACCGATTATAACTGCATAATATGGGTAATAATGCACGTTATATTGATGATAATAAAAGTAGTAAGTATATTTATTATAGTTCTACCGATTACAACTGCAAAATATGGGTAATAATGCACGTTATATTGAGAATAATATAAGTAATAAGTTTAATTATTACAGTTCTAGCGATAATAACTGCATTATTTGGGTAATAATGCATGTTATATTGATAATAATATAAGTAATAAGTATAATTATTACAGTTCTAGCGATAATAACTCCATTATATAGGTAATAATGCATGTTATATTGATAATAATATAAGTAATAAGTATAATTATTACAGTTCTAGCATAATAGCTGCATAATATGGGTAATAGTGCACGTTATATTGCTAACAATATAAATAATAAGTATAATCATTCCAGTTCTAGCGATAATAACTGCATTATATGGGTAATAATGCTTGTTATATTGATAATATCGGGAGTAATAAGTATAATTACTATATTTCAAGCGATAATAATAGTACAATATGGCTAATAGTGCATGTTATATTGATAATAATAAAAGTAATAAGTATATTTATTACAGTTCTAGCGATAATAACTGCATGATATGTGCAATAATGCATGTTATATTGATGATAATAAAAGTAATAAGTATAATTATTACAGTTCTAGCGATAATAACTGCATTATATGGGTAATAATGCACGTTATATTGCTAATATCGGGAGTAATAAGTATAATTAATATAGTTCTAGCGATAATAATAGTACAATATGGCTAATAGTGCATGTTCTATTGATAATAATAAAAGTAATAAGTATAATTATTACAGTTCTAGCGATAATAACTCCATTATATGGGTAATAATGCATGTTATATTGATAGTAATATAAGTACTAAGTATAATTATTACAGTTCTAGCGATAATAACTGCATAATATGGGTAATAATGCATGTTATATTGATAATATAGGGAGTAACGAGTATAATTATTACAGTTCTGGCGATAATAATAGTAAAATATGGCTAATAGTGCCTGTTCTATTGATAATAATAAAAGAAATACGTATATTTATTATAGTTCCAGCGATAATAACTGCATAATATGGGTAATAATGCATGTTATATTGATAATAATATAAGTAATAAGTATAATTATTACAGTTCTAGCGATAATAACTGCATAATATGGGTAATAATGCACGTTATATTGATAATAATATAAGTAATAAGTATAATTATTACAGTTCTAGCGATAATAACTCCATTATATGGGTAATAATGCATGTTATATTGATAATAATAAAAGTAATAAGTATATTTATTATAGTTCTATCGATAATAACTGCATAATATGGGTAATAATGCACGTTATATTGAGAATAATATAAGTAATAAGTATAATTATTACAGTTCTAGCGATAATAACTCCATTATATGGGTAATAATGCATGTTATATTGATAATAATATAAGTAATAAGTATATTTATTATAGTTCTATCGATAATAACTGCATAATAATGCACGTTATATTGCTAATATCGGGAGTAATAAGTATATTTACTATAGTTCTAGCGATAATAATAGTACAATATGGCTAATAGTGCATGTTATATTGATAATAATATAAGTAATAAGTATAATTATTACAGTTCTAGCGATAATAGCTGCATAATATGGGTAATAATGCACGTTATATTGCTAACAATATAAATAATAAGTATAATCATTACAGTTCTAGCGATAATAACTGCATTATATGGGTAATAATGCATGTAATATTGATAATATCGGGAGTAATAAGTATAATTACTATATTTCTAGCGATAATAATAGTACAATATGGCTAATAGTGCATGTTATATTGATAATAATAAAAGTAATAAGTATATTTATTATAGTTCTATCGATAATAACTGCATTATTTGGGTAATAATGGATGTTATATTGATAATATCGGGAGTAATACGTATAATTATTACAGTTCTAGCGACAATACTAGTAAAATATTTCTAAGAGTGCCTGCTATATTGATAATAATAAAAGTAATAAGTATATTTATTATACTTCTGTCGATAATAACTGCATTATATGGGTAATAATGCATGTTATATTGATAATAATATAAGTAATGAGTATAATTATTACAGTTCTAGCGATAATAACTGCATTATATGCGTAATAATGCATGTTATATTGATAATATCGGGAGTAATAAGTATAATTATTATAGTTCTCGCGATAATAATAGTAAAATATGGCTAATAGTGCATGTTATATTGATAATAATAAAAGTAATAAGTATATTTATTACAGTTCTATCGATAGAGACTGCATAATATGGTTAATAATGCATGTTATATTGATGATAATAAAAGTAATACGTATATTTATTATAGTTCTAGCGATAATAACTGCATAATATGGATGATAATGCATGTTATATTGATAATAATAAAAGTAATAAGTATATTTATTACAGTTCTATCGATAATAACTGCATAATATGGGTAATAATGCACGTTATATTGATGATAATAAAAGTAGTAAGTATATTTATTATAGTTCTACCGATTATAACTGCATAATATGGGTAACAATGCACGTTATATTGAGAATAATATAAGTAATAAGTATAATTATTACAGTTCTAGCGATAATAACTCCATTATATGGGTAATAATGCATGTTATATTGATAATAATATAAGTAATAAGTATAATTATTACAGTTCTAGCGATAATAACTCCATTATATGGGTAATAATGCATGTTATATTGATAATAATATAAGTAATAAGTATAATTATTACAGTTCTAGCGATAATAGCTGCATAATATGGGTAATAATGCACGTTATATTGCTAATAATATAAATAATAGGTATAATTATTTCAGTTCTAGCGATAATAACTGCGTTATATGGGTAATAATGCATGTTATATTGATAATAATAAAAGTAATAAGTATATTTATTATAGTTCTATCGATAATAACTGCATAATATGGGTAATAATGCATGTTATATTGATGATAATGAAAGTAGTAAGTATATTTATTACAGTTCTAGCGATAATAACCGCATTATATGGGTAATAATGCATGTTATATTGATAATAATATAAGTAATAAGTATAATTATTACAGTTCTAGCGATAATAACTGCATTATATGGGTAATAATGCACGTAATATTGCTAATAATATAAATAATAAGTATAATTATTACAGTTGTAGCTATAATAACTGCATTATATGGGCAATAATGCATGTCATATTGATAATATCGGGAGTAATAAATATAATTATTATAGTTCTTGCGATAATAATATTAAAATATGGCTAATAGTGCATGTTCTATTGATAATAATAAAAGTAATAAGTATAATTATTACAGTTCTAGCGATAATAACTCCATTATATGGGTAATAATGCATGTTATATTGATAATAATATAAGTACTAAGTATAATTATTACAGTTCTAGCGATAATAACTGCATAATATGGGTAATAATGCATGTTATATTGATAATATCGGGAGTAACGAGTATAATTATTACAGTTCTGGCGATAATAATAGTAAAATATGGCTAATAGTGCCTGTTCTATTGATAATAATAAAAGTAATACGTATATTTATTATAGTTCCAGCGATAATAACTGCATAATATGGGTAATAATGCATGTTATATTGATAATAATATAAGTAATAAGTATAATTATTACAGTTCTAGCGATAATAACTGCATAATATGGGTAATAATGCACGTTATATTGCTAATAATATAAGTAGTAAGTATAATTATTACAGTTCTAGCGATAATAGCTGCATAATATGGGTAATAATGCACGTTATATTGCTAACAATATAAATAATGAGTATAATCATTACAGTTCTAGCGATAATACCTGCATTATATGGGTAATAATGCATGTTATATTGATAATATCGGGAGTAATAAGTATAATTACTATATTTCTAGCGATAATAATAGTACAATATGGCTAATAGTGCATGTTATATTGATAATAATAAAAGTAATAAGTATATTTATTACAGTTCTATCGATAATAACTGCATAATATGTGTAATAATGCATGTTATATTGATGATAATAAAAGTAATAAGTATAATTATTACAGTTCTAGCGATAATAACTGCATTATATGCGTAATAATGCATGTTATATTGATAATATCGGGAGTAATAAGTATAATTATTATAGTTCTAACGACAATAATAGTAAAATATGGCTAATAGTGCATGTTATATTGATAATAATAAAAGTAATAAGTATATTTATTATAGTTCTAGCGATAATAACTGCATAATATGGGTAATAATGCATGTTATATTTATAATAATATAAGTAATAAGTATATTTATTACAGTTCTATCGATAGAAACTGCATAATATGGGTAATAATGCACGTTATATTGAGAATAATATAAGTAATAAGTATAATTATTACAGTTCTAGCGATAATAACTGCATTATTTGGGTAATAATGCATGTTATATTGATAATAATATAAGTAATAAGTATAATTATTACAGTTCTAGCGATAATAACTGGATTATATGGGTAATAATGCACGTTATATTGCTAATATCGGGAGTAATACGTATAATTACTATAGTTCTAGCGATAATAATAGTACAATATCGCTAATCGTGCATGCTATATTGATAATAATAAAAGTAATAAGTATATTTATTACAGGTCTATCGATAATAACTGCATAATATGGGTAATAATGCATGTTATATTGATAATAATATAAGTAATAAGTATAATTATTACAGTTCTATCGATAATAACTGCATTATATGGGTAATAATGCACGTTATATTGCTAATAATATAAGTAATATGTATAATTATTACGGTTCTAGCGATAATAACTGCATTATATGGGTAATAATGCATGTCATATTGATAATATCGGGAGTAGTAAATATAATTATTATAGTTCTTGCGATAATAATAGTAAAATATGGCTAATAGTGCATGTTCTATTGATAATAATAAAAGTAATAAGTATATTTATTATAGTTCTGTCGGTAATAACTGCATAATATGGGTAACAATGCATGTTATATTGTGAATAATATAAGTAATAAGTATAATTATTACAGTTCTAGCGATAATAACTGCATTATATGCGTAATAATGCATGTTATACTGATAATATCGGGAGTAATAAGTATAATTATTATAGTTCTAGCGATAGTAATAGTAAAATATGGCTAATAGTGCACGTTATATTGAGAATAATATAAGTAATAAGTATAATTATTACAGTTCTAGCAATAATAACTGCATTATTTGGGTAATAATGCATGTTATATTGATAATAATATAAGTAATAAGTATAATTATTACAGTTCTAGCGATAATAACTCCATTATATGGGTAATAATGCATGTTATATTGATAATAATATAAGTAATAAGTATAATTATTACAGTTCTAGCGATAATAGCTGCATAAT
Organism: Megachile leachella; assembly: GCA_963576845.1. Classification (NCBI taxonomy): domain Eukaryota; kingdom Metazoa; phylum Arthropoda; class Insecta; order Hymenoptera; family Megachilidae; genus Megachile; species Megachile leachella. The sequence goes on from CAUYWW010000072.1 coordinate 1,032,071, forward strand.
ATGGGTAATAATGCACGTTATATTGCTAACAATATAAATAATAAGTATAATCATTACAGTTCTAGCGATAATACCTGCATTATATGGGTAATAATGCATGTTATATTGATAATATCGGGAGTAATAAGTATAATTACTATATTTCTAGCGATAATAATAGTACAATATGGCTAATAGTGCATGTTATATTGATAATAATAAAAGTAATAAGTATATTTATTACAGTTCTATCGATAATAACTGCATAATATGTGTAATAATGCATGTTATATTGATGATAATAAAAGTAATAAGTATAATTATTACAGTTCTAGCGATAGTAACTGCATTATATGCGTAATAATGCATATTATATTGATAATATCGGGAGTAATAAGTATAATTATTATAGTTCTAACGACAATAATAGTATAATATGGCTAATAGTGCATGTTATATTGATAATAATAAAAGTAATAAGTATATTTATTATAGTTCTAGCGATAATAACTGCATAATATGGGTAATAATGCATGTTATATTTATAATAATATAAGTAATAAGTATATTTATTACAGTTCTATCGATAGAAACTGCATAATATGGGTAATAATGCATGTTATATTGACGATAATAAAAGTACTACGTATATTTATTATAGTTCTAGCGATAATAACTGCATAATATGGGTGATAATGCATGTTATATTGATAATAATAAAAGTAATAAGTATATTTATTATAGTTCTATCGATAATAACTGCATAATATGGGTAATAATGCACGTTATATTGATGATAATAAAAGTAGTAAGTATATTTATTATAGTTCTACCGATTATAACTGCATAATATGGGTAATAATGCACGTTATATTGAGAATAATATAAGTAATAAGTATAATTATTACATTTCTAGCGATAATAACTGCATTATTTGGGTAATAATGCATGTTATATTGATAATAATATAAGTAATAAGTATAATTATTACAGTTCTAGCGATAATAACTGGATTATATGGGTAATAATGCACGTTATATTGCTAATATCGGGAGTAATAAGTATAATTACTATAGTTCCAGCGATAATAATAGTACAATATGGCTAATAGTGCATGTTATATTGATAATAATAAAAGTAATAAGTATATTTATTACAGGTCTATCGATAATAACTGCATAATATGGGTAATAATGCATGTTATATTGATAATAATATAAGTAGTATGTATAATTATTACAGTTCTAGCGATAATAACTGCATTATTTGGGTAATAATGCATGTTATATTGATAATAATATAAGTAATAAGTATAATTATTACAGTTCTAGCGATAATAACTGGATTATATGGGTAATAATGCACGTTATATTGCTAATATCGGGAGTAATAAGTATAATTATTATAGTTCTAGCGACAATAATAGTACAATATGGCTAATAGTGCATGTTATATTGATAATAATAAAAGTAATAAGTATATTTATTACAGGTCTATCGATAATAACTGCATAATATGGGTAATAATGCATGTTATATTGATAATAATATAAGTAATAAGTATAATTATTACAGTTCTAGCGATAATAACTGCATTATATGGGTAATAATGCACGTTATATTGCTAATAATATAAGTAATATGTATAATTATTACGGTTCTAGCGATAATAACTGCATTATATGCGTAATAATGCATGTTATACTGATAATATCGGGAGTAATAAGTATAATTATTATAGTTCTAGCGATAGTAATAGTAAAATATGCCTAATAGTGCACGTTATATTGAGAATAATATAAGTAATAAGTATAATTATTACAGTTCTAGCGATAATAGCTGCATAATATGGGTAATAATGCACGTTATATTGCTAATAATATAAATAATAGGTATAATTATTTCAGTTCTAGCGATAATAACTGCGTTATATGGGTAATAATGCATGTTATATTGATAATAATAAAAGTAATAAGTATATTTATTATAGTTCTATCGATAATAACTGCATAATATGGGTAATAATGCATGTTATATTGATGATAATGAAAGTAGTAAGTATATTTATTACAGTTCTAGCGATAATAACCGCATTATATGGGTAATAATGCATGTTATATTGATAATAATATAAGTAATAAGTATAATTATTACAGTTCTAGCGATAATAACTGCATTATATGGGTAATAATGCACGTAATATTGCTAATAATATAAATAATAAGTATAATTATTACAGTTGTAGCTATAATAACTGCATTATATGGGCAATAATGCATGTTATATTGATAATATCGGGAGTAATAAATATAATTATTACAGTTCTAGCGATAATAACTCCATTATATGGGTAATAATGCATGTTATATTGATAATAATATAAATACTAAGTATAATTATTACAGTTCTAGCGATAATAACTGCATAATATGGGTAATAATGCATGTTATATTGATAATATCGGGAGTAACGAGTATAATTATTACAGTTCTGGCGATAATAATAGTAAAATATGGCTAATAGTGCCTGTTCTATTGATAATAATAAAAGTAATACGTATATTTCTTATAGTTCCAGCGATAATAACTGCATAATATGGGTAATAATGCATGTTATATTGATAATAATATAAGTAATAAGTATAATTATTACAGTTCTAGCGATAATAACTGCATAATATGGGTAATAATGCACGTTATATTGCTAATAATATAAGTAATAAGTATAATTATTACAGTTCTAGCGATAATAGCTGCATAATATGGGTAATAATGCACGTTATATTGCTAACAATATAAATAATAAGTATAATCATTACAGTTCTAGCGATAATAACTGCATTATATGCGTAATAATGCATGTTATATTGATAATATCGGGAGTAATAAGTATAATTATTATGGTTCTAACGACAATAATAGTACAATATGGCTAATAGTGCATGTTATATTGATAATAATAAAAGTAATAAGTATATTTATTATAGTTCTATCGATAATAACTGCATAATATGTGTAATAATGCATGTTATATTGATGATAATAAAAGTAATAAGTATAATTATTACAGTTCTAGCGATAGTAACTGCATTATATGCGTAATAATGCATATTATATTGATAATATCGGGAGTAATAAGTATAATTATTATAGTTCTAACGACAATAATAGTAAAATATGGCTAATAGTGCATGTTATATTGATAATAATAAAAGTAATAAGTATATTTATTATAGTTCTAGCGATAATAACTGCATAATATGGGTAATAATGCATGTTATATTTATAATAATATAAGTAATGAGTATATTTATTACAGTTCTATCGATAGAAACTGCATAATATGGGTAATAATGCATGTTATATTGACGATAATAAAAGTAATACGTATATTTATTATAGTTCTAGCGATAATAACTGCATAATATGGGTGATAATGCATGTTATATTGATAATAATAAAAGTAATAAGTATATTTGTTATAGTTCTATCGATAATAACTGCATAATATGGGTAATAATGCACGTTATATTGATGACAATAAAAGTAGTAAGTATATTTATTATAGTTCTACCGATTCTAACTGCATAATATGGGTAATAATGCACGTTATATTGAGAATAATATAAGTAATAAGTATAATTATTATAGTTCTAGCGATAATAACTGCATAATATGGGTGATAATGCATGTTATATTGATAATAATAAAAGTAATAAGTATATTTATTATAGTTCTATCGATAATAACTGCATAATATGGGTAATAATGCATGCTATATTGATGATATCGGGAGTAATAAGTATAATTACTATAGTTCTAGCGATAATAATAGTACAATATGGCTAATAGTGCATGTTATATTGATAATAATAAAAGTAATAAGTATATTTATTACAGGTCTATCGATAATAACTGCATAATATGGGTAATAATGCATGTTATATTGATAATAATATAAGTAATAAGTATAATTATTACAGTTCTAGCGATAATAACTGCATTATTTGGGTAATAATGCATGTTATATTGATAATAATATAAGTAATAAGTATAATTATTACAGTTCTAGCGATAATAACTGCATTATATGCGTAATAATGCATGTTATACTGATAATATCGGGAGTAATAAGTATAATTATTATAGTTCTAGCGATAGTAATAGTAAAATATGGCTAATAGTGCACGTTATATTGAGAATAATATAAGTAATAAGTATAATTATTACAGTTCTAGCAATAATAACTGCATTATTTGGGTAATAATGCATGTTATATTGATAATAATATAAGTAATAAGTATAATTATTACAGTTCTAGCGATAATAACTCCATTATATGGGTAATAATGCATGTTATATTGATAATAATATAAGTAATAAGTATAATTATTACAGTTCTAGCGATAATAGCTGCATAATATGGGTAATAATGCACGTTATATTGCTAACAATATAAATAATAAGTATAATCATTACAGTTCTAGCGATAATACCTGCATTATATGGGTAATAATGCATGTTATATTGATAATATCGGGAGTAATAAGTATAATTACTATATTTCTAGCGATAATAATAGTACAATATGGCTAATAGTGCATGTTATATTGATAATAATAAAAGTAATAAGTATATTTATTACAGTTCTATCGATAATAACTGCATAATATGTGTAATAATGCATGTTATATTGATGACAATAAAAGTAATAAGTATAATTATTACAGTTCTAGCGATAGTAACTGCATTATATGCGTAATAATGCATATTATATTGATAATATCGGGAGTAATAAGTATAATTATTATAGTTCTAACGACAATAATAGTAAAATATGGCTAATAGTGCATGTTATATTGATAATAATAAAAGTAATAAGTATATTTATTATAGTTCTAGCGATAATAACTGCATAATATGGGTAATAATGCATGTTATATTTATAATAATATAAGTAATAAGTATATTTATTACAGTTCTATCGATAGAAACTGCATAATATGGGTAATAATGCATGTTATATTGACGATAATAAAAGTAATACGTATATTTATTATAGTTCTAGCGATAATAACTGCATAATATGGGTGATAATGCATGTTATATTGATAATAATAAAAGTAATAAGTATATTTGTTATAGTTCTATCGATAATAACTGCATAATATGGGTAATAATGCACGTTATATTGATGATAATAAAAGTAGTAAGTATATTTATTATAGTTCTACCGATTCTAACTGCATAATATGGGTAATAATGCACGTTATATTGAGAATAATATAAGTAATAGGTATAATTATTATAGTTCTAGCGATAATAACTGCATAATATGGGTGATAATGAATGTTATATTGATAATAATAAAAGTAATAAGTATATTTATTATAGTTATATCGATAATAACTGCATAATATGGGTAATAATGCATGTTATATTGATGATAATGAAAGTAGTAAGTATATTTATTACAGTTCTAGCGATAATAACCGCATTATATGGGTAATAATGCATGTTATATTGATAATAATATAAGTAATAAGTATAATTATTACAGTTCTAGCGATAATAACTGCATTATATGGGCAATAATGCATGTTATATTGATAATATCGGGAGTAATAAATATAATTATTATAGTTCTTGCCATAATAATATTAAAATATGGCTAATAGTGCATGTTCTATTGATAATAATAAAAGTAATAAGTATAATTATTACAGTTCTAGCGATAATAACTCCATTATATGGGTAATAATGCATGTTATATTGATAATAATATAAGTACTAAGTATAATTATTACAGTTCTAGCGATAATAACTGCATAATATGGGTAATAATGCATGTTATATTGATAATATCGGGAGTAACGAGTATAATTATTACAGTTCTGGCGATAATAATAGTAAAATATGGCTAATAGTGCCTGTTCTATTGATAATAATAAAAGTAATACGTATATTTATTATAGTTCCAGCGATAATAACTGCATAGTATGGGTAATAATGCATGTTATATTGATAATAATATAAGTAATAAGTATAATTATTACAGTTCTAGCGATAATAACTGCATAATATGGGAAATAATGCACGTTATATTGCTAATAATATAAGTAATAAGTATAATTATTACAGTTCTAGCGATAATAGCTGCATAATATGGGTAATAATGCACGTTATATTGCTAACAATATAAATAATAAGTATAATCATTACAGTTCTAGCGATAATACCTGCATTATATGGGTAATAATGCATGTTATATTGATAATATCGGGAGTAATAAGTATAATTACTATATTTCTAGCGATAATAATAGTACAATATGGCTAATAGTGCATGTTATATTGATAATAATAAAAGTAATAAGTATATTTATTACAGTTCTATCGATAATAACTGCATAATATGTGTAATAATGCATGTTATATTGATGATAATAAAAGTAATAAGTATAATTATTACAGTTCTAGCGATAATAACTGCATTATATGCGTAATAATGCATGTTATATTGATAATATCGGGAGTAATAAGTATAATTATTATAGTTCTAACGACAATAATAGTAAAATATGGCTAATAGTGCATGTTATATTGATAATAATAAAAGTAATAAGTATATTTATTATAGTTCTAGCGATAATAACTGCATAATATGGGTAATAATGCATGTTATATTTATAATAATATAAGTAATAAGTATATTTATTACAGTTCTATCGATAGAAACTGCATAATATGGGTAATAATGCATGTTATATTGACGATAATAAAAGTAATACGTATATTTATTATAGTTCTAGCGATAATAACTGCATAATATGGGTAATAATGCACGTTATATTGAGAATAATATAAGTAATAAGTATAATTATTATAGTTCTAGCGATAATAACTGCATAATATGGGTGATAATGCATGTTATATTGATAATAATAAAAGTAATAAGTATATTTGTTATAGTTCTATCGATAATAACTGCATAATATGGGTAATAATGCACGTTATATTGATGATAATAAAAGTAGTAAGTATATTTATTATAGTTCTACCGATTCTAACTGCATAATATGGGTAATAATGCACGTTATATTGAGAATAATATAAGTAATAAGTATAATTATTATAGTTCTAGCGATAATAACTGCATAATATGGGTGATAATGAATGTTATATTGATAATAATAAAAGTAATAAGTATATTTATTATAGTTCTATCGATAATAACTGCATAATATGGGTAATAATGCATGTTATATTGATGATAATGAAAGTAGTAAGTATATTTATTACAGTTCTAGCGATAATAACCGCATTATATGGGTAATAATGCATGTTATATTGATAATAATATAAGTAATAAGTATAATTATTACAGTTCTAGCGATAATAACTGCATTATATGGGCAATAATGCATGTTATATTGATAATATCGGGAGTAATAAATATAATTATTATAGTTCTTGCCATAATAATATTAAAATATGGCTAATAGTGCATGTTCTATTGATAATAATAAAAGTAATAAGTATAATTATTACAGTTCTAGCGATAATAACTCCATTATATGGGTAATAATGCATGTTATATTGATAATAATATAAGTACTAAGTATAATTATTACAGTTCTAGCGATAATAACTGCATAATATGGGTAATAATGCATGTTATATTGATAATATCGGGAGTAACGAGTATAATTATTACAGATCTGGCGATAATAATAGTAAAATATGGCTAATAGTGCCTGTTCTATTGATAATAATAAAAGTAATACGTATATTTATTATAGTTCCAGCGATAATAACTGCATAGTATGGGTAATAATGCATGTTATATTGATAATAATATAAGTAATAAGTATAATTATTACAGTTCTAGCGATAATAACTGCATAATATGGGAAATAATGCACGTTATATTGCTAATAATATAAGTAATAAGTATAATTATTACAGTTCTAGCGATAATAGCTGCATAATATGGGTAATAATGCACGTTATATTGCTAACAATATAAATAATAAGTATAATCATTACAGTTCTAGCGATAATACCTGCATTATATGGGTAATAATGCATGTTATATTGATAATATCGGGAGTAATAAGTATAATTACTATATTTCTAGCGATAATAATAGTACAATATGGCTAATAGTGCATGTTATATTGATAATAATAAAAGTAATAAGTATATTTATTACAGTTCTATCGATAATAACTGCATAATATGTGTAATAATGCATGTTATATTGATGATAATAAAAGTAATAAGTATAATTATTACAGTTCTAGCGATAATAACTGCATTATATGCGTAATAATGCATGTTATATTGATAATATCGGGAGTAATAAGTATAATTATTATAGTTCTAACGACAATAATAGTAAAATATGGCTAATAGTGCATGTTATATTGATAATAATAAAAGTAATAAGTATATTTATTATAGTTCTAGCGATAATAACTGCATAATATGGGTAATAATGCATGTTATATTTATAATAATATAAGTAATAAGTATATTTATTACAGTTCTATCGATAGAAACTGCATAATATGGGTAATAATGCATGTTATATTGACGATAATAAAAGTAATACGTATATTTATTATAGTTCTAGCGATAATAACTGCATAATATGGGTGATAATGCATGTTATATTGATAATAATAAAAGTAATAAGTATATTTATTATAGTTCTATCGATAATAACTGCATAATATGGGTAATAATGCACGTTATATTGATGATAATAAAAGTAGTAAATATATTTATTATAGTTCTACCGATTATAACTGCATAATATGGGTAATAATGCACGTTATATTGAGAATAATATAAGTAATAAGTATAATTATTACAGTTCTATCGATAATAACTGCATAATATGGGTAATAGTGCATGTTATATTGCTAATAATATAAGTAATAAGTATAATTATTACAGTTCTAGCGATAATAACTGCATTATATGCGTAATAATGCATGTTATACTGATAATATCGGGAGTAATAAGTATAATTATTATAGTTCTAGCGATAGTAATAGTAAAATATGGCTAATAGTGCACGTTATATTGAGAATAATATAAGTAATAAGTATAATTATTACAGTTCTAGCAATAATAACTGCATTATTTGGGTAATAATGCATGTTATATTGATAATAATATAAGTAATAAGTATAATTATTACAGTTCTAGCGATAATAACTCCATTATATGGGTAATAATGCATGTTATATTGATAATAATATAAGTAATAAGTATAATTATTACAGTTCTAGCGATAATAGCTGCATAATATGGGTAATAATGCACGTTATATTGCTAACAATATAAATAATAAGTATAATCATTACAGTTCTAGCGATAATACCTGCATTATATGGGTAATAATGCATGTTATATTGATAATATCGGGAGTAATAAGTATAATTATTACAGTTCTAGCGATAATAACTGCATTATTTGGGTAATAATGCATGTTATATTGATAATAATATAAGTAATAAGTATAATTATTACAGTTCTAGCGATAATAACTGGATTATATGGGTAATAATGCACGTTATATTGCTAATAATATAAGTAATAAGTATAATTATTACAGTTCTAGCGATAATAACTGCATTATATGGCTAATAATGCACGTTATATTGCTAATATCGGGAGTAATAAGTATAATTACTATAGTTCTAGCGATAATAATAGTACAATATGGCTAATAGTGCATGTTATATTGATAATAATAAAAGTAATAAGTATATTTATTACAGGTCTATCGATAATAACTGCATAATATGGGTAATAATGCATGTTATATTGATAATAATATAAGTAATAAGTATAATTATTACAGTTCTAGCGATAATAACTGCATTATATGGGTAATAATGCACGTTATATTGCTAATAATATAAGTAATATGTATAATTATTACGGTTCTAGCGATAATAACTGCATTATATGGGTAATAATGCATGTCATATTGATAATATCGGGAGTAGTAAATATAATTATTATAGTTCTTGCGATAATAATAGTAAAATATGGCTAATAGTGCATGTTCTATTGATAATAATAAAAGTAATAAGTATATTTATTATAGTTCTGTCGATAATAACTGCATTATATGGGTAATAATGCATGTTATATTGATAATAATATAAGTAATAAGTATAATTATTACAGTTCTAGCGATAATAACTGCATAATATGGGTAATGATGTACGTTATATTGCTAATAATATATATAATAAGTATAATTATTACAGTTCTAGCGATAATAACTGCATTATATGGGTAATAATGCATGTTATATTGATAATATCGGGAGTAATAAGTATAATTACTATATTTCTAGCGATAATAATAGTACAATATGGCTAATAGTGCATGTTATATTGATAATAATAAAAGTAATAAGTATATTTATTACAGTTCTATCGATAATAACTGCATAATATGGGTAATAATGCATGTTATATTGATGATAATAAAAGTAATACGTATATTTATTACAGTTATAGCGATAATAACTGCATAATATGTGTAATAATGCATGTTATATTGATAATAATATAAGTAATAAGAATAATTATTACAGTTCTAGCGATAATAACTGCATTGTATGGGTAATAATGCACGTTATATTGCTAATAATATAAGTAATAAGTATAATTATTACGGTTCTAGCGATAATAACTGTATTATATGGGTACTAATGCATGTTATATTGATAATGTCGGGAGTAATAAATATAATATTTATAGTTCTTGCGATAATAATAGTAAAATATGGCTAATAGTGCATGTTCTATTGATAATAATAAAAGTAATAAGTATATTTATTACAGTTCTATCGATAATAACTGCATAATATGGGTAACAATGCATGTTATATTGAGAATAATATAAGTAATAAGTACAATTATTACAGTTCTAGCGATAATAACTGCATAATATGGGTAATAATGCACGTTACATTGCTAATAATATAAGTAATATGTATAATTATTACAGTTCTAGCGATAATAACTGCATTATATGGGTAATAATGCATGTTATATTGATAACATCGGGAGTAATCAGTATAATTATTACAGTTCTAGCGATAATACTAGTAAAATATGGCTAAGAGTGCCTGTTATATTGATAATAATAAAAGTAATATGTACATTTATTATAGTTCTATCGATAATAACTGCATTATATGGGTAATAATGCATGTTATATTGATAATAATATAAGTAATAAGCATAATTATTACAGTTCTAGCGATAATAACTGCATAATATGGGTAATGATGTACGTTATATTGCTAATAATACATATAATAAGTATAATTATTACAGTTCTAGCGATAATAACTGCATTATATGGGTAATAATGCATGTTATATTGATAATATCGGGAGTAATAAGTATAATTACTATATTTCTAGCGATAATAATAGTACAATATGGCTAATAGTGCATGTTATATTGATAATAATAAAAGTAATAAGTATATTTATTACAGTTCTATCGATAATAACTGCATAATATGGGTAATAATGCATGTTATATTGATGATAATAAAAGTAATACGTATATTTATTATAGTTATAGCGATAATAACTGCATAATATGTGTAATAATGCATGTTATATTGATAATAATATAAGTAATAAGAATAATTATTACAGTTCTAGCGATAATAACTGCATTGTATGGGCAATAATGCACGTTATATTGCTAATAATATAAGTAATAAGTATAATTATTACGGTTCTAGCGATAATAACTGTATTATATGGGTACTAATGCATGTTATATTGATAATATCGGGAGTAATAAATATAATATTTATAGTTCTTGCGATAATAATAGTAAAATATGGCTAATAGTGCATGTTATATTGATAATAATAAAAGTAATAAGTATATTTATTACAGTTCTATCGATAATAACTGCATAATATGGGTAACAATGCATGTTATATTGAGAATAATATAAGTAATAAGTACAATTATTACAGTTCTAGCGATAATAACTGCATAATATGGGTAATAATGCACGTTACATTGCTAATAATATAAGTAATAAGTATAATTATTACAGTTCTAGCGATAATAACTGCATTATATGGCTAATAGTGCATGTTCTATTGATAATAATAAAAGTAATAAGTATATTTATTACAGTTCTATCGATAATAACTGCATAATATGGGTAACAATGCATGTTATATTGAGAATAGTATAAGTAATAAGTATAATTATTACAGTTCTACCGATTATAACTGCATAATATGGGTAATAATTCATGTTATATTGAGAATAGTATAAGTAATAAGTATAATTATTACAGTTCTAGCTATAATAACTGCATTATTTGGGTAATAATACATGTTATATTGATAATATCGGGAGTAATAAGTATAATTATTACAGTTCTAGCGATAATACTAGTAAAATATGGCTAAGAGTGCCTGTTATATTGATAATAACAAAAGTAATAAGTATATTTATTATACTTCTGTCGATAATAACTGCATAATATGGGTAACAATGCATGTTATATTGAGAATAATATAAGTAATAAGCATAATTATTACAGTTCTAGCGATAATAACTGCATTATATGCGTGTTAATGCATGTTATATTGATAATATCGGGAGTAATAAGTATAATTATTATAGTTCTAGCGATAATAATAGTAAAATATGGCTAATAGTGCATGTTATATTGATAATAATAAAAGTAATAAGTATATTTATTACAGTTCTATCGATAATAACTGCATAATATGGGTAACAATGCATGTTATATTGAGAATAATATAAGTAATAAGTACAATTATTACAGTTCTAGCGATAATAACTGCATAATATGGGTAATAATGCACGTTACATTGCTAATAATATAAGTAATATGTATAATTATTACAGTTCTAGCGATAATAACTGCATTATATGGGTAATAATGCATGTTATATTGATAACATCGGGAGTAATCAGTATAATTATTACAGTTCTAGCGATAATACTAGTAAAATATGGCTAAGAGTGCCTGTTATATTGATAATAATAAAAGTAATATGTATATTTATTATAGTTCTATCGATAATAACTGCATTATATGGGTAATAATGCATGTTATATTGATAATAATGTAAGTAATAAGTATAATTATTACAGTTCTAGCGATAATAACTGCATAATATGGGTAATGATGTACGTTATATTGCTAATAATATATATAATAAGTATAATTATTACAGTTCTAGCGATAATAACTGCATTATATGGGTAATAATGCATGTTATATGGATAATATCGGGAGTAATAAGTATAATTACTATATTTCTAGCGATAATAATAGTACAATATGGCTAATAGTGCATGTTATATTGATAATAATAAAAGTAATAAGTATATTTATTACAGTTCTATCGATAATAACTGCATAATATGGGTAATAATGCATGTTATATTGATGATAATAAAAGTAATACGTATATTTATTATAGTTATAGCGATAATAACTGCATAATATGTGTAATAATGCATGTTATATTGATAATAATATAAGTAATAAGAATAATTATTACAGTTCTAGCGATAATAACTGCATTGTATGGGTAATAATGCACGTTATATTGCTAATAATATAAGTAATAAGTATAATTATTACGGTTCTAGCGATAATAACTGTATTATATGGGTACTAATGCATGTTATATTGATAATATCGGGAGTAATAAATATAATATTTATAGTTCTTGCGATAATAATAGTAAAATATGGCTAATAGTGCACGTTCTATTGATAACAATAAAAGTAATAAGTATATTTATTACAGTTCTATCGATAATAACTGCATAATATGGGTAACAATGCATGTTATATTGAGAATAATATAAGTAATAAGTACAATTATTACAGTTCTAGCGATAATAACTGCATAATATGGGTAATAATGCACGTTACATTGCTAATAATATAAGTAATAAGTATAATTATTACAGTTCAAGCGATAATAACTGCATTATATGGCTAATAGTGCATGTTCTATTGATAATACTAAAAGTAATAAGTATATTTATTACAGTTCTATCGATAATAACTGCATAATATGGGTAACAATGCATGTTTTATTGAGAATAATATCAGTAATAAGTATAATTATTACAGTTCTACCGATTATAACTGCATAATATGGGTAATAATTCATGTTATATTGAGAATAATATAAGTAATAAGTATAATTATTACAGTTCCAGCGATAATAACTGCATTATTTGGGTAATAATGGATGTTATATTGATAATATCGGGAGTAATAAGTATAATTATTACAGTTCTAGCGATAATACTAGTAAAATATGGCTAAGAGTGCCTGTTATATTGATAATAATAAAAGTAATAAGTATATTTATTATACTTCTGTGGATAATAACCGCATAATATGGGTAACAATGCATGTTATATTGAGAATAATATAAGTAATAAGCATAATTATTACAGTTCTAGCGATAATAACTGCATTATATGCGTAATAATGCATGTTATATTGATAATATCGGGAGTAATAAGTATAATTATTATAGTTCTAGCGATAATAATAGTAAAATATGGCTAATAGTGCATGTTATATTGATAATAATAAAAGTAATCAGTATATTTATTATACTTCTGTCGATAATAACTGCATTATATGGGTAATAATGCATGTTATATTGATAATAATATAAGTAATAAGTATAATTATTACAGTTCTAGCGATAATTACTGCATTATATGCGTAATAATGTACGTTATTTTGCTAATAATATAAATAATAAGTATAATTATTACAGTTCTAGCGATAATAACTGCATTATATGGGTAATAATGCATGTTATATTGATAATATTGGGAGTAATAAGTATAATTACTACATTTCTAGCGATAATAGTAGCACAATATGGCTAATAGTGCATGTTATATTGATAATAATAAAAGTAATAAGTATATTTATTACAGTTCTATCGATAATAACTGCATAATATGGGTAATAATGCATGTTATATTGATGATAATAAAAGTAATACGTATATTTATTATAGTTATAGCGATAATAACTGCATAATATGTGTAATAATGCATGTTATATTGATAATAATATAAGTAATAAGAATAATTATTACAGTTCTAGCGATAATAACTGCATAATATGGGTAACAATGCATGTTATATTGAGAATGATATAAGTAATAAGTATAATTATTACAGTTCTAGCGATAATAACTGCAAATATGGGTAATAATGCACGTTACATTGCTAATAATATAAGTAATAAGTATAATTATTACAGTTCTAGCGATAATAACTGCATTATATGGCTAATAGTGCATGTTCTATTGATAATAATAAAAGTAATAAGTATATTTATTACAGTTCTATCGATAATAACTGCATAATATGGGTAAGAATGCATGTTATATTGAGAATAATATCAGTAATAAGTATAATTATTACAGTTCTACCGATTATAACTGCATAATATGGGTAATAATTCATGTTATATTGAGAATAATATAAGTAATAAGTATAATTATTACAGTTCTAGCAATAATAACTGCATTATTTGGGTAATAATGGATGTTATATTGATAATATCGGGAGTAATAAGTATAATTATTACAGTTCTAGCGATAATACTAGTAAAATATGGCTAAGAGTGCCTGTTATATTGATAATAATAAAAGTAATAAGTATATTGATTATACTTCTGTCGATAATAACCGCATAATATGGGTAACAATGCATGTTATATTGAGAATAATATAAGTAATAAGCATAATTATTACAGTTCTAGCGATAATAACTGCATTATATGCGTAATAATGCATGTTATATTGATAATATCGGGAGTAATAAGTATAATTACCATATTTCTAGCGATAATAATAGTACAATATGGCTAATAGTGCATGTTATATTGATAATAATAAAAGTAATAAGTATATTTATTACAGTTCTATCGATAATAACTGCATAATATGGGTAATAATGCACGTTACATTGCTAATAATATAAGTAATATGTATAATTATTACAGTTCTAGCGATAATAACTGCATTATATGGCTAATAGTGCATGTTCTATTGATAATACTAAAAGTAATAAGTATATTTATTACAGTTCTATCGATAATAACTGCATAATATGGGTAACAATGCATGTTATGATGAGAATAATATCAGTAATAAGTATAATTATTACAGTTCTACCGATTATAACTGCATAATATGGGTAATAATTCATGTTATATTGAGAATAATGTAAGTAATAAGTATAATTATTACAGTTCTAGCGATAATAACTGCATTATTTGGGTAATAATGGATGTTATATTGATAATATCGGGAGTAATCAGTATAATTATTACAGTTCTAGCGATAATACTAGTAAAATATGGCTAAGAGTGCCTGTTATATTGATAATAATAAAAGTAATAAGTATATTTATTCTGGTTCTATCGATAATAACTGCATTATATGGGTAATAATGCATGTTACATTGATAATAATATAAGTAATAAGTATAATTATTACAGTTCTAGCGATAATAACTGCATAATATGGGTAATGATGTACGTTATATTGCTAATAATATATATAATAAGTATAATTATTACAGTTCTAGCGATAATAACTGCATTATATGGGTAATAATGCATGTTATATTGATAATATCGGGAGTAATAAGTATAATTACTATATTTCTAGCGATAATAATAGTACAATATGGCTAATAGTGCATGTTATATTGATAATAATAAAAGTAATAAGTATATTTATTACAGTTCTATCGATAATAACTGCATAATATGGGTAATAATGCATGTTATATTGATGATAATAAAAGTAATACGTATATTTATTATAGTTATAGCGATAATAACTGCATAATATGTGTAATAATGCATGTTATATTGATAATAATATAAGTAATAAGAATAATTATTACAGTTCTAGCGATAATAACTGCATTGTATGGGTAATAATGCACGTTATATTGCTAATAATATAAGTAATAAGTATAATTATTACGGTTCTAGCGATAATAACTGTATTATATGGGTAATAATGCATGTTATATTGATAATATCGGGAGTAATAAATATAATATTTATAGTTCTTGCGATAATAATAGTAAAATATGGCTAATAGTGCATGTTCTATTGATAATAATAAAAGTAATAAGTATATTTATTACAGTTCTATCGATAATAACTGCATAATATGGGTAACAATGCATGTTATATTGAGAATAATATAAGTAATAAGTATAATTATTACAGTTCTAGCGATAATAACTGCATAATATGGGTAATAATGCACGTTACATTGCTAATAATATAAGTAATAAGTATAATTATTACAGTTCTAGCGATAATAACTGCATTATATGGCTAATAGTGCATGTTCTATTGATAATACTAAAAGTAATAAGTATATTTATTACAGTTCTATCGATAATAACTGCATAATGTGGGTAACAATGCATGTTATATTGAGAATAATATCAGTAATAAGTATAATTATTACAGTTCTACCGATTATAACTGCATAATATGGGTAATAATTCATGTTATATTGAGAATAATATAAGTAATAAGTATAATTATTACAGTTCCAGCGATAATAACTGCATTATTTGGGTAATAATGGATGTTATATTGATAATATCGGGAGTAATAAGTATAATTATTACAGTTCTAGCGATAATACTAGTAAAATATGGCTAAGAGTGCCTGTTATATTGATAATAATAAAAGTAATAAGTATATTTATTATACTTCTGTGGATAATAACCGCATAATATGGGTAACAATGCATGTTATATTGAGAATAATATAAGTAATAAGCATAATTATTACAGTTCTAGCGATAATAACTGCATTATATGCGTGTTAATGCATGTTATATTGATAATATCGGGAGTAATAAGTATAATTATTATAGTTCTAGCGATAATAATAGTAAAATATGGCTAATAGTGCATGTTATATTGATAATAATAAAAGTAATCAGTATATTTATTATACTTCTGTCGATAATAACTGCATTATATGGGTAATAATGCATGTTATATTGATAATAATATAAGTAATAAGTATAATTATTACAGTTCTAGCGATAATAACTGCATTATATGCGTAATAATGTACGTTATTTTGCTAATAATATAAATAATAAGTATAATTATTACAGTTCTAGCGATAATAACTGCATTATATGGGTAATAATGCATGTTATATTGATAATATTGGGAGTAATAAGTATAATTACTATATTTCTAACGATAATAGTAGCACAATATGGCTAATAGTGCATGTTATATTGATAATAATAAAAGTAATAAGTATATTTATTACAGTTCTATCGATAATAACTGCATAATATGGGTAATAATGCATGTTATATTGATGATAATAAAAGTAATACGTATATTTATTATAGTTATAGCGATAATAACTGCATAATATGTGTAATAATGCATGTTATATTGATAATAATATAAGTAATAAGAATAATTATTACAGTTCTAGCGATAATAACTGCATTGTATGGGTAATAATGCTCGTTATATTGCTAATAATATAAGTAATAAGTATAATTATTACAGTTCTAGCGATAATAACTGCATTATATGGGTAATAATGCATGTTATATTGATAATATCGGGAGTAATAAGTATAATTATTATAGTTCTAGCGATAATAATAGTAAAATATGGCTAATAGTGCATGTTATATTGATAATAATAAAAGTAATAAGTATATTTATTACAGTTCTATCGATAGAAACTGCATAATATGGGTAATAATGCATGTTATATTGATAATAATAAAAGTAATAAGTATATTTATTACAGTTCTGGCGATAATAACTGCATTATATGGGTAATAATGCACGTTATATTGCTAATAATATAAGTAATAAGTATATTTATTATAGTTCTAGCGATAATAACTGCATTATATGGGTAATAACGCACGTTACATTGCTAATAATATAAGTAATTAGTATAATTATTACGGTTCTAGCGATAATAACTGCATTATATGGGTAATAATGCATGTTATATTGATAATATCCTGAGTAATAAATATAATTATTATAGTTCTTGCGATAATAATAGTAAAATATGGCTAATAGTGAATGCTCTATTGATAATAATAAAAGTAATAAGTATATTTATTATAGTTCTGTCGATAATAACTGCATAATATGGGTAATAATGCATGTTCTATTGAGAATAATATAAGTAATAAGTATAATTATTACAGTTCTAGCGATAATAACTGCATTATATGCGTAATAATGCATGTTATATTGATAATATCGGGAGTAATAGGTATAATTATTATAGTTCTAGCGATAATAATAGTAAAATATGGCTAATAGTGCATGTTATATTGATAATAATAAAAGTAATAAGTATATTTATTACAGTTCTATCGATAGAAACTGCATAATATGGGTAATAATGCATGTTATATTGATGATAATAAAAGTAATACGTATATTTATTATAGTTCTAGCGATAATAACTGCATAATATGGGTAATAATGCATGTTATATTGATAATAATATAAGTAATAAGTATAATTATTACAGTTCTATCGATAATAACTGCATAATATGGGTAATAATGCATGTTATATTGAGAATAATATAAGTAATAAGTATAATTATTACAGTTCTAGCGATAATAACTGCATTATATGCGTAATAATGCATGTTATATTGATAATATCGGGAGTAATAGGTATAATTATTATAGTTCTAGCGATAATAATAGTACAATATGGCTAATAGTGCATGTTATATTGATAATAATAAAAGTAATACGTATATTTATTATAGTTCTAGCGATAATAACTGCATAATATGGGTAATAGTGTATGTTATATTGATGATAATAAAAGTACTAAGTATATTTATTATTGTTATAGCGATAATAACTGCATAATATGGGTAATAATGCACGTTATATTGCTAATAATATAAGTAATAAGTATAATTATTACAGTTCTAGCGATAATAACTGCATTATATGGGTAAGAATGCACGTTATATTGCTAATAATATAAGTAATAAGTATAATTATTACAGTTCCAGCGATAATAACTGCATTATATGGCTAATAGTGCATGTTCTATTGATAATACTAAAAGTAATAAGTATATTTATTACAGTTCTATCGATAATAACTGCATAATATGGGTAACAATGCATGTTTTATTGAGAATAATATCAGTAATAAGTATAATTATTACAGTTCTACCGATTATAACTGCATAATATGGGTAATAATTCATGTTATATTGAGAATAATATAAGTAATAAGTATAATTATTACAGTTCCAGCGATAATAACTGCATTATTTGGGTAATAATGGATGTTATATTGATAATATCGGGAGTAATAAGTATAATTATTACAGTTCTAGCGATAATACTAGTAAAATATGGCTAAGAGTGCCTGTTATATTGATAATAATAAAAGTAATAAGTATATTTATTATACTTCTGTGGATAATAACCGCATAATATGGGTAACAATGCATGTTATATTGAGAATAATATAAGTAATAAGCATAATTATTACAGTTCTAGCGATAATAACTGCATTATATGCGTAATAATGCATGTTATATTGATAATATCGGGAGTAATAAGTATAATTATTATAGTTCTAGCGATAATAATAGTAAAATATGGCTAATAGTGCATGTTATATTGATAATAATAAAAGTAATCAGTATATTTATTATACTTCTGTCGATAATAACTGCATTATATGGGTAATAATGCATGTTATATTGATAATAATATAAGTAATAAGTATAATTATTACAGTTCTAGCGATAATAACTGCATTATATGCGTAATAATGTACGTTATTTTGCTAATAATATAAATAATAAGTATAATTATTACAGTTCTAGCGATAATAACTGCATTATATGGGTAATAATGCATGTTATATTGATAATATTGGGAGTAATAAGTATAATTACTACATTTCTAGCGATAATAGTAGCACAATATGGCTAATAGTGCATGTTATATTGATAATAATAAAAGTAATAAGTATATTTATTACAGTTCTATCGATAATAACTGCATAATATGGGTAATAATGCATGTTATATTGATGATAATAAAAGTAATACGTATATTTATTATAGTTATAGCGATAATAACTGCATAATATGTGTAATAATGCATGTTATATTGATAATAATATAAGTAATAAGAATAATTATTACAGTTCTAGCGATAATAACTGCATAATATGGGTAACAATGCATGTTATATTGAGAATGATATAAGTAATAAGTATAATTATTACAGTTCTAGCGATAATAACTGCAAATATGGGTAATAATGCACGTTACATTGCTAATAATATAAGTAATAAGTATAATTATTACAGTTCTAGCGATAATAACTGCATTATATGGCTAATAGTGCATGTTCTATTGATAATAATAAAAGTAATAAGTATATTTATTACAGTTCTATCGATAATAACTGCATAATATGGGTAAGAATGCATGTTATATTGAGAATAATATCAGTAATAAGTATAATTATTACAGTTCTACCGATTATAACTGCATAATATGGGTAATAATTCATGTTATATTGAGAATAATATAAGTAATAAGTATAATTATTACAGTTCTAGCAATAATAACTGCATTATTTGGGTAATAATGGATGTTATATTGATAATATCGGGAGTAATAAGTATAATTATTACAGTTCTAGCGATAATACTAGTAAAATATGGCTAAGAGTGCCTGTTATATTGATAATAATAAAAGTAATAAGTATATTGATTATACTTCTGTCGATAATAACCGCATAATATGGGTAACAATGCATGTTATATTGAGAATAATATAAGTAATAAGCATAATTATTACAGTTCTAGCGATAATAACTGCATTATATGCGTAATAATGCATGTTATATTGATAATATCGGGAGTAATAAGTATAATTACCATATTTCTAGCGATAATAATAGTACAATATGGCTAATAGTGCATGTTATATTGATAATAATAAAAGTAATAAGTATATTTATTACAGTTCTATCGATAATAACTGCATAATATGGGTAATAATGCATGTTATATTGATGATAATAAAAGTAATACGTATATTTATTATAGTTATAGCGATAATAACTGCATAATATGTGTAATAATGCATGTTATATTGATAATAATATAAGTAATAAGAATAATTATTACAGTTCTAGCGATAATAACTGCATTGTATGGGTAATAATGCTCGTTATATTGCTAATAATATAAGTAATAAGTATAATTATTACAGTTCTAGCGATAATAACTGCATTATATGGGTAATAATGCATGTTATATTGATAATATCCTGAGTAATAAATATAATTATTATAGTTCTTGCGATAATAATAGTAAAATATGGCTAATAGTGAATGCTCTATTGATAATAATAAAAGTAATAAGTATATTTATTATAGTTCTGTCGATAATAACTGCATAATATGGGTAATAATGCATGTTCTATTGAGAATAATATAAGTAATAAGTATAATTATTACAGTTCTAGCGATAATAACTGCATTATATGCGTAATAATGCATGTTATATTGATAATATCGGGAGTAATAGGTATAATTATTATAGTTCTAGCGATAATAATAGTAAAATATGGCTAATAGTGCATGTTATATTGATAATAATAAAAGTAATAAGTATATTTATTACAGTTCTATCGATAGAAACTGCATAATATGGGTAATAATGCATGTTATATTGATGATAATAAAAGTAATACGTATATTTATTATAGTTCTAGCGATAATAACTGCATAATATGGGTAATAATGCATGTTATATTGATAATAATATAAGTAATAAGTATAATTATTACAGTTCTATCGATAATAACTGCATAATATGGGTAATAATGCATGTTATATTGAGAATAATATAAGTAATAAGTATAATTATTACAGTTCTAGCGATAATAACTGCATTATATGCGTAATAATGCATGTTATATTGATAATATCGGGAGTAATAGGTATAATTATTATAGTTCTAGCGATAATAATAGTACAATATGGCTAATAGTGCATGTTATATTGATAATAATAAAAGTAATACGTATATTTATTATAGTTCTAGCGATAATAACTGCATAATATGGGTAATAGTGTATGTTATATTGATGATAATAAAAGTACTAAGTATATTTATTATTGTTATAGCGATAATAACTGCATAATATGGGTAATAATGCACGTTATATTGCTAATAATATAAGTAATAAGTATAATTATTACAGTTCTAGCGATAATAACTGCATTATATGGGTAAGAATGCACGTTATATTGCTAATAATATAAGTAATAAGTATAATTATTACAGTTCCAGCGATAATAACTGCATTATATGGCTAATAATGCATGTTATATTGATAATATCGGGTGTAATAAGTATAATTATTACAGTTCTAGCGATAATACTAGTAAAATATGGCTAAGAGTGCCTGTTATATTGATAATATCGGGAGTAATAAGTATAATTACTATATTTCTAGCGATAATAATAGTACAATATGGCTAATAGTGCATGTTATATTGATAATAATAAAAGTAATAAGTATATTTATTACAGTTCTATCGATAATAACTGCATAATATGGGTAATAATGCATGTTATATTGATGATAATAAAAGTAATACGTATATTTATTATAGTTATAGCGATAATAACTGCATAATATGTGTAATAATGCATGTTATATTGATAATAATATAAGTAATAAGAATAATTATTACAGTTCTAGCGATAATAACTGCATTGTATGGGTAATAATGCACGTTATATTGCTAATAATATAAGTAATAAGTATAATTATTACGGTTCTAGCGATAATAACTGTATTATATGGGTAATAATGCATGTTATATTGATAATATCGGGAGTAATAAATATAATATTTATAGTTCTTGCGATAATAATAGTAAAATATGGCTAATAGTGCATGTTCTATTGATAATAATAAAAGTAATAAGTATATTTATTACAGTTCTATCGATAATAACTGCATAATATGGGTAACAATGCATGTTATATTGAGAATAATATAAGTAATAAGTATAATTATTACAGTTCTAGCGATAATAACTGCATTGTATGGGTAATAATGCACGTTATATTGCTAGTAATATAAGTAATATGTATAATTATTACGGTTCTAGCGATAATAACTGTATTATGTGGGTAATAATGCATGTTATATTGATAATATCGGGAGTAACGAATATAATAATTATAGTTCTTGCGATAATAATAGTAAAATATGGCTAATAGTGCATGTTCTATTGATAATAATAAAAGTAATAAGTATATTTATTACAGTTCTATCGATAATAACTGCATAATATGGGTAACAATGCATGTTATATTGAGAATAATATAAGTAATAAGTACAATTATTACAGTTCTAGCGATAATAACTGCATAATATGGGTAATAATGCACGTTACATTGCTAATAATATAAGTAATATGTATAATTATTACAGTTCTAGCGATAATAACTGCATTATATGGGTAATAATGCATGTTATATTGATAACATCGGGAGTAATCAGTATAATTATTACAGTTCTAGCGATAATACTAGTAAAATATGGCTAAGAGTGCCTGTTATATTGATAATAATAAAAGTAATATGTATATTTATTATAGTTCTATCGATAATAACTGCATTATATGGGTAATAATGCATGTTATATTGATAATAATGTAAGTAATAAGTATAATTATTACAGTTCTAGCGATAATAACTGCATAATATGGGTAATGATGTACGTTATATTGCTAATAATATATATAATAAGTATAATTATTACAGTTCTAGCGATAATAACTGCATTTTATGGGTAATAATGCATGTTATATTGATAATATCGGGAGTAATAAGTATAATTACTATATTTCTAGCGATAATAATAGTACAATATGGCTAATAGTGCATGTTATATTGATAATAATAAAAGTAATAAGTATATTTATTACAGTTCTATCGATAATAACTGCATAATATGGGTAATAATGCATGTTATATTGATGATAATAAAAGTAATACGTATATTTATTATAGTTATAGCGATAATAACTGCATAATATGTGTAATAATGCATGTTATATTGATAATAATATAAGTAATAAGAATAATTATTACAGTTCTAGCGATAATAACTGCATTGTATGGGTAATAATGCACGTTATATTGCTAATAATATAAGTAATAAGTATAATTATTACGGTTCTAGCGATAATAACTGTATTATATGGGTACTAATGCATGTTATATTGATAATATCGGGAGTAATAAATATAATATTTATAGTTCTTGCGATAATAATAGTAAAATATGGCTAATAGTGCATGTTCTATTGATAATAATAAAAGTAATAAGTATATTTATTACAGTTCTATCGATAATAACTGCATAATATGGGTAACAATGCATGTTATATTGAGAATAATATAAGTAATAAGTACAATTATTACAGTTCTAGCGATAATAACTGCATAATATGGGTAATAATGCACGTTACATTGCTAATAATATAAGTAATAAGTATAATTATTACAGTTCTAGCGATAATAACTGCATTATATGGCTAATAGTGCATGTTCTATTGATAATAATAAAAGTAATAAGTATATTTATTACAGTTCTATCGATAATAACTGCATAATATGGGTAACAATGCATGTTATATTGAGAATAGTATAAGTAATAAGTATAATTATTACAGTTCTACCGATTATAACTGCATAATATGGGTAATAATTCATGTTATATTGAGAATAATATAAGTAATAAGTATAATTATTACAGTTCTAGCGATAATAACTGCATTATTTGGGTAATAATGGATGTTATATTGATAATATCGGGAGTAATAAGTATAATTATTACAGTTCTAGCGATAATACTAGTAAAATATGGCTAAGAGTGCCTGTTATATTGATAATAATAAAAGTAATAAGTATATTTATTATACTTCTGTCGATAATAACTGCATAATATGGGTAACAATGCATGTTATATTGAGAATAATATAAGTAATAAGCATAATTATTACAGTTCTAGCGATCATAACTGCATTATATGCGTGTCAATGCATGTTATATTGATAATATCGGGAGTAATAAGTTTAATTATTATAGTTCTAGCGATAATAATAGTAAAATATGGCTAATAGTGCATGTTATATTGATAATAATAAAAGTAATAAGTATATTTATTACAGTTCTATCGATAGAAACTGCATAATATGGGTAATAATGCATGTTATATTGATGATAATAAAAGTAATACGTATATTTATTATAGTTCTAGCGATAATAACTGCATAATATGGCTAATAATGCATGTTATATTGATAATAATAAAAGTAATAAGTATATTTATTATAGTTCTATCGATAATAACTGCATAATATGGGTAATAATGCACGTTATATTGATGATAATAAAAGTAGTAAGTATATTTATTATAGTTCTACCGATTATAACTGCATAATATGGGTAATAATTCATGTTATATTGAGAATAATATAAGTAATAAGTATAACTATTACAGTTCTAGCGATAATAACTGCATTATTTGGGTAATAATGGATGTTATATTGATAACATCGGGAGTAATCAGTATAATTATTACAGTTCTAGCGATAATACTAGTAAAATATGGCTAAGAGTGCCTGTTATATTGATAATAATAAAAGTAATAAGTATATTTATTATAGTTGTAGCGATAATAACTGCATAATATGTGTAATAATGCATGTTATATTGATAATAATATAAGTAATAAGAATAATTATTACAGTTCTAGCGATAATAACAGCATTGTATGGGTAATAATGCACGTTATATTGCTAATAATATAAGTAATAAGTATAATTATTACGGTTCTAGCGATAATAACTGTATTATATGGGTACTAATGCATGTTATATTGATAATATCGGGAGTAATAAATATAATATTTATAGTTCTTGCGATAATAATAGTAAAATATGGCTAATAGTGCATGTTCTATTGATAATAATAAAAGTAATAAGTATATTTATTACAGTTCTATCGATAATAACTGCATAATATGGGTAACAATGCATGTTATATTGAGAATAATATAAGTAATAAGTACAATTATTACAGTTCTAGCGATAATAACTGCATAATATGGGTAATAATGCACGTTACATTGCTAATAATATAAGTAATAAGTATAATTATTACAGTTCTAGCGATAATAACTGCATTATATGGCTAATAGTGCATGTTCTGTTGATAATAATAAAAGTAATAAGTATATTTATTACAGTTCTATCGATAATAACTGCATAATATGGGTAACAATGCATGTTATATTGAGAATAGTATAAGTAATAAGTATAATTATTACAGTTCTACCGATTATAACTGCATAATATGGGTAATAATTCATGTTATATTGAGAATAATATAAGTAATAAGTATAATTATTACAGTTCTAGCGATAATAACTGCATTATTTGGGTAATAATGGATGTTATATTGATAATATCGGGAGTAATAAGTATAATTATTACCGTTCTATCGATAATACTAGTAAAATATGGCTAAGAGTGCCTGTTATATTGATAATAATAAAAGTAATATGTATATTTATTATACTTCTGTCGATAATAACTGCATTATATGGGTAATAATGCATGTTATATTGATAATAATATAAGTAATAAGTATAATTATTACAGTTCTAGCGATAATAACTGCATTATATGCGTAATAATGCATGTTATATTGATAATATCGGGAGTAATAAGTATAATTATTATAGTTCTAGCGATAATAATAGTAAAATATGGCTAATAGTGCATGTTATATTGATAATAATAAAAGTAATCAGTATATTTATTATACTTCTGTCGATAATAACTGCATTATATGGGTAATAATGCATGTTATATTGATAATAATATAAGTAATAAGTATAATTATTACAGTTCTAGCGATAATAACTGCATTATATGCGTAATAATGCATGTTATATTGATAATATCGGGAGTAATAAGTATAATTATTATAGTTCTAGCGATAATAATAGTAAAATATGGCTAATAGTGCATGTTATATTGATAATAATAAAAGTAATCAGTATATTTATTATACTTCTGTCGATAATAGCTGCATTATATGGGTAATAATGCATGTTATATTGATAATAATATAAGTAATAAGTATAATTATTACAGTTCTAGCGATAATAACTGCATTATATGCGTAATAATGTACGTTATTTTGCTAATAATATAAATAATAAGTATAATTATTACAGTTCTAGCGATAATAACTGCATTATATGGGTAATAATGCATGTTATATTGATAATATTGGGAGTAATAAGTATAATTACTATATTTCTAGCGATAATAGTAGCACAATATGGCTAATAGTGCATGTTATATTGATAATAATAAAAGTAATAAGTATATTTATTACAGTTCTATCGATAATAACTGCATAATATGGGTAATAATGCATGTTATATTGATGATAATAAAAGTAATACGTATATTTATTATAGTTATAGCGATAATAACTGCATAATATGTGTAATAATGCATGTTATATTGATAATAATATAAGTAATAAGAATAATTATTACAGTTCTAGCGATAATAACTGCATTGTAGGGGTAATAATGCACGTTATATTGATGATAATAAAAGTAGTAAGTATATTTATTATAGTTCTACCGATTATAACTGCATAATATGGGTAATAATTCATGTTATATTGAGAATAATATAAGTAATAAGTATAATTATTACAGTTCTAGCGATAATAACTGCATAATGTGGGTAGTAATGCACGTTACATTGCTAATAATATAAGTAATAAGTATAATTATTACAGTTCTAGCGATAATAACTGCATAATGTGGGTAACAATGCATGTTATATTGAGAATAATATAAGTAATAAGTATAATTATTACAGTTCTAGCCATAATAACTGCATAATATGGGTAATAATGCACGTTACATTGCTAATAATATAAGTCATAAGTATAATTATTACAGTTCTAGCGATAATAACTGCATTATTTGGGTAATAATGGATGTTATATTGATAATATCGGGAGTAATCAGTATAATTATTACAGTTCTAGCGATAATACTAGTAAAATATGGCTAAGAGTGCCTGTTATATTGATAATAATAAAAGTAATAAGTATATTTATTATAGTTCTACCGATTATAACTGCATAATATAGGTAATAATGCATGTTATATTGAGAATAATATAAGTAATAAGTATAATTACTATAGTTCTAGGGATAATAATAGTGCAATATGGCTAATAGTGCATGTTCTATTGATAATAATAAAAGTAATAAGTATATTTATTATAGTTCTGTCGATAATAACTGCATAATATGGGTAACAATGCATGTTATATTGAGAATAATATAAGTAATAAGCATAATTATTACAGTTCTAGCGATAATAACTGCATTATATGCGTAATAATGCATGTTGTATTGATAATATCGGGAGTAATAAGTATAATTATTATAGTTCTAGCGATAATAATAGTAAAATATGGCTAATACTGCATGTTATATTGATAATAATAAAAGTAATAAGTATATTTATTACAGTTCTATCGATAGAAATTGCATAATATGGGTAATAATGCATGTTATATTGATGATAATAAAAGTAATACGTATATTTATTATAGTTCTAGCGATAATAACTGCATAATATGGCTAATAATGCATGTTATATTGATAATAATAAAAGTAATAAGTATATTTATTATAGTTCTATCGATAATAACTGCATAATATGGGTAATAATGCACGTTATATTGATGATAATAAAAGTAGTAAGTATATTTATTATAGTTCTACCGATTATAACTGCATAATATGGGTAATAATTCATGTTATATTGAGAATAATATAAGTAATAAGTATAATTATTACAGTTCTAGCGATAATAACTGCATAATGTGGGTAGTAATGCACGTTACATTGCTAATAATATAAGTAATAAGTATAATTATTACAGTTCTAGCGATAATAACTGCATAATATGGGTAACAATGCATGTTATATTGAGAATAATATAAGTAATAAGTATAATTATTACAGTTCTAGCCATAATAACTGCATAATATGGGTAATAATGCACGTTACATTGCTAATAATATAAGTCATAAGTATAATTATTACAGTTCTAGCGATAATAACTGCATTATTTGGGTAATAATGGATGTTATATTGATAATATCGGGAGTAATCAGTATAATTATTACAGTTCTAGCGATAATACTAGTAAAATATGGCTAAGAGTGCCTGTTATATTGATAATAATAAAAGTAATAAGTATATTTATTATAGTTCTATCGATAATAACTGCATAATATGGGTAATAATGCACGTTATATTGATGATAATAAAAGTAGTAAGTATATTTATTATAGTTCTACCGATTATAACTGCATAATATAGGTAATAATGCATGTTATATTGAGAATAATATAAGTAATAAGTATAATTACTATAGTTCTAGGGATAATAATAGTGCAATATGGCTAATAGTGCATGTTCTATTGATAATAATAAAAGTAATAAGTATATTTATTATAGTTCTGTCGATAATAACTGCATAATATGGGTAACAATGCATGTTATATTGAGAATAATATAAGTAATAAGTATAATTATTACATTTCTAGCGATAATAACTGCATTATATGCGTAATAATGCATGTTATATTGATAATATCGGGAGTAATAAGTATAATTATTATAGTTCTAGCGATAATAATAGTAAAATATGGCTAATAGTGCATGTTCTATTGATAATAATAAAAGTAAAAAGTATATTTATTACAGTTCTATCGATAGAAACTGCATAATATGGGTAATAATGCATGTTATATTGATGATAATAAAAGTAATACGTATATTTATTATAGTTCTAGCGATAATAACTGCATAATATGGGTAATAATGCATGTCATATTGATAATAATAAAAGTAATAATTATATTTATTATAGTTCTATCGATAATAACTGCATAGTATGGGTAATAATGCACGTTATATTGATGATAATAAAAGTAGTAAGTATATTTATTATAGTTCTACCGATTATAACTGCATAATATGGGTAATAATGCATGTTATATTGAGAATAATATAAGTACTAAGTATAATTATCACAGTTCTAGCGATAATAACCGCATTATTTGGGTAATAATGGATGTTATATTGATAATATCGGGAGTAATAAGTATAATTATTACAGTTCTATC
Organism: Megachile leachella; assembly: GCA_963576845.1. Lineage (NCBI taxonomy): Eukaryota > Metazoa > Arthropoda > Insecta > Hymenoptera > Megachilidae > Megachile > Megachile leachella. Next base: position 1,063,509 of record CAUYWW010000072.1, read on the forward strand.
GATAATACTAGTAAAATATGGCTAAGAGTGCCTGTTATATTGATAATAATAAAAGTAATATGTATATTTATTATACTTCTGTCGATAATAACTGCATTATATGGGTAATAATGCATGTTATATTGATAATAATATAAGTAATAAGTATAATTATTACAGTTCTAGCGATAATAACTGCATTATATGCGTAATAATGCATGTTATATTGATAATAATAAAAGTAATAAGTATATTTATTATAGTTCTATCGATAATAACTGCATAATATGGGTAATAATGCACGTTATATTGATGATAATAAAAGTAGTAAGTATATTTATTATAGTTCTATCGATAATAACTGCATAATATGGGTAGTAATGCACGTTATATTGATGATAATAAAAGTAGTAAGTATATTTATTATAGTTCTACCGATTATAACTGCATAATATGGGTAATAATGCATGTTATATTGAGAATAATATAAGTAATAAGTATAATTACTATAGTTCTAGGGATAATAATAGTGCAATATGGCTAATAGTGCATGTTCTATTGATAATAATAAAAGTAATAAGTATATTTATTATAGTTCTGTCGATAATAACTGCATAATATGGGTAACAATGCATGTTATATTGAGAATAATATAAGTAATAAGTATAATTATTACATTTCTAGCGATAATAACTGCATTATATGCGTAATAATGCATGTTATATTGATAATATCGGGAGTAATAAGTATAATTATTACAGTTCTAGCGATAATAATAGTAAAATATGGCTAATAATGCATGTTCTATTGATAATAATAAAAGTAAAAAGTATATTTATTACAGTTCTATCGATAGAAACTGCATAATATGGGTAATAATGCATGTTATATTGATGATAATAAAAGTAATACGTATATTTATTATAGTTCTAGCGATAATAACTGCATAATATGGGTAATAATGCATGTCATATTGATAATAATAAAAGTAATAAGTATATTTATTATAGTTCTATCGATAATAACTGCATAGTATGGGTAATAATGCACGTTATATTGATGATAATAAAAGTAGTAAGTATATTTATTATAGTTCTACCGATTATAACTGCATAATATGGGTAATAATTCATGTTATATTGAGAATAATATAAGTAATAAGTATAATTATCACAGTTCTAGCGATAATAACCGCATTATTTGGGTAATAATGGATGTTATATTGATAATATCGGGAGTAATAAGTATAATTATTACAGTTCTATCGATAATACTAGTAAAATATGGCTAAGAGTGCCTGTTATATTGATAATAATAAAAGTAATATGTATATTTATTATACTTCTGTCGATAATAACTGCATTATATGGGTAATAATGCATGTTATATTGATAATAATATAAGTAATAAGTATAATTATTACAGTTCTAGCGATAATAACTGCATTATATGCGTAATAATGCATGTTATATTGATAATATCGGGAGTAATAAGTATAATTATTATAGTTCTAGCGATAATAATAGTAAAATATGACTAATAGTGCATGTTATATTGATAATAATAAAAGTAATAAGTATATTTATTATACTTCTGTCGATAATAACTGCATTATATGGGTAATAATGCATGTTATATTGATAATAATATAAGTAATAAGTATAATTATTACAGTTCTAGCGATAATAACTGCATTATATGCGTAATAATGCATGGTATATTGATAATATCGGGAGTAATAAGTATAATTATTATAGTTCTAGCGATAATAATAGTAAAATATGGCTAATAGTGCATGTTATATTGATAATAATAAAAGTAATAAGTATATTTATTACAGTTCTATCGATAGAAACTGCATAATATGGGTAATAATGCATGTTATATTGATGATAATAAAAGTAATACGTATATTTATTATAGTTCTAGCGATAATAACTGCATAATATGGGTAATAATGCATGTTATATTGATAATAATAAAAGTAATAAGTATAATTATTATAGTTCTATCGATAATAACTGCATAATATGGGTAATAATGCACGTTATATTGATGATAATAAAAGTAGTAAGTATATTTATTATAGTTCTACCGATTATAACTGCATAATATGGCTAATAATGCATGTTATATTGACAATAATAAAAGTAATAAGTATATTTATTATAGTTCTATCGATAATAACTGCATAATATGGGTAATAATGCACGTTATATTGATGATAATAAAAGTAGTAAGTATATTTATTATAGTTCTACCGATTATAACTGCATTATATGGGTAATAATGCATGTTATATTGAGAATAATATAAGTAATAAGTATAATTATTACAGTTCTAGCGATAATAACTGCATTATTTGGGTAATAATGGATGTTATATTGATAATATCGGGAGTAATAAGTATAATTATTACCGTTCTATCGATAATACTAGTAAAATATGGCTAAGAGTGCCTGTTATATTGATAATAATAAAAGTAATATGTATATTTATTATACTTCTGTCGATAATAACTGCATTATATGGGTAATAATGCATGTTATATTGATAATAATATAAGTAATAAGTATAATTATTACAGTTCTAGCGATAATAACTGCATTATATGCGTAATAATGCATGTTATATTGATAATATCGGGAGTAATAAGTATAATTATTACAGTTCTATCGATAATACTAGTAAAATATGGCTAAGAGTGCCTGTTATATTGATAATAATAAAAGTAATATGTATATTTATTATACTTCTGTCGATAATAACTGCATTATATGGGTAAAAATGCATGTTATATTGATAATATTGGGAGTAATAAGTATATTTATTATGGTTCTAGAGATAATAACTGCATAATATGGGTAATAATGCATGTTGTATTGATAATAATATAAGTAATAAGTATAATTATTACAGTTCTAGCGATAATACCTCCATTATATGGGTAATAATGCACGTTATATTGATGATAATAAAAGTAGTAAGTATATTTATTATAGTTCTACCGATTATAACTGCATAATATGGCTAATAATGCATGTTATATTGACAATAATAAAAGTAATAAGTATATTTATTATAGTTCTATCGATAATAACTGCATAATATGGGTAATAATGCACGTTATATTGATGATAATAAAAGTAGTAAGTATATTTATTATAGTTCTACCGATTATAACTGCATTATATGGGTAATAATGCATGTTATATTGATAATAATATAAGTAATAAGTATAATTATTACAGTTCTAGCGATAATAACTGCATTATATGCGTAATAATGCATGTTATATTGATAATATCGGGAGTAATAAGTATAATTATTATAGTTCTAGCGATAATAATAGTAAAATATGGCTAATAGTGCATGATATATTGATAATAGTAAAAGTAATAAGTACATTTATTACAGTTCTATCGATAATAACTGCATAATATGGGTAATAATGCATGTTATGTTGATGATAATGAAAGTAATACGTATGTTTATTATTGTTCTAGCGATAATAACTGCATAATGTGGGTAATAATGCATGTTATATTGCTAATAATATAAGTAATGAGTACAATTATTACAGTTCTAGCGATAATAACTGCATAATATGGGTAATAATGCACGTTATATTGCTAATAATATAAGTAATGAGTACAATTATTACAGTTCTAGCGATAATAACTGCATTATATGGGTAATAATGCATGTTTTATTGATAATAATCTAAGTAATAAGTATAATTATTACAGTTCTAGCGATAATACCTCCATTATATGGGTAATAATGCATGTTATATTGAGAATAATATAAGTAATAAGTATAATTATTACAGTTCTAGCGATAATAACTTCATTATATGGGTAATAATGCATGTTTTATTGATAATAATATAAGTAGTAAGTATAATTATTACAGTTCTGGCGATAATAACTGCATTATATGGGTAATAATGCATGTTATATTGCTAATAATATAAGTAATAAGTATAATTATTACAGTTCTAGCGATAATAACTGCATTATATGGGTAATAATGCATGTTATATTGATAATATCGGGAGTAATAAGTATAATTATTATAGTTCTATCGATAATAACTGCATAGTATGGGTAATAATGCACGTTATATTGATGATAATAAAAGTAGTAAGTATATTTATTATAGTTCTACCGATTATAACCGCATAATATGGGTAATAATGCATGTTATATTGAGAATAATATAAGTAATAAGTATAATTATTACAGTTCTAGCGATAATAACTGCATTATTTGGGTAATAATGGATGTTATATTGATAATATCGGGAGTAATAAGTATAATTATTACCGTTCTATCGATAATACTAGTAAAATATGGCTAAGAGTGCCTGTTATATTGATAATAATAAAAGTAATATGTATATTTATTATACTTCTGTCGATAATAACTGCATTATATGGGTAATAATGCATGTTATATTGATAATAATATAAGTAATAAGTATAATTATTACAGTTCTAGCGATAATAACTGCATTATATGCGTAATAATGCATGTTATATTGATAATATCGGGAGTAATAAGTATAATTATTACAGTTCTATCGATAATACTAGTAAAATATGGCTAAGAGTGCCTGTTATATTGATAATAATAAAAGTAATATGTATATTTATTATACTTCTGTCGATAATAACTGCATTATATGGGTAAAAATGCATGTTATATTGATAATATTGGGAGTAATAAGTATATTTATTATGGTTCTAGAGATAATAACTGCATAATATGGGTAATAATGCATGTTGTATTGATAATAATATAAGTAATAAGTATAATTATTACAGTTCTAGCGATAATACCTCCATTATATGGGTAATAATGCATGTTATATTGATGATAATGAAAGTAATACGTATATTTATTATAGTTCTAGCGATAATAACTGCATAATATGGGTAATAATGCATGTTATATTGAGAATAATATAAGTAATAAGTATAATTATTACAGTTCTGGCGATAATAACTGCATAATATGGGTAATAATGCATGTTATATTGATAATAATATAAGTAATAAGTATAATTATTACAGTTCTAGCAATAATACCTCCATTATATGGGTAATAATGCATGTTATATTGATGATAATGAAAGTAATACGTATATTTATTATAGTTCTTGCGATAATAACTGCATAATATGGGTAATAATGCATGTTATATTGAGAATAATATAAGTAATAAGTATAATTATTTCAGTTCTGGCGATAATAACTGCATTATATGGGTAATAATGCACGTTATATTGCTAATAATATAAGTAATAAGTATAATTATTACAGTTCTAGCTATAATAACTGCATTATATGGGTAATAATGCATGTTATATTGATAATATCGGGAGTAATAAGTATAATTATTATAGTTCTAGCGATAATAATAGTAAAATATGGCAAATAGTGCATGTTATATTGATAATAATAAAAGTAATAAATATATTTATTACAGTTCTATCGATAATAACTGCATAATATGGGTAATAATGCATGTTATATTGATGATAGTAAAAGTAATACGTATATTTATTATAGTTCTAGCGATAATAACTGCATAATATGGGTAATAATGCATGTTATATTGAGAATAATATAAGTAATAAGTATAATTATTACAGTTCTAGCGATAATAACTGCATTATATGGGTAATAATGCATGTTTTATTGATAATAATATAAGTAATAAGTATAATTATTACAGTTCTAGCGATAGTAATAGTAAAATATGGCAAATTGTGCATGTTATATTGATAATAATAAAAGTAATAAGTATATTTATTACAGTTCTATCGATAATAACTGCATAATATGGGTAATAATGCATGTTATATTGATGATAATAAAAGTAATACGTATATTGATTATAGTTCTAGCGATAATAACTGCATAATATGGGTAATAATGCATGTTATATTGATAATAATATAAGTAATAAGTATAATTATTACAGTTCTAGCGATAATAACTGCATTATATGGGTAATAATGCACGTTACATTGCTAACAATATAAGTAATAAGTATAATTATTACAGTTCTAGCGATAATAACTGCATTATATGGGTAAAAATGCATGTTATATTGATAATATTGCGAGTAATAAGTATATTTATTATAGTTCTAGAGATAATAACTGCATTATATGGGCAGTAATGCATGTTATATTGATAATAATACAAGTAATAAGTATAATTATTACAGTTCTAGCGATAATACCTCCATTATATGGGTAATAATGCATGTTATCTTGATGATAATGAAGGTAATACGTATATTTATTATAGTTCTAGCGGTAATAACTGCATAATATGGGTAATAATGCATGTTATATTGATGATAATAAAAGTAATACGTATATTTATTATAGTTCTAGCGATAATAACTGCATAATATGGGTAATAATGCATGTTATAATGATAATAATATAAGTAATAAGTATAATTATTACAGTTCTAGCGATAATAACTGCATTATATGGGTAATAATGCACGTTATATTGCTAACAATATAAGTAATAAGTATAATTATTACAGTTCTAGCGATAATACCTCCATTATATGGGTAATAATGCATGTTATATTGATAATGATATAAGTAATAAGTATAATTATTACAGTTCTAGCGATAATAACTGCATAATATGGGTAATAATGCACGTTATATTGCTAATAATATTAGTAATGAGTACAATTATTACAGTTCTAGCGATAATAACTGCATTATATGGGTAATAATGCATGTTTTATTGATAATAATATAAGTAATAAGTATAATTATTACAGTTCTAGCGATAATACCTCCATTATATGGGTAATAATGCATGTTATATTGAGAATAATATAAGTAATAAGTATAATTATTACAGTTCTGGCGATAATAACTGCATTATATGGGTAATAATGCACGTTATATTGCTAATAGTATAAGCAATAAGTATAATTATTACAGTTCTAGCGATAATAATAGTAAAATATGGCTAATAGTGCATGATATATTGATAATAGTAAAAGTAATAAGTATATTTATTACAGTTCTATCGATAATAACTGCATAATATGGGTAATAATGCATGCTATATTGATGATAATAAAAGTAATACGTATATTTATTATAGTTCTAGCGATAATAACTTCATTATATGGGTAATAATGCACGTTATATTGCTAACAATATAAGTAATAAGTATAATTATTACAGTTCTAGCGATAATAATAGTAAAATATGGCTAATAGTGCATGATATATTGATAATAGTAAAAGTAATAAGTATATTTATTACAGTTCTATCGATAGTAACTGCATAATATGGGTAATAATGCATGTTATATTGATGATAATGAAAGTAGTAAGTATATTTATTACAGTTCTAGCGATAATAACTGCATTATATGCCAAATAAGGCATGTTATATTGATAATATCGGGAGTAATAAGTATAATTATTATAGTTCTAGCGATAATAATAGTAAAATATGGCTAATAGTGCATGTCATATTTTTAGTAGTAAAAGTAGTAAGTATATTTATTACAGTTCTATCGATAATAACTGCATAATATGGGTAATAATGCATGTTATGTTGATGATAATGAAAGTAATACGTATGTTTATTATAGTTCTAGCGATAATAACTGCATAATATGGGTAATAATGCACGTTATATTGCTAATAATATAAGTAATGAGTACAATTATTACAGTTCTAGCGATAATAACTGCATTATATGGGTAATAATGCATGTTTTATTGATAATAATCTAAGTAATAAGTATAATTATTACAGTTCTATCGATAATACCTCCATTATATGGGTAATAATGCATGTTATATTGAGAATAATATAAGTAATAAGTATAATTATTACAGTTCTAGCGATAATAACTTCATTATATGGGTAATAATGCATGTTTTATTGATAATAATATAAGTAGTAAGTATAATTATTACAGTTCTGGCGATAATAACTGCATTATATGGGTAATAATGCATGTTATATTGCTAATAATATAAGTAATAAGTATAATTATTACAGTTCTAGCGATAATAACTGCATTATATGGGTAATAATGCATGTTATATTGATAATATCGGGAGTAATAAGTATAATTATTATAGTTCTATCGATAATAACTGCATAGTATGGGTAATAATGCACGTTATATTGATGATAATAAAAGTAGTAAGTATATTTATTATAGTTCTACCGATTATAACCGCATAATATGGGTAATAATGCATGTTATATTGAGAATAATATAAGTAATAAGTATAATTATTACAGTTCTAGCGATAATAACTGCATTATTTGGGTAATAATGGATGTTATATTGATAATATCGGGAGTAATAAGTATAATTATTACCGTTCTATCGATAATACTAGTAAAATATGGCTAAGAGTGCCTGTTATATTGATAATAATAAAAGTAATATGTATATTTATTATACTTCTGTCGATAATAACTGCATTATATGGGTAATAATGCATGTTATATTGATAATAATATAAGTAATAAGTATAATTATTACAGTTCTAGCGATAATAACTGCATTATATGCGTAATAATGCATGTTATATTGATAATATCGGGAGTAATAAGTATAATTATTACAGTTCTATCGATAATACTAGTAAAATATGGCTAAGAGTGCCTGTTATATTGATAATAATAAAAGTAATATGTATATTTATTATACTTCTGTCGATAATAACTGCATTATATGGGTAAAAATGCATGTTATATTGATAATATTGGGAGTAATAAGTATATTTATTATGGTTCTAGAGATAATAACTGCATAATATGGGTAATAATGCATGTTGTATTGATAATAATATAAGTAATAAGTATAATTATTACAGTTCTAGCGATAATACCTCCATTATATGGGTAATAATGCATGTTATATTGATGATAATGAAAGTAATACGTATATTTATTATAGTTCTAGCGATAATAACTGCATAATATGGGTAATAATGCATGTTATATTGAGAATAATATAAGTAATAAGTATAATTATTACAGTTCTGGCGATAATAACTGCATAATATGGGTAATAATGCATGTTATATTGATAATAATATAAGTAATAAGTATAATTATTACAGTTCTAGCAATAATACCTCCATTATATGGGTAATAATGCATGTTATATTGATGATAATGAAAGTAATACGTATATTTATTATAGTTCTTGCGATAATAACTGCATAATATGGGTAATAATGCATGTTATATTGAGAATAATATAAGTAATAAGTATAATTATTTCAGTTCTGGCGATAATAACTGCATTATATGGGTAATAATGCACGTTATATTGCTAATAATATAAGTAATAAGTATAATTATTACAGTTCTAGCTATAATAACTGCATTATATGGGTAATAATGCATGTTATATTGATAATATCGGGAGTAATAAGTATAATTATTATAGTTCTAGCGATAATAATAGTAAAATATGGCAAATAGTGCATGTTATATTGATAATAATAAAAGTAATAAATATATTTATTACAGTTCTATCGATAATAACTGCATAATATGGGTAATAATGCATGTTATATTGATGATAGTAAAAGTAATACGTATATTTATTATAGTTCTAGCGATAATAACTGCATAATATGGGTAATAATGCATGTTATATTGAGAATAATATAAGTAATAAGTATAATTATTACAGTTCTAGCGATAATAACTGCATTATATGGGTAATAATGCATGTTTTATTGATAATAATATAAGTAATAAGTATAATTATTACAGTTCTAGCGATAGTAATAGTAAAATATGGCAAATTGTGCATGTTATATTGATAATAATAAAAGTAATAAGTATATTTATTACAGTTCTATCGATAATAACTGCATAATATGGGTAATAATGCATGTTATATTGATGATAATAAAAGTAATACGTATATTGATTATAGTTCTAGCGATAATAACTGCATAATATGGGTAATAATGCATGTTATATTGATAATAATATAAGTAATAAGTATAATTATTACAGTTCTAGCGATAATAACTGCATTATATGGGTAATAATGCACGTTACATTGCTAACAATATAAGTAATAAGTATAATTATTACAGTTCTAGCGATAATAACTGCATTATATGGGTAAAAATGCATGTTATATTGATAATATTGCGAGTAATAAGTATATTTATTATAGTTCTAGAGATAATAACTGCATTATATGGGCAGTAATGCATGTTATATTGATAATAATACAAGTAATAAGTATAATTATTACAGTTCTAGCGATAATACCTCCATTATATGGGTAATAATGCATGTTATCTTGATGATAATGAAGGTAATACGTATATTTATTATAGTTCTAGCGGTAATAACTGCATAATATGGGTAATAATGCATGTTATATTGATGATAATAAAAGTAATACGTATATTTATTATAGTTCTAGCGATAATAACTGCATAATATGGGTAATAATGCATGTTATAATGATAATAATATAAGTAATAAGTATAATTATTACAGTTCTAGCGATAATAACTGCATTATATGGGTAATAATGCACGTTATATTGCTAACAATATAAGTAATAAGTATAATTATTACAGTTCTAGCGATAATACCTCCATTATATGGGTAATAATGCATGTTATATTGATAATGATATAAGTAATAAGTATAATTATTACAGTTCTAGCGATAATAACTGCATAATATGGGTAATAATGCACGTTATATTGCTAATAATATTAGTAATGAGTACAATTATTACAGTTCTAGCGATAATAACTGCATTATATGGGTAATAATGCATGTTTTATTGATAATAATATAAGTAATAAGTATAATTATTACAGTTCTAGCGATAATACCTCCATTATATGGGTAATAATGCATGTTATATTGAGAATAATATAAGTAATAAGTATAATTATTACAGTTCTGGCGATAATAACTGCATTATATGGGTAATAATGCACGTTATATTGCTAATAGTATAAGCAATAAGTATAATTATTACAGTTCTAGCGATAATAATAGTAAAATATGGCTAATAGTGCATGATATATTGATAATAGTAAAAGTAATAAGTATATTTATTACAGTTCTATCGATAATAACTGCATAATATGGGTAATAATGCATGCTATATTGATGATAATAAAAGTAATACGTATATTTATTATAGTTCTAGCGATAATAACTTCATTATATGGGTAATAATGCACGTTATATTGCTAACAATATAAGTAATAAGTATAATTATTACAGTTCTAGCGATAATAATAGTAAAATATGGCTAATAGTGCATGATATATTGATAATAGTAAAAGTAATAAGTATATTTATTACAGTTCTATCGATAGTAACTGCATAATATGGGTAATAATGCATGTTATATTGATGATAATGAAAGTAGTAAGTATATTTATTACAGTTCTAGCGATAATAACTGCATTATATGCCAAATAAGGCATGTTATATTGATAATATCGGGAGTAATAAGTATAATTATTATAGTTCTAGCGATAATAATAGTAAAATATGGCTAATAGTGCATGTCATATTTTTAGTAGTAAAAGTAGTAAGTATATTTATTACAGTTCTATCGATAATAACTGCATAATATGGGTAATAATGCATGTTATGTTGATGATAATGAAAGTAATACGTATGTTTATTATAGTTCTAGCGATAATAACTGCATAATATGGGTAATAATGCATGTTATATTGAGAATAATATAAGTAATAAGTATAATTATTACAGTTCTGGCGATAATAACTGCATTATATGGGTAATAATGCACGTTATATTGCTAATAGTATAAGTAATAAGTATAATTATTACAGTTCTAGCGATAATACCTCCATTATATGGGTAATAATGCATGTTATATTGATAATAATATAAGTAATAAGTATAATTATTACAGTTCTAGCGATAATAACTGCATAATATGGGTAATAATGCACGTTACATTGCTAATAATATAAGTAATAAGTATAATTATTACAGTTCTAGCGATAATAACTGCATTATATGGGTAATAATGCATGTTATATTGATGATAGTAAAAGTAATAAATATAATATTTATAGTTCTTGCGATAATAATAGTAAAATATGGCTAATAGTGCATGTTCTATTGATAATAATAAAAGTAATAAGTATATTTATTACAGTTCTATCGATAATAACTGCATAATATGGGTAACAATGCATGTTATATTGAGAATAATATAAGTAATAAGTATAATTATTACAGTTCTAGCGATAATAACTGCATAATATGGGTAATAATGCACGTTACATTGCTAATAATATAAGTAATAAGTATAACTATTACTGTTCTAGCGATAATAACTGCATTATATGGCTAATAGTGCATGTTCTATTGATAATAATAAAAGTAATAAGTATATTAATTACAGTTCTATCGATAATAACTGCATAATATGGGTAACAATGCATGTTATATTGAGAATAATATCAGTAATAAGTATAATTATTACAGTTCTACCGATTATAACTGCATAATATGGATAATAATTCATGTTATATGGAGAATAATATAAGTAATAAGTATAATTATTACAGTTCTAGCAATAATAACTGCATTATTTGGGTAATAATGGATGTTATATTGATAATATCGGGAGTAATAAGTATAATTATTACAGTTCTAGCGATAATACTAGTAAAATATGGCTAAGAGTGCCTGTTATATTGATAATAATAAAAGTAATAAGTATATTGATTATACTTCTGTCGATAATAACCGCATAATATGGGTAACAATGCATGTTATATTGAGAATAATATAAGTAATAAGCATAATTATTACAGTTCTAGCGATAATAACTGCATTATATGCGTAATAATGCATGTTGTATTGATAATATCGGGAGTAATAAGTATAATTATTATAGTTCTAGCGATAATAATAGTAAAATATGGCTAATAGTGCATGTTATGTTGATAATAATAAAAGTAATAAGTATATTTATTACAGTTCTATCGATAGAAACTGCATAATATGGGTAATAATGCATGTTATATTGATGATAATAAAAGTAATACGTATATTTATTATAGTTCTAGCGATAATAACTGCATAATATGGGTAATAATGCATGTTATATTGATAATAATAAAAGTAATAAGTATATTTATTATAGTTCTATCGATAATAACTGCATAGTATGGGTAATAATGCACGTTATATTGATGATAATAAAAGTAGTAAGTATATTTATTATAGTTCTACCGATTATAACTGCATAATATGGGTAATAATGCATGTTATATTGAGAATAATATAAGTAATAAGTATAATTATTACAGTTCTAGCGATAATAACTGCATTATTTGGGTAATAATGGATGTTATATTGATAATATCGGGAGTAATAAGTATAATTATTACAGTTCTAGCGATAATACTAGTAAAATATGGCTAAGAGTGCCTGTTATATTGATAATAATAAAAGTAATAAGTATATTTATTGTACTTCTGTGGATAATAACCGCATAATATGGGTAACAATGCATGTTATATTGAGAATAATATAAGTAATAAGTATAATTATTACAGTTCTAGCGATAATAACTGCATTATATGGGTAAAAATGCATGTTATATTGATAATATTGCGCGTAATAAGTATATTTATTATAGTTCTAGAGATAATAACTGCATTATATGGGCAGTAATGCATGTTATATTGATAATAATATAAGTAATAAGTATAATTATTACAGTTCTAGCGATAATACCTCCATTATATGGGTAATAATGCATGTTATATTGATGATAATGAAGGTAATACGTATATTTATTATAGTTCTAGCGGTAATAACTGCATAATATGGGTGATAATGCATGTTATATTGATGATAATAAAAGTAATACGTATATTTATTATAGTTCTAGCGATAATAACTGCATAATATGGGTAATAATGCATGTTATAATGATAATAATATAAGTAATAAGTATAATTATTACAGTTCTAGCGATAATAACTGCATTATATGGGTAATAATGCACGTTACATTGCTAACAATATAAGTAATAAGTATAATTATTACAGTTCTAGCGATAATAACTGCATTATATGGGTAAAAATGCATGTTATATTGATAATATTGCGAGTAATAAGTATATTTATTATAGTTCTAGTGATAATAACTGCATTATATGGGCAGTAATGCATGTTATATTGATAATAATATAAGTAATAAGTATAATTATTACAGTTCTAGCGATAATACCTCCATTATATGGGTAATAATGCATGTTATATTGATGATAATGAAGGTAATACGTATATTTATTATAGTTCTATCGATAATAACTGCATAGTATGGGTAATAATGCACGTTATATTGATGATAATAAAAGTAGTAAGTATATTTATTATAGTTCTACCGATTATAACCGCATAATATGGGTAATAATGCATGTTATATTGAGAATAATATAAGTAATAAGTATAATTATTACAGTTCTAGCGATAATAACTGCATTATTTGGGTAATAATGGATGTTATATTGATAATATCGGGAGTAATAAGTATAATTATTACCGTTCTATCGATAATACTAGTAAAATATGGCTAAGAGTGCCTGTTATATTGATAATAATAAAAGTAATATGTATATTTATTATACTTCTGTCGATAATAACTGCATTATATGGGTAATAATGCATGTTATATTGATAATAATATAAGTAATAAGTATAATTATTACAGTTCTAGCGATAATAACTGCATTATATGCGTAATAATGCATGTTATATTGATAATATCGGGAGTAATAAGTATAATTATTACAGTTCTATCGATAATACTAGTAAAATATGGCTAAGAGTGCCTGTTATATTGATAATAATAAAAGTAATATGTATATTTATTATACTTCTGTCGATAATAACTGCATTATATGGGTAAAAATGCATGTTATATTGATAATATTGGGAGTAATAAGTATATTTATTATGGTTCTAGAGATAATAACTGCATAATATGGGTAATAATGCATGTTGTATTGATAATAATATAAGTAATAAGTATAATTATTACAGTTCTAGCGATAATACCTCCATTATATGGGTAATAATGCATGTTATATTGATGATAATGAAAGTAATACGTATATTTATTATAGTTCTAGCGATAATAACTGCATAATATGGGTAATAATGCATGTTATATTGAGAATAATATAAGTAATAAGTATAATTATTACAGTTCTGGCGATAATAACTGCATAATATGGGTAATAATGCATGTTATATTGATAATAATATAAGTAATAAGTATAATTATTACAGTTCTAGCAATAATACCTCCATTATATGGGTAATAATGCATGTTATATTGATGATAATGAAAGTAATACGTATATTTATTATAGTTCTTGCGATAATAACTGCATAATATGGGTAATAATGCATGTTATATTGAGAATAATATAAGTAATAAGTATAATTATTTCAGTTCTGGCGATAATAACTGCATTATATGGGTAATAATGCACGTTATATTGCTAATAATATAAGTAATAAGTATAATTATTACAGTTCTAGCTATAATAACTGCATTATATGGGTAATAATGCATGTTATATTGATAATATCGGGAGTAATAAGTATAATTATTATAGTTCTAGCGATAATAATAGTAAAATATGGCAAATAGTGCATGTTATATTGATAATAATAAAAGTAATAAATATATTTATTACAGTTCTATCGATAATAACTGCATAATATGGGTAATAATGCATGTTATATTGATGATAGTAAAAGTAATACGTATATTTATTATAGTTCTAGCGATAATAACTGCATAATATGGGTAATAATGCATGTTATATTGAGAATAATATAAGTAATAAGTATAATTATTACAGTTCTAGCGATAATAACTGCATTATATGGGTAATAATGCATGTTTTATTGATAATAATATAAGTAATAAGTATAATTATTACAGTTCTAGCGATAGTAATAGTAAAATATGGCAAATTGTGCATGTTATATTGATAATAATAAAAGTAATAAGTATATTTATTACAGTTCTATCGATAATAACTGCATAATATGGGTAATAATGCATGTTATATTGATGATAATAAAAGTAATACGTATATTGATTATAGTTCTAGCGATAATAACTGCATAATATGGGTAATAATGCATGTTATATTGATAATAATATAAGTAATAAGTATAATTATTACAGTTCTAGCGATAATAACTGCATTATATGGGTAATAATGCACGTTACATTGCTAACAATATAAGTAATAAGTATAATTATTACAGTTCTAGCGATAATAACTGCATTATATGGGTAAAAATGCATGTTATATTGATAATATTGCGAGTAATAAGTATATTTATTATAGTTCTAGAGATAATAACTGCATTATATGGGCAGTAATGCATGTTATATTGATAATAATATAAGTAATAAGTATAATTATTACAGTTCTAGCGATAATACCTCCATTATATGGGTAATAATGCATGTTATATTGATGATAATGAAGGTAATACGTATATTTATTATAGTTCTAGCGGTAATAACTGCATAATATGGGTAATAATGCATGTTATATTGATGATAATAAAAGTAATACGTATATTTATTATAGTTCTAGCGATAATAACTGCATAATATGGGTAATAATGCATGTTATAATGATAATAATATAAGTAATAAGTATAATTATTACAGTTCTAGCGATAATAACTGCATTATATGGGTAATAATGCACGTTATATTGCTAACAATATAAGTAATAAGTATAATTATTACAGTTCTAGCGATAATACCTCCATTATATGGGTAATAATGCATGTTATATTGATAATGATATAAGTAATAAGTATAATTATTACAGTTCTAGCGATAATAACTGCATAATATGGGTAATAATGCACGTTATATTGCTAATAATATTAGTAATGAGTACAATTATTACAGTTCTAGCGATAATAACTGCATTATATGGGTAATAATGCATGTTTTATTGATAATAATATAAGTAATAAGTATAATTATTACAGTTCTAGCGATAATACCTCCATTATATGGGTAATAATGCATGTTATATTGAGAATAATATAAGTAATAAGTATAATTATTACAGTTCTGGCGATAATAACTGCATTATATGGGTAATAATGCACGTTATATTGCTAATAGTATAAGCAATAAGTATAATTATTACAGTTCTAGCGATAATAATAGTAAAATATGGCTAATAGTGCATGATATATTGATAATAGTAAAAGTAATAAGTATATTTATTACAGTTCTATCGATAATAACTGCATAATATGGGTAATAATGCATGCTATATTGATGATAATAAAAGTAATACGTATATTTATTATAGTTCTAGCGATAATAACTTCATTATATGGGTAATAATGCACGTTATATTGCTAACAATATAAGTAATAAGTATAATTATTACAGTTCTAGCGATAATAATAGTAAAATATGGCTAATAGTGCATGATATATTGATAATAGTAAAAGTAATAAGTATATTTATTACAGTTCTATCGATAGTAACTGCATAATATGGGTAATAATGCATGTTATATTGATGATAATGAAAGTAGTAAGTATATTTATTACAGTTCTAGCGATAATAACTGCATTATATGCCAAATAAGGCATGTTATATTGATAATATCGGGAGTAATAAGTATAATTATTATAGTTCTAGCGATAATAATAGTAAAATATGGCTAATAGTGCATGTCATATTTTTAGTAGTAAAAGTAGTAAGTATATTTATTACAGTTCTATCGATAATAACTGCATAATATGGGTAATAATGCATGTTATGTTGATGATAATGAAAGTAATACGTATGTTTATTATAGTTCTAGCGATAATAACTGCATAATATGGGTAATAATGCATGTTATATTGAGAATAATATAAGTAATAAGTATAATTATTACAGTTCTGGCGATAATAACTGCATTATATGGGTAATAATGCACGTTATATTGCTAATAGTATAAGTAATAAGTATAATTATTACAGTTCTAGCGATAATACCTCCATTATATGGGTAATAATGCATGTTATATTGATAATAATATAAGTAATAAGTATAATTATTACAGTTCTAGCGATAATAACTGCATAATATGGGTAATAATGCACGTTACATTGCTAATAATATAAGTAATAAGTATAATTATTACAGTTCTAGCGATAATAACTGCATTATATGGGTAATAATGCATGTTATATTGATGATAGTAAAAGTAATAAATATAATATTTATAGTTCTTGCGATAATAATAGTAAAATATGGCTAATAGTGCATGTTCTATTGATAATAATAAAAGTAATAAGTATATTTATTACAGTTCTATCGATAATAACTGCATAATATGGGTAACAATGCATGTTATATTGAGAATAATATAAGTAATAAGTATAATTATTACAGTTCTAGCGATAATAACTGCATAATATGGGTAATAATGCACGTTACATTGCTAATAATATAAGTAATAAGTATAATTATTACAGTTCTAGCGATAATAACTGCATTATATGGGTAACAATGCATGTTATATTGATAATATCGGGAGTAATAAGTATAATTATTATAGTTCTAGCGATAATAATAGTAAAATATGGCTAATAGTGCATGTTATATTGATAATAATAAAAGTAATAAGTATAATTATTACAGTTCTAGCGATAATAACTGCATAATATGGGTAACAATGCATGTTATATTGAGAATAATATAAGTAATAAGTATAATTATTACAGTTCTAGCGATAATAACTGCAAATATGGGTAATAATGCACGTTACATTGCTAATAATATAAGTAATAAGTATAATTATTACTGTTCTAGCGATAATAACTGCATTATATGGCTAATAGTGCATGTTCTATTGATAATAATAAAAGTAATAAGTATATTAATTACAGTTCTATCGATAATAACTGCATAATATGGGTAACAATGCATGTTATATTGAGAATAATATCAGTAATAAGTATAATTATTACAGTTCTACCGATTATAACTGCATAATATGGATAATAATTCATGTTATATGGAGAATAATATAAGTAATAAGTATAATTATTACAGTTCTAGCAATAATAACTGCATTATTTGGGTAATAATGGATGTTATATTAATAATATCGGGAGTAATAAGTATAATTATTACAGTTCTAGCGATAATACTAGTAAAATATGGCTAAGAGTGCCTGTTATATTGATAATAATAAAAGTAATAAGTATATTGATTATACTTCTGTCGATAATAACCGCATAATATGGGTAACAATGCATGTTATATTGAGAATAATATAAGTAATAAGCATAATTATTACAGTTCTAGCGATAATAACTGCATTATATGCGTAATAATGCATGTTGTATTGATAATATCGGGAGTAATAAGTATAATTATTATAGTTCTAGCGATAATAATAGTAAAATATGGCTAATAGTGCATGTTATGTTGATAATAATAAAAGTAATAAGTATATTTATTACAGTTCTATCGATAGAAACTGCATAATATGGGTAATAATGCATGTTATATTGATGATAATAAAAGTAATACGTATATTTATTATAGTTCTAGCGATAATAACTGCATAATATGGGTAATAATGCATGTTATATTGAGAATAATATAAGTAATAAGTATAATTATTTCAGTTCTGGCGATAATAACTGCATTATATGGGTAATAATGCACGTTATATTGCTAATAATATAAGTAATAAGTATAATTATTACAGTTCTAGCTATAATAACTGCATTATATGGGTAATAATGCATGTTATATTGATAATATCGGGAGTAATAAGTATAATTATTATAGTTCTAGCGATAGTAATAGTAAAATATGGCAAATTGTGCATGTTATATTGATAATAATAAAAGTAATAAGTATATTTATTACAGTTCTATCGATAATAACTGCATAATATGGGTAATAATGCATGTTATATTGATGATAATAAAAGTAATACGTATATTGATTATAGTTCTAGCGATAATAACTGCATAATATGGGTAATAATGCATGTTATATTGATAATAATATAAGTAATAAGTATAATTATTACAGTTCTAGCGATAATAACTGCATTATATGGGTAATAATGCACGTTACATTGCTAACAATATAAGTAATAAGCATAATTATTACAGTTCTAGCGATAATAACGGCATTATATGGGTAAAAATGCATGTTATATTGATAATATTGCGAGTAATAAGTATATTTATTATAGTTCTAGAGATAATAACTGCATTATATGGGCAGTAATGCATGTTATATTGATAATAATATAAGTAATAAGTATAATTATTACAGTTCTAGCGATAATACCTCCATTATATGGGTAATAATGCATGTTATATTGATGATAATGAAGGTAATACGTATATTTATTATAGTTCTAGCGGTAATAACTGCATAATATGGGTAATAATGCATGTTATATTGATGATAATAAAAGTAATACGTATATTTATTATAGTTCTAGCGATAATAACTGCATAATATGGGTAATAATGCATGTTATAATGATAATAATATAAGTAATAAGTATAATTATTACAGTTCTAGCGATAATAACTGCATTATATGGGTAATAATGCACGTTATATTACTAACAATATAAGTAATAAGTATAATTATTACAGTTCTAGCGATAATACCTCCATTATATGGGTAATAATGCATGTTATATTGATAATGATATAAGTAATAAGTATAATTATTACAGTTCTAGCGATAATAACTGCATAATATGGGTAATAATGCACGTTATATTGCTAATAATATTAGTAATGAGTACAATTATTACAGTTCTAGCGATAATAACTGCATTATATGGGTAATAATGCATGTTTTATTGATAATAATATAAGTAATAAGTATAATTATTACAGTTCTAGCGATAATACCTCCATTATATGGGTAATAATGCATGTTATATTGAGAATAATATAAGTAATAAGTATAATTATTACAGTTCTGGCGATAATAACTGCATTATATGGGTAATAATGCACGTTATATTGCTAATAGTATAAGCAATAAGTATAATTATTACAGTTCTAGCGATAATAATAGTAAAATATGGCTAATAGTGCATGATATATTGATAATAGTAAAAGTAATAAGTATATTTATTACAGTTCTATCGATAATAACTGCATAATATGGGTAATAATGCATGCTATATTGATGATAATAAAAGTAATACGTATATTTATTATAGTTCTAGCGATAATAACTTCATTATATGGGTAATAATGCACGTTATATTGCTAACAATATAAGTAATAAGTATAATTATTACAGTTCTAGCGATAATAATAGTAAAATATGGCTAATAGTGCATGATATATTGATAATAGTAAAAGTAATAAGTATATTTATTACAGTTCTATCGATAGTAACTGCATAATATGGGTAATAATGCATGTTATATTGATGATAATGAAAGTAGTAAGTATATTTATTACAGTTCTAGCGATAATAACTGCATTATATGCCAAATAAGGCATGTTATATTGATAATATCGGGAGTAATAAGTATAATTATTATAGTTCTAGCGATAATAATAGTAAAATATGGCTAATAGTGCATGTCATATTTTTAGTAGTAAAAGTAGTAAGTATATTTATTACAGTTCTATCGATAATAACTGCATAATATGGGTAATAATGCATGTTATGTTGATGATAATGAAAGTAATACGTATGTTTATTATAGTTCTAGCGATAATAACTGCATAATATGGGTAATAATGCATGTTATATTGAGAATAATATAAGTAATAAGTATAATTATTACAGTTCTGGCGATAATAACTGCATTATATGGGTAATAATGCACGTTATATTGCTAATAGTATAAGTAATAAGTATAATTATTACAGTTCTAGCGATAATACCTCCATTATATGGGTAATAATGCATGTTATATTGATAATAATATAAGTAATAAGTATAATTATTACAGTTCTAGCGATAATAACTGCATAATATGGGTAATAATGCACGTTACATTGCTAATAATATAAGTAATAAGTATAATTATTACAGTTCTAGCGATAATAACTGCATTATATGGGTAATAATGCATGTTATATTGATGATAGTAAAAGTAATAAATATAATATTTATAGTTCTTGCGATAATAATAGTAAAATATGGCTAATAGTGCATGTTCTATTGATAATAATAAAAGTAATAAGTATATTTATTACAGTTCTATCGATAATAACTGCATAATATGGGTAACAATGCATGTTATATTGAGAATAATATAAGTAATAAGTATAATTATTACAGTTCTAGCGATAATAACTGCATAATATGGGTAATAATGCACGTTACATTGCTAATAATATAAGTAATAAGTATAATTATTACAGTTCTAGCGATAATAACTGCATTATATGGGTAACAATGCATGTTATATTGATAATATCGGGAATAATAAGTATAATTATTATAGTTCTAGCGATAATAATAGTAAAATATGGCTAATAGTGCATGTTATATTGATAATAATAAAAGTAATAAGTATAATTATAACAGTTCTAGCGATAATAACTGCAAATATGGGTAATAATGCACGTTACATTGCTAATAATATAAGTAATAAGTATAATTATTACTGTTCTAGCGATAATAACTGCATTATATGGCTAATAGTGCATGTTCTATTGATAATAATAAAAGTAATAAGTATATTAATTACAGTTCTATCGATAATAACTGCATAATATGGGTAACAATGCATGTTATATTGAGAATAATATCAGTAATAAGTATAATTATTACAGTTCTACCGATTATAACTGCATAATATGGATAATAATTCATGTTATATGGAGAATAATATAAGTAATAAGTATAATTATTACAGTTCTAGCAATAATAACTGCATTATTTGGGTAATAATGGATGTTATATTGATAATATCGGGAGTAATAAGTATAATTATTACAGTTCTAGCGATAATACTAGTAAAATATGGCTAAGAGTGCCTGTTATATTGATAATAATAAAAGTAATAAGTATATTGATTATACTTCTGTCGATAATAACCGCATAATATGGGTAACAATGCATGTTATATTGAGAATAATATAAGTAATAAGCATAATTATTACAGTTCTAGCGATAATAACTGCATTATATGCGTAATAATGCATGTTGTATTGATAATATCGGGAGTAATAAGTATAATTATTATAGTTCTAGCGATAATAATAGTAAAATATGGCTAATAGTGCATGTTATGTTGATAATAATAAAAGTAATAAGTATATTTATTACAGTTCTATCGATAGAAACTGCATAATATGGGTAATAATGCATGTTATATTGATGATAATAAAAGTAATACGTATATTTATTATAGTTCTAGCGATAATAACTGCATAATATGGGTAATAATGCATGTTATATTGATAATAATATAAGTAATAAGTATATTTATTATAGTTCTATCGATAATAACTGCATAGTATGGGTAATAATGCACGTTATATTGATGATAATAAAAGTAGTAAGTATATTTATTATAGTTCTACCGATTATAACTGCATAATATGGGTAATAATGCATGTTATATTGAGAATAATATAAGTAATAAGTATAATTATTACAGTTCTAGCGATAATAACTGCATTATTTGGGTAATAATGGATGTTATATTGATAATATCGGGAGTAATAAGTATAATTATTACAGTTCTAGCGATAATACTAGTAAAATATGGCTAAGAGTGCCTGTTATATTGATAATAATAAATGTAATAAGTATATTTATTGTACTTCTGTGGATAATAACCGCATAATATGGGTAACAATGCATGTTATATTGAGAATAATATAAGTAATAAGCATAATTATTACAGTTCTAGCGATAATAACTGCATTATATGCGTAATAATGCATGTTGTATTGATAATATCGGGAGTAATAAGTATAATTATTATAGTTCTAGCGATAATAATAGTAAAATATGGCTAATAGTGCATGTTATGTTGATAATAATAAAAGTAATAAGTATATTTATTACAGTTCTATCGATAGAAACTGCATAATATGGGTAATAATGCATGTTATATTGATGATAATAAAAGTAATACGTATATTTATTATAGTTCTAGCGATAATAACTGCATAATATGGGTAATAATGCATGTTATATTGATAATAATAAAAGTTATAAGTATATTTATTATAGTTCTATCGATAATAACTGCATAGTATGGGTAATAATGCACGTTATATTGATGATAATAAAAGTAGTAAGTATATTTATTATAGTTCTACCGATTATATCTGCATAATATGGGTAATAATGCATGTTATATTGAGAATAATATAAGTAATAAGTATAATTATTACAGTTCTAGCGATAATAACTGCATTATTTGGGTAATAATGGATGTTATATTGATAATATCGGGAGTAATAAGTATAATTATTACCGTTCTATCGATAATACTAGTAAAATATGGCTAAGAGTGCCTGTTATATTGATAATAATAAAAGTAATATGTATATTTATTATACTTCTGTCGATAATAACTGCATTATATGGGTAATAATGCATGTTATATTGATAATAATATAAGTAATAAGTATAATTATTACAGTTCTAGCGATAATAACTGCATTATATGCGTAATAATGCATGTTATATTGATAATATCGGGAGTAATACGTATAATTATTATAGTTCTAGCGATAATAATAGTAAAATATGGCTAATAGTGCATGTTATATTGATAACAATAAAAGTAATCAGTATATTTATTATACTTCTGTCGATAATAACTGCATTATATGGGTAATAATGCATGTTATATTGATAATAATATAAGTAATAAGTATAATTATTACAGTTCTAGCGATAATAACTGCATTATATGCGTAATAATGCATGTTATATTGATAATATCGGTAGTAATAAGTATAATTATTATAGTTCTAGCGATAATAATAGTAAAATATGGCTAATAGTGCATGTTATATTGATAATAATAAAAGTAATAAGTATATTTATTACAGTTCTATCGATAGAAACTGCATAATATGGGTAATAATGCATGTTATATTGATGATAATAAAAGTAATACGTATATTTATTATAGTTCTAGCGATAATAACTGCATAATATGGGTAATAATGCATGTTATATTGATAATAATAAAAGTAATAAGTATATTTATTATAGTTCTATCGATAATAACTGCATAATATGGGTAATAATGCACGTTATATTGATGATAATAAAAGTAGTAAGTATATTTATTATAGTTCTACCGATTATAACTGCATAATATGGGTAATTATGCACGTTATATTGACGATAATAAAAGTAGTAAGTATATTTATTATAGTTCTAGCGATAATAACTGCATAATATGGGTAATAATGCATGTTATATTGATAATAATAAAAGTAATAAGTATATTTATTATAGTTCTATCGATAATAACTGCATAATATGGGTAACAATGCATGTTATATTGAGAATAATATAAGTAATAAGTATAATTATTACAGTTCTAGCGATAATAACTGCATTATATGCGTAATAATGCATGTTATATTGATAATATCGGGAGTAATAAGTATAATTATTATAGTTCTAGCGATAATAATAGTAAAATATGGCTAATAGTGCATGTTATATTGATAATAATAAAAGTAATAAGTATATTTATTATACTTCTGTCGATAATAACTGCATTATATGGGTAATAATGCATGTTATATTGATAATAATATAAGTAATAAGTATAATTATTACAGTTCTAGCGATAATAACTGCATAATATGGGTAATAATGCACGTTATATTGATGATAATAAAAGTAGTAAGTATATTTATTATAGTTCTACCGATTATAACTGCATAATATGGGTAATAATGCACGTTATATTGACGATAATAAAAGTAGTAAGTATATTTATTATAGTTCTAGCGATAATAATAGTAAAATATGGCTAATAGTGCATGTTATGTTGATAATAATAAAAGTAATAAGTATATTTATTACAGTTCTATCGATAGAAACTGCATAATATGGGTAATAATGCATGTTATATTGATGATAATAAAAGTAATACGTATATTTATTATAGTTCTAGCGATAATAACTGCATAATATGGGTAATAATGCATGTTATATTGATAATAATAAAAGTAATAAGTATATTTATTATAGTTCTATCGATAATAACTGCATAGTATGGGTAATAATGCACGTTATATTGATGATAATAAAAGTAGTAAGTATATTTATTATAGTTCTACCGATTATAACTGCATAATATGGGTAATAATGCATGTTATATTGAGAATAATATAAGTAATAAGTATAATTATTACAGTTCTAGCGATAATAACTGCATTATTTGGGTAATAATGGATGTTATATTGATAATATCGGGAGTAATAAGTATAATTATTACAGTTCTAGCGATAATACTAGTAAAATATGGCTAAGAGTGCCTGTTATATTGATAATAATAAAAGTAATAAGTATATTTATTGTACTTCTGTGGATAATAACCGCATAATATGGGTAACAATGCATGTTATATTGAGAATAATATAAGTAATAAGCATAATTATTACAGTTCTAGCGATAATAACTGCATTATATGCGTAATAATGCATGTTGTATTGATAATATCGGGAGTAATAAGTATAATTATTATAGTTCTAGCGATAATAATAGTAAAATATGGCTAATAGTGCATGTTATGTTGATAATAATAAAAGTAATAAGTATATTTATTACAGTTCTATCGATAGAAACTGCATAATATGGGTAATAATGCATGTTATATTGATGATAATAAAAGTAATACGTATATTTATTATAGTTCTAGCGATAATAACTGCATAATATGGGTAATAATGCATGTTATATTGATAATAATAAAAGTAATAAGTATATTTATTATAGTTCTATCGATAATAACTGCATAGTATGGGTAATAATGCACGTTATATTGATGATAATAAAAGTAGTAAGTATATTTATTATAGTTCTACCGATTATATCTGCATAATATGGGTAATAATGCATGTTATATTGAGAATAATATAAGTAATAAGTATAATTATTACAGTTCTAGCGATAATAACTGCATTATTTGGGTAATAATGGATGTTATATTGATAATATCGGGAGTAATAAGTATAATTATTACCGTTCTGTCGATAATACTAGTAAAATATGGCTAAGAGTGCCTGTTATATTGATAATAATAAAAGTAATCAGTATATTTATTATACTTCTGTCGATAATAACTGCATTATATGGGTAATAATGCATGTTATATTGATAATAATATAAGTAATAAGTATAATTATTACAGTTCTAGCGATAATAACTGCATTATATGCGTAATAATGCATGTTATATTGATAATATCGGGAGTAATAAGTATAATTATTATAGTTCTAGCGATAATAATAGTAAAATATGGCTAATAGTGCATGTTACATTGATAATAATAAAAGTAATAAGTATATTTATTATACTTCTGTCGATAATAACTGCATTATATGGGTAATAATGCATGTTATATTGATAATAATATAAGTAATAAGTATAATTATTACAGTTCTAGCGATAATAACTGCATTATATGCGTAATAATGCATGTTATATTGATGATAATAAAAGTAATACGTATATTTATTATAGTTCTAGCGATAATAACTGCATAATATGGGTAATAATGCATGTTATATTGATAATAATAAAAGTAATAAGTATATTTATTATAGTTCTATCGATAATAACTGCATAATATGGGTAATAATGCACGTTATATTGATGATAATAAAAGTAGTAAGTATATTTATTATAGTTCTACAGATTATAACTGCATAATATGGGTAATAATGCACGTTATATTGACGATAATAAAAGTAGTAAGTATATTTATTATAGTTCTAGCGATAATAACTGCATAATATGGGTAATAATGCATGTTATATTGATAATAATAAAAGTAATAAGTATATTCATTATAGTTCTATCGATAATAACTGCATAATATGGGTAATAATGCACGTTATATTGATGATAATAAAAGTAGTAAGTATATTTATTATAGTTCTACCGATTATAACTGCATAATATGGGTAATAATGCACGTTATATTGACGATAATAAAAGTAGTAAGTATATTTATTATAGTTTTAGCGATAATAACTGCATAATATGTGTAATAATGCATGTTATATTGATAATAATATAAGTAATAAGAATAATTATTACAGTTCTAGCGATAATAACTGCATTGTATGGGTAATAATGCTCGTTATATTGCTAATAATATAAGTAATAAGTATAATTATTACGGTTCTAGCGATAATAACTGTATTATATGGGTAATAATGCATGTTATATTGATAATATCGGGAGTAATAAATATAATATTTATAGTTCTTGCGATAATAATAGTAAAATATGGCTAATAGTGCATGTTATATTGATAATAATAAAAGTAATAAGTATATTTATTACAGTTCTATCGATAGAAATTGCATAATATGGGTAATAATGCATGTTATATTGATGATAATAAAAGTAATACGTATATTTATTATAGTTCTAGCGATAATAACTGCATAATATGGGTAATAATGCACGTTATATTGATGATAATAAAAGTAGTAAGTATATTTATTATAGTTCTACCGATTATAACTGCATAATATGGGTAATAATTCATGTTATATTGAGAATAATATAAGTAATAAGTATAATTATTACAGTTCTAGCGATAATAACTGCATTATTGGGTAATAATGGATGTTATATTGATAATATCGGGAGTAATAAGTATAATTATTACAGTTCTAGCGATAATACTAGTAAAATATGGCTAAGAGTGCCTGTTATATTGATAATAATAAAAGCAATAAGTATATTTATTATACTTCTGTCGATAATAACTGCATTATATGGGTAATAATGCATGTTATATTGATAATAATATAAGTAATAAGTATAATTATTACAGTTCTAGCCATAATAACTCCATTATATGGGTAATAATGAATGTTATATTGATAATAATATAAGTAATAAGTATAACTATTACAGTTCTAGCGATAATAACTGCATAATATGGGTAATAATGTACGTTATTTTGCTAATAATAAAAATAATAAGTATAATTATTACAGTTCTAGCGATAATAACTGCATTATATGGGTAATAATGCATGTTATATTGATAATATTGGGAGTAATAAGTATAATTACTATATTTCTAGCGATAATAGTAGCACAATATGGCTAATAGTGCATGTTATATTGATAATAATAAAAGTAATAAGTATATTTTTTACAGTTCTATCGATAATAACTGCATAATATGGGTAATAATGCATGTTTTATTGATGATAATAAAAGTAATACGTATATTTATTATAGTTATAGCGATAATAACTGCATAATATGGGTAATAATGCATGTTATATTGCTAATAATATAAGTAATAAGTATAATTATTACGGTTCTAGCAATAATAACTGCATTATATGGGTAATAATGCATGTTATATTGATAATATCGGGAGTAATAAATATAATAATTATTGTTCTTGCGATAATAATAGTAAAATATGGCTAATAGTGCATGTTCTATTGATAATAATAAAAGTAAAAAGTATATTTATTACAGTTCTATCGATAGAAACTGCATAATATGGGTAATAATTCATGTTATATTGATGATAATAAAAGTAATACGTATATTTATTATAGTTCTAGCGATAATAACTGCATAATATGGGTAATAATGCATGTTATATTGATAATAATAAAAGTAATACGTATATTTATTATAGTTCTAGCGATAATAACTGCATAATATGGGTGATAATGCATGTTATATTGATAATAATAAAAGTAATAAGTATATTTATTATAGTTCTATCGGTAATAACTGCATTATATGGGTAATAATGCATGTTATATTGATGATAATGAAAGTAGTAAGTATATTTATTACAGTTCTATCGATAATAACTGCATAATATGGGTAATAATGCATGTTGTATTGATGATAATGAAAGTAATACGTATATTTATTATAGTTCTAGCGATAATAACTGCATAATATGGGTAATAATGCATGTTATATTGATAACAATATAAGTAATAAGTATAATTATTACAGTTCTAGCGATAATAACTGCATAATATGGGTAATAATGCACGTTATATTGCTAATAATATAAGTAATAAGTATAATTATTACAGTTCTAGCGATAATAACTGCATAATATGGGTAATAATGCATGTTATATTAATAATATCGGGAGTAACGAGTATAATTATTACAGTTCTAGCGATAATAATAGTAAAATATGGCTAATAGTGCCTGTTATATTGATAATAATAAAAGTAATACGTATATTTGTTATAGTTCTAGCGATAATAACGGCATAATATGGGTAATAATGCATGTTATATTGATAATAATATAAGTAATAAGTATATTTATTACAATTCTATCGATAATAACTGCATAATATGGGTAACAATGCATGTTATATTGAGAATAATATAAGTAATAAGTATAATTAGTACAGTTCTAGCGATAATAACTGCATTGTATGGGTAATAATGCACGTTATATTGCTAATAATATAAGTAATATGTATAATTATTACGGTTCTAGCGATAATAACTGTATTATATGGGTAATAATGCATGTTATATTGATAATATCGGGAGTAACGAATATAATAATTATAGTTCTTGCGATAATAATAGTAAAATATGGCTAATAGTGCATGTTCTATTGATAATAATAAAAGTAATAAGTATATTTATTACAGTTCTATCGATAGAAACTGCATAATATGGGTAATAATGCATGTTATATTGATGATAATAAAAGTAATACGTATATTTATTATAGTTCTAGCGATAATAACTGCATAATATGGGTAATAATGCATGTTATATTGATAATAATATAAGTAATAAGTATAATTATTACAGTTCTATCGATAATAACTGCATAATGTGGGTAATAATGCATGTTATATTGAGAATAATATAAGTAATAAGTATAATTATTATAGTTCTAGCGATATTAATAGTACAATATGGCTAATAGTGCATGTTATAATGATAACAATAAAAGTAATAAGTATATTTATTACAGTTCTATCGATAATAACTGCATAATATGGGTAATAATGCATGTTATATTGATGATAATAAAAGTAATACGTATATTTATTATAGTTCTAGCGATAATAACTGCATAATATGTGTAATAATGCATGTTATATTGATAATAATATAAGTAATAAGTATAATTATTACAGTTCTATCGATAATAACTGCATAATATGGGTAGTAATGCATGTTATATTGATGATAATAAAAGTAATACGTATATTTATTATAGTTCTAGCGATAATAACTGCATAATATGGGTAATAATGCATGTTATATTGATGATAATAAAAGTAGTAAGTATATTTATTATAGTTCTACCGATTATAACTGCATAATACGGGTAATAATGCACGTTATATTGCTAATAGTATAAATAATAAGTATAATTATTACAGTTCTAGCGATAATAACTGCATTATTTGGGTAATAATGGATGTTATATTGATAATATCGGGAGTAATAAGTATAATTATTACAGTTCTAGCGATAATACTAGTAAAATATTTCTAAGAGTGCCTGTTATATTGATAATAATAAAAGTAATAAGTATATTTATTATATTTCTGTCGATAATAACTGCATTATATGGGTAATAATCGATGTTATATTGATAATAATATAAGTAATGAGTATAATTATTACAGTTCTAGCGATAATAACTGCATTATATGCGTAATAATGCATGTTATATTGATAATATTGGGAGTAATAAGTATAATTATTATAGTTCTAGCGATAATAATAGTAAAATATGGCTAATAGTGCATGTTATATTGATAATAATAAAAGTAATAAGTATATTTATTACAGTTCTATCGATAGAAACTGCATAATATGGGTAATAATGCATGTTATATTGATGATAATAAAAGTAATACGTACATTTATTACAGTTCTATCGATAGAAACTGCATAATATGGGTAATAATGCATGTTATATTGATAATATCCTGAGTAATAAATATAATTATTATAGTTCTTGCGATAATAATAGTAAAATATGGCTAATAGTGAATGCTCTATTGATAATAATAAAAGTAATAAGTATATTTATTATAGTTCTGTCGATAATAACTGCATAATATGGGTAACAATGCATGTTATATCGAGAAAAATATAAGTAATAAGTATAATTATTACAGTTCTAGCGATAATAACTGCATTATATGCGTAATAATGCATGTTAGATTGATAATATCGGTAGTAATAAGTATAATTATTATAGTTCTAGCGATAATAATAGTAAAATATGGCTAAGGGTGCATATTATATTGATAATAATAAAAGTAATAAGTATATTTATTACAGTTCTATCGATAGAAACTGCATAATATGGGTAATAATGCATGTTATATTGATGATAATAAAAGTAATACGTATATTTATTATAGTTCCAGCGATAATAACTGCATAATATGGCTAATAACGCATGTTATATTGATAATAATAAAAGTAATAAGTATAATTATTACAGTTCTAGCGATAATAACTCCATTATATGGGTAATAATGCATGTTATATTGATAATATCGGGAGTAATAAGTATAATTACTATATTTCTAGCGATAATAATAGCACAATATGGCTAATAGTGCATGTTATATTGATAATAATAAAAGTAGTAAGTATATTTATTACAGTTCTATCGATAATAACTGCATAATATGGGTAATAATGCATGTTATATTGATGATAATATAAGTAATAAGCATAATTATTACGGTTCTAGCGATAATAACTGCATTATATGGGTAATAATGCATGTTATATTGATAATATCGGGAGTAATAAATATAATAATTATAGTTCTTGCGATAATAATAGTAAAATATGGCTAATAGTGCATGTTCTATTGATAATAATAAAAGTAAAAAGTATATTTATTACAGTTCTATCGATAGAAACTGCATAATATGGGTAATAATGCATGTTATATTGATGATAATAAAAGTTATACGTATATTTATTATAGTTCTAGCGATAATAACTGCATAATATGGGTAGTAATGCATGTTATATTGATAATAATAAAAGTAATAAGTATATTTATTATAGTTCTATCGATAATAACTGCATAATATGGGTATTAATGCACGTTATATTGATGATAATAAAAGTAGTAAGTATATTTATTATAGTTCTACCGATTATAACTGCATAATATGGGTAATAATTCATGTTATATTGAGAATAATATAAGTAATAAGTATAATTATTACAGTTCTAGCGATAATAACTGCATTATTTGGGTAATAATGGATGTTATATTGATAATATCGGGAGTAATGAGTATAATTATTACAGTTCTAGCGATAATACTAGTAAAACATGGCTAAGAGTGCCTTTTATATTGATAATAATAAAAGTAATAAGTATATTTATTATACTTCTGTCGATAATACCTGCATTATATGGGTAATAATGCATGCTATATTTATAATAATATAAGTAATGAGTATAATTATTACAGTTCTAGCGATAATAACTGCATTATATGCGTAATAATGCATGTTATATTGATAATATTGGGAGTAATAAGTATAATTATTATAGTTCTAGCGATAATAATAGTAAAATATGGCTAATAGTGCATGTTATATTGATAATAATAAAAGTAATAAGTATATTTATTACAGTTCTATCGATAGAAACTGCATAATATGGGTAATAATGCATGTTATATTGATGATAATAAAAGTAATACGTACATTTATTACAGTTCTATCGATAGAAACTGCATAATATGGGTAATAATGCATGTTATATTGATAATATCCTGAGTAATAAATATAATTATTATAGTTCTTGCGATAATAATAGTAAAATATGGCTAATAGTGAATGCTCTATTGATAATAATAAAAGTAATAAGTATATTTATTATAGTTCTGTCGATAATAACTGCATAATATGGGTAACAATGCATGTTATATCGAGAAAAATATAAGTAATAAGTATAATTATTACAGTTCTAGCGATAATAACTGCATTATATGCGTAATAATGCATGTTAGATTGATAATATCGGTAGTAATAAGTATAATTATTATAGTTCTAGCGATAATAATAGTAAAATATGGCTAAGGGTGCATATTATATTGATAATAATAAAAGTAATAAGTATATTTATTACAGTTCTATCGATAGAAACTGCATAATATGGGTAATAATGCATGTTATATTGATGATAATAAAAGTAATACGTATATTTATTATAGTTCCAGCGATAATAACTGCATAATATGGCTAATAACGCATGTTATATTGATAATAATAAAAGTAATAAGTATAATTATTACAGTTCTAGCGATAATAACTCCATTATATGGGTAATAATGCATGTTATATTGATAATATCGGGAGTAATAAGTATAATTACTATATTTCTAGCGATAATAATAGCACAATATGGCTAATAGTGCATGTTATATTGATAATAATAAAAGTAGTAAGTATATTTATTACAGTTCTATCGATAATAACTGCATAATATGGGTAATAATGCATGTTATA
Organism: Megachile leachella; assembly: GCA_963576845.1. Classification (NCBI taxonomy): domain Eukaryota; kingdom Metazoa; phylum Arthropoda; class Insecta; order Hymenoptera; family Megachilidae; genus Megachile; species Megachile leachella. The sequence continues at coordinate 1,098,322 of CAUYWW010000072.1, forward strand.
TTGATGATAATATAAGTAATAAGCATAATTATTACGGTTCTAGCGATAATAACTGCATTATATGGGTAATAATGCATGTTATATTGATAATATCGGGAGTAATAAATATAATAATTATAGTTCTTGCGATAATAATAGTAAAATATGGCTAATAGTGCATGTTCTATTGATAATAATAAAAGTAAAAAGTATATTTATTACAGTTCTATCGATAGAAACTGCATAATATGGGTAATAATGCATGTTATATTGATGATAATAAAAGTTATACGTATATTTATTATAGTTCTAGCGATAATAACTGCATAATATGGGTAGTAATGCATGTTATATTGATAATAATAAAAGTAATAAGTATATTTATTATAGTTCTATCGATAATAACTGCATAATATGGGTATTAATGCACGTTATATTGATGATAATAAAAGTAGTAAGTATATTTATTATAGTTCTACCGATTATAACTGCATAATATGGGTAATAATTCATGTTATATTGAGAATAATATAAGTAATAAGTATAATTATTACAGTTCTAGCGATAATAACTGCATTATTTGGGTAATAATGGATGTTATATTGATAATATCGGGAGTAATGAGTATAATTATTACAGTTCTAGCGATAATACTAGTAAAACATGGCTAAGAGTGCCTTTTATATTGATAATAATAAAAGTAATAAGTATATTTATTATACTTCTGTCGATAATACCTGCATTATATGGGTAATAATGCATGCTATATTTATAATAATATAAGTAATGAGTATAATTATTACAGTTCTAGCGATAATAACTGCATTATATGCGTAATAATGCATGTTATATTGATAATATTGGGAGTAATAAGTATAATTATTATAGTTCTAGCGATAATAATAGTAAAATATGGCTAATAGTGCATGTTATATTGATAATAATAAAAGTAATAAGTATATTTATTACAGTTCTATCGATAGGAACTGCATAATATGGGTAATAATGCATGTTATATTGATGATAATAAAAGTAATACGTATATTTATTATAGTTCTAGCGATAATAACTGCATAATATGGGTAATAATGCATGTTATATTGATAATAATATAAGTAATAAGTATAATTATTACAGTTCTATCGATAATAACTGCATAATATGGGCAATAATGCATGTTATATTGTGAAGAATATAAGTAATAAGTATAATTATTACAGTTCTAGCGATAATAACTGCATAATATGGGTAAAAATGCATGTTATATTGATAATATCGGGAGTAATAAGTATAATTATTATAGTTCTAGCGATAATAATAGTACAATATGGCTAATAGTGCATGTTATATTGATAATAATAAAAGTAATAAGTATATTTATTACAGTTCTGGCGATAATAACTGCATTATACGGGTAATAATGCACGTTATATTGCTAATAATATGAGTAATAAGTATATTTATTATAGTTCTAGCGATAATAACTGCATTATATGGGTAATAATGCACGTTATATTGCTAATAATATAAGTAATAAGTATAATTATTACAGTTCTAGCGATAATAACTGCATTATATGGGCAATAATGCATGTTATATTGATAATATCCGGAGTAATAAGTATAATTATTACAGTTCTAGCGATATTAATAGTACAATATGGCTAATAGTGCATGTTATATTAATAATAATAAAAGTAATACGTATATTTATTATAGTTCTAGCGATAATAACTGCATAATATGGGTAATAGTGCATGTTATATTGATGATAATAAAAGTACTAAGTATATTTATTATTGTTATAGCGATAATAACTGCATAATATGGGTAATAATGCACGTTATATTGCTAATAATATAAGTAATAAGTATAATTATTACAGTTCTAGCGATAATAACTGCATTATATGGGTAAGAATGCACGTTATATTGCTAATAATATAAGTAATAAGTATAATTATTACAGTTCCAGCGATAATAACTGCATTATATGGCTAATAATGCATGTTATATTGATAACATCGGGAGTAATAAATATAATTATTATAGTTCTTGCGATAATAATAGTACAATATGGCTAATAGTGCATGTTATATTGATAACAATAAAAGTAATAAGTATATTTATTACAGTTCTAGCGATAATACTAGTAAAATATGGCTAAGAGTGCCTGTTATATTGATAATAATAAAAGTAATAAGTATAATTATTATAGTTCTAGCGATAATAATAGTACAATATGGCTAATAGTGCATGTTATATTGATAATAATAAAAGTAATAAGTATATTTATTACAGTTCTGGCGATAATAACTGCATTATATGGGTAATAATGCACGTTATATTGCTAATAATATAAGTAATAAGTATATTTATTATAGTTCTAGCGATAATAACTGCATTATATGGGTAATAACGCACGTTACATTGCTAATAATATAAGTAATTAGTATAATTATTACGGTTCTAGCGATAATAACTGCATTATATGGGTAATAATGCATGTTATATTGATAATAATATAAGTAATAAGTATAATTATTACAGTTCTAGCGATAATAACTGCATAATATGGGTAATGATGTACGTTATATTGCTAATAATATATATAATAAGTATAATTATTACAGTTCTAGCGATAATAACTGCATTATATGGGTAATAATGCATGTTATATTGATAATATCGGGAGTAATAAGTATAATTACTATATTTCTAGCGATAATAATAGTACAATATGGCTAATAGTGCATGTTATATTGATAATAATAAAAGTAATAAGTATATTTATTACAGTTCTATCGATAATAACTGCATAATATGGGTAATAATGCATGTTATATTGATGATAATAAAAGTAATACGTATATTTATTATAGTTATACCGATAATAACTGCATAATATGTGTAATAATGCATGTTATATTGATAATCATATAAGTAATAAGAATAATTATTACAGTTCTAGCGATAATAACTGCATTGTATGGGTAATAATGCACGTTATATTGCTAATAATATAAGTAATAAGTATAATTATTAGGGTTCTAGCGATAATAACTGTATTATATGGGTAATAATGCATGTTATATTGATAATATCGGGAGTAATAAATATAATATTTATAGTTCTTGCGATAATAATAGTAAAATATGGCTAATAGTGCATGTTCTATTGATAATAATAAAAGTAATAAGTATATTTATTACAGTTCTATCGATAATAACTGCATAATATGGGTAACAATGCATGTTATATTGAGAATAATATAAGTAATAAGTATAATTATTACAGTTCTAGCGATAATAACTGCATTGTATGGGTAATAATGCACGTTATATTGCTAATAATATAAGTAATAAGTATAATTATTACAGTTCTATCGATAATAACTGCATAATGTGGGTAATAATGCATGTTATATTGAGAATAATATAAGTAATAAGTATAATTATTATAGTTCTAGCGATATTAATAGTACAATATGGCTAATAGTGCATGTTATAATGATAACAATAAAAGTAATAAGTATATTTATTACAGTTCTATCGATAATAACTGCATAATATGGGTAATAATGCATGTTATATTGATGATAATAAAAGTAATACGTATATTTATTATAGTTCTAGCGATAATAACTGCATAATATGTGTAATAATGCATGTTATATTGATAATAATATAAGTAATAAGTATAATTATTACAGTTCTATCGATAATAACTGCATAATATGGGTAGTAATGCATGTTATATTGATGATAATAAAAGTAATACGTATATTTATTATAGTTCTAGCGATAATAACTGCATAATATGGGTAATAATGCATGTTATATTGATGATAATAAAAGTAGTAAGTATATTTATTATAGTTCTACCGATTATAACTGCATAATATGGGTAATAATGCATGTTATATTGAGAATAATATAAGTAATAAGTATAATTATTACAGTTCTAGCGATAATAGCTGCATTATTTGGGTAATAATGGATGTTATATTGATAATATCGGGAGTAATAAGTATAATTATTACAGTTCTAGCGATAATACTAGTAAAATATTTCTAAGAGTGCCTGTTATATTGATAATAATAAAAGTAATAAGTATATTTATTATACTTCTGTCGATAATAACTGCATTATATGGGTAATAATCGATGTTATATTGATAATAATATAAGTAATGAGTATAATTATTACAGTACTAGCGATAATAACTGCATTATATGCGTAATAATGCATGTTATATTGATAATATCGGGAGTAATAAGTATAATTATTATAGTTCTAGCGATAATAATAGTAAAATATGGCTAATAGTGCATGTTATATTGATAATAATAAAAGTAATAAGTATATTTATTACAGTTCTATCGATAGAAACTGCATAATATGGGTAATAATGCATGTTATATTGATGATAATAAAAGTAATACGTACATTTATTACAGTTCTATCGATAGAAACTGCATAATATGGGTAATAATGCATGTTATATTGATAATATCGGGAGTAATAAATATAATTATTATAGTTCTTGCGATAATAATAGTACAATATGGCTAATAGTGACATGTTACATTGATAATAATAAAAGTAATAAGTATATTTATTACAGTTCTGGCAGTAATAACTGCATTATATGGGTAATAATGCACGTTATATTGCTAATAATATAAGTAATAAGTATATTTATTATAGTTCTAGCGATAATAACTGCATTATATGGGTAATAACGCACTTTATATTGCTAATAATATAAGTAATTAGTATAATTATTACGGTTCTAGCGATAATAACTGCATTATATGGGTAGTAATGCATGTTATATTGATAATATCCTGAGTAATAAATATAATTATTATAGTTCTTGCGATAATAATAGTAAAATATGGCTAATAGTGAATGCTCTATTGATAATAATAAAAGTAATAAGTATATTTATTATAGTTCTGTCGATAATAACTGCATAATATGGGTAACAATGCATGTTATATCGAGAATAATATAAGTAATAAGTATATTTATTACAGTTCTGGCGATAATAACTGCATTATACGGGTAATAATGCACGTTATATTGCTAATAATATGAGTAATAAGTATATTTATTATAGTTCTAGCGATAATAACTGCATTATATGGGTAATAATGCACGTTATATTGCTAATAATATAAGTAATAAGTATAATTATTACAGTTCTAGCGATAATAACTGCATTATATGGGTAATAATGCATGTTATATTGATAATATCCGGAGTAATAAGTATAATTATTACAGTTCTAGCGATATTAATAGTACAATATGGCTAATAGTGCATGTTATATTGATAATAATAAAAGTAATACGTATATTTATTATAGTTCTAGCGATAATAACTGCATAATATGGGTAATAGTGCATGTTATATTGATGATAATAAAAGTACTAAGTATATTTATTATTGTTATAGCGATAATAACTGCATAATATGGGTAATAATGCACGTTATATTGCTAATAATATAAGTAATAAGTATAATTATTACAGTTCTAGCGATAATAACTGCATTATATGGGTAAGAATGCACGTTATATTGCTAATAATATAAGTAATAAGTATAATTATTACAGTTCCAGCGATAATAACTGCATTATATGGCTAATAATGCATGTTATATTGATAACATCGGGAGTAATAAATATAATTATTATAGTTCTTGCGATAATAATAGTACAATATGGCTAATAGTGCATGTTATATTGATAACAATAAAAGTAATAGGTATATTTATTACAGTTCTAGCGATAATACTAGTAAAATATGGCTAAGAGTGCCTGTTATATTGATAATAATAAAAGTAATAAGTATAATTATTATAGTTCTAGCGATAATAATAGTACAATATGGCTAATAGTGCATGTTATATTGATAATAATAAAAGTAATAAGTATATTTATTACAGTTCTGGCGATAATAACTGCATAATATGGGTAATAATGCATGTTATATTGATGATAATAAAAGTAATACGTATATTTATTATAGTTATACCGATAATAACTGCATAATATGTGTAATAATGCATGTTATATTGATAATAATATAAGTAATAAGAATAATTATTACAGTTCTAGCGATAATAACTGCATTGTATGGGTAATAATGCACGTTATATTGCTAATAATATAAGTAATAAGTATAATTATTACGGTTCTAGCGATAATAACTGTATTATATGGGTAATAATGCATGTTATATTGATAATATCGGGAGTAATAAATATAATATTTATAGTTCTTGCGATAATAATAGTAAAATATGGCTAATAGTGCATGTTCTATTGATAATAATAAAAGTAATAAGTATATTTATTACAGTTCTATCGATAATAACTGCATAATATGGGTAACAATGCATGTTATATTGAGAATAATATAAGTAATAAGTATAATTATTACAGTTCTAGCGATAATAACTGCATTGTATGGGTAATAATGCACGTTATATTGCTAATAATATAAGTAATATGTATAATTATTACGGTTCTATCGATAATAACTGTATTATATGGGTAATAATGCATGTTATATTGATAATATCGGGAGTAACGAATATAATAATTATAGTTCTTGCGATAATAATAGTAAAATATGGCTAATAGTGCATGTTCTATTGATAATAATAAAAGTAATAAGTATATTTATTACAGTTCTATCGATAGAAACTGCATAATATGGGTAATAATGCATGTTATATTGATGATAATAAAAGTAATACGTATATTTATTATAGTTCTAGCGATAATAACTGCATAATATGGGTAATAATGCATGTTATATTGATAATAATATAAGTAATAAGTATAATTATTACAGTTCTATCGATAATAACTGCATAATGTGGGTAATAATGCATGTTATATTGAGAATAATATAAGTAATAAGTATAATTATTACAGTTCTAGCGATAATAGCTGCATTATTTGGGTAATAATGGATGTTATATTGATAATATCGGGAGTAATAAGTATAATTATTACAGTTCTAGCGATAATACTAGTAAAATATTTCTAAGAGTGCCTGTTATATTGATAATAATAAAAGTAATAAGTATATTTATTATACTTCTGTCGATAATAACTGCATTATATGGGTAATAATCGATGTTATATTGATAATAATATAAGTAATGAGTATAATTATTACAGTACTAACGATAATAACTGCATTATATGCGTAATAATGCATGTTATATTGATAATATCGGGAGTAATAAGTATAATTATTATAGTTCTAGCGATAATAATAGTAAAATATGGCTAATAGTGCATGTTATATTGATAATAATAAAAGTAATAAGTATATTTATTACAGTTCTATCGATAGAAACTGCATAATATGGGTAATAATGCATGTTATATTGATGATAATAAAAGTAATACGTACATTTATTACAGTTCTGTCGATAGAAACTGCATAATATGGGTAATAATGCATGTTATATTGATAATATCGGGAGTAATAAATATAATTATTATAGTTCTTGCGATAATAATAGTACAATATGGCTAATAGTGACATGTTACATTGATAATAATAAAAGTAATAAGTATATTTATTACAGTTCTGGCAGTAATAACTGCATTATATGGGTAATAATGCACGTTATATTGCTAATAATATAAGTAATAAGTATATTTATTATAGTTCTAGCGATAATAACTGCATTATATGGGTAATAACGCACTTTATATTGCTAATAATATAAGTAATTAGTATAATTATTACGGTTCTAGCGATAATAACTGCATTATATGGGTAATAATGCATGTTATATTGATAATATCCTGAGTAATAAATATAATTATTATAGTTCTTGCGATAATAATAGTAAAATATGGCTAATAGTGAATGCTCTATTGATAATAATAAAAGTAATAAGTATATTTATTATAGTTCTGTCGATAATAACTGCATAATATGGGTAACAATGCATGTTATATCGAGAATAATATAAGTAATAAGTATAATTATTACAGTTCTAGCGATAATAACTGCATTATATGCGTAATAATGCATGTTATATTGATAATAATATAAGTAATAAGTATAATTATTACAGTTCTATCGATAATAACTGCATAATATGGGTAATAATGCATGTTATATTGAGAATAATATAAGTAATAAGTATAATTATTACAGTTCTAGCGATAATAACTGCATAATATGGGTAAAAATGCATGTTATATTGATAATATCGGGAGTAATAAGTATAATTATTATAGTTCTAGCGATAATAATAGTACAATATGGCTAATAGTGCATGTTATATTGATAATAATAAAAGTAATAAGTATATTTATTACAGTTCTGGCGATAATAACTGCATTATACGGGTAATAATGCACGTTATATTGCTAATAATATGAGTAATAAGTATATTTATTATAGTTCTAGCGATAATAACTGCATTATATGGGTAATAATGCACGTTATATTGCTAATAATATAAGTAATAAGTATAATTATTACAGTTCTAGCGATAATAACTGCCATATATGGGTAATAATGCATGTTATATTGATAATATCCGGAGTAATAAGTATAATTATTACAGCTCTAGCGATATTAATAGTACAATATGGCTAATAGTGCATGTTATATTGATAATAATAAAAGTAATACGTATATTTATTATAGTTCTAGCGATAATAACTGCATAATATGGGTAATAGTGCATGTTATATTGATGATAATAAAAGTACTAAGTATATTTATTATTGTTATAGCGATAATAACTGCATAATATGGGTAATAATGCACGTTATATTGCTAATAATATAAGTAATAAGTATAATTATTACAGTTCTAGCGATAATAACTGCATTATATGGGTAAGAATGCACGTTATATTGCTAATAATATAAGTAATAAGTATAATTATTACAGTTCCAGCGATAATAACTGCATTATATGGCTAATAATGCATGTTATATTGATAACATCGGGAGTAATAAATATAATTATTATAGTTCTTGCGATAATAATAGTACAATATGGCTAATAGTGCATGTTATATTGATAACAATAAAAGTAATAAGTATATTTATTACAGTTCTAGCGATAATACTAGTAAAATATGGCTAAGAGTGCCTGTTATATTGATAATAATAAAAGTAATAAGTATAATTATTATAGTTCTAGCGATAATAATAGTACAATATGGCTAATAGTGCATGTTATATTGATAATAATAAAAGTAATAAGTATATTTATTACAGTTCTGGCGATAATAACTGCATAATATGGGTAATAATGCATGTTATATTGATGATAATAAAAGTAATACGTATATTTATTATAGTTATACCGATAATAACTGCATAATATGTGTAATAATGCATGTTATATTGATAATAATATAAGTAATAAGAATAATTATTACAGTTCTAGCGATAATAACTGCATTGTATGGGTAATAATGCACGTTATATTGCTAATAATATAAGTAATAAGTATAATTATTACGGTTCTAGCGATAATAACTGTATTATATGGGTAATAATGCATGTTATATTGATAATATCGGGAGTAATAAATATAATATTTATAGTTCTTGCGATAATAATAGTAAAATATGGCTAATAGTGCATGTTCTATTGATAATAATAAAAGTAATAAGTATATTTATTACAGTTCTATCGATAATAACTGCATAATATGGGTAACAATGCATGTTATATTGAGAATAATATAAGTAATAAGTATAATTATTACAGTTCTAGCGATAATAACTGCATTGTATGGGTAATAATGCACGTTATATTGCTAATAATATAAGTAATAAGTATAATTATTACGGTTCTAGCGATAATAACTGTATTATATGGGTAATAATGCATGTTATATTGATAATATCGGGAGTAACGAATATAATAATTATAGTTCTTGCGATAATAATAGTAAAATATGGCTAATAGTGCATGTTCTATTGATAATAATAAAAGTAATAAGTATATTTATTACAGTTCTATCGATAGAAACTGCATAATATGGGTAATAATGCATGTTATATTGATGATAATAAAAGTAATACGTATATTTATTATAGTTCTAGCGATAATAACTGCATAATATGGGTAATAATGCATGTTATATTGATAATAATATAAGTAATAAGTATAATTATTACAGTTCTATCGATAATAACTGCATAATGTGGGTAATAATGCATGTTATATTGAGAATAATATAAGTAATAAGTATAATTACTATATTTCTAGCGATAATAATAGTACAATATGGCTAATAGTGCATGTTTTATTGATAATAATAAAAGTAATAAGTATATTTATTACAGTTCTATCGATAATAACTGCATAATATGGGTAATAATGCATGTTATATTGATGATAATAAAAGTAATACGTATATTTATTATAGTTATACCGATAATAACCGCATAATATGTGTAATAATGCATGTTATATTGATAATAATATAAGTAATAAGAATAATTATTACAGTTCTAGCGATAATAACTGCATTGTATGGGTAATAATGCACGTTATATTGCTAATAATATAAGTAATAAGTATAATTATTACGGTTCTAGCGATAATAACTGTATTATATGGGTAATAATGCATGTTATATTGATAATATCGGGAGTAATAAATATAATATTTATAGTTCTTGCGATAATAATAGTAAAATATGGCTAATAGTGCATGTTCTATTGATAATAATAAAAGTAATAAGTATATTTATTACAGTTCTATCGATAATAACTGCATAATATGGGTAACAATGCATGTTATATTGAGAATAATATAAGTAATAAGTATAATTATTACAGTTCTAGCGATAATAACTGCATTGTATGGGTAATAATGCACGTTATATTGCTAATAATATAAGTAATATGTATAATTATTACGGTTCTAGCGATAATAGCTGTATTATATGGGTAATAATGCATGTTATATTGATAATATCGGGAGTAACGAATATAATAATTATAGTTCTTGCGATAATAATAGTAAAATATGGCTAATAGTGCATGTTCTATTGATAATAATAAAAGTAATAAGTATATTTATTACAGTTCTATCGATAGAAACTGCATAATATGGGTAATAATGCATGTTATATTGATGATAATAAAAGTAATACGTATATTTATTATAGTTCTAGCGATAATAACTGCATAATATGGGTAATAATGCATGTTATATTGATAATAATATAAGTAATAAGTATAATTATTACAGTTCTATCGATAATAACTGCATAATATGGGTAATAATGCATGTTATATTGAGAATAATATAAGTAATAAGTATAATTATTACAGTTCTAGCGATAATAACTGCATAATATGGGTAAAAATGCATGTTATATTGATAATATCGGGAGTAATAAGTATAATTATTATAGTTCTAGCGATAATAATAGTACAATATGGCTAATAGTACATGTTATATTGATAATAATAAAAGTAATAAGTATATTTATTACAGTTCTGGCGATAATAACTGCATTATACGGGTAATAATGCACGTTATATTGCTAATAATATGAGTAATAAGTATATTTATTATAGTTCTAGCGATAATAACTGCATTATATGGGTAATAATGCACGTTATATTGCTAATAATATAAGTAATGAGTATAATTATTACAGTTCTAGCGATAATAACTGCATTATATGGGTAATAATGCATGTTATATTGATAATATCCGGAGTAATAAGTATAATTATTATAGTTCTAGCGATATTAATAGTACAATATGGCTAATAGTGCATGTTATATTCATAATAATAAAAGTAATACGTATATTTATTATAGTTCTAGCGATAATAACTGCATAATATGGGTAATAGTGCATGTTATATTGATGATAATAAAAGTACTAAGTATATTTATTATTGTTATAGCGATAATAACTGCATAATATGGGTAATAATGCACGTTATATTGCTAATAATATAAGTAATAAGTATAATTATTACGGTTCTAGCGATAATAACTGTATTATATGGGTAATAATGCATGTTATATTGATAATATCGGGAGTAATAAATATAATATTTATAGTTCTTGCGATAATAATAGTAAAATATGGCTAATAGTGCATGTTCTATTGATAATAATAAAAGTAATAAGTATATTTATTACAGTTCTATCGATAATAACTGCATAATATGGGTAACAATGCATGTTATATTGAGAATAATATAAGTAATAAGTACAATTATTAGAGTTCTAGCGATAATAACTGCATAATATGGGTAATAATGCACGTTACATTGCTAATAATATAAGTAATATGTATAATTATTACAGTTCTAGCGATAATAACTGCATTATATGGGTAATAATGCATGCTATATTGATAACATCGGGAGTAATCAGTATAATTATTACAGTTCTAGCGATAATACTAGTAAAATATGGCTAAGAGTGCCTGTTATATTGATAATAATAAAAGTAATAAGTATATTTATTATAGTTCTATCGATAATAACTGCATTATATGGGTAATAATGCATGTTATATTGATAATAATATAAGTAATAAGTATAATTATTACAGTTCTAGCGATAATAACTGCATAATATGGGTAATGATGTACGTTATATTGCTAATAATATATATAATAAGTATAATTATTACAGTTCTAGCGATAATAACTGCATTATATGCGTAATAATGCATGTTATATTGATAATATTGGGAGTAATAAGTATAATTATTATAGTTCTAGCGATAATAATAGTAAAATATGGCTAATAGTGCATGTTATATTGATAATAATAAAAGTAGTAAGTATATTTATTACAGTTCTATCGATAGAAACTGCATAATATGGGTAATAATGCATGTTATATTGATGATAATAAAAGTAATACGTATATTTATTATAGTTCTAGCGATAATAACTGCATAATATGGGTAAAAATGCATGTTATATTGATAATATCGGGAGTAATAAGTATAATTATTATAGTTCTAGCGATAATAATAGTACAATATGGCTAATAGTGCATGTTATATTGATAATAATAAAAGTAATACGTATATTTATTATAGTTCCAGCGATAATAACTGCATAATATGGGTAATAGTGCATGTTATATTGATGATAATAAAAGTACTAAGTATATTTATTATTGTTATAGCGATAATAACTGCATAATATGGGTAATAATGCACGTTATATTGCTAATAATATAAGTAATAAGTATAATTATTACAGTTCTAGCAATAATAACTGCATTATATGGGTAAGAATGCACGTTATATTGCTAATAATATAAGTAATAAGTATAATTATTACAGTTCCAGCGATAATAGCTGCATTATATGGCTAATAATGCATGTTATATTGATAATATCGGGAGTAATAAGTATAATTATTACAGTTCTAGCGATAATACTAGTAAAATATGGCTAAGAGTGCCTGTTATATTGATAATAATAAAAGTAATAAGTATAGTTATTATAGTTCTAGCGATAATAATAGTACAATATGGCTAATAGTGCATGTTATATTGATAATAATAAAAGTAATAAGTATATTTATTACAGTTCTGGCGATAATAACTGCATTATATGGGTAATAATGCACGTTATATTGCTAATAATATAAGTAATAAGTATATTTATTATAGTTCTAGCGATAATAACTGCATTATATGGGTAATAACGCACGTTACATTGCTAATAATATAAGTAATTAGTATAATTATTACGGTTCTAGCGATAATAACTGCATTATATGGGTAATAATGCATGTTATATTGATAATAATATAAGTAATAAGTATAATTATTACAGTTCTAGCGATAATAACTGCATAATATGGGTAATGATGTACGTTATATTGCTAATAATATATATAATAAGTATAATTATTACAGTTCTAGCGATAATAACTGCATTATATGGGTAATAATGCATGTTATATTGATAATAATAAATGTAATAAGTATATTTATTACAGTTCTATCGATAATAACTGCATAATATGGGTAATAATGCATGTTATATTGATGATAATAAAAGTAATACGTATATTTATTATAGTTATAGCGATAATAACTGCATAATACGTGTAATAATGCATGTTATATTGATAATAATATAAGTAATAAGAATAATTATTACAGATCTAGCGATAATAACTGCATTGTATGGGTAATAATGCACGTTATATTGCTAATAATATAAGTAATAAGTATAATTATTACGGTTCTAGCGATAATAACTGTATTATATGGGTAATAATGCATGTTATATTGATAATATCGGGAGTAATAAATATAATATTTATAGTTCTTGCGATAATAATAGTAAAATATGGCTAATAGTGCATGTTCTATTGATAATAATAAAAGTAATAAGTATATTTATTACAGTTCTATCGATAATAACTGCATAATATGGGTAACAATGCATGTTATATTGAGAATAATATAAGTAATAAGTATAATTATTACAGTTCTAGCGATAATAACAGCATAATATGGGTAATAATGCACGTTACATTGCTAATAATATAAGTAATAAGTATAATTATTACAGTTCTAGCGATAATAACTGCATTATATGGGTAATAATGCATGTTATATTGATAATATCGGGAGTAATAAGTATAATTATTATAGTTCTAGCGATAATAATAGTAAAATATGGCTAATAGTGCATGTTATATTGATAATAATAAAAGTAATAAGTATATTTATTATACTTCTGTCGATAATAACTGCATAACATGGGTAACAATGCATGTTATATTGAGAATAATATAAGTAATAAGCATAATTATTACAGTTCTAGCGATAATAACTGCATTATATGCGTGTTAATGCATGTTATATTGATAATATCGGGAGTAATAAGTATAATTATTATAGTTCTAGCGATAATAATAGTAAAATATGGCTAATAGTGCATGTTATATTGATAATAATAAAAGTAATAAGTATATTTATTACAGTTCTATCGATAGAAACTGCATAATATGGGTAATAATGCATGTTATATTGATGATAATAAAAGTAATACGTATATTTATTATAGTTCTAGCGATAATAACTGCATAATATGGGTAATAATGCATGTTATATTGATAATAATATAAGTAATAAGTATATTTATTATAGTTCTAGCGATAATAACTGCATTATATGGGTAATAACGCACGTTACATTGCTAATAATATAAGTAATTAGTATAATTATTACGGTTCTAGCGATAATAACTGCATTATATGGGTAATAATGCATGTTATATTGATAATATCCTGAGTAATAAATATAATTATTATAGTTCTTGCGATAATAATAGTAAAATATGGCTAATAGTGAATGCTCTATTGATAATAATAAAAGTAATAAGTATATTTATTATAGTTCTGTCGATAATAACTGCATAATATGGGTAACAATGCATGTTCTATTGAGAATAATATAAGTAATAAGTATAATTATTACAGTTCTAGCGATAATAACTGCATTATATGCGTAATAATGCATGTTATATTGATAATATCGGGAGTAATAGGTATAATTATTATAGTTCTAGCGATAATAATAGTAAAATATGGCTAATAGTGCATGTTATATTGATAATAATAAAAGTAATAAGTATATTTATTACAGTTCTATCGATAGAAACTGCATAATATGGGTAATAATGCATGTTATATTGATGATAATAAAAGTAATACGTATATTTATTATAGTTCTAGCGATAATAACTGCATAATATGGGTAATAATGCATGTTATATTGATAATAATATAAGTAATAAGTATAATTATTACAGTTCTATCGATAATAACTGCATAATATGGGTAATAATGCATGTTATATTGAGAATAATATAAGTAATAAGTATAATTATTACAGTTCTAGCGATAATAACTGCATTATATGCGTAATAATGCATGTTATATTGATAATATCGGGAGTAATAGGTATAATTATTATAGTTCTAGCGATAATAATAGTAAAATATGGCTAATAGTGCATGTTATATTGATAATAATAAAAGTAATAAGTATATTTATTACAGTTCTATCGATAGAAACTGCATAATATGGGTAATAATGCATGTTATATTGATGATAATAAAAGTAATACGTATATTTATTATAGTTCTAGCGATAATAACTGCATAATATGGGTAATAATGCATGTTATATTGATAATAATATAAGTAATAAGTATAATTATTACAGTTCTATCGATAATAACTGCATAATATGGGTAACAATGCATGTTATATTGAGAATAATATAAGTAATAAGTATAATTATTACAGTTCTAGCGATAATAACTGCATTATTTGGGTAATAATGGATGTTATATTGATAATATCGGGAGTAATAAGTATAATTATTACAGTTCTAGCGATAATACTAGTAAAATATGGCTAAGAGTGCCTGTTATATTGATAATAATAAAAGTAATAAGTATATTTATTATACTTCTGTCGATAATAACTGCATAATATGGGTAACAATGCATGTTATATTGAGAATAATATAAGTAATAAGCATAATTATTACAGTTCTAGCGATAATAACTGCATTATATGCGTGTTAATGCATGTTATATTGATAATATCGGGAGTAATAAGTATAATTATTATAGTTCTAGCGATAATAATAGTAAAATATGGCTAATAGTGCATGTTCTATTGATAATAATAAAAGTAATAAGTATATTTATTACAGTTCTATCGATAGAAACTGCATAATATGGGTAATAATGCATGTTATATTGATGATAATAAAAGTAATACGTATATTTATTATAGTTCTAGCGATAATAACTGCATAATATGGCTAATAATGCATGTTATATTGATAATAATAAAAGTAATAAGTATATTTATTATAGTTCTATCGATAATAACTGCATAATATGGGTAATAATGCACGTTATATTGATGATAATAAAAGTAGTAAGTATATTTATTATAGTTCTACCGATTATAACTGCATAATATGGGTAATAATTCATGTTATATTGAGAATAATATAAGTAATAAGTATAACTATTACAGTTCTAGCGATAATAACTGCATTATTTGGGTAATAATGGATGTTATATTGATAACATCGGGAGTAATCAGTATAATTATTACAGTTCTAGCGATAATACTAGTAAAATATGGCTAAGAGTGCCTGTTATATTGATAATAATAAAAGTAATAAGTATATTTATTATAGTTATAGCGATAATAACTGCATAATATGTGTAATAATGCATGTTATATTGAGAATAATATAAGTAATAAGTATAATTATTACAGTTCTAGCGATAATAACTGCATTGTATGGGTAATAATGCACGTTATATTGCTAGTAATATAAGTAATATGTATAATTATTACGGTTCTAGCGATAATAACTGTATTATGTGGGTAATAATGCATGTTATATTGATAATATCGGGAGTAACGAATATAATAATTATAGTTCTTGCGATAATAATAGTAAAATATGGCTAATAGTGCATGTTATATTGATAATAATAAAAGTAATAAGTATATTTATTACAGTTCTATCGATAATAACTGCATAATATGGGTAACAATGCATGTTATATTGAGAATAATATAAGTAATAAGTACAATTATTACAGTTCTAGCGATAATAACTGCATAATATGGGTAATAATGCACGTTACATTGCTAATAATATAAGTAATATGTATAATTATTACAGTTCTAGCGATAATAACTGCATTATATGGGTAATAATACATGTTATATTGATAACATCGGGAGTAATCAGTATAATTATTACAGTTCTAGCGATAATACTAGTAAAATATGGCTAAGAGTGCCTGTTATATTGATAATAATAAAAGTAATAAGTATATTTATTATAGTTCTATCGATAATAACTGCATTATATGGGTAATAATGCATGTTATATTGATAATAATATAAGTAATAAGTATAATTATTACAGTTCTAGCGATAATAACTGCATAATATGGGTAATGATGTACGTTATATTGCTAATAATATATATAATAAGTATAATTATTACAGTTCTAGCGATAATAACTGCATTATATGCGTAATAATGCATGTTATATTGATAATATTGGGAGTAATAAGTATAATTATTATAGTTCTAGCGATAATAATAGTAAAATATGGCTAATAGTGCATGTTATATTGATAATAATAAAAGTAGTAAGTATATTTATTACAGTTCTATCGATAGAAACTGCATAATATGGGTAATAATGCATGTTATATTGATGATAATAAAAGTAATACGTATATTTATTATAGTTCTAGCGATAATAACTGCATAATATGGGTAAAAATGCATGTTATATTGATAATATCGGGAGTAATAAGTATAATTATTATAGTTCTAGCGATAATAATAGTACAATATGGCTAATAGTGCATGTTATATTGATAATAATAAAAGTAATACGTATATTTATTATAGTTCCAGCGATAATAACTGCATAATATGGGTAATAGTGCATGTTATATTGATGATAATAAAAGTACTAAGTATATTTATTATTGTTATAGCGATAATAACTGCATAATATGGGTAATAATGCACGTTATATTGCTAATAATATAAGTAATAAGTATAATTATTACAGTTCTAGCAATAATAACTGCATTATATGGGTAAGAATGCACGTTATATTGCTAATAATATAAGTAATAAGTATAATTATTACAGTTCCAGCGATAATAACTGCATTATATGGCTAATAATGCATGTTATATTGATAATATCGGGAGTAATAAGTATAATTATTACAGTTCTAGCGATAATACTAGTAAAATATGGCTAAGAGTGCCTGTTATATTGATAATAATAAAAGTAATAAGTATAGTTATTATAGTTCTAGCGATAATAATAGTACAATATGGCTAATAGTGCATGTTATATTGATAATAATAAAAGTAATAAGTATATTTATTACAGTTCTGGCGATAATAACTGCATTATATGGGTAATAATGCACGTTATATTGCTAATAATATAAGTAATAAGTATATTTATTATAGTTCTAGCGATAATAACTGCATTATATGGGTAATAACGCACGTTACATTGCTAATAATATAAGTAATTAGTATAATTATTACGGTTCTAGCGATAATAACTGCATTATATGGGTAATAATGCATGTTATATTGATAATAATATAAGTAATAAGTATAATTATTACAGTTCTAGCGATAATAACTGCATAATATGGGTAATGATGTACGTTATATTGCTAATAATATATATAATAAGTATAATTATTACAGTTCTAGCGATAATAACTGCATTATATGGGTAATAATGCATGTTATATTGATAATATCGGGAGTAATAAGTATAATTACTATATATCTAGCGATAATAATAGTACAATATGGCTAATAGTGCATGTTATATTGATAATAATAAAAGTAATAAGTATATTTATTACAGTTCTATCGATAATAACTGCATAATATGGGTAATAATGCATGTTATATTGATGATAATAAAAGTAATACGTATATTTATTATAGTTATAGCGATAATAACTGCATAATATGTGTAATAATGCATGTTATATTGATAATATTATAAGTAATAAGAATAATTATTACAGTTCTAGCGATAATAACTGCATTGTATGGGTAATAATGCACGTTATATTGCTAATAATATAAGTAATAAGTATAATTATTACGGTTCTAGCGATAATAACTGTATTATATGGGTAATAATGCATGTTACATTGATAATATCGGGAGTAATAAATATAATATTTATAGTTCTTGCGACAATAATAGTAAAATATGGCTAATAGTGCATGTTCTATTGATAATAATAAAAGTAATAAGTATATTTATTACAGTTCTATCGATAATAACTGCATAATATGGGTAATAATGCATGTTATATTGATGACAATAAAAGTAATACGTATATTTATTATAGTTATAGCGATAATAACTGCATAATATGTGTAATAATGCATGTTATATTGATAACATTATAAGTAATAAGAATAATTATTACAGTTCTAGCGATAATAACTGCATTGTATGGGTAATAATGCACGTTATATTGCTAATAATATAAGTAATATGTATAATTATTACGGTTCTAGCGATAATAACTGTATTATATGGGTAATAATGCATGTTATATTGATAATATCGGGAGTAACGAATATAATAATTATAGTTCTTGCGATAATAATAGTAAAATATGGCTAATAGTGCATGTTCTATTGATAATAATAAAAGTAATAAGTATATTTATTACAGTTCTATCGATAATAACTGCATAATATGGGTAACAATGCATGTTATATTGAGAATAATATAAGTAATAAGTACAATTATTACAGTTCTAGCGATAATAACTGCATAATATGGGTAATAATGCACGTTACATTGCTAATAATATAAGTAATATGTATAATTATTACAGTTCTAGCGATAATAACTGCATTATATGGGTAATAATGCATGTTATATTGATAACATCGGGAGTAATCAGTATAATTATTACAGTTCTAGCGATAATACTAGTAAAATATGGCTAAGAGTGCCTGTTATATTGATAATAATAAAAGTAATAAGTATATTTATTATAGTTCTATCGATAATAACTGCATTATATGGGTAATAATGCATGTTATATTGATAATAATATAAGTAATAAGTATAATTATTACAGTTCTAGCGATAATAACTGCATAATATGGGTAATGATGTACGTTATATTGCTAATAATATATATAATAAGTATAATTATTACAGTTCTAGCGATAATAACTGCATTATATGGGTAATAATGCATGTTATATTGATAATAATAAATGTAATAAGTATATTTATTACAGTTCTATCGATAATAACTGCATAATATGGGTAATAATGCATGTTATATTGATGATAATAAAAGTAATACGTATATTTATTATAGTTATAGCGATAATAACTGCATAATACGTGTAATAATGCATGTTATATTGATAATAATATAAGTAATAAGAATAATTATTACAGATCTAGCGATAATAACTGCATTGTATGGGTAATAATGCACGTTATATTGCTAATAATATAAGTAATAAGTATAATTATTACGGTTCTAGCGATAATAACTGTATTATATGGGTAATAATGCATGTTATATTGATAATATCGGGAGTAATAAATATAATATTTATAGTTCTTGCGATAATAATAGTAAAATATGGCTAATAGTGCATGTTCTATTGATAATAATAAAAGTAATAAGTATATTTATTACAGTTCTATCGATAATAACTGCATAATATGGGTAACAATGCATGTTATATTGAGAATAATATAAGTAATAAGTATAATTATTACAGTTCTAGCGATAATAACAGCATAATATGGGTAATAATGCACGTTACATTGCTAATAATATAAGTAATAAGTATAATTATTACAGTTCTAGCGATAATAACTGCATTATATGGGTAATAATGCATGTTATACTGATAATATCGGGAGTAATAAGTATAATTATTATAGTTCTAGCGATAATAATAGTAAAATATGGCTAATAGTGCATGTTATATTGATAATAATAAAAGTAATAAGTATATTTATTATACTTCTGTCGATAATAACTGCATAACATGGGTAACAATGCATGTTATATTGAGAATAATATAAGTAATAAGCATAATTATTACAGTTCTAGCGATAATAACTGCATTATATGCGTGTTAATGCATGTTATATTGATAATATCGGGAGTAATAAGTATAATTATTATAGTTCTAGCGATAATAATAGTAAAATATGGCTAATAGTGCATGTTATATTGATAATAATAAAAGTAATAAGTATATTTATTACAGTTCTATCGATAGAAACTGCATAATATGGGTAATAATGCATGTTATATTGATGATAATAAAAGTAATACGTATATTTATTATAGTTCTAGCGATAATAACTGCATAATATGGGTAATAATGCATGTTATATTGATAATAATATAAGTAATAAGTATATTTATTATAGTTCTAGCGATAATAACTGCATTATATGGGTAATAACGCACGTTACATTGCTAATAATATAAGTAATTAGTATAATTATTACGGTTCTAGCGATAATAACTGCATTATATGGGTAATAATGCATGTTATATTGATAATATCCTGAGTAATAAATATAATTATTATAGTTCTTGCGATAATAATAGTAAAATATGGCTAATAGTGAATGCTCTATTGATAATAATAAAAGTAATAAGTATATTTATTATAGTTCTGTCGATAATAACTGCATAATATGGGTAACAATGCATGTTCTATTGAGAATAATATAAGTAATAAGTATAATTATTACAGTTCTAGCGATAATAACTGCATTATATGCGTAATAATGCATGTTATATTGATAATATCGGGAGTAATAGGTATAATTATTATAGTTCTAGCGATAATAATAGTAAAATATGGCTAATAGTGCATGTTATATTGATAATAATAAAAGTAATAAGTATATTTATTACAGTTCTATCGATAGAAACTGCATAATATGGGTAATAATGCATGTTATATTGATGATAATAAAAGTAATACGTATATTTATTATAGTTCTAGCGATAATAACTGCATAATATGGGTAATAATGCATGTTATATTGATAATAATATAAGTAATAAGTATAATTATTACAGTTCTATCGATAATAACTGCATAATATGGGTAATAATGCATGTTATATTGAGAATAATATAAGTAATAAGTATAATTATTACAGTTCTAGCGATAATAACTGCATTATATGCGTAATAATGCATGTTATATTGATAATATCGGGAGTAATAGGTATAATTATTATAGTTCTAGCGATAATAATAGTAAAATATGGCTAATAGTGCATGTTATATTGATAATAATAAAAGTAATAAGTATATTTATTACAGTTCTATCGATAGAAACTGCATAATATGGGTAATAATGCATGTTATATTGATGATAATAAAAGTAATACGTATATTTATTATAGTTCTAGCGATAATAACTGCATAATATGGGTAATAATGCATGTTATATTGATAATAATATAAGTAATAAGTATAATTATTACAGTTCTATCGATAATAACTGCATAATATGGGTAACAATGCATGTTATATTGAGAATAATATAAGTAATAAGTATAATTATTACAGTTCTAGCGATAATAACTGCATTATTTGGGTAATAATGGATGTTATATTGATAATATCGGGAGTAATAAGTATAATTATTACAGTTCTAGCGATAATACTAGTAAAATATGGCTAAGAGTGCCTGTTATATTGATAATAATAAAAGTAATAAGTATATTTATTATACTTCTGTCGATAATAACTGCATAATATGGGTAACAATGCATGTTATATTGAGAACAATATAAGTAATAAGCATAATTATTACAGTTCTAGCGATAATAACTGCATTATATGCGTGTTAATGCATGTTATATTGATAATATCGGGAGTAATAAGTATAATTATTATAGTTCTAGCGATAATAATAGTAAAATATGGCTAATAGTGCATGTTCTATTGATAATAATAAAAGTAATAAGTATATTTATTACAGTTCTATCGATAGAAACTGCATAATATGGGTAATAATGCATGTTATATTGATGATAATAAAAGTAATACGTATATTTATTATAGGTCTAGCGATAATAACTGCATAATATGGCTAATAATGCATGTTATATTGATAATAATAAAAGTAATAAGTATATTTATTATAGTTCTATCGATAATAACTGCATAATATGGGTAATAATGCACGTTATATTGATGATAATAAAAGTAGTAAGTATATTTATTATAGTTCTACCGATTATAACTGCATAATATGGGTAATAATTCATGTTATATTGAGAATAATATAAGTAATAAGTATAACTATTACAGTTCTAGCGATAATAACTGCATTATTTGGGTAATAATGGATGTTATATTGATAACATCGGGAGTAATCAGTATAATTATTACAGTTCTAGCGATAATACTAGTAAAATATGGCTAAGAGTGCCTGTTATATTGATAATAATAAAAGTAATAAGTATATTTATTATAGTTATAGCGATAATAACTGCATAATATGTGTAATAATGCATGTTATATTGAGAATAATATAAGTAATAAGTATAATTATTACAGTTCTAGCGATAATAACTGCATTGTATGGGTAATAATGCACGTTATATTGCTAGTAATATAAGTAATATGTATAATTATTACGGTTCTAGCGATAATAACTGTATTATGTGGGTAATAATGCATGTTATATTGATAATATCGGGAGTAACGAATATAATAATTATAGTTCTTGCGATAATAATAGTAAAATATGGCTAATAGTGCATGTTATATTGATAATAATAAAAGTAATAAGTATATTTATTACAGTTCTATCGATAATAACTGCATAATATGGGTAACAATGCATGTTATATTGAGAATAATATAAGTAATAAGTACAATTATTACAGTTCTAGCGATAATAACTGCATAATATGGGTAATAATGCACGTTACATTGCTAATAATATAAGTAATATGTATAATTATTACAGTTCTAGCGATAATAACTGCATTATATGGGTAATAATGCATGTTATATTGATAACATCGGGAGTAATCAGTATAATTATTACAGTTCTAGCGATAATACTAGTAAAATATGGCTAAGAGTGCCTGTTATATTGATAATAATAAAAGTAATAAGTATAGTTATTATAGTTCTAGCGATAATAATAGTACAATATGGCTAATAGTGCATGTTATATTGATAATAATAAAAGTAATAAGTATATTTATTACAGTTCTATCGATAATAACTGCATAATATGGGTAATAATGCATGTTATATTGATGACAATAAAAGTAATACGTATATTTATTATAGTTATAGCGATAATAACTGCATAATATGTGTAATAATGCATGTTATATTGATAATATTATAAGTAATAAGAATAATTATTAGAGTTCTAGCGATAATAACTGCATTGTATGGGTAATAATGCACGTTATATTGCTAATAATATAAGTAATAAGTATAATTATTACGGTTCTAGCGATAATAACTGTATTATATGGGTAATAATGCATGTTACATTGATAATATCGGGAGTAATAAATATAATATTTATAGTTCTTGCGATAATAATAGTAAAATATGGCTAATAGTGCATGTTCTATTGATAATAATAAAAGTAATAAGTATATTTATTACAGTTCTATCGATAATAACTGCATAATATGGGTAACAATGCATGTTATATTGAGAATAATATAAGTAATAAGTATAATTATTACAGTTCTAGCGATAATAACTGCATTGTATGGGTAATAATGCACGTTATATTGCTAATAATATAAGTAATATGTATAATCATTACGGTTCTAGCGATAATAACTGTATTATATGGGTAATAATGCATGTTATATTGATAATATCGGGAGTAACGAATATAATAATTATAGTTCTTGCGATAATAATAGTAAAATATGGCTAATAGTGCATGTTCTATTGATAATAATAAAAGTAATAAGTATATTTATTACAGTTCTATCGATAATAACTGCATAATATGGGTAACAATGCATGTTATATTGAGAATAATATAAGTAATAAGTACAATTATTACAGTTCTAGCGATAATAACTGCATAATATGGGTAATAATGCACGTTACATTGCTAATAATATAAGTAATATGTATAATTATTACAGTTCTAGCGATAATAACTGCATTATATGGGTAATAATGCATGTTATATTGATAACATCGGGAGTAATCAGTATAATTATTACAGTTCTAGCGATAATACTAGTAAAATATGGCTAAGAGTGCCTGTTATATTGATAATAATAAAAGTAATAAGTATATTTATTATAGTTCTATCGATAATAACTGCATTATATGGGTAATAATGCATGTTATATTGATAATAATATAAGTAATAAGTATAATTATTACAGTTCTAGCGATAATAACTGCATAATATGGGTAATGATGTACGTTATATTGCTAATAATATATATAATAAGTATAATTATTACAGTTCTAGCGATAATAACTGCATTATATGGGTAATAATGCATGTTATATTGATAATATCGGGAGTAATAAGTATAATTACTATATTTCTAGCGACAATAATAGTACAATATGGCTAATAGTGCATGTTATATTGATAATAATAAAAGTAATAAGTATATTTATTACAGTTCTATCGATAATAACTGCATAATATGGGTAATAATGCATGTTATATTGATGATAATAAAAGTAATACGTATATTTATAATAGTTATAGCGATAATAACTGCATAATATGTGTAATAATGCATGTTATATTGATAATAATATAAGTAATAAGAATAATTATTACAGTTCTAGCGATAATAACTGCATTGTATGGGTAATAATGCACGTTATATTGCTAATAATATAAGTAATAAGTATAATTATTACGGTTCTAGCGATAATAACAGCATAATATGGGTAATAATGCACGTTACATTGCTAATAATATAAGTAATAAGTATAATTATTACAGTTCTAGCGATAATAACTGCATTATATGGGTAATAATGCATGTTATATTGATAATATCGGGAGTAATAAGTATAATTATTATAGTTCTAGCGATAATAATAGTAAAATATGGCGAATAGTGCATGTTATATTGATAATAATAAAAGTAATAAGTATAATTATTACAGTTCTAGCGATAATAACTGCATAATATGGGTAACAATGCATGTTATATTGAGAATAATATAAGTAATAAGTATAATTATTACAGTTCTAGCGATAATAACTGCATTATATGGGTAATAATGCATGTTATATTGATAATATCGGGAGTAATAAGTATAATTATTATAGTTCTAGCGATAATAATAGTAAAATATGGCGAGTAGTGCATGTTATATTGATAATAATAAAAGTAATAAGTATAATTATTACAGTTCTAGCGAAAATAACTGCATAATATGGGTAACAATGCATGTTATATTGAGAATAATATAAGTAATAAGTATAATTATTACAGTTCTAGCGATAATAACTGCAAATATGGGTAATAATGCACGTTACATTGCTAATAATATAAGTAATAAGTATAATTATTACAGTTCTAGCGATAATAACTGCATTATATGGCTAATAGTGCATGTTCTATTGATAATAATAAAAGTAATAAGTATATTTATTACAGTTCTATCGATAATAACTGCATAATATGGGTAACAATGCATGTTATATTGAGAATAGTATAAGTAATAAGTATAATTATTACAGTTCTACCGATTATAACTGCATAATATGGGTAATAATTCATGTTATATTGAGAATAATATAAGTAATAAGTATAATTATTACAGTTCTAGCGATAATAACTGCATTATTTGGGTAATAATGGATGTTATATTGATAATATCGGGAGTAATAAGTATAATTATTACAGTTCTAGCGATAATACTAGTAAAATATGGCTAAGAGTGCCTGTTATATTGATAATAATAAAAGTAATAAGTATATTTATTATACTTCTGTCGATAATAACTGCATAATATGGGTAACAATGCATGTTATATTGAGAATAATATAAGTAATAAGCATAATTATTACAGTTCTAGCGATAATAACTGCATTATATGCGTGTTAATGCATGTTATATTGATAATATCGGGAGTAATAAGTATAATTATTATAGTTCTAGCGATAATAATAGTAAAATATGGCTAATAGTGCATGTTATATTGATAATAATAAAAGTAATAAGTATATTTATTACAGTTCTATCGATAGAAACTGCATAATATGGGTAATAATGCATGTTATATTGATAATAATAAAAGTAATAAGTATATTTATTACAGTTCTGGCGATAATAACTGCATTATATGGGTAATAATGCACGTTATATTGCTAATAATATAAGTAATTAGTATAATTATTACGGTTCTAGCGATAATAACTGCATTATATGGGTAATAATGCATGTTATATTGATAATATCCTGAGTAATAAATATAATTATTATAGTTCTTGCGATAATAATAGTAAAATATGGCTAATAGTGAATGCTCTATTGATAATAATAAAAGTAATAAGTATATTTATTATAGTTCTGTCGATAATAACTGCATAATATGGGTAACAATGCATGTTCTATTGAGAATAATATAAGTAATAAGTATAATTATTACAGTTCTAGCGATAATAACTGCATTATATGCGTAATAATGCATGTTATATTGATAATATCGGGAGTAATAGGTATAATTATTATAGTTCTAGCGATAATAATAGTAAAATATGGCTAATAGTGCATGTTATATTGATAATAATAAAAGTAATAAGTATATTTATTACAGTTCTATCGATAGAAACTGCATAATATGGGTAATAATGCATGTTATATTGATGATAATAAAAGTAATACGTATATTTATTATAGTTCTAGCGATAATAACTGCATAATATGGGTAATAATGCATGTTATATTGATAATAATATAAGTAATAAGTATAATTATTACAGTTCTATCGATAATAACTGCATAATATGGGTAATAATGCATGTTATATTGAGAATAATATAAGTAATAAGTATAATTATTACAGTTCTAGCGATAATAACTGCATTATATGCGTAATAATGCATGTTATATTGATAATATCGGGAGTAATAAGTATAATTATTACAGTTCTAGCGATAATACTAGTAAAATATGGCTAAGAGTGCCTGTTATATTGATAATAATAAAAGTAATAAGTATATTTATTATACTTCTGTCGATAATAACTGCATAATATGGGTAACAATGCATGTTATATTGAGAATAATATAAGTAATAAGCATAATTATTACAGTTCTAGCGATAATAACTGCATTATATGCGTGTTAATGCATGTTATATTGATAATATCGGGAGTAATAAGTATAATTATTATAGTTCTAGCGATAATAATAGTAAAATATGGCTAATAGTGCATGTTCTATTGATAATAATAAAAGTAATAAGTATATTTATTACAGTTCTATCGATAGAAACTGCATAATATGGGTAATAATGCATGTTATATTGATGATAATAAAAGTAATACGTATATTTATTATAGTTCTAGCGATAATAACTGCATAATATGGCTAATAATGCATGTTATATTGATAATAATAAAAGTAATAAGTATATTTATTATAGTTCTATCGATAATAACTGCATAATATGGGTAATAATGCACGTTATATTGATGATAATAAAAGTAGTAAGTATATTTACTATAGTTCTACCGATTATAACTGCATAATATGGGTAATAATTCATGTTATATTGAGAATAATATAAGTAATAAGTATAACTATTACAGTTCTAGCGATAATAACTGCATTATTTGGGTAATAATGGATGTTATATTGATAACATCGGGAGTAATCAGTATAATTATTACAGGTCTAGCGATAATACTAGTAAAATATGGCTAAGAGTGCCTGTTATATTGATAATAATAAAAGTAATAAGTATATTTATTATAGTTATAGCGATAATAACTGCATAATATGTGTAATAATGCATGTTATATTGAGAATAATATAAGTAATAAGTATAATTATTACAGTTCTAGCGATAATAACTGCATTGTATGGGTAATAATGCACGTTATATTGCTAGTAATATAAGTAATATGTATAATTATTACGGTTCTAGCGATAATAACTGTATTATGTGGGTAATAATGCATGTTATATTGATAATATCGGGAGTAACGAATATAATAATTATAGTTCTTGCGATAATAATAGTAAAATATGGCTAATAGTGCATGTTATATTGATAATAATAAAAGTAATAAGTATATTTATTACAGTTCTATCGATAATAACTGCATAATATGGGTAACAATGCATGTTATATTGAGAATAATATAAGTAATAAGTACAATTAGTACAGTTCTAGCGATAATAACTGCATAATATGGGTAATAATGCACGTCACATTGCTAATAATATAAGTAATATGTATAATTATTACAGTTCTAGCGATAATAACTGCATTATATGGGTAATAATGCATGTTATATTGATAACATCGGGAGTAATCAGTATAATTATTACAGTTCTAGCGATAATACTAGTAAAATATGGCTAAGAGTGCCTGTTATATTGATAATAATAAAAGTAATAAGTATAGTTATTATAGTTCCAGCGATAATAATAGTACAATATGGCTAATAGTGCATGTTATATTGATAATAATAAAAGTAATATGTATATTTATTACAGTTCTATCGATAATAACTGCATAATATGGGTAATAATGCATGTTATATTGATGACAATAAAAGTAATACGTATATTTATTATAGTTATAGCGATAATAACTGCATAATATGTGTAATAATGCATGTTATATTGATAATATTATAAGTAATAAGAATAATTATTACAGTTCTAGCGATAATAACTGCATTGTATGGGTAATAATGCACGTTATATTGCTAATAATATAAGTAATAAGTATAATTATTACGGTTCTAGCGATAATAACTGTATTATATGGGTAATAATGCATGTTACATTGATAATATCGGGAGTAATAAATATAATATTTATAGTTCTTGCGATAATAATAGTAAAATATGGCTAATAGTGCATGTTCTATTGATAATAATAAAAGTAATAAGTATATTTATTACAGTTCTATCGATAATAACTGCATAATATGGGTAACAATGCATGTTATATTGAGAATAATATAAGTAATAAGTATAATTATTACAGTTCTAGCGATAATAACTGCATTGTATGGGTAATAATGCACGTTATATTGCTAATAATATAAGTAATATGTATAATTATTACGGTTC
This sequence comes from Megachile leachella, assembly GCA_963576845.1. Taxonomy (NCBI): domain Eukaryota; kingdom Metazoa; phylum Arthropoda; class Insecta; order Hymenoptera; family Megachilidae; genus Megachile; species Megachile leachella. Next base: position 1,129,239 of record CAUYWW010000072.1, read on the forward strand.
TAGCGATAATAACTGTATTATATGGGTAATAATGCATGTTATATTGATAATATCGGGAGTAACGAATATAATAATTATAGTTCTTGCGATAATAATAGTAAAATATGGCTAATAGTGCATGTTCTATTGATAATAATAAAAGTAATAAGTATATTTATTACAGTTCTATCGATAATAACTGCATAATATGGGTAACAATGCATGTTATATTGAGAATAATATAAGTAATAAGTACAATTATTACAGTTCTAGCGATAATAACTGCATAATATGGGTAATAATGCACGTTACATTGCTAATAATATAAGTAATATGTATAATTATTACAGTTCTAGCGATAATAACTGCATTATATGGGTAATAATGCATGTTATATTGATAACATCGGGAGTAATCAGTATAATTATTACAGTTCTAGCGATAATACTAGTAAAATATGGCTAAGAGTGCCTGTTATATTGATAATAATAAAAGTAATAAGTATATTTATTATAGTTCTATCGATAATAACTGCATTATATGGGTAATAATGCATGTTATATTGATAATAATATAAGTAATAAGTATAATTATTACAGTTCTAGCGATAATAACTGCATAATATGGGTAATGATGTACGTTATATTGCTAATAATATATATAATAAGTATAATTATTACAGTTCTAGCGATAATAACTGCATTATATGGGTAATAATGCATGTTATATTGATAATATCGGGAGTAATAAGTATAATTACTATATTTCTAGCGATAATAATAGTACAATATGGCTAATAGTGCATGTTATATTGATAATAATAAAAGTAATAAGTATATTTATTACAGTTCTATCGATAATAACTGCATAATATGGGTAATAATGCATGTTATATTGATGATAATAAAAGTAATACGTATATTTATTATAGTTATAGCGATAATAACTGCATAATATGTGTAATAATGCATGTTATATTGATATTATTATAAGTAATAAGAATAATTATTACAGTTCTAGCGATAATAACTGCATTGTATGGGTAATAATGCACGTTATATTGCTAATAATATAAGTAATAAGTATAATTATTACGGTTCTAGCGATAATAACTGTATTATATGGGTAATAATGCATGTTACATTGATAATATCGGGAGTAATAAATATAATATTTATAGTTCTTGCGATAATAATAGTAAAATATGGCTAATAGTGCATGTTCTATTGATAATAATAAAAGTAATAAGTATATTTATTACAGTTCTATCGATAATAACTGCATAATATGGGTAACAATGCATGTTATATTGAGAATAATATAAGTAATAAGTATAATTATTACAGTTCTAGCGATAATAACTGCATTGTATGGGTAATAATGCACGTTATATTGCTAATAATATAAGTAATATGTATAATTATTACGGTTCTAGCGATAATAACTGTATTATATGGGTAATAATGCATGTTATATTGATAATATCGGGAGTAACGAATATAATAATTATAGTTCTTGCGATAATAATAGTAAAATATGGCTAATAGTGCATGTTCTATTGATAATAATAAAAGTAATAAGTATATTTATTACAGTTCTATCGATAATAACTGCATAATATGGGTAACAATGCATGTTATATTGAGAATAATATAAGTAATAAGTACAATTATTACAGTTCTAGCGATAATAACTGCATAATATGGGTAATAATGCACGTTACATTGCTAATAATATAAGTAATATGTATAATTGTTACAGTTCTAGCGATAATAACTGCATTATATGGGTAATAATGCATGTTATATTGATAACATCGGGAGTAATCAGTATAATTATTACAGTTCTAGCGATAATACTAGTAAAATATGGCTAAGAGTGCCTGTTATATTGATAATAATAAAAGTAATAAGTATATTTATTATAGTTCTATCGATAATAACTGCATTATATGGGTAATAATGCATGTTATATTGATAATAATATAAGTAATAAGTATAATTATTGCAGTTCTAGCGATAATAACTGCATAATATGGGTAATGATGTACGTTATATTGCTAATAATATATATAATAAGTATAATTATTACAGTTCTAGCGATAATAACTGCATTATATGGGTAATAATGCATGTTATATTGATAATAATAAATGTAATAAGTATATTTATTACAGTTCTATCGATAATAACTGCATAATATGGGTAATAATGCATGTTATATTGATGATAATAAAAGTAATACGTATATTTATTATAGTTATAGCGATAATAACTGCATAATACGTGTAATAATGCATGTTATATTGATAATAATATAAGTAATAAGAATAATTATTACAGATCTAGCGATAATAACTGCATTGTATGGGTAATAATGCACGTTATATTGCTAATAATATAAGTAATAAGTATAATTATTACGGTTCTAGCGATAATAACTGTATTCTATGGGTAATAATGCATGTTATATTGATAATATCGGGAGTAATAAATATAATATTTATAGTTCTTGCGATAATAATAGTAAAATATGGCTAATAGTGCATGTTCTATTGATAATAATAAAAGTAATAAGTATATTTATTACAGTTCTATCGATAATAACTGCATAATATGGGTAACAATGCATGTTATATTGAGAATAATATAAGTAATAAGTATAATTATTACAGTTCTAGCGATAATAACAGCATAATATGGGTAATAATGCACGTTACATTGCTAATAATATAAGTAATAAGTATAATTATTACAGTTCTAGCGATAATAACTGCATTATATGGGTAATAATGCATGTTATATTGATAATATCGGGAGTAATAAGTATAATTATTATAGTTCTAGCGATAATAATAGTAAAATATGGCTAATAGTGCATGTTATATTGATAATAATAAAAGTAATAAGTATAATTATTACAGTTCTAGCGATAATAACTGCATAATATGGGTAACAATGCATGTTATATTGAGAATAATATAAGTAATAAGTATAATTATTACAGTTCTAGCGATAATAACTGCAAATATGGGTAATAATGCACGTTACATTGCTAATAATATAAGTAATAAGTATAATTATTACAGCTCTAGCGATAATAACTGCATTATATGGCTAATAGTGCATGTTCTATTGATAATAATAAAAGTAATAAGTATATTTATTACAGTTCTATCGATAATAACTGCATAATATGGGTAACAATGCATGTTATATTGAGAATAGTATAAGTAATAAGTATAATTATTACAGTTCTACCGATTATAACTGCATAATATGGGTAATAATTCATGTTATATTGAGAATAATATAAGTAATAAGTATAATTATTACAGTTCTAGCGATAATAACTGCATTATTTGGGTAATAATGGATGTTATATTGATAATATCGGGAGTAATAAGTATAATTATTACAGTTCTAGCGATAATACTAGTAAAATATGGCTAAGAGTGCCTGTTATATTGATAATAATAAAAGTAATAAGTATATTTATTATACTTCTGTCGATAATAACTGCATAATATGGGTAACAATGCATGTTATATTGAGAATAATATAAGTAATAAGCATAATTATTACAGTTCTAGCGATAATAACTGCATTATATGCGTAATAATGCATGTTATATTGATAATATCGGGAGTAATAGGTATAATTATTATAGTTCTAGCGATAATAATAGTAAAATATGGCTAATAGTGCATGTTATATTGATAATAATAAAAGTAATAAGTATATTTATTACAGTTCTATCGATAGAAACTGCATAATATGGGTAATAATGCATGTTATATTGATGATAATAAAAGTAATACGTATATTTATTATAGTTCTAGCGATAATAACTGCATAATATGGGTAATAATGCATGTTATATTGATAATAATATAAGTAATAAGTATAATTATTACAGTTCTAGCGATAATAACTGCATAATATGGGTAACAATGCATGTTATATTGAGAATAATATAAGTAATAAGTATAATTATTACAGTTCTAGCGATAATAACTGCAAATATGGGTAATAATGCACGTTACATTGCTAATAATATAAGTAATAAGTATAATTATTACAGCTCTAGCGATAATAACTGCATTATATGGCTAATAGTGCATGTTCTATTGATAATAATAAAACTAATAAGTATATTTATTACAGTTCTATCGATAATAACTGCATAATATGGGTAACAATGCATGTTATATTGAGAATAGTATAAGTAATAAGTATAATTATTACAGTTCTACCGATTATAACTGCATAATATGGGTAATAATTCATGTTATATTGAGAATAATATAAGTAATAAGTATAATTATTACAGTTCTAGCGATAATAACTGCATTATTTGGGTAATAATGGATGTTATATTGATAATATCGGGAGTAATAAGTATAATTATTACAGTTCTAGCGATAATACTAGTAAAATATGGCTAAGAGTGCCTGTTATATTGATAATAATAAAAGTAATAAGTATATTTATTATACTTCTGTCGATAATAACTGCATAATATGGGTAACAATGCATGTTATATTGAGAATAATATAAGTAATAAGCATAATTATTACAGTTCTAGCGATAATAACTGCATTATATGCGTAATAATGCATGTTATATTGATAATATCGGGAGTAATAGGTATAATTATTATAGTTCTAGCGATAATAATAGTAAAATATGGCTAATAGTGCATGTTATATTGATAATAATAAAAGTAATAAGTATATTTATTACAGTTCTATCGATAGAAACTGCATAATATGGGTAATAATGCATGTTATATTGATGATAATAAAAGTAATACGTATATTTATTATAGTTCTAGCGATAATAACTGCATAATATGGGTAATAATGCATGTTATATTGATAATAATATAAGTAATAAGTATAATTATTACAGTTCTATCGATAATAACTGCATAATATGGGTAATAATGCATGTTATATTGAGAATAATATAAGTAATAAGTATAATTATTACAGTTCTAGCGATAATAACTGCATTATATGCGTAATAATGCATGTTATATTGATAATATCGGGAGTAATCAGTATAATTATTACAGTTCTAGCGATAATACTAGTAAAATATGGCTAAGAGTGCCTGTTATATTGATAATAATAAAAGTAATAAGTATATTTATTATAGTTCTATCGATAATAACTGCATTATATGGGTAATAATGCATGTTATATTGATAATAATATAAGTAATAAGTATAATTATTACAGTTCTAGCGATAATAACTGCATAATATGGGTAATGATGTACGTTATATTGCTAATAATATATATAATAAGTATAATTATTACAGTTCTAGCGATAATAACTGCATTATATGGGTAATAATGCATGTTATATTGATAATAATAAATGTAATAAGTATATTTATTACAGTTCTATCGATAATAACTGCATAATATGGGTAATAATGCATGTTATATTGATGATAATAAAAGTAATACGTATATTTATTATAGTTATAGCGATAATAACTGCATAATACGTGTAATAATGCATGTTATATTGATAATAATATAAGTAATAAGAATAATTATTACAGATCTAGCGATAATAACTGCATTGTATGGGTAATAATGCACGTTATATTGCTAATAATATAAGTAATAAGTATAATTATTACGGTTCTAGCGATAATAACTGTATTATATGGGTAATAATGCATGTTATATTGATAATATCGGGAGTAATAAATATAATATTTATAGTTCTTGCGATAATAATAGTAAAATATGGCTAATAGTGCATGTTGTATTGATAATAATAAAAGTAATAAGTATATTTATTACAGTTCTATCGATAATAACTGCATAATATGGGTAACAATGCATGTTATATTGAGAATAATATAAGTAATAAGTATAATTATTACAGTTCTAGCGATAATAACAGCATAATATGGGTAATAATGCACGTTACATTGCTAATAATATAAGTAATAAGTATAATTATTACAGTTCTAGCGATAATAACTGCATTATATGGGTAATAATGCATGTTATATTGATAATATCGGGAGTAATAAGTATAATTATTATAGTTCTAGCGATAATAATAGTAAAATATGGCTAATAGTGCATGTTATATTGATAATAATAAAAGTAATAAGTATAATTATTACAGTTCTAGCGATAATAACTGCATAATATGGGTAACAATGCATGTTATATTGAGAATAATATAAGTAATAAGTATAATTATTACAGTTCTAGCGATAATAACTGCAAATATAGGTAATAATGCACGTTACATTGCTAATAATATAAGTAATAAGTATAATTATTACAGCTCTAGCGATAATAACTGCATTATATGGCTAATAGTGCATGTTCTATTGATAATAATAAAAGTAATAAGTATATTTATTACAGTTCTATCGATAATAACTGCATAATATGGGTAACAATGCATGTTATATTGAGAATAGTATAAGTAATAAGTATAATTATTACAGTTCTACCGATTATAACTGCATAATATGGGTAATAATTCATGTTATATTGAGAATAATATAAGTAATAAGTATAATTATTACAGTTCTAGCGATAATAACTGCATTATTTGGGTAATAATGGATGTTATATTGATAATATCGGGAGTAATAAGTATAATTATTACAGTTCTAGCGATAATACTAGTAAAATATGGCTAAGAGTGCCTGTTATATTGATAATAATAAAAGTAATAAGTATATTTATTATACTTCTGTCGATAATAACTGCATAATATGGGTAACAATGCATGTTATATTGAGAATAATATAAGTAATAAGCATAATTATTACAGTTCTAGCGATAATAACTGCATTATATGCGTGTTAATGCATGTTATATTGATAATATCGGGAGTAATAAGTATAATTATTATAGTTCTAGCGATAATAATAGTAAAATATGGCTAATAGTGCATGTTATATTGATAATAATAAAAGTAATAAGTATATTTATTACAGTTCTATCGATAGAAACTGCATAATATGGGTAATAATGCATGTTATATTGATGATAATAAAAGTAATACGTATATTTATTATAGTTCTAGCGATAATAACTGCATAATATGGGTAATAATGCATGTTATATTGATAATAATATAAGTAATAAGTATATTTATTATAGTTCTAGCGATAATAACTGCATTATATGGGTAATAACGCACGTTACATTGCTAATAATATAAGTAATTAGTATAATTATTACGGTTCTAGCGATAATAACTGCATTATATGGGTAATAATGCATGTTATATTGATAATATCCTGAGTAATAAATATAATTATTATAGTTCTTGCGATAATAATAGTAAAATATGGCTAATAGTGAATGCTCTATTGATAATAATAAAAGTAATAAGTATATTTATTATAGTTCTGTCGATAATAACTGCATAATATGGGTAACAATGCATGTTCTATTGAGAATAATATAAGTAATAAGTATAATTATTACAGTTCTAGCGATAATAACTGCATTATATGCGTAATAATGCATGTTATATTGATAATATCGGGAGTAATAGGTATAATTATTATAGTTCTAGCGATAATAATAGTAAAATATGGCTAATAGTGCATGTTATATTGATAATAATAAAAGTAATAAGTATATTTATTACAGTTCTATCGATAGAAACTGCATAATATGGGTAATAATGCATGTTATATTGATGATAATAAAAGTAATACGTATATTTATTATAGTTCTAGCGATAATAACTGCATAATATGGGTAATAATGCATGTTATATTGATAATAATATAAGTAATAAGTATAATTATTACAGTTCTATCGATAATAACTGCATAATATGGGTAATAATGCATGTTATATTGAGAATAATATAAGTAATAAGTATAATTATTACAGTTCTAGCGATAATAACTGCATTATATGCGTAATAATGCATGTTATATTGATAATATCGGGAGTAATAGGTATAATTATTATAGTTCTAGCGATAATAATAGTAAAATATGGCTAATAGTGCATGTTATATTGATAATAATAAAAGTAATAAGTATATTTATTACAGTTCTATCGATAGAAACTGCATAATATGGGTAATAATGCATGTTATATTGATGATAATAAAAGTAATACGTATATTTATTATAGTTCTAGCGATAATAACTGCATAATATGGGTAATAATGCATGTTATATTGATAATAATATAAGTAATAAGTATAATTATTACAGTTCTATCGATAATAACTGCATAATATGGGTAACAATGCATGTTATATTGAGAATAATATAAGTAATAAGTATAATTATTACAGTTCTAGCGATAATAACTGCATTATTTGGGTAATAATGGATGTTATATTGATAATATCGGGAGTAATAAGTATAATTATTACAGTTCTAGCGATAATACTAGTAAAATATGGCTAAGAGTGCCTGTTATATTGATAATAATAAAAGTAATAAGTATATTTATTATACTTCTGTCGATAATAACTGCATAATATGGGTAACAATGCATGTTATATTGAGAATAATATAAGTAATAAGCATAATTATTACAGTTCTAGCGATAATAACTGCATTATATGCGTGTTAATGCATGTTATATTGATAATATCGGGAGTAATAAGTATAATTATTATAGTTCTAGCGATAATAATAGTAAAATATGGCTAATAGTGCATGTTCTATTGATAATAATAAAAGTAATAAGTATATTTATTACAGTTCTATCGATAGAAACTGCATAATATGGGTAATAATGCATGTTATATTGATGATAATAAAAGTAATACGTATATTTATTATAGTTCTAGCGATAATAACTGCATAATATGGCTAATAATGCATGTTATATTGATAATAATAAAAGTAATAAGTATATTTATTATAGTTCTATCGATAATAACTGCATAATATGGGTAATAATGCACGTTATATTGATGATAATAAAAGTAGTAAGTATATTTATTATAGTTCTACCGATTATAACTGCATAATATGGGTAATAATTCATGTTATATTGAGAATAATATAAGTAATAAGTATAACTATTACAGTTCTAGCGATAATAACTGCATTATTTGGGTAATAATGGATGTTATATTGATAACATCGGGAGTAATCAGTATAATTATTACAGTTCTAGCGATAATACTAGTAAAATATGGCTAAGAGTGCCTGTTATATTGATAATAATAAAAGTAATAAGTATATTTATTATAGTTATAGCGATAATAACTGCATAATATGTGTAATAATGCATGTTATATTGAGAATAATATAAGTAATAAGTATAATTATTACAGTTCTAGCGATAATAACTGCATTGTATGGGTAATAATGCACGTTATATTGCTAGTAATATAAGTAATATGTATAATTATTACGGTTCTAGCGATAATAACTGTATTATGTGGGTAATAATGCATGTTATATTGATAATATCGGGAGTAACGAATATAATAATTATAGTTCTTGCGATAATAATAGTAAAATATGGCTAATAGTGCATGTTATATTGATAATAATAAAAGTAATAAGTATATTTATTACAGTTCTATCGATAATAACTGCATAATATGGGTAACAATGCATGTTATATTGAGAATAATATAAGTAATAAGTACAATTATTACAGTTCTAGCGATAATAACTGCATAATATGGGTAATAATGCACGTTACATTGCTAATAATATAAGTAATATGTATAATTATTACAGTTCTAGCGATAATAACTGCATTATATGGGTAATAATGCATGTTATATTGATAACATCGGGAGTAATCAGTATAATTATTACAGTTCTAGCGATAATACTAGTAAAATATGGCTAAGAGTGCCTGTTATATTGATAATAATAAAAGTAATATGTATATTTATTATAGTTCTATCGATAATAACTGCATTATATGGGTAATAATGCATGTTATATTGATAATAATATAAGTAATAAGTATAATTATTACAGTTCTAGCGATAATAACTGCATAATATGGGTAATGATGTACGTTATATTGCTAATAATATATATAATAAGTATAATTATTACAGTTCTAGCGATAATAACTGCATTATATGGGTAATAATGCATGTTATATTGATAATATCGGGAGTAATAAGTATAATTACTATATTTCTAGCGATAATAATAGTACAATATGGCTAATAGTGCATGTTATATTGATAATAATAAAAGTAATAAGTATATTTATTACAGTTCTATCGATAATAACTGCATAATATGGGTAATAATGCATGTTATATTGATGATAATAAAAGTAATACGTATATTTATTATAGTTATAGCGATAATAACTGCATAATATGTGTAATAATGCATGTTATATTGATAATAATATAAGTAATAAGAATAATTATTACAGTTCTAGCGATAATAACTGCATTGTATGGGTAATAATGCACGTTATATTGCTAATAATATAAGTAATTAGTATAATTATTACGGTTCTAGCGATAATAACTGTATTATATGGGTACTAATGCATGTTATATTGATAATATCGGGAGTAATAAATATAATATTTATAGTTCTTGCGATAATAATAGTAAAATATGGCTAATAGTGCATGTTCTATTGATAATAATAAAAGTAATAAGTATATTTATTACAGTTCTATCGATAATAACTGCATAATATGGGTAACAATGCATGTTATATTGAGAATAATATAAGTAATAAGTACAATTATTACAGTTCTAGCGATAATAACTGCATAATATGGGTAATAATGCACGTTACATTGCTAATAATATAAGTAATAAGTATAATTATTACAGTTCTAGCGATAATAACTGCATTATATGGCTAATAGTGCATGTTCTATTGATAATAATAAAAGTAATAAGTATATTTATCACAGTTCTATCGATAATAACTGCATAATATGGGTAACAATGCATGTTATATTGAGAATAGTATAAGTAATAAGTATAATTATTACAGTTCTACCGATTATAACTGCATAATATGGGTAATAATTCATGTTACATTGAGAATAATATAAGTACTAAGTATAATTATTACAGTTCTAGCGATAATACTAGTAAAATATGGCTAAGAGTGCCTGTTATATTGATAATAATAAAAGTAATAAGTATATTTATTATACTTCTGTCGATAATAACTGCATAATATGGGTAACAATGCATGTTATATTGAGAATAATATAAGTAATAAGCATAATTATTACAGTTCTAGCGATAATAACTGCATTATATGCGTGTTAATGCATGTTATATTGATAATATCGGGAGTAATAAGTATAATTATTATAGTTCTAGCGATAATACTAGTAAAATATGGCTAAGAGTGCCTGTTATATTGATAATAATAAAAGTAATAAGTATATTTATTATAGTTATAGCGATAATAACTGCATAATATGTGTAATAATGCATGTTATATTGATAATAATATAAGTAATAAGAATAATTATTACAGTTCTAGCGATAATAACTGCATTATATGGGTAATAATGCATGTTATATTGATAATATCGGGAGTAATAAGTATAATTATTATAGTTCTAGCGATAATAATAGTAAAATATGGCTAATAGTGCATGTTATATTGATAATAATAAAAGTAATAAGTATAATTATTACAGTTCCAGCGATAATAACTGCATAATATGGGTAACAATGCATGTTATATTGAGAATAATATAAGTAATAAGTATAATTATTACAGTTCTAGCGATAATAACTGCAAATATGGGTAATAATGCACGTTACATTGCTAATAATATAAGTAATAAGTATAATTATTACAGTTCTAGCGATAATAACTGCATTATATGGCTAATAGTGCATGTTCTATTGATAATAATAAAAGTAATAAGTATATTTATTACAGTTCTATCGATAATAACTGCATAATATGGGTAACAATGCATGTTATATTGAGAATAATATCAGTAATAAGTATAATTATTACAGTTCTACCGATTATAACTGCATAATATGGGTAATAATTCATGTTATATTGAGAATAATATAAGTAATAAGTATAATTATTACAGTTCTAGCAATAATAACTGCATTATTTGGTAATAATGGATGTTATATTGATAATATCGGGAGTAATAAGTATAATTATTACAGTTCTAGCGATAATACTAGTAAAATATGGCTAAGAGTGCCTGTTATATTGATAATAATAAAAGTAATAAGTATATTGATTATACTTCTGTCGATAATAACCGCATAATATGGGTAACAATGCATGTTATATTGAGAATAATATAAGTAATAAGCATAATTATTACAGTTCTAGCGATAATAACTGCATTGTATGGGTAATAATGCACGTTATATTGCTAATAATATAAGTAATATGTATAATTATTACGGTTCTAGCGATAATAACTGTATTATATGGGTAATAATGCATGTTATATTGATAATATCGGGAGTAATAAATATAATAATTATAGTTCTTGCGATAATAATAGTAAAATATGGCTAATAGTGCATGTTCTATTGATAATAATAAAAGTAATAAGTATATTTATTACAGTTCTATCGATAATAACTGCATAATATGGGTAACAATGCATGTTATATTGAGAATAATATAAGTAATAAGTACAATTATTACAGTTCTAGCGATAATAGCTGCATAATATGGGTAATAATGCACGTTACATTGCTAATAATATAAGTAATATGTATAATTATTACAGTTCTAGCGATAATAACTGCATTATATGGGTAATAATGCATGTTATATTGATAACATCGGGAGTAATCAGTATAATTATTACAGTTCTAGCGATAATACTAGTAAAATATGGCTAAGAGTGCCTGTTATATTAATAATAATAAAAGTTATAAGTATATTTATTATAGTTCTATCAATAATAACTGCATTATATGGGTAATAATGCATGTTATATTGATAATAATATAAGTAATAAGTATAATTATTACAGTTCTAGCGATAATAACTGCATAATATGGGTAATGATGTACGTTATATTGCTAATAATATATATAATAAGTATAATTATTACAGTTCTAGCGATAATAACTGCATTATATGGGTAATAATACATGTTATATTGATAATATCGGGAGTAATAAGTATAATTACTATATTTCGAGCGATAATAATAGTACAATGTGGCTAATAGTGCATGTTATATTGATAATAATAAAAGTAATAAGTATATTTATTACAGTTCTATCGATAATAACTGCATAATATGGGTAATAATGCATGTTATATTGATGATAATAAAAGTAATACGTATATTTATTATAGTTATAGCGATAATAACTGCATAATATGTGTAATAATGCATGTTATATTGATAATAATATAAGTAATAAGAATAATTATTACAGTTCTAGCGATAATAACTGCATAATATGGGTAACAATGCATGTTATATTGAGAATAATATAAGTAATAAGTATAATTATTACAGTTCTAGCGATAATAACTGCAAATATGTGTAATAATGCACGTTACATTGCTAATAATATAAGTAATAAGTGTAATTATTACAGTTCTAGCGATAATAACTGCATTATATGGCTAATAGTGCATGTTCTATTGATAATAATAAAAGTAATAAGTATATTTATTACAGTTCTATCGATAGTAACTGCATAATATGGGTAACAATGCATGTTATATTGAGAATAATATCAGTAATAAGTATAATTATTACAGTTCTACCGATTATAACTGCATAATATGGGTAATAATTCATGTTATATTGATCATAATATAAGTAATAAGTATAATTATTACAGTTCTAGCAATAATAACTGCATTATTTCGGTAATAATTGATGTTATATTGATAATATCGGGAGTAATAAGTATAATTATTACAGTTCTAGCGATAATACTAGTAAAATATGGCTAAGAGTGCCTGTTATATTGATAATAATAAAAGTAATAAGTATATTGATTATACTTCTGTCGATAATAACCGCATAATATGGGTAACAATGCATGCTATATTGAGAATAATATAAGTAATAAGCATAATTATTACAGTTCTAGCGATAATAACTGCATTATATGCGTAATAATGCATGTTATATTGATAATATCGGGAGTAATAAGTATAATTACCATATTTCTAGCGATAATAATAGTACAATATGGCTAATAGTGCATGTTATATTGATAATAATAAAAGTAATAAGTATATTTAATACAGTTCTATCGATAATAACTGCATAATATGGGTAATAATGCATGTTATATTGATGATAATAAAAGTAATACGTATATTTATTATAGTTATAGCGATAATAACTGCATAATATGTGTAATAATGCATGTTATATTGATAATAATATAAGTAATAAGAATAATTATTACAGTTCTAGCGATAATAACTGCATTGTATGGGTAATAATGCACGTTATATTGCTAATAATATAAGTAATAAGTATAATTATTACGGTTCTAGCGATAATAACTGTATTATATGGGTAATAATGCATGTTATATTGATAATATCGGGAGTAATAAATATAATAATTATAGTTCTTGCGATAATAATAGTAAAATATGGCTAATAGTGCATGTTCTATTGATAATAATAAAAGTAATAAGTATATTTATTACAGTTCTATCGATAATAACTGCATAATATGGGTAACAATGCATGTTATATTGAGAATAATATAAGCAATAAGTACAATTATTACAGTTCTAGCGATAATAACTGCATAATATGGGTAATAATGCACGTTACATTGCTAATAATATAAGTAATATGTATAATTATTACAGTTCTAGCGATAATAACTGCATTATATGGCTAATAGTGCATGTTCTATTGATAATACTAAAAGTAATAAGTATATTTATTACAGTTCTATCGATAATAACTGCATAATATGGGTAACAATGCATGTTATGATGAGAATAATATCAGTAATAAGTATAATTATTACAGTTCTACCGATTATAACTGCATAATATGGGTAATAATTCATGTTATATTGAGAATAATATAAGTAATAAGTATAAT
Source organism: Megachile leachella (assembly GCA_963576845.1). Classification (NCBI taxonomy): domain Eukaryota; kingdom Metazoa; phylum Arthropoda; class Insecta; order Hymenoptera; family Megachilidae; genus Megachile; species Megachile leachella. The sequence continues at coordinate 1,144,245 of CAUYWW010000072.1, forward strand.
TATTACAGTTCTAGCGATAATAACTGCGTAATATGGGTAATAATGCACGTTACATTGCTAATAATATAAGTAATAAGTATAATTATTACAGTTCTAGCGATAATAACTGCATTATATGCGTAATAATGCATGTTGTATTGATAATATCGGGAGTAATAAGTATAATTATTATAGTTCTAGCGATAATAATAGTAAAATATGGCTAATAGTGCATGCTATGTTGATAATAATAAAAGTAATAAGTATATTTATTACAGTTCTATCGATAGAAACTGCATAATATGGGTAATAATGCATGTTATATTGATGATAATAAAAGTAATACGTATATTTATTATAGTTCTAGCGATAATAACTGCATAATATGGGTAATAATGCATGTTATATTGATAATAATAAAAGTAATAAGTATATTTATTATAGTTCTATCGATAATAACTGCATAGTATGGGTAATAATGCACGTTATATTGATGATAATAAAAGTAGTAAGTATATTTATTATAGTTCTACCGATTATAACCGCATAATATGGGTAATAATGCATGTTATATTGAGAATAATATAAGTAATAAGTATAATTATTACAGTTCTAGCGATAATACTAGTAAAATATGGCTAAGAGTGCCTGTTATATTGATAATAATAAAAGTAATAAGTATATTTATTATACTTCTGTGGATAGTAACCGCATAATATGGGTAACAATGCATGTTATATTGAGAATAATATAAGTAATAAGCATAATTATTACAGTTCTAGCGATAATAACTGCATTATATGCGTAATAATGCATGTTGTATTGATAATATCGGGAGTAATAAGTATAATTATTATAGTTCTAGCGATAATAATAGTAAAATATGGCTAATAGTGCATGTTATATTGATAATAATAAAAGTAATCAGTATATTTATTATACTTCTGTCGATAATAACTGCATTATATGGGTAATAATGCATGTTATATTGATAATAATATAAGTAATAAGTATAATTATTACAGTTCTAGCGATAATAACTGCATTATATGCGTAATAATGTACGTTATTTTGCTAATAATATAAATAATAAGTATAATTATTATAGTTCTAGCGATAATAACTGCATTATATGGGTAATAATGCATGTTATATTGATAATATTGGGAGTAATAAGTATAATTACTATATTTCTAGCGATAATAGTAGCACAATATGGCTAATAGTGCATGTTATATTGATAATAATAAAAGTAATAAGTATATTTATTACAGTTCTATCGATAATAACTGCATAATATGGGTAATAATGCATGTTATATTGATGATAATAAAAGTAATACGTATATTTATTATAGTTATAGCGATAATAACTGCATAATATGGGTAATAATGCATGTTATATTGATAATAATAAAAGTAATAAGTATATTTATTATAGTTCTATCGATAATAACTGCATAGTATGGGTAATAATGCACGATATATTGATGATAATAAAAGTAGTAAGTATATTTATTATAGTTCTACCGATTATAACCGCATAATATGGGTAATAATGCATGTTATATTGAGAATAATATAAGTAATAAGTATAATTGTTACAGTTCTAGCGATAATAACTGCATTATTTGGGTAATAATGGACGTTATATTGATAATATCGGGAGTAATAAGTATAATTATTACCGTTCTATCGATAATACTAGTAAAATATGGCTAAGAGTGCCTGTTATATTGATAATAATAAAAGTAATATGTATATTTATTATACTTCTGTCGATAATAACTGCATTATATGGGTAATAATGCATGTTATATTGATAATAATATAAGTAATAAGTATAATTATTACAGTTCTAGCGATAATAACTGCATTATATGCGTAATAATGCATGTTATATTGATAATATCGGGAGTAATAAGTATAATTATTATAGTTCTAGCGATAATAATAGTAAAATATGGCTAATAGTGCATGTTATATTGATAATAATAAAAGTAATCAGTATATTTATTATACTTCTGTCGATAATAACTGCATTATATGGGTAATAATGCATGTTACATTGATAATAATATAAGTAATAAGTATAATTATTACAGTTCTAGCGATAATAACTGCATTATTTGGGTAATAATGGATGTTATATTGATAATATCGGGAGTAATCAGTATAATTATTACAGTTCTAGCGATAATACTAGTAAAATATGGCTAAGAGTGCCTGTTACATTGATAATAATAAAAGTAATAAGTATATTTATTATAGTTCTATCGATAATAACTGCATTAAATGGGTAATAATGCATGTTACATTGATAATAATATAAGTAATAAGTATAATTATTACAGTTCTAGCGATAATAACTGCATAATATGGGTAATGATGTGCGTTATATTGCTAATAATATATATAATAAGTATAATTATTACAGTTCTAGCGATAATAACTGCATTATATGGGTAATAATGCATGTTATATTGATAATATCGGGAGTAATAAGTATAATTACTATATTTCTAGCGATAATAATAGTACAATATGGCTAATAGTGCATGTTATATTGATAATAATAAAAGTAATAAGTATATTTATTACAGTTCTATCGATAATAACTGCATAATATGGGTAATAATGCATGTTATATTGATGATAATAAAAGTAATACGTATATTTATTATAGTTATAGCGATAATAACTGCATAATATGTGTAATAATGCATGTTATATTGATAATAATATAAGTAATAAGAATAATTATTACAGTTCTAGCGATAATAACTGCATTGTATGGGTAATAATGCACGTTATATTGCTAATAATATAAGTAATAAGTATAATTATTACGGTTCTAGCGATAATAACTGTATTATATGGGTAATAATGCATGTTATATTGATAATATCGGGAGTAATAAATATAATATTTATAGTTCTTGCGATAATAATAGTAAAATATGGCTAATAGTGCATGTTCTATTGATAATAATAAAAGTAATAAGTATATTTATTACAGTTCTATCGATAAAAACTGCATAATATGGGTAACAATGCATGTTATATTGAGAATAATATAAGTAATAAGTATAATTATTACAGTTCTAGCGATAATAACTGCATAATATGGGTAATAATGCACGTTACATTGCTAATAATATAAGTAATAAGTATAATTATTACAGTTCTAGCGATAATAACTGCATTATATGGCTAATAGTGCATGTTCTATTGATAATACTAAAAGTAATAAGTATATTTATTACAGTTCTATCGATAATAACTGCATAATATGGGTAACAATGCATGTTATATTGAGAATAATATCAGTAATAAGTATAATTATTACAGTTCTACCGATTATAACTGCATGATATGGGTAATAATGGATGTTATATTGATAATATCGGGAGTAATAAGTATAATTATTACAGTTCTAGCGATAATACTAGTAAAATATGGCTAAGAGTGCCTGTTATATTGATAATAATAAAAGTAATAAGTATATTTATTATACTTCTGTGGATAATAACCGCATAATATGGGTAACAATGCATGTTATATTGAGAATAATATAAGTAATAAGCATAATTATTACAGTTCTAGCGATAATAACTGCATTATATGCGTAATAATGCATGTTGTATTGATAATATCGGGAGTAATAAGTATAATTATTATAGTTCTAGCGATAATAATAGTAAAATATGGCTAATAGTGCATGCTATGTTGATAATAATAAAAGTAATAAGTATATTTATTACAGTTCTATCGATAGAAACTGCATAATATGGGTAATAATGCATGTTATATTGATGATAATAAAAGTAATACGTATATTTATTATAGTTCTAGCGATAATAACTGCATAATATGGGTAATAATGCATGTTATATTGATAATAATAAAAGTAATAAGTATATTTATTATAGTTCTATCGATAATAACTGCATAGTATGGGTAATAATGCACGTTATATTGATGATAATAAAAGTAGTAAGTATATTTATTATAGTTCTACCGATTATAACCGCATAATATGGGTAATAATGCATGTTATATTGAGAATAATATAAGTAATAAGTATAATTATTACAGTTCTAGCGATAATACTAGTAAAATATGGCTAAGAGTGCCTGTTATATTGATAATAATAAAAGTAATAAGTATATTTATTATACTTCTGTGGATAGTAACCGCATAATATGGGTAACAATGCATGTTATATTGAGAATAATATAAGTAATAAGCATAATTATTACAGTTCTAGCGATAATAACTGCATTATATGCGTAATAATGCATGTTGTATTGATAATATCGGGAGTAATAAGTATAATTATTATAGTTCTAGCGATAATAATAGTAAAATATGGCTAATAGTGCATGTTATATTGATAATAATAAAAGTAATCAGTATATTTATTATACTTCTGTCGATAATAACTGCATAATATGGGTAACAATGCATGTTATATTGAGAATAATATAAGTAATAAGCATAATTATTACAGTTCTAGCGATAATAACTGCATTATATGCGTGTTAATGCATGTTATATTGATAATATCGGGAGTAATAAGTATAATTATTATAGTTCTAGCGATAATACTAGTAAAATATGGCTAAGAGTGCCTGTTATATTGATAATAATAAAAGTAATAAGTATATTTATTATAGTTATAGCGATAATAACTGCATAATATGTGTAATAATGCATGTTATATTGATAATAATATAAGTAATAAGAATAATTATTACAGTTCTAGCGATAATAACTGCATTATATGGGTAATAATGCATGTTATATTGATAATATCGGGAGTAATAAGTATAATTATTATAGTTCTAGCGATAATAATAGTAAAATATGGCTAATAGTGCATGTTATATTGATAATAATAAAAGTAATAAGTATAATTATTACAGTTCCAGCGATAATAACTGCATAATATGGGTAACAATGCATGTTATATTGAGAATAATATAAGTAATAAGTATAATTATTACAGTTCTAGCGATAATAACTGCAAATATGGGTAATAATGCACGTTACATTGCTAATAATATAAGTAATAAGTATAATTATTACAGTTCTAGCGATAATAACTGCATTATATGGCTAATAGTGCATGTTCTATTGATAATAATAAAAGTAATAAGTATATTTATTACAGTTCTATCGATAATAACTGCATAATATGGGTAACAATGCATGTTATATTGAGAATAATATCAGTAATAAGTATAATTATTACAGTTCTACCGATTATAACTGCATAATATGGGTAATAATTCATGTTATATTGAGAATAATATAAGTAATAAGTATAATTATTACAGTTCTAGCAATAATAACTGCATTATTTGGTAATAATGGATGTTATATTGATAATATCGGGAGTAATAAGTATAATTATTACAGTTCTAGCGATAATACTAGTAAAATATGGCTAAGAGTGCCTGTTATATTGATAATAATAAAAGTAATAAGTATATTGATTATACTTCTGTCGATAATAACCGCATAATATGGGTAACAATGCATGTTATATTGAGAATAATATAAGTAATAAGCATAATTATTACAGTTCTAGCGATAATAACTGCATTGTATGGGTAATAATGCACGTTATATTGCTAATAATATAAGTAATATGTATAATTATTACGGTTCTAGCGATAATAACTGTATTATATGGGTAATAATGCATGTTATATTGATAATATCGGGAGTAATAAATATAATAATTATAGTTCTTGCGATAATAATAGTAAAATATGGCTAATAGTGCATGTTCTATTGATAATAATAAAAGTAATAAGTATATTTATTACAGTTCTATCGATAATAACTGCATAATATGGGTAACAATGCATGTTATATTGAGAATAATATAAGTAATAAGTACAATTATTACAGTTCTAGCGATAATAGCTGCATAATATGGGTAATAATGCACGTTACATTGCTAATAATATAAGTAATATGTATAATTATTACAGTTCTAGCGATAATAACTGCATTATATGGGTAATAATGCATGTTATATTGATAACATCGGGAGTAATCAGTATAATTATTACAGTTCTAGCGATAATACTAGTAAAATATGGCTAAGAGTGCCTGTTATATTAATAATAATAAAAGTTATAAGTATATTTATTATAGTTCTATCAATAATAACTGCATTATATGGGTAATAATGCATGTTATATTGATAATAATATAAGTAATAAGTATAATTATTACAGTTCTAGCGATAATAACTGCATAATATGGGTAATGATGTACGTTATATTGCTAATAATATATATAATAAGTATAATTATTACAGTTCTAGCGATAATAACTGCATTATATGGGTAATAATGCATGTTATATTGATAATATCGGGAGTAATAAGTATAATTACTATATTTCGAGCGATAATAATAGTACAATGTGGCTAATAGTGCATGTTATATTGATAATAATAAAAGTAATAAGTATATTTATTACAGTTCTATCGATAATAACTGCATAATATGGGTAATAATGCATGTTATATTGATGATAATAAAAGTAATACGTATATTTATTATAGTTATAGCGATAATAACTGCATAATATGTGTAATAATGCATGTTATATTGATAATAATATAAGTAATAAGAATAATTATTACAGTTCTAGCGATAATAACTGCATAATATGGGTAACAATGCATGTTATATTGAGAATAATATAAGTAATAAGTATAATTATTACAGTTCTAGCGATAATAACTGCAAATATGTGTAATAATGCACGTTACATTGCTAATAATATAAGTAATAAGTGTAATTATTACAGTTCTAGCGATAATAACTGCATTATATGGCTAATAGTGCATGTTCTATTGATAATAATAAAAGTAATAAGTATATTTATTACAGTTCTATCGATAGTAACTGCATAATATGGGTAACAATGCATGTTATATTGAGAATAATATCAGTAATAAGTATAATTATTACAGTTCTACCGATTATAACTGCATAATATGGGTAATAATTCATGTTATGTTGATCATAATATAAGTAATAAGTATAATTATTACAGTTCTAGCAATAATAACTGCATTATTTCGGTAATAATTGATGTTATATTGATAATATCGGGAGTAATAAGTATAATTATTACAGTTCTAGCGATAATACTAGTAAAATATGGCTAAGAGTGCCTGTTATATTGATAATAATAAAAGTAATAAGTATATTGATTATACTTCTGTCGATAATAACCGCATAATATGGGTAACAATGCATGCTATATTGAGAATAATATAAGTAATAAGCATAATTATTACAGTTCTAGCGATAATAACTGCATTATATGCGTAATAATGCATGTTATATTGATAATATCGGGAGTAATAAGTATAATTACCATATTTCTAGCGATAATAATAGTACAATATGGCTAATAGTGCATGTTATATTGATAATAATAAAAGTAATAAGTATATTTAATACAGTTCTATCGATAATAACTGCATAATATGGGTAATAATGCATGTTATATTGATGATAATAAAAGTAATACGTATATTTATTATAGTTATAGCGATAATAACTGCATAATATGTGTAATAATGCATGTTATATTGATAATAATATAAGTAATAAGAATAATTATTACAGTTCTAGCGATAATAACTGCATTGTATGGGTAATAATGCACGTTATATTGCTAATAATATAAGTAATAAGTATAATTATTACGGTTCTAGCGATAATAACTGTATTATATGGGTAATAATGCATGTTATATTGATAATATCGGGAGTAATAAATATAATAATTATAGTTCTTGCGATAATAATAGTAAAATATGGCTAATAGTGCATGTTCTATTGATAATAATAAAAGTAATAAGTATATTTATTACAGTTCTATCGATAATAACTGCATAATATGGGTAACAATGCATGTTATATTGAGAATAATATAAGCAATAAGTACAATTATTACAGTTCTAGCGATAATAACTGCATAATATGGGTAATAATGCACGTTACATTGCTAATAATATAAGTAATATGTATAATTATTACAGTTCTAGCGATAATAACTGCATTATATGGGTAATAATGCATGTTATATTGATAATATTGGGAGTAATAAGTATAATTACTATATTTCTAGCGATAATAGTAGCACAATATGGCTAATAGTGCATGTTATATTGATAATAATAAAAGTAATAAGTATATTTATTACAGTTCTATCGATAATAACTGCATAATATGGGTAATAATGCATGTTATATTGATGATAATAAAAGTAATACGTATATTTATTATAGTTATAGCGATAATAACTGCATAATATGGGTAATAATGCATGTTATATTGATAATAATAAAAGTAATAAGTATATTTATTATAGTTCTATCGATAATAACTGCATAGTATGGGTAATAATGCACGATATATTGATGATAATAAAAGTAGTAAGTATATTTATTATAGTTCTACCGATTATAACCGCATAATATGGGTAATAATGCATGTTATATTGAGAATAATATAAGTAATAAGTATAATTGTTACAGTTCTAGCGATAATAACTGCATTATTTGGGTAATAATGGACGTTATATTGATAATATCGGGAGTAATAAGTATAATTATTACCGTTCTATCGATAATACTAGTAAAATATGGCTAAGAGTGCCTGTTATATTGATAATAATAAAAGTAATATGTATATTTATTATACTTCTGTCGATAATAACTGCATTATATGGGTAATAATGCATGTTATATTGATAATAATATAAGTAATAAGTATAATTATTACAGTTCTAGCGATAATAACTGCATTATATGCGTAATAATGCATGTTATATTGATAATATCGGGAGTAATAAGTATAATTATTATAGTTCTAGCGATAATAATAGTAAAATATGGCTAATAGTGCATGTTATATTGATAATAATAAAAGTAATCAGTATATTTATTATACTTCTGTCGATAATAACTGCATTATATGGGTAATAATGCATGTTACATTGATAATAATATAAGTAATAAGTATAATTATTACAGTTCTAGCGATAATAACTGCATTATTTGGGTAATAATGGATGTTATATTGATAATATCTGGAGTAATCAGTATAATTATTACAGTTCTAGCGATAATACTAGTAAAATATGGCTAAGAGTGCCTGTTACATTGATAATAATAAAAGTAATAAGTATATTTATTATAGTTCTATCGATAATAACTGCATTAAATGGGTAATAATGCATGTTACATTGATAATAATATAAGTAATAAGTATAATTATTACAGTTCTAGCGATAATAACTGCATAATATGGGTAATGATGTGCGTTATATTGCTAATAATATATATAATAAGTATAATTATTACAGTTCTAGCGATAATAACTGCATTATATGGGTAATAATGCATGTTATATTGATAATATCGGGAGTAATAAGTATAATTACTATATTTCTAGCGATAATAATAGTACAATATGGCTAATAGTGCATGTTATATTGATAATAATAAAAGTAATAAGTATATTTATTACCGTTCTATCGATAATAACTGCATAATATGGGTAATAATGCATGTTATATTGATGATAATAAAAGTAATACGTATATTTATTATAGTTATAGCGATAATAACTGCATAATATGTGTAATAATGCATGTTATATTGATAATAATATAAGTAATAAGAATAATTATTACAGTTCTAGCGATAATAACTGCATTGTATGGGTAATAATGCACGTTATATTGCTAATAATATAAGTAATAAGTATAATTATTACGGTTCTAGCGATAATAACTGTATTATATGGGTAATAATGCATGTTATATTGATAATATCGGGAGTAATAAATATAATATTTATAGTTCTTGCGATAATAATAGTAAAATATGGCTAATAGTGCATGTTCTATTGATAATAATAAAAGTAATAAGTATATTTATTACAGTTCTATCGATAAAAACTGCATAATATGGGTAACAATGCATGTTATATTGAGAATAATATAAGTAATAAGTATAATTATTACAGTTCTAGCGATAATAACTGCATAATATGGGTAATAATGCACGTTACATTGCTAATAATATAAGTAATAAGTATAATTATTACAGTTCTAGCGATAATAACTGCATTATATGGCTAATAGTGCATGTTCTATTGATAATACTAAAAGTAATAAGTATATTTATTACAGTTCTATCGATAATAACTGCATAATATGGGTAACAATGCATGTTATATTGAGAATAATATCAGTAATAAGTATAATTATTACAGTTCTACCGATTATAACTGCATAATATGGGTAATAATGGATGTTATATTGATAATATCGGGAGTAATAAGTATAATTATTACAGTTCTAGCGATAATACTAGTAAAATATGGCTAAGAGTGCCTGTTATATTGATAATAATAAAAGTAATAAGTATATTTATTATACTTCTGTGGATAATAACCGCATAATATGGGTAACAATGCATGTTATATTGAGAATAATATAAGTAATAAGCATAATTATTACAGTTCTAGCGATAATAACTGCATTATATGCGTAATAATGCATGTTGTATTGATAATATCGGGAGTAATAAGTATAATTATTATAGTTCTAGCGATAATAATAGTAAAATATGGCTAATAGTGCATGCTATGTTGATAATAATAAAAGTAATAAGTATATTTATTACAGTTCTATCGATAGAAACTGCATAATATGGGTAATAATGCATGTTATATTGATGATAATAAAAGTAATACGTATATTTATTATAGTTCTAGCGATAATAACTGCATAATATGGGTAATAATGCATGTTATATTGATAATAATAAAAGTAATAAGTATATTTATTATAGTTCTATCGATAATAACTGCATAGTATGGGTAATAATGCACGTTATATTGATGATAATAAAAGTAGTAAGTATATTTATTATAGTTCTACCGATTATAACCGCATAATATGGGTAATAATGCATGTTATATTGAGAATAATATAAGTAATAAGTATAATTATTACAGTTCTAGCGATAATACTAGTAAAATATGGCTAAGAGTGCCTGTTATATTGATAATAATAAAAGTAATAAGTATATTTATTATACTTCTGTGGATAGTAACCGCATAATATGGGTAACAATGCATGTTATATTGAGAATAATATAAGTAATAAGCATAATTATTACAGTTCTAGCGATAATAACTGCATTATATGCGTAATAATGCATGTTGTATTGATAATATCGGGAGTAATAAGTATAATTATTATAGTTCTAGCGATAATAATAGTAAAATATGGCTAATAGTGCATGTTATATTGATAATAATAAAAGTAATCAGTATATTTATTATACTTCTGTCGATAATAACTGCATAATATGGGTAACAATGCATGTTATATTGAGAATAATATAAGTAATAAGCATAATTATTACAGTTCTAGCGATAATAACTGCATTATATGCGTGTTAATGCATGTTATATTGATAATATCGGGAGTAATAAGTATAATTATTATAGTTCTAGCGATAATACTAGTAAAATATGGCTAAGAGTGCCTGTTATATTGATAATAATAAAAGTAATAAGTATATTTATTATAGTTATAGCGATAATAACTGCATAATATGTGTAATAATGCATGTTATATTGATAATAATATAAGTAATAAGAATAATTATTACAGTTCTAGCGATAATAACTGCATTATATGGGTAATAATGCATGTTATATTGATAATATCGGGAGTAATAAGTATAATTATTATAGTTCTAGCGATAATAATAGTAAAATATGGCTAATAGTGCATGTTATATTGATAATAATAAAAGTAATAAGTATAATTATTACAGTTCCAGCGATAATAACTGCATAATATGGGTAACAATGCATGTTATATTGAGAATAATATAAGTAATAAGTATAATTATTACAGTTCTAGCGATAATAACTGCAAATATGGGTAATAATGCACGTTACATTGCTAATAATATAAGTAATAAGTATAATTATTACAGTTCTAGCGATAATAACTGCATTATATGGCTAATAGTGCATGTTCTATTGATAATAATAAAAGTAATAAGTATATTTATTACAGTTCTATCGATAATAACTGCATAATATGGGTAACAATGCATGTTATATTGAGAATAATATCAGTAATAAGTATAATTATTACAGTTCTACCGATTATAACTGCATAATATGGGTAATAATTCATGTTATATTGAGAATAATATAAGTAATAAGTATAATTATTACAGTTCTAGCAATAATAACTGCATTATTTGGTAATAATGGATGTTATATTGATAATATCGGGAGTAATAAGTATAATTATTACAGTTCTAGCGATAATACTAGTAAAATATGGCTAAGAGTGCCTGTTATATTGATAATAATAAAAGTAATAAGTATATTGATTATACTTCTGTCGATAATAACCGCATAATATGGGTAACAATGCATGTTATATTGAGAATAATATAAGTAATAAGCATAATTATTACAGTTCTAGCGATAATAACTGCATTGTATGGGTAATAATGCACGTTATATTGCTAATAATATAAGTAATATGTATAATTATTACGGTTCTAGCGATAATAACTGTATTATATGGGTAATAATGCATGTTATATTGATAATATCGGGAGTAATAAATATAATAATTATAGTTCTTGCGATAATAATAGTAAAATATGGCTAATAGTGCATGTTCTATTGATAATAATAAAAGTAATAAGTATATTTATTACAGTTCTATCGATAATAACTGCATAATATGGGTAACAATGCATGTTATATTGAGAATAATATAAGTAATAAGTACAATTATTACAGTTCTAGCGATAATAGCTGCATAATATGGGTAATAATGCACGTTACATTGCTAATAATATAAGTAATATGTATAATTATTACAGTTCTAGCGATAATAACTGCATTATATGGGTAATAATGCATGTTATATTGATAACATCGGGAGTAATCAGTATAATTATTACAGTTCTAGCGATAATACTAGTAAAATATGGCTAAGAGTGCCTGTTATATTAATAATAATAAAAGTTATAAGTATATTTATTATAGTTCTATCAATAATAACTGCATTATATGGGTAATAATGCATGTTATATTGATAATAATATAAGTAATAAGTATAATTATTACAGTTCTAGCGATAATAACTGCATAATATGGGTAATGATGTACGTTATATTGCTAATAATATATATAATAAGTATAATTATTACAGTTCTAGCGATAATAACTGCATTATATGGGTAATAATGCATGTTATATTGATAATATCGGGAGTAATAAGTATAATTACTATATTTCGAGCGATAATAATAGTACAATGTGGCTAATAGTGCATGTTATATTGATAATAATAAAAGTAATAAGTATATTTATTACAGTTCTATCGATAATAACTGCATAATATGGGTAATAATGCATGTTATATTGATGATAATAAAAGTAATACGTATATTTATTATAGTTATAGCGATAATAACTGCATAATATGTGTAATAATGCATGTTATATTGATAATAATATAAGTAATAAGAATAATTATTACAGTTCTAGCGATAATAACTGCATAATATGGGTAACAATGCATGTTATATTGAGAATAATATAAGTAATAAGTATAATTATTACAGTTCTAGCGATAATAACTGCAAATATGTGTAATAATGCACGTTACATTGCTAATAATATAAGTAATAAGTGTAATTATTACAGTTCTAGCGATAATAACTGCATTATATGGCTAATAGTGCATGTTCTATTGATAATAATAAAAGTAATAAGTATATTTATTACAGTTCTATCGATAATAACTGCATAATATGGGTAACAATGCATGTTATATTGAGAATAATATAAGCAATAAGTACAATTATTACAGTTCTAGCGATAATAACTGCATAATATGGGTAATAATGCACGTTACATTGCTAATAATATAAGTAATATGTATAATTATTACAGTTCTAGCGATAATAACTGCATTATATGGCTAATAGTGCATGTTCTATTGATAATACTAAAAGTAATAAGTATATTTATTACAGTTCTATCGATAATAACTGCATAATATGGGTAACAATGCATGTTATGATGAGAATAATATCAGTAATAAGTATAATTATTACAGTTCTACCGATTATAACTGCATAATATGGGTAATAATTCATGTTATATTGAGAATAATATAAGTAATAAGTATAATTATTACAGTTCTAGCGATAATAACTGCATAATATGGGTAATAATGCACGTTACATTGCTAATAATATAAGTAATAAGTATAATTATTACAGTTCTAGCGATAATAACTGCATTATATGCGTAATAATGCATGTTGTATTGATAATATCGGGAGTAATAAGTATAATTATTATAGTTCTAGCGATAATAATAGTAAAATATGGCTAATAGTGCATGCTATGTTGATAATAATAAAAGTAATAAGTATATTTATTACAGTTCTATCGATAGAAACTGCATAATATGGGTAATAATGCATGTTATATTGATGATAATAAAAGTAATACGTATATTTATTATAGTTCTAGCGATAATAACTGCATAATATGGGTAATAATGCATGTTATATTGATAATAATAAAAGTAATAAGTATATTTATTATAGTTCTATCGATAATAACTGCATAGTATGGGTAATAATGCACGTTATATTGATGATAATAAAAGTAGTAAGTATATTTATTATAGTTCTACCGATTATAACCGCATAATATGGGTAATAATGCATGTTATATTGAGAATAATATAAGTAATAAGTATAATTATTACAGTTCTAGCGATAATACTAGTAAAATATGGCTAAGAGTGCCTGTTATATTGATAATAATAAAAGTAATAAGTATATTTATTATAATTCTGTGGATAGTAACCGCATAATATGGGTAACAATGCATGTTATATTGAGAATAATATAAGTAATAAGCATAATTATTACAGTTCTAGCGATAATAACTGCATTATATGCGTAATAATGCATGTTGTATTGATAATATCGGGAGTAATAAGTATAATTATTACCGTTCTATCGATAATACTAGTAAAATATGGCTAAGAGTGCCTGTTATATTGATAATAATAAAAGTAATATGTATATTTATTATACTTCTGTCGATAATAACTGCATTATATGGGTAATAATGCATGTTATATTGATAATAATATAAGTAATAAGTATAATTATTACAGTTCTAGCGATAATAACTGCATTATATGCGTAATAATGCATGTTATATTGATAATATCGGGAGTAATAAGTATAATTATTATAGTTCTAGCGATAATAATAGTAAAATATGGCTAATAGTGCATGTTATATTGATAATAATAAAAGTAATCAGTATATTTATTATACTTCTGTCGATAATAACTGCATTATATGGGTAATAATGCATGTTACATTGATAATAATATAAGTAATAAGTATAATTATTACAGTTCTAGCGATAACAACTGCATTATTTGGGTAATAATGGATGTTATATTGATAATATCGGGAGTAATCAGTATAATTATTACAGTTCTAGCGATAATACTAGTAAAATATGGCTAAGAGTGCCTGTTATATTGATAATAATAAAAGTAATAAGTATATTTATTATAGTTCTATCGATAATAACTGCATTAAATGGGTAATAATGCATGTTACATTGATAATAATATAAGTAATAAGTATAATTATTACAGTTCTAGCGATAATAACTGCATAATATGGGTAATGATGTGCGTTATATTGCTAATAATATATATAATAAGTATAATTATTACAGTTCTAGCGATAATAACTGCATTATATGGATAATAATGCATGTTATATTGATAATATCGGGAGTAATAAGTATAATTACTATATTTCTAGCGATAATAATAGTACAATATGGCTAATAGTGCATGTTATATTGATAATAATAAAAGTAATAAGTATATTTATTACAGTTCTATCGATAATAACTGCATAATATGGGTAATAATGCATGTTATATTGATGATAATAAAAGTAATACGTATATTTATTATAGTTATAGCGATAATAACTGCATAATATGTGTAATAATGCATGTTATATTGATAATAATATAAGTAATAAGAATAATTATTACAGTTCTAGCGATAATAACTGCATTGTATGGGTAATAATGCACGTTATATTGCTAATAATATAAGTAATAAGTATAATTATTACGGTTCTAGCGATAATAACTGTATTATATGGGTAATAATGCATGTTATATTGATAATATCGGGAGTAATAAATATAATATTTATAGTTCTTGCGATAATAATAGTAAAATATGGCTAATAGTGCATGTTCTATTGATAATAATAAAAGTAATAAGTATATTTATTACAGTTCTATCGATAAAAACTGCATAATATGGGTAACAATGCATGTTATATTGAGAATAATATAAGTAATAAGTATAATTATTACAGTTCTAGCGATAATAACTGCATAATATGGGTAATAATGCACGTTACATTGCTAATAATATAAGTAATAAGTATAATTATTACAGTTCTAGCGATAATAACTGCATTATATGGCTAATAGTGCATGTTCTATTGATAATACTAAAAGTAATAAGTATATTTATTACAGTTCTATCGATAATAACTGCATAATATGGGTAACAATGCATGTTATATTGAGAATAATATCAGTAATAAGTATAATTATTACAGTTCTACCGATTATAACTGCATAATATGGGTAATAATGGATGTTATATTGATAATATCGGGAGTAATAAGTATAATTATTACAGTTCTAGCGATAATACTAGTAAAATATGGCTAAGAGTGCCTGTTATATTGATAATAATAAAAGTAATAAGTATATTTATTATACTTCTGTGGATAATAACCGCATAATATGGGTAACAATGCATGTTATATTGAGAATAATATAAGTAATAAGCATAATTATTACAGTTCTAGCGATAATAACTGCATTATATGCGTAATAATGCATGTTGTATTGATAATATCGGGAGTAATAAGTATAATTATTATAGTTCTAGCGATAATAATAGTAAAATATGGCTAATAGTGCATGCTATGTTGATAATAATAAAAGTAATAAGTATATTTATTACAGTTCTATCGATAGAAACTGCATAATATGGGTAATAATGCATGTTATATTGATGATAATAAAAGTAATACGTATATTTATTATAGTTCTAGCGATAATAACTGCATAATATGGGTAATAATGCATGTTATATTGATAATAATAAAAGTAATAAGTATATTTATTATAGTTCTATCGATAATAACTGCATAGTATGGGTAATAATGCACGTTATATTGATGATAATAAAAGTAGTAAGTATATTTATTATAGTTCTACCGATTATAACCGCATAATATGGGTAATAATGCATGTTATATTGAGAATAATATAAGTAATAAGTATAATTATTACAGTTCTAGCGATAATACTAGTAAAATATGGCTAAGAGTGCCTGTTATATTGATAATAATAAAAGTAATAAGTATATTTATTATACTTCTGTGGATAGTAACCGCATAATATGGGTAACAATGCATGTTATATTGAGAATAATATAAGTAATAAGCATAATTATTACAGTTCTAGCGATAATAACTGCATTATATGCGTAATAATGCATGTTGTATTGATAATATCGGGAGTAATAAGTATAATTATTATAGTTCTAGCGATAATAATAGTAAAATATGGCTAATAGTGCATGTTATATTGATAATAATAAAAGTAATCAGTATATTTATTATACTTCTGTCGATAATAACTGCATTATATGGGTAATAATGCATGTTATATTGATAATAATATAAGTAATAAGTATAATTATTACAGTTCTAGCGATAATAACTGCATTATATGCGTAATAATGTACGTTATTTTGCTAATAATATAAATAATAAGTATAATTATTACAGTTCTAGCGATAATAACTGCATTATATGGGTAATAATGCAAGTTATATTGATAATATTGGGAGTAATAAGTATAATTACTATATTTCTAGCGATAATAGTAGCACAATATGGCTAATAGTGCATGTTATATTGATAATAATAAAAGTAATAAGTATATTTATTACAGTTCTATCGATAATAACTGCATAATATGGGTAATAATGCATGTTATATTGATGATAATAAAAGTAATACGTATATTTATTATAGTTATAGCGATAATAACTGCATAATATGGGTAATAATGCATGTTATATTGATAATAATAAAAGTAATAAGTATATTTATTATAGTTCTATCGATAATAACTGCATAGTATGGGTAATAATGCACGATATATTGATGATAATAAAAGTAGTAAGTATATTTATTATAGTTCTACCGATTATAACCGCATAATATGGGTAATAATGCATGTTATATTGAGAATAATATAAGTAATAAGTATAATTGTTACAGTTCTAGCGATAATAACTGCATTATTTGGGTAATAATGGACGTTATATTGATAATATCGGGAGTAATAAGTATAATTATTACCGTTCTATCGATAATACTAGTAAAATATGGCTAAGAGTGCCTGTTATATTGATAATAATAAAAGTAATATGTATATTTATTATACTTCTGTCGATAATAACTGCATTATATGGGTAATAATGCATGTTATATTGATAATAATATAAGTAATAAGTATAATTATTACAGTTCTAGCGATAATAACTGCATTATATGCGTAATAATGCATGTTATATTGATAATATCGGGAGTAATAAGTATAATTATTATAGTTCTAGCGATAATAATAGTAAAATATGGCTAATAGTGCATGTTATATTGATAATAATAAAAGTAATCAGTATATTTATTATACTTCTGTCGATAATAACTGCATTATATGGGTAATAATGCATGTTATATTGATAATAATATAAGTAATAAGTATAATTATTACAGTTCTAGCGATAATAACTGCATTATATGCGTAATAATGTACGTTATTTTGCTAATAATATAAATAATAAGTATAATTATTACAGTTCTAGCGATAATAACTGCATTATATGGGTAATAATGCATGTTATATTGATAATATTGGGAGTAATAAGTATAATTACTATATTTCTAGCGATAATAGTAGCACAATATGGCTAATTGTGCATGTTATATTGATAATAATAAAAGTAATAAGTATATTTATTACAGTTCTATCGATAATAACTGCATAATATGGGTAATAATGCATGTTATATTGATGATAATAAAAGTAATACGTATATTTATTATAGTTATAGCGATAATAACTGCATAATATGTGTAATAATGCATGTTATATTGATAATAATATAAGTAATAAGAATAATTATTACAGTTCTAGCGATAATAACTGCATTGTATGGGTAATAATGCTCGTTATATTGCTAATAATATAAGTAATAAGTATAATTATTACAGTTCTAGCGATAATAACTGCATTATATGGGTAATAATGCATGTTATATTGATAATATCGGGAGTAATAAGTATAATTATTATAGTTCTAGCGATAATAATAGTAAAATATGGCTAATAGTGCATGTTATATTGATAATAATAAAAGTAATAAGTATAATTATTACAGTTCTAGCGATAATAACTGCATAATATGGGTAACAATGCATGTTATATTGAGAATAATATAAGTAATAAGTATAATTATTACAGTTCTAGCGATAATAACTGCAAATATGGGTAATAATGCACGTTACATTGCTAATAATATAAGTAATAAGTATAATTATTACAGTTCTAGCGATAATAACTGCATTATATGGCTAATAGTGCATGTTCTATTGATAATAATAAAAGTAATCAGTATATTTATTATACTTCTGTCGATAATAACTGCATTATATGGGTAATAATGCATGTTACATTGATAATAATATAAGTAATAAGTATAATTATTACAGTTCTAGCGACAATAACTGCATTATATGCGTAATAATGCATGTTATATTGATAATATCGGGAGTAATAAGTATAATTATTATAGTTCTAGCGATAATAATAGTAAAATATGGCTAATAGTGCATGTTATATTGATAATAATAAAAGTAATCAGTATATTTATTATACTTCTGTCGATAATAACTGCATTATATGGGTAATAATGCATGTTACATTGATAATAATATAAGTAATAAGTATAATTATTACAGTTCTAGCGATAATAACTGCATTATTTGGGTAATAATGGATGTTATATTGATAATATCGGGAGTAATCAGTATAATTATTACAGTTCTAGCGATAATACTAGTAAAATATGGCTAAGAGTGCCTGTTATATTGATAATAATAAAAGTAATAAGTATATTTATTATAGTTCTATCGATAATAACTGCATTAAATGGGTAATAATGCATGTTACATTGATAATAATATAAGTAATAAGTATAATTATTACAGTTCTAGCGATAATAACTGCATAATATGGGTAATGATGTGCGTTATATTGCTAATAATATATATAATAAGTATAATTATTACAGTTCTAGCGATAATAACTGCATTATATGGGTAATAATGCATGTTATATTGATAATATCGGGAGTAATAAGTATAATTACTATATTTCTAGCGATAATAATAGTACAATATGGCTAATAGTGCATGTTATATTGATAATAATAAAAGTAATAAGTATATTTATTACAGTTCTATCGATAATAACTGCATAATATGGGTAATAATGCATGTTATATTGATGATAATAAAAGTAATACGTATATTTATTATAGTTATAGCGATAATAACTGCATAATATGTGTAATAATGCATGTTATATTGATAATAATATAAGTAATAAGAATAATTATTACAGTTCTAGCGATAATAACTGCATTGTATGGGTAATAATGCACGTTATATTGCTAATAATATAAGTAATAAGTATAATTATTACGGTTCTAGCGATAATAACTGTATTATATGGGTAATAATGCATGTTATATTGATAATATCGGGAGTAATAAATATAATATTTATAGTTCTTGCGATAATAATAGTAAAATATGGCTAATAGTGCATGTTCTATTGATAATAATAAAAGTAATAAGTATATTTATTACAGTTCTATCGATAAAAACTGCATAATATGGGTAACAATGCATGTTATATTGAGAATAATATAAGTAATAAGTATAATTATTACAGTTCTAGCGATAATAACTGCATAATATGGGTAATAATGCACGTTACATTGCTAATAATATAAGTAATAAGTATAATTATTACAGTTCTAGCGATAATAACTGCATTATATGGCTAATAGTGCATGTTCTATTGATAATACTAAAAGTAATAAGTATATTTATTACAGTTCTATCGATAATAACTGCATAATATGGGTAACAATGCATGTTATATTGAGAATAATATCAGTAATAAGTATAATTATTACAGTTCTACCGATTATAACTGCATAATATGGGTAATAATGGATGTTATATTGATAATATCGGGAGTAATAAGTATAATTATTACAGTTCTATCGATAATACTAGTAAAATATGGCTAAGAGTGCCTGTTATATTGATAATAATAAAAGTAATAAGTATATTTATTATACTTCTGTGGATAATAACCGCATAATATGGGTAACAATGCATGTTATATTGAGAATAATATAAGTAATAAGCATAATTATTACAGTTCTAGCGATAATAACTGCATTATATGCGTAATAATGCATGTTGTATTGATAATATCGGGAGTAATAAGTATAATTATTATAGTTCTAGCGATAATAATAGTAAAATATGGCTAATAGTGCATGCTATGTTGATAATAATAAAAGTAATAAGTATATTTATTACAGTTCTATCGATAGAAACTGCATAATATGGGTAATAATGCATGTTATATTGATGATAATAAAAGTAATACGTATATTTATTATAGTTCTAGCGATAATAACTGCATAATATGGGTAATAATGCATGTTATATTGATAATAATAAAAGTAATAAGTATATTTATTATAGTTCTATCGATAATAACTGCATAGTATGGGTAATAATGCACGTTATATTGATGATAATAAAAGTAGTAAGTATATTTATTATAGTTCTACCGATTATAACCGCATAATATGGGTAATAATGCATGTTATATTGAGAATAATATAAGTAATAAGTATAATTATTACAGTTCTAGCGATAATACTAGTAAAATATGGCTAAGAGTGCCTGTTATATTGATAATAATAAAAGTAATAAGTATATTTATTATACTTCTGTGGATAGTAACCGCATAATATGGGTAACAATGCATGTTATATTGAGAATAATATAAGTAATAAGCATAATTATTACAGTTCTAGCGATAATAACTGCATTATATGCGTAATAATGCATGTTGTATTGATAATATCGGGAGTAATAAGTATAATTATTATAGTTCTAGCGATAATAATAGTAAAATATGGCTAATAGTGCATGTTATATTGATAATAATAAAAGTAATCAGTATATTTATTATACTTCTGTCGATAATAACTGCATTATATGGGTAATAATGCATGTTATATTGATAATAATATGAGTAATAAGTATAATTATTACAGTTCTAGCGATAATAACTGCATTATATGCGTAATAATGTACGTTATTTTGCTAATAATATAAATAATAAGTATAATTATTACAGTTCTAGCGATAATAACTGCATTATATGGGTAATAATGCATGTTATATTGATAATATTGGGAGTAATAAGTATAATTACTATATTTCTAGCGATAATAGTAGCACAATATGGCTAATAGTGCATGTTATATTGATAATAATAAAAGTAATAAGTATATTTATTACAGTTCTATCGATAATAACTGCATAATATGGGTAATAATGCATGTTATATTGATGATAATAAAAGTAATACGTATATTTATTATAGTTATAGCGATAATAACTGCATAATATGGGTAATAATGCATGTTATATTGATAATAATAAAAGTAATAAGTATATTTATTATAGTTCTATCGATAATAACTGCATAGTATGGGTAATAATGCACGATATATTGATGATAATAAAAGTAGTAAGTATATTTATTATAGTTCTACCGATTATAACCGCATAATATGGGTAATAATGCATGTTATATTGAGAATAATATAAGTAATAAGTATAATTGTTACAGTTCTAGCGATAATAACTGCATTATTTGGGTAATAATGGACGTTATATTGATAATATCGGGAGTAATAAGTATAATTATTACCGTTCTATCGATAATACTAGTAAAATATGGCTAAGAGTGCCTGTTATATTGATAATAATAAAAGTAATATGTATATTTATTATACTTCTGTCGATAATAACTGCATTATATGGGTAATAATGCATGTTATATTGATAATAATATAAGTAATAAGTATAATTATTACAGTTCTAGCGATAATAACTGCATTATATGCGTAATAATGCATGTTATATTGATAATATCGGGAGTAATAAGTATAATTATTATAGTTCTAGCGATAATAATAGTAAAATATGGCTAATAGTGCATGTTATATTGATAATAATAAAAGTAATCAGTATATTTATTATACTTCTGTCGATAATAACTGCATTATATGGGTAATAATGCATGTTATATTGATAATAATATAAGTAATAAGTATAATTATTACAGTTCTAGCGATAATAACTGCATTATATGCGTAATAATGTACGTTATTTTGCTAATAATATAAATAATAAGTATAATTATTACAGTTCTAGCGATAATAACTGCATTATATGGGTAATAATGCATGTTATATTGATAATATTGGGAGTAATAAGTATAATTACTATATTTCTAGCGATAATAGTAGCACAATATGGCTAATAGTGCATGTTATATT
Organism: Megachile leachella; assembly: GCA_963576845.1. NCBI lineage: Eukaryota > Metazoa > Arthropoda > Insecta > Hymenoptera > Megachilidae > Megachile > Megachile leachella. The sequence continues at coordinate 1,168,198 of CAUYWW010000072.1, forward strand.
GATAATAATAAAAGTAATAAGTATATTTATTACAGTTCTATCGATAATAACTGCATAATATGGGTAATAATGCATGTTATATTGATGATAATAAAAGTAATACGTATATTTATTATAGTTATAGCGATAATAACTGCATAATATGTGTAATAATGCATGTTATATTGATAATAATATAAGTAATAAGAATAATTATTACAGTTCTAGCGATAATAACTGCATTGTATGGGTAATAATGCTCGTTATATTGCTAATAATATAAGTAATAAGTATAATTATTACAGTTCTAGCGATAATAACTGCATTATATGGGTAATAATGCATGTTATATTGATAATATCGGGAGTAATAAGTATAATTATTATAGTTCTAGCGATAATAATAGTAAAATATGGCTAATAGTGCATGTTATATTGATAATAATAAAAGTAATAAGTATAATTATTACAGTTCTAGCGATAATAACTGCATAATATGGGTAACAATGCATGTTATATTGAGAATAATATAAGTAATAAGTATAATTATTACAGTTCTAGCGATAATAACTGCAAATATGGGTAATAATGCACGTTACATTGCTAATAATATAAGTAATAAGTATAATTATTACAGTTCTAGCGATAATAACTGCATTATATGGCTAATAGTGCATGTTCTATTGATAATAATAAAAGTAATAAGTATATTTATTACAGTTCTATCGATAATAACTGCATAATATGGGTAACAATGCATGTTATATTGAGAATAGTATAAGTAATAAGTATAATTATTACAGTTCTACCGATTATAACTGCATAATATGGGTAATAATTCATGTTATATTGAGAATAATATAAGTAATAAGTATAATTATTACAGTTCTAGCGACAATAACTGCATTATTTGGGTAATAATGGATGTTATATTGATAATATCGGGAGTAATAAGTATAATTATTACAGTTCTAGCGATAATACTAGTAAAATATGGCTAAGAGTGCCTGTTATATTGATAATAATAAAAGTAATAAGTATATTTATTATACTTCTGTCGATAATAACTGCATAATATGGGTAACAATGCATGTTATATTGAGAATAATGTAAGTAATAAGCATAATTATTACAGTTCTAGCGATAATAACTGCATTATATGCGTGTTAATGCATGTTATATTGATAATATCGGGAGTAATAAGTATAATTATTATAGTTCTAGCGATAATAATAGTAAAATATGGCTAATAGTGCATGTTATATTGATAATAATAAAAGTAATAAGTATATTTATTACAGTTCTATCGATAGAAACTGCATAATATGGGTAATAATGCATGTTATATTGATAATAATAAAAGTAATAAGTATATTTATTACAGTTCTGGCGATAATAACTGCATTATATGGGTAATAATGCACGTTATATTGCTAATAATATAAGTAATAAGTATATTTATTATAGTTCTAGCGATAATAACTGCATTATATGGGTAATAACGCACGTTACATTGCTAATAATATAAGTAATTAGTATAATTATTACGGTTCTAGCGATAATAACTGCATTATATGGGTAATAATGCATGTTATATTGATAATATCCTGAGTAATAAATATAATTATTATAGTTCTTGCGATAATAATAGTAAAATATGGCTAATAGTGAATGCTCTATTGATAATAATAAAAGTAATAAGTATATTTATTATAGTTCTGTCGATAATAACTGCATAATATGGGTAACAATGCATGTTCTATTGAGAATAATATAAGTAATAAGTATAATTATTACAGTTCTAGCGATAATAACTGCATTATATGCGTAATAATGCATGTTATATTGATAATATCGGGAGTAATAGGTATAATTATTATAGTTCTAGCGATAATAATAGTAAAATATGGCTAATAGTGCATGTTATATTGATAATAATAAAAGTAATAAGTATATTTATTACAGTTCTATCGATAGAAACTGCATAATATGGGTAATAATGCATGTTATATTGATGATAATAAAAGTAATACGTATATTTATTATAGTTCTAGCGATAATAACTGCATAATATGGGTAATAATGCATGTTATATTGATAATAATATAAGTAATAAGTATAATTATTACAGTTCTATCGATAATAACTGCATAATATGGGTAATAATGCATGTTATATTGAGAATAATATAAGTAATAAGTATAATTATTACAGTTCTAGCGATAATAACTGCATTATATGCGTAATAATGCATGTTATATTGATAATATCGGGAGTAATAGGTATAATTATTATAGTTCTAGCGATAATAATAGTAAAATATGGCTAATAGTGCATGTTATATTGATAATAATAAAAGTAATAAGTATATTTATTACAGTTCTATCGATAGAAACTGCATAATATGGGTAATAATGCATGTTATATTGATGATAATAAAAGTAATACCTATATTTATTATAGTTCTAGCGATAATAACTGCATAATATGGGTAATAATGCATGTTATATTGATAATAATATAAGTAATAAGTATAATTATTACAGTTCTATCGATAATAACTGCATAATATGGGTAATAATGCATGTTATATTGAGAATAATATAAGTAATAAGTATAATTATTACAGTTCTAGCGATAATAACTGCATAATATGGGTAAAAATGCATGTTATATTGATAATATCGGGAGTAATAAGTATAATTATTATAGTTCTAGCGATAATAATAGTACAATATGGCTAATAGTGCATGTTATATTGATAATAATAAAAGTAATAAGTATATTTATTACAGTTCTGGCGATAATAACTGCATTATACTGGTAATAATGCACGTTATATTGCTAATAATATGAGTAATAAGTATATTTATTATAGTTCTAGCGATAATAACTGTATTATATGGGTAATAATGCACGTTATATTGCTAATAATATAAGTAATAAGTATAATTATTATAGTTCTAGCGATAATAACTGCATAATATGGGTAATAATGCATGTCATATTGAGAATAATATAAGTAATAAGTATAATTATTACAGTTCTAGCGATAATAACTGCATTATTTGGGTAATAATGGATGTTATATTGATAATATCGGGAGTAATAAGTATAATTATTATAGTTCTAGCGATAATGATAGTTAAATATGGCTAATAGTGCATGTTATATTGATAATATCGGGAGTAATAAGTATAATTATTATAGCTCTAGCGATAATAATAGCACAATATGGCTAATAGTGCATGTTATATTGATAATAATAAAAGTAATAACTATATTTATTATAGTTCTATCGATAATAACTGCATAATATGTGTAATAATGCATGTTATATTGATGATAATAAAAGTACTATGTATATTTATTATAGTTCTAGCGATTATAACTGCATAATATGGGTAATATTGCATGATATATTGAGAATAATATGAGTAATAAGTATATTTATTACAGTTCTAGCGATAATAACTCCATTATATGGGTAATAATGCATGTTATATTGATAATAATATAAGTAATAAGTATAATTATTACAGTTCTAGCGATAATAACTGCAGTATATGCGTAATAATGCATGTTATATTGATAATATCGGGAGTAATAAGTATAGTTATTACAGTTCCAGCGATAAGAACTGCATTATATGGGTAATAATGGATGTTATATTGATAATATCGGGAGTAATAAGTATAATTATTACAGTCCTAGCGATAATACTAGTAAAATATGGCAAGGAGTGCCTGTTATATTGATAATAATAAAAGTAATAAGTATATTTATTATACTTCTGTCGATAATAGCTGCATTATATGGTTAATAATGCATGTTATATTGATGATAATAAAAGTACTATGTATATTTATTATAGTTCTAGCGATTATAACTGCATAATATGGGTAATATTGCATGATATATTCAGAATAATATGAGTAATAAGTATATTTATTACAGTTCTAGCGATAATAACTGCATAGTATGGGTAATAATGCATGTTATGTTGATGAAAATAAATGTACTAAGTATATTTATTATAGTTCTAGCGATTATAACTGCATAATATGGGTAATAATGCATGTTATATTGATAATAATATAAGTAGTAGGTATAAATATTACAGTTCTAGCGATAATAACTGCATTATATGGGCAATAATGCATGTTATATTGGTAATATCGGGAGTAATAAGTATAATTATTATAGTTCTAGCGATAATAACTGCATAATATGGGTAATAATGCATGTCATATTGAGAATAATATAAGTAATAAGTATAATTATTACAGTTCTAGCGATAATAACTGCATTATTTGGGTAATAATGGATGTTATATTGATAATATCGGGAGTAATAAGTATAATTATTATAGTTCTAGCGATAATGATAGTAAAAAATGGCTATTAGTGCATGTTATATTGATAATAATAAAAGTAATAAGTATATTTATTATAGTTCTATCGATAATAACTGCATAATATGGGTAATAATGCATGTTATATTGATGATAATGAAAGTAGTAAGTATATTTATTATAGTTCTATCGATAATAACTGCATAGTATGGGTAATAATGCATGTTATGTTGATGAAAATAAATGTACTAAGTATATTTATTATAGTTCTAGCGATTATAACTGCATAATATGGGTAATAATGCATGTTATATTGATAATAATATAAGTAGTAGGTATAAATATTACAGTTCTAGCGATAATAACTGCATTATATGGGCAATAATGCATGTTATATTGATAATATCGGGAGTAATAAGTATAATTATTATAGTTCTAGCGATAATAACTGCATAATATGGGTAATAATGCATGTCATATTGAGAATAATATAAGTAATAAGTATAATTATTACAGTTCTAGCGATAATAACTGCATTATTTGGGTAATAATGGATATTATATTGATAATATCGGGAGTAATAAGTATAATTATTATAGTTCTAGCGATAATGATAGTTAAATATGGCTAATAGTGCATGTTATATTGATAATATCGGGAGTAATAAGTATAATTATTATAGCTCTAGCGATAATAATAGCACAATATGGCTAATAGTGCATGTTATATTGATAATAATAAAAGTAATAACTATATTTATTATAGTTCTATCGATAATAACTGCATAATATGTGTAATAATGCATGTTATATTGATGATAATAAAAGTACTATGTATATTTATTATAGTTCTAGCGATTATAACTGCATAATATGGGTAATATTGCATGATATATTGAGAATAATATGAGTAATAAGTATATTTATTACAGTTCTAGCGATAATAACTCCATTATATGGGTAATAATGCATGTTATATTGATAATAATATAAGTAATAAGTATAATTATTACAGTTCTAGCGATAATAACTGCAGTATATGCGTAATAATGCATGTTATATTGATAATATCGGGAGTAATAAGTATAGTTATTACAGTTCCAGCGATAAGAACTGCATTATATGTGTAATAATGGATGTTATATTGATAATATCGGGAGTAATAAGTATAATTATTACAGTCCTAGCGATAATACTAGTAAAATATGGCAAAGAGTGCCTGTTATATTGATAATAATAAAAGTAATAAGTATATTTATTATACTTCTGTCGATAATAACTGCATTATATGGTTAATAATGCATGTTATATTGATGATAATAAAAGTACTATGTATATTTATTATAGTTCTAGCGATTATAACTGCATAATATGGGTAATATTGCATGATATATTGAGAATAATATGAGTAATAAGTATATTTATTACAGTTCTAGCGATAATAACTCCATTATATGGGTAATAATGCATGTTATATTGATAATAATATAAGTAATAAGTATAACTATTACAGTTCTAGCGATAATACCTGCATTATATTGGTAATAATGCTTGTTATATTGATAATATCGGGAGTAATAAGTATAATTATTATAGCTCTAGCGATAATAATAGCACAATATGGCTAATAGTGCATGTTATATTGATAATAATAAAAGTAATAACTATATTTATTATAGTTCTATCCATAATAACTGCATAATATGTGTAATAATGCATGTTATATTGATGATAATAAAAGTACTAAGTATATTTATTATAGGTCTAACAATTATAACTGCATAATATGGGTAATATTGCATGATATATTGAGAATAATATAAGTAATAAGTATATTTTTTACAGTTCTAGCGATAATAACTCCATTATATGGGTAATAATGCATGTTATATTGATAATAATATAAGTAATAAGTATAATTATTACAGTTCTAGCGATAATAACTGCAGTATATGCGTAATAATGCATGTTATATTGATAATATCGGGAGTAATAAGTATAGTTATTACAGTTCCAGCGATAAGAACTGCATTATATGGGTAATAATGGATGTTATATTGATAATATCGGGAGTAATAAGTATAATTATTACAGTCCTAGCGATAATACTAGTAAAATATGGCAAAGAGTGCCTGTTATATTGATAATAATAAAAGTAATAAGTATATTTATTATACTTCTGTCGATAATAACTGCATTATATGGTTAATAATGCATGTTATATTGATAACAATAAAAGTAATAAGTATATTTATTATAGTTCTATCGATAATAACTGCATAGTATGGGTAATAATGCATGTTATGTTGATGATAATAAATGTACTAAGTATATTTATTATAGTTCTAGCGATTATAACTGCATAATATGGGTAATAATGCATGTTATATTGATAATAATATAAGTAGTAGGTATAAATATTACAGTTCTAGCGATAATAACTGCATTATATGGGCAATAATGCAAGTTATATTGATAATATCGGGAGTAATAAGTATAATTATTACAGTCCTAGCGATAATACTAGTAAAATATGGCAAAGAGTGCCTGTTATATTGATAATAATAAAAGTAATAAGTATATTTATTATACTTCTGTCGATAATAACTGCATTATATGGTTAATAATGCATGTTATATTGATAACAATAAAAGTAATAAGTATATTTATTATAGTTCTATCGATAATAACTGCATAGTATGGGTAATAATGCATGTTATGTTGATGATAATAAATGTACTAAGTATATTTATTATAGTTCTAGCGATTATAACTGCATAATATGGGTAATAATGCATGTTATATTGATAATAATATAAGTAATAAGTATAATTACTACAGTTCTAGCGATAATAACTGCATAATATGGGTAATAATGCATGTTATATTAATGATAATAAAAGTACTAAGTATATTTATTATAGTTCTAGCGATTATAACTACATAATATGGGTAATATTGCATGATATATTGAGAATAATATAAGTAATAGGTATATTTATTACAGTTCTAGCAATAATAACTCCATTATATGGGTAATAATGCATGTTATATTGATAGTAATATAAGTAATAAGTATAATTATTACAGTTCAAGCGATAATAACTCCATTATATGGGTAATATTGCATGTTGTGTTGATAATAATATAAGTAACAAGTATAATTATTACAGTTCTAGCGATAATAACTGCATAATATGGGTAATAATGCACGTTATATTGCTAATAATATACGTAATAAGTATAATTATTACAATTCTAGCGATAATAACTGCATGTTATATTGATAATAATAAAAGTAATAAGTATATTTATTATACTTCTGTCGATAATAACTGCATTATTTGGGTAATAGTGCACGTTATATTGCTAATGGTATAAGTAATAAGTATAATTATTACAGTCCTAGCGATAATAACTGCATTATATGGGTAATAATGCATGTTATATTGATAATATCGGGAGTAATAAGTATAATTATTATAGTTTTCGCGATAATAATAGTACAATATTTCTAATAGTGCATGTTATATTGATAATAATAAAAGTAATACGTATATTTATTATAGTTCTAGCGATAATAACTGCATAATATGGGTAATAATGCATGTTATATTGAAAATAATATAAGTAATAAGTATAATTATTACAGTTCCAGCGATAATAACTGCATTATTTTGGTAATAATGGATGTTATATTGATAATATCGGGAGTAATAAGTATAATTATTATAGTTCTAGCGATAATACTAGTAAAATATGGCTAAGAGTGCCTGTTATATTGATAATAGTAAAAGTAATAAGTATATTTATTATACTTCTGTCGATAATAACTGCATTATTTGGGTAATAGTGCACGTTATATTGCTAATAGTATAAGTAATAAGTATAATTATTACAGTCCTAGCGATACTAACTGCATTATATGGGTAATAATGCATGTTATATTGATAATATCGGGAGTAATAAGTATAATTATTATAGTTTTCGCGATAATAATAGTACAATATTTCTAATAGTGCATGTTATATTGATAATAATAAAAGTAATACGTATATTTATTATAGTTCTAGCGATAATAACTGCATAATATGGGTAATAATGCATGTTATATTGAGAATAATATAAGTAATAAGTATAACTATTACACTTCCAGCGATAATAATTGCATTATTTGGGTAATAATGGATGATATATTGATAATATCGGGATTAATAAGTATAATTATTATAGTTCTAGCGATAATGATAGTAAAATATGGCTAATAGTGCATGTTATATTGATGATAATAAAAGTAATAAGTATATTTATTACAGTTATAACGATAATAACTGCATAATATGGGTAATAATGCATGTTATATTGATAATAATGTAAGTAATAAGTATAATTATTACAGTTCTAGCGATAATAACTGCATTATATGCGTAATAATGCATGTTATATTGATAATATCTGGAGTAATAAGTATAGTTATTACAGTTCCAGCGATAAGAACTGCATTATATGGGTAATAATGCATGTTATATTGATAATAATATAAGTAATAAGTATAATTATTACAGTTCTAGCGATAATAACTGCATTATATGGGTAATAATGCATGTTATATTGATAATATCGGGAGTAATAAGTATAATTTATATAGTTTTCGCGATAATAATAGTACAATATGGCTAATAGTGCATGTTATATTGATAATAATAAAAGTAATAAGTATATTTATTATAGTTCTATCGATAATAACTGCATAGTATGGGTAATAATGCATGTTATGTTGATGAAAATAAATGTACTAAGTATATTTATTATAGTTCTAGCGATTATAACTGCATAATATGGGTAATAATGCATGTTATATTGATAATAATATAAGTAGTAGGTATAAATATTACAGTTCTAGCAATAATAACTGCATTATATGGGCAATAATGCATGTTATATTGATAATATCGGGAGTAATAAGTATAATTATTATAGTTCTAGCGATAATAACTGCATAATATGGGTAACAATGCATGTTATATTGATAATAATATAAGTAATAAGTATAATTACTACAGTTCTAGCGATAATAACTGCATAATATGGGTAATAATGCATGTTATATTAATGATAATAAAAGTACTAAGTATATTTATTATAGTTCTAGCGATTATAACTGCATAATATGGGTAATATTGCATGATATATTGAGAATAATATAAGTAATAAGTATATTTATTACAGTTCTAGCGATAATAACTCCATTATATGGGTAATAATGCATGTTATATTGATAGTAATATAAGTAATAAGTATAATTATTACAGTTCAAGCGATAATAACTCCATTATATGGGTAATATTGCATGTTGTGTTGATAATAATATAAGTAACAAGTATAATTATTACAGTTCTAGCGATAATAACTGCATAATATGGGTAATAATGCACGTTATATTGCTAATAATATACGTAATAAGTATAATTATTACAATTCTAGCGATAATAACTGCATGTTATATTGATAATAATAAAAGTAATAAGTATATTTATTATACTTCTGTCGATAATAACTGCATTATATGGGTAATAATGCATGTAATATTGATGATAATGAGAATAGTAAGTATATTTATTACAGTTCTATCGATAATAACTGCATAATATGGGTAATAATGCTTGTTATATTGATAATAATAAAAGTAATAAGTATATTTATTATAGTTCTATCGATAATAACTGCATAATATGGGTAATAATGCATGTTATATTGATGATAATGAAAGTAGTAAGTATATTTATTATAGTTCTATCGATAATAACTGCATAGTATGGGGAATAATGCATGTTATGTTGATGAAAATAAATGTACTAAGTATATTTATTATAGTTCTAGCGATTATAACTGCATAATATGGGTAATAATGCATGTTATATTGATAATAATATAAGTAGTAGGTATAAATATTACAGTTCTAGCGATAATAACTGCATTATATGGGCAATAATGCATGTTATATTGATAATATCGGGAGTAATAAGTATAATTATTATAGTTCTAGCGATAATAACTGCATAATATGGGTAATAATGCATGTCATATTGAGAATAATATAAGTAATAAGTATAATTATTACAGTTCTAGCGATAATAACTGCATTATTTGGGTAATAATGGATGTTATATTGATAATATCGGGAGTAATAAGTATAATTATTATAGTTCTAGCGATAATAATAGCACAATATGGCTAATAGTGCATGTTATATTGATAATAATAAAAGTAATAACTATATTTATTATAGTTCTATCGATAATAACTGCATAATATGTGTAATAATGCATGTTATATTGATGATAATAAAAGTACTATGTATATTTATTATAGTTCTAGCGATTATAACTGCATAATATGGGTAATATTGCATGATATATTGAGAATAATATGAGTAATAAGTATATTTATTACAGTTCTAGCGATAATAACTCCATTATATGGGTAATAATGCATGTTATATTGATAATAATATAAGTAATAAGTATAACTATTACAGTTCTAGCGATAATACCTGCATTATATTGGTAATAATGCTTGTTATATTGATAATAATGGGAGTAATAAGTATAATTATTATAGCTCTAGCGATAATAATAACACAATATGGCTAATAGTGCATGTTATATTGATAATAATAAAAGTAATAACTATATTTATTATAGTTCTATCCATAATAACTGCATAATATGTGTAATAATGCATGTTATATTGATGATAATAAAAGTACTAAGTATATTTATTATAGGTCTAACAATTATAACTGCATAATATGGGTAATATTGCATGATATATTGAGAATAATATAAGTAATAAGTATATTTTTTACAGTTCTAGCGATAATATCTCCATTATATGGGTAATAATGCATGTTATATTGATAATAATATAAGTAATAAGTATAATTATTACAGTTCTAGCGATAATAACTGCAGTATATGCGTAATAATGCATGTTATATTGATAATATCGGGAGTAATAAGTATAGTTATTACAGTTCCAGCGATAAGAACTGCATTATATGGGTAATAATGGATGTTATATTGATAATATCGGGAGTAATAAGTATAATTATTACAGTCCTAGCGATAATACTAGTAAAATATGGCAAAGAGTGCCTGTTATATTGATAATAATAAAAGTAATAAGTATATTTATTATACTTCTGTCGATAATAACTGCATTATATGGTTAATAATGCATGTTATATTGATGATAATAAAAGTACTATGTATATTTATTATAGTTCTAGCGATTATAACTGCATAATATGGGTAATATTGCATGATATATTGAGAATAATATGAGTAATAAGTATATTTATTACAGTTCTAGCGATAATAACTCCATTATATGGGTAATAATGCATGTTATATTGATAATAATATAAGTAATAAGTATAACTATTACAGTTCTAGCGATAATACCTGCATTATATTGGTAATAATGCTTGTTATATTGATAATATCGGGAGTAATAAGTATAATTATTATAGCTCTAGCGATAATAATAGCACAATATTGCTAATAGTGCATGTTATATTGATAATAATAAAAGTAATAACTATATTTATTATAGTTCTATCCATAATAACTGCATAATATGTGTAATAATGCATGTTATATTGATGATAATAAAAGTACTAAGTATATTTATTATAGGTCTAACAATTATAACTGCATAATATGGGTAATATTGCATGATATATTGAGAATAATATAAGTAATAAGTATATTTTTTACAGTTCTAGCGATAATAACTCCATTATATGGGTAATAATGCATGTTATATTGATAATAATATAAGTAATAAGTATAATTATTACAGTTCTAGCGATAATAACTGCAGTATATGCGTAATAATGCATGTTATATTGATAATATCGGGAGTAATAAGTATAGTTATTACAGTTCCAGCGATAAGAACTGCATTATATGGGTAATAATGGATGTTATATTGATAATATCGGGAGTAATAAGTATAATTATTACAGTCCTAGCGATAATACTAGTAAAATATGGCAAAGAGTGCCTGTTATATTGATAATAATAAAAGTAATAAGTATATTTATTATACTTCTGTCGATAATAACTGCATTATATGGTTAATAATGCATGTTATATTGATAATAATAAAAGTAATAAGTATATTTATTATACTTCTGTCGATAATAACTGCATTATTTGGGTAATAGTGCACGTTATATTGCTAATGGTATAAGTAATAAGTATAATTATTACAGTCCTAGCGATAATAACTGCATTATATGGGTAATAATGCATGTTATATTGATAATATCGGGAGTAATAAGTATAATTATTATAGTTTTCGCGATAATAATAGTACAATATTTCTAATAGTGCATGTTATATTGATAATAATAAAAGTAATACGTATATTTATTATAGTTCTAGCGATAATAACTGCATAATATGGGTAATAATGCATGTTATATTGAAAATAATATAAGTAATAAGTATAATTATTACAGTTCCAGCGATAATAACTGCATTATTTTGGTAATAATGGATGTTATATTGATAATATCGGGAGTAATAAGTATAATTATTATAGTTCTAGCGATAATACTAGTAAAATATGGCTAAGAGTGCCTGTTATATTGATAATAGTAAAAGTAATAAGTATATTTATTATACTTCTGTCGATAATAACTGCATTATTTGGGTAATAGTGCACGTTATATTGCTAATAGTATAAGTAATAAGTATAATTATTACAGTCCTAGCGATACTAACTGCATTATATGGGTAATAATGCATGTTATATTGATAATATCGGGAGTAATAAGTATAATTATTATAGTTTTCGCGATAATAATAGTACAATATTTCTAATAGTGCATGTTATATTGATAATAATAAAAGTAATACGTATATTTATTATAGTTCTAGCGATAATAACTGCATAATATGGGTAATAATGCATGTTATATTGAGAATAATATAAGTAATAAGTATAACTATTACACTTCCAGCGATAATAATTGCATTATTTGGGTAATAATGGATGATATATTGATAATATCGGGATTAATAAGTATAATTATTATAGTTCTAGCGATAATGATAGTAAAATATGGCTAATAGTGCATGTTATATTGATGATAATAAAAGTAATAAGTATATTTATTACAGTTATAACGATAATAACTGCATAATATGGGTAATAATGCATGTTATATTGATAATAATGTAAGTAATAAGTATAATTATTACAGTTCTAGCGATAATAACTGCATTATATGCGTAATAATGCATGTTATATTGATAATATCTGGAGTAATAAGTATAGTTATTACAGTTCCAGCGATAAGAACTGCATTATATGGGTAATAATGCATGTTATATTGATAATAATATAAGTAATAAGTATAATTATTACAGTTCTAGCGATAATAACTGCATTATATGGGTAATAATGCATGTTATATTGATAATATCGGGAGTAATAAGTATAATTTATATAGTTTTCGCGATAATAATAGTACAATATGGCTAATAGTGCATGTTATATTGATAATAATAAAAGTAATAAGTATATTTATTATAGTTCTATCGATAATAACTGCATAGTATGGGTAATAATGCATGTTATGTTGATGAAAATAAATGTACTAAGTATATTTATTATAGTTCTAGCGATTATAACTGCATAATATGGGTAATAATGCATGTTATATTGATAATAATATAAGTAGTAGGTATAAATATTACAGTTCTAGCAATAATAACTGCATTATATGGGCAATAATGCATGTTATATTGATAATATCGGGAGTAATAAGTATAATTATTATAGTTCTAGCGATAATAACTGCATAATATGGGTAACAATGCATGTTATATTGATAATAATATAAGTAATAAGTATAATTACTACAGTTCTAGCGATAATAACTGCATAATATGGGTAATAATGCATGTTATATTAATGATAATAAAAGTACTAAGTATATTTATTATAGTTCTAGCGATTATAACTGCATAATATGGGTAATATTGCATGATATATTGAGAATAATATAAGTAATAAGTATATTTATTACAGTTCTAGCGATAATAACTCCATTATATGGGTAATAATGCATGTTATATTGATAGTAATATAAGTAATAAGTATAATTATTACAGTTCAAGCGATAATAACTCCATTATATGGGTAATATTGCATGTTGTGTTGATAATAATATAAGTAACAAGTATAATTATTACAGTTCTAGCGATAATAACTGCATAATATGGGTAATAATGCACGTTATATTGCTAATAATATACGTAATAAGTATAATTATTACAATTCTAGCGATAATAACTGCATGTTATATTGATAATAATAAAAGTAATAAGTATATTTATTATACTTCTGTCGATAATAACTGCATTATATGGGTAATAATGCATGTAATATTGATGATAATGAGAATAGTAAGTATATTTATTACAGTTCTATCGATAATAACTGCATAATATGGGTAATAATGCTTGTTATATTGATAATAATAAAAGTAATAAGTATATTTATTATAGTTCTATCGATAATAACTGCATAATATGGGTAATAATGCATGTTATATTGATGATAATGAAAGTAGTAAGTATATTTATTATAGTTCTATCGATAATAACTGCATAGTATGGGGAATAATGCATGTTATGTTGATGAAAATAAATGTACTAAGTATATTTATTATAGTTCTAGCGATTATAACTGCATAATATGGGTAATAATGCATGTTATATTGATAATAATATAAGTAGTAGGTATAAATATTACAGTTCTAGCGATAATAACTGCATTATATGGGCAATAATGCATGTTATATTGATAATATCGGGAGTAATAAGTATAATTATTATAGTTCTAGCGATAATAACTGCATAATATGGGTAATAATGCATGTCATATTGAGAATAATATAAGTAATAAGTATAATTATTACAGTTCTAGCGATAATAACTGCATTATTTGGGTAATAATGGATGTTATATTGATAATATCGGGAGTAATAAGTATAATTATTATAGTTCTAGCGATAATAATAGCACAATATGGCTAATAGTGCATGTTATATTGATAATAATAAAAGTAATAACTATATTTATTATAGTTCTATCGATAATAACTGCATAATATGTGTAATAATGCATGTTATATTGATGATAATAAAAGTACTATGTATATTTATTATAGTTCTAGCGATTATAACTGCATAATATGGGTAATATTGCATGATATATTGAGAATAATATGAGTAATAAGTATATTTATTACAGTTCTAGCGATAATAACTCCATTATATGGGTAATAATGCATGTTATATTGATAATAATATAAGTAATAAGTATAACTATTACAGTTCTAGCGATAATACCTGCATTATATTGGTAATAATGCTTGTTATATTGATAATAATGGGAGTAATAAGTATAATTATTATAGCTCTAGCGATAATAATAACACAATATGGCTAATAGTGCATGTTATATTGATAATAATAAAAGTAATAACTATATTTATTATAGTTCTATCCATAATAACTGCATAATATGTGTAATAATGCATGTTATATTGATGATAATAAAAGTACTAAGTATATTTATTATAGGTCTAACAATTATAACTGCATAATATGGGTAATATTGCATGATATATTGAGAATAATATAAGTAATAAGTATATTTTTTACAGTTCTAGCGATAATATCTCCATTATATGGGTAATAATGCATGTTATATTGATAATAATATAAGTAATAAGTATAATTATTACAGTTCTAGCGATAATAACTGCAGTATATGCGTAATAATGCATGTTATATTGATAATATCGGGAGTAATAAGTATAGTTATTACAGTTCCAGCGATAAGAACTGCATTATATGGGTAATAATGGATGTTATATTGATAATATCGGGAGTAATAAGTATAATTATTACAGTCCTAGCGATAATACTAGTAAAATATGGCAAAGAGTGCCTGTTATATTGATAATAATAAAAGTAATAAGTATATTTATTATACTTCTGTCGATAATAACTGCATTATATGGTTAATAATGCATGTTATATTGATGATAATAAAAGTACTATGTATATTTATTATAGTTCTAGCGATTATAACTGCATAATATGGGTAATATTGCATGATATATTGAGAATAATATGAGTAATAAGTATATTTATTACAGTTCTAGCGATAATAACTCCATTATATGGGTAATAATGCATGTTATATTGATAATAATATAAGTAATAAGTATAACTATTACAGTTCTAGCGATAATACCTGCATTATATTGGTAATAATGCTTGTTATATTGATAATATCGGGAGTAATAAGTATAATTATTATAGCTCTAGCGATAATAATAGCACAATATTGCTAATAGTGCATGTTATATTGATAATAATAAAAGTAATAACTATATTTATTATAGTTCTATCCATAATAACTGCATAATATGTGTAATAATGCATGTTATATTGATGATAATAAAAGTACTAAGTATATTTATTATAGGTCTAACAATTATAACTGCATAATATGGGTAATATTGCATGATATATTGAGAATAATATAAGTAATAAGTATATTTTTTACAGTTCTAGCGATAATAACTCCATTATATGGGTAATAATGCATGTTATATTGATAATAATATAAGTAATAAGTATAATTATTACAGTTCTAGCGATAATAACTGCAGTATATGCGTAATAATGCATGTTATATTGATAATATCGGGAGTAATAAGTATAGTTATTACAGTTCCAGCGATAAGAACTGCATTATATGGGTAATAATGGATGTTATATTGATAATATCGGGAGTAATAAGTATAATTATTACAGTCCTAGCGATAATACTAGTAAAATATGGCAAAGAGTGCCTGTTATATTGATAATAATAAAAGTAATAAGTATATTTATTATACTTCTGTCGATAATAACTGCATTATATGGTTAATAATGCATGTTATATTGATAATAATAAAAGTAATAAGTATATTTATTATAGTTCTATCGATAATAACTGCATAGTATGGGTAATAATGCATGTTATGTTGATGATAATAAATGTACTAAGTATATTTATTATAGTTCTAGCGATTATAACTGCATAATACGGGTAATAATGCATGTTATATTGATAATAATATAAGTAGTAGGTATAAATATTACAGTTCTAGCGATAATAACTGCATTATATGGGCAATAATGCATGTTATATTGATAATATCGGGAGTAATAAGTATAATTATTATAGTTCTAGCGATAATAACTGCATAATATGGGTAATAATGCATGTTATATTGATAATAATATAAGTAATAAGTATAATTACTACAGTACTAGCGATAATAACTGCATAATATGGGTAATAATGCATGTTATATTAATGATAATAAAAGTACTAAGTATATTTATTATAGTTCTAGCGATTATAACTACATAATATGGGTAATATTGCATGATATATTGAGAATAATATAAGTAATAGGTATATTTATTACAGTTCTAGCAATAATAACTCCATTATATGGGTAATAATGCATGTTATATTGATAGTAATATCAGTAATAAGTATAATTATTACAGTTCAAGCGATAATAACTCCATTATATGGGTAATATTGCATGTTGTGTTGATAATAATATAAGTAACAAGTATAATTATTACAGTTCTAGCGATAATAACTGCATAATATGGGTAATAATGCACGTTATATTGCTAATAATATACGTAATAAGTATAATTATTACAATTCTAGCGATAGTAACTGCATTATATGGGTAATAATGCATGTTATATTGATAATATCGGGAGTAATAAGTATAATTATTATAGTTCTAGCGATAATAATAGTAAAATATGGCTAATAGTGCATGTTATATTGATAATATCAGGAGTAATAAGTATAATTATTATAGTTTTCGCGATAATAATAGTACAATATTTCTAATAGTGCATGTTATATTGATAATAATAAAAGTAATACGTATATTTATTATAGTTCTAGCGATAATAACTGCATAATATGGGTAATAATGCATGTTATATTGAATATAATGTAAGTAATAAGTATAATTATTACAGTTCCAGCGATAATAACTGCATTATTTTGGTAATAATGGACGTTATATTGATAATATCGGGAGTAATAAGTATAATTATTATAGTTCTAGCGATAATAATAGTAAAATATGGCAAATAGTGCATGTTATATTGATGATAATAAAAGTAATAAGTATATTTATTACAGTTCTATCGATAATAACTGCATTATATGGGTAATAATGCACGTTATATTGCTAGTAGTATAAGTAATAAGTATAATTATTACAGTTCTAGCGATAATAACTGCATAATATGGGTAATAATGCACGTTATATTGCTAATAATATAAGTAATGAGTACAATTATTACAGTTCTAGCGATAATAACTGCATTATATGGGTAATAATGCACGTTATATTGCTAATAATATAAGTAATGAGTACAATTATTACAGTTCTAGCGATAATAACTGCATTATATGGGTAATAATGCATGTTATATTGATAAAGCATAAGTAATAAGTATAATTATTACAGTTCTTGCGATAATAACTGCATTATATGGGTAATAATGCATGTTATATTGATAATATCGGGAGTAATAAGTATAATTATTATAGTTCTAGCGATAATAATAGTAAAATATGGCAAATAGTGCATGTTATATTGATAATAATAAAAGTAATAAATATATTTATTACAGTTCTATCGAGAATAACTGCATAATATGGGTAATAATGGATGTTATATTGATGATAATAAAAATAATACGTATATTTATTATAGTTCTAGCGATAATAACTGCATAATATGGGTAATAATGCATGTTATATTGATAATATCGGGAGTAATAAGTATAATTATTATAGTTCTAGCGGTAATTATAGTAAAATATGGCAAATAGTGCATGTTATATTGATAATAATAAAAGTAATAAGTATATTTATTACAGTTCTATCGATAATAACTGCATAATATGGGTAATAATGCATGTTATATTGATGATAATAAAAGTAATACGTATATTTATTATAGTTCTAGCGATAATAACTGCATAATATGGGTAATAATGCATGTTATATTGATAATAATCTAAGTAATAAGTATAATTATTACTGTTCTAGCGATAATAACTGCATTATATGGGTAATAATGCACGTTATATTGCTAACAATATAAGTAATAAGTATAATTATTACAGTTCTAGCGATAATACCTCCATTATATGGGTAATAATGCATGTTATATTGATAATGATATAAGTAATAAGTATAATTATTACAGTTCTAGCGATAATAACTGCATAATATGGGTAATAATGCACGTTATATTGCTAATAATATAAGTAATGGGTACAATTATTACAGTTCTAGCGATAATAACTGCATTATATGGGTAATAATGCATGTTATATTGATAATAACATAAGTAATAGGTATAATTATTACAGTTCTTGCGATAATAACTGCATTATATGGGTAATAATGCATGTTATATTGATAATATCGGGAGTAATAAGTATAATTATTATAGTTCTAGCGATAATAATAGTAAAATATGGCAAATAGTGCATGTTATATTGATGATAATAAAAGTAATAAGTATATTTATTACAGTTCTATCGATAATAACTGCATAATATGGGTAATAATGCATGTTATATTGATGATAATGAAAGTAATACGAATATTTATTATAGCTCTAGCGATAATAACTGCATAATATGGGTAATAATGCATGTTATATTGATAATAATATAAGTAATAAGTATAATTATTACAGTTCTAGCGATAATAACTGCATTATATGGGTAATAATGCACGTTATATTGCTAACAATATAAGTAATAAGTATAATTATTACAGTTATAGCGATAATAACTGCATTATATGGGTAATAATGCATGTTATATTGATGATAATGAAAGTAATACGAATATTTGTTATAGTTGTAGCGAAAATAACTGCATAATATGGGTAATAATGCACGTTATATTGCTAATAATATAAGTAATGAGTACAATTATTACAGTTCTAGCGATAATAACTGCATTATATGGGTAATAATGCATGTTATATTGATAATATCGGGAGTTATAAGTATAATTCTTATAGTTCTAGCGATAATAATAGTAAAATATGGCAAATAGTGCATGTTATATTGATAATAATAAAAGTAATAAATATATTTATTACAGTTCTATCGAGAATAACTGCATAATATGGGTAATAATGGATGTTATATTGATGATAATAAAAATAATACGTATATTTATTATAGTTCTAGCGATAATAACTGCATAATATGGGTAATAATGCATGTTATATTGATAATATCGGGAGTAATAAGTATAATTATTATAGTTCTAGCGATAATTATAGTAAAATATGGCAAATAGTGCATGTTATATTGATAATAATAAAAGTAATAAGTATATTTATTACAGTTCTATCGATAATAACTGCATAATATGGGTAATAATGCATATTATATTGATGATAATAAAAGTAATACGTATATTTATTATAGTTCTAGCGATAATAACTGCATAATATGGGTAATAATGCATGTTATATTGATAATAATATAAGTAATAAGTATAATTATTACAGTTCTAGCGATAATAACTGCATTATATGGGTAATAATGCACGTTATATTGCTAACAATATAAGTAATAAGTATAATTATTACAGTTCTAGCGATAATAACTGCATTATATGGGTAAAAATGCATGTTATATTGATAATGATATAAGTAATAAGTATAGTTATTACAGTTCTAGCGATAATAACTGCATAATATGGGTAATAATGCACGTTATATTGCTAATAATATAAGTAATGAGTACAATTATTACAGTTCTAGCGATAATAACTGCATTATATGGGTAATAATGCATGTTATATTGATAATAACATAAGTAATAAGTATAATTATTACAGTTCTAGCGATAATAACTGCATTATATGGCTAATAATGCATGTTATATTGATAATATCGGGAGTAATAAGTATAATTATTATAGTTCTACCGATAATAATAGTAAAATATGGCAAATAGTGCATGTTATATTGATAATAATAAAAGTAATAAGTATATTTATTACAGTTCTATCGATAATAACTGCATAATATGGGTAATAATGCATGTTATATTGATGATAATAAAAGTAATACGTATATTTATTATAGTTCTAGCGATAGTAACTGCATAATATGGGTAATAGTGCATGTTATATTGATAATAATATAAGTAATAAGTATAATTATTACAGTTCTAGCGATAATAACTGCATTATATGGGTAATAATGCACGTTATATTCCTAACAATATAAGTAATAAGTATAATTATTACAGCTCTAGCGATAATAACTGCATTATATGGGTAATAATGCATGTTATATTGATGATAATGAAAGTAATACGAATATTTGTTATAGTTCTAGCGATAATAACTGCATAATATGGGTAATAATGCATGTTATATTGAGAATAATATAAGTAATAAGTATAATTATTACAGTTCTGGCGATAATAACTGCATTATATGGGTAACAATGCACGTTATATTGCTAATAGTATAAGTAATAAGTATAATTATTACAGTTCTAGCAATAATACCTCCATTATATGGGTAATAATGCATGTTATATTGATAATAATATAAGTAATAAGTATAATTATTACAGTTCTATCGATAATAACTGCATTATATGGGTAATAATGCATGTTATATTGATGATAATGAAAGTAATACGAATATTTATTATAGTTCTAGCGGTAATAACTGCATAATATGGGTAATAATGCATGTTATATTGAGAATAATATAAGTAATAAGTATAATTATTACAATTCTGGCGATAATAACTGCATTATATGGGTAATAATGCACGTTATATTGCTAATAGTATAAGTAATAAGTATAATTATTACAGTTCTAGCGATAATACCTCCATTATATGGGTAATAATGCATGTTATATTGATAATGATATAAGTAATAAGTATAATTATTACAGTTCTAGCGATAATAACTGCATTATATGGGTAAAAATGCATGTTATATTGATAATGATATAAGTAATAAGTATAGTTATTACAGTTCTAGCGATAATAACTGCATAATATGGGTAATAATGCACGTTATATTGCTAATAATATAAGTAATGAGTACAATTATTACAGTTCTAGCGATAATAACTGCATTATATGGGTAATAATGCATGTTATATTGATAATAACATAAGTAATAAGTATAATTATTACAGTTCTAGCGATAATAACTGCATTATATGGCTAATAATGCATGTTATATTGATAATATCGGGAGTAATAAGTATAATTATTATAGTTCTAGCGATAATAATAGTAAAATATGGCAAATAGTGCATGTTATATTGATAATAATAAAAGTAATAAGTATATTTATTACAGTTCTATCGATAATAACTGCATAATATGGGTAATAATGCATGTTATATTGATGATAATAAAAGTAATACGTATATTTATTATAGTTCTAGCGATAGTAACTGCATAATATGGGTAATAGTGCATGTTATATTGATAACAATATAAGTAATAAGTATAATTATTACAGTTCTAGCGATAATAACTGCATTATATGGGTAATAATGCACGTTATATTCCTAACAATATAAGTAATAAGTATAATTATTACAGCTCTAGCGATAATAACTGCATTATATGGGTAATAATGCATGTTATATTGATGATAATGAAAGTAATACGAATATTTGTTATAGTTCTAGCGATAATAACTGCATAATATGGGTAATAATGCATGTTATATTGAGAATAATATAAGTAATAAGTATAATTATTACAGTTCTGGCGATAATAACTGCATTATATGGGTAACAATGCACGTTATATTGCTAATAGTATAAGTAATAAGTATAATTATTACAGTTCTAGCAATAATACCTCCATTATATGGGTAATAATGCATGTTATATTGATAATAATATAAGTAATAAGTATAATTATTACAGTTCTATCGATAATAACTGCATTATATGGGTAATAATGCATGTTATATTGATGATAATGAAAGTAATACGAATATTTATTATAGTTCTAGCGGTAATAACTGCATAATATGGGTAATAATGCATGTTATATTGAGAATAATATAAGTAATAAGTATAATTATTACAATTCTGGCGATAATAACTGCATTATATGGGTAATAATGCACGTTATATTGCTAATAGTATAAGTAATAAGTATAATTATTACAGTTCTAGCGATAATACCTCCATTATATGGGTAATAATGCATGTTATATTGATAATGATATAAGTAATAAGTATAATTATTACAGTTCTAGCGATAATAACTGCATAATATGGGTAATAATGCATGTTATATTGATAATATCGGGAGTAATAAGTATAATTATTATAGTTCTAGCGATAATAATAGTAAAATATGGCAAATAGTGCATGTTATATTGATAATAATAAAAGTAACAAATATATTTATTACAGTTCTATCGATAATAACTGCATAATATGGGTAATAATGCATGTTATATTGATAATAATCTAAGTATTAAGTATAATTATTACAGTTCTAGCGATAATAACTGCATTATATGGGTAATAATGCACGTTATATTGCTAACAATATAAGTAATAAGTATAATTATTACAGTTCTAGCGATAATAACTGCATTATATGGGTAATAATGCATGTTATATTGATAATATCGGGAGTAATAAGTATAATTATTATAGTTCTAGCGATAATAATAGTAAAATATGGCAAATAGTGCATGTTATATTGATAATAATAAAAGTAATAAGTATATTTATTACAGTTCTATCGATAATAACTGCATAATATGGGTAATAATGCATGTTATATTGATAATAATATAAGTAATAAGTATAATTATTACAGTTCTAGCGATAATAACTGCATTATATGGGTAATAATGCACGTTATATTGCTAGTAGTATAAGTAATAAGTATAATTATTACAGTTCTAGCGATAATAACTGCATAATATGGGTAATAATGCACGTTATACTGCTAATAATATAAGTAATGAGTACAATTATTACAGTTCTAGCGATAATAACTGCATTATATGGGTAATAATGCACGTTATATTGCTAATAATATAAGTAATAAGTATAATTATTACAGTTCTAGCGATAATAACCGCATTATATGGGTAATAATGCATGTTACATTGATAATATTGGGAGTAATAAGTGTATTTATTATAGTTCTAGCGATAATAACTGCATAATATGGGTAATAATGCATGTTATATTGATAATAATATAAGTAATAAGTATAATTATTACAGTTCTAGCGATAATAACTGCATTATATGGGTAATAATGCATGTTATATTGATGATAATGAAAGTAATACGTATATTTATTATAGCTCTAGCGATAATAACTGCATAATATGGGTAATAATGCATGTTATATTGATAATAATATAAGTAATAAGTATAATTATTACAGTCCTAGCAATAATACCTCCATTATATGGGTAATAATGCACGTTATATTGCTAACAATATAAGTAATAAGTATAATTATTACAGTTCTAGCGATAATAACTGCATTATATGGGTAATAATGCATGTTATATTGATGATAATGAAAGTAATACGTATATTTATTATAGCTCTAGCGATAATAACTGCATAATATGGGTAATAATGCATGTTATATTGATAATAATCTAAGTAAGAAGTATAATTATTACAGTTCTAGCGATAATAACTGCATTATATGGGTAATAATGCACGTTATATTGCTAACAATATAAGTAATAAGTATAATTATTACAGTTCTAGCGATAATACCTCCATTATATGGGTAATAATGCATGTTATATTGATAATGATATAAGTAATAAGTATAATTATTACAGTTCTAGCGATAATAACTGCATAATATGGGTAATAATGCACGTTATATTGCTAATAATATAAGTAATGAGTACAATTATTACAGTTCTAGCGATAATAACTGCATTATATGGGTAATAATGCATGTTATATTGATAATATCGGGAGTAATAAGTATAATTATTATAGTTCTAGCGATAATAATAGTAAAATATGGCAAAGAGTGCATGTTATATTGACAATAATAAAAGTAACAAATATATTTATTACAGTTCTATCGATAATAACTGCATAATATGGGTAATAATGCATGTTATATTGATGATAATAAAAGTAATACGTATATTTATTATAGTTCTAGCGATAATAACTGCATAATATGGGTAATAATGCATGTTATATTGATAATAATCTAAGTAATAAGTATAATTATTACAGTTCTAGCGATAATAACTGCATTATATGGGTAATAATGCACGTTATATTGCTAACAATATAAGTAATAAGTATAATTATTACAGTTCTAGCGATAATAACTGCATTATATGGGTAATAATGCATGTTATATTGATAATATCGGGAGTAATAAGTATAATTATTATAGTTCTAGCGATAATAATAGTAAAATATGGCAAATAGTGCATGTTATATTGATAATAATAAAAGTAATAAGTATATTTATTACAGTTCTATCGATAATAACTGCATAATATGGGTAATAATGCATGTTATATTGAGAATAATATAAGTAATACGTATAATTATTACAGTTCTGGCGATAATAACTGCATTATATGGGTAATAATGCACGTTATATTGGTAATAGTATAAGTAATAAGTATAATTATTACAGTTCTGGCGATAATACCTCCATTATACGGGTAATATTGCATGTTATATTGATAATGATATAAGTAATAAGTATAATTATTACAGTTCTAGCGATAATAACTGCATAATATGGGTAATAATGCACGTTAAATTGCTAATAATATAAGTAATGAGTACAATTATTACAGTTCTAGCGATAATAACTGCATTATATGGGTAATAATGCATGTTATATTGATAATAATATAAGTAATAAGTATAATTATTACAGTTCTAGCGATAATAACTGCATTATATAGGTAATAATGCATGTTATATTGATAATATCGGGAGTAATAAGTATAATTATTATAGTTCTAGCGATAATAATAGTAAAATATGGCAAATAGTGCATGTTATATTGATAATAATAAAAGTAATAAGTATGTTTATTACAGTTCTATCGATAATAACTGCATAATATGGGTAATAATGCATGTTATATTGATGATAATAAAAGTAATACGTATATTTATTATAGTTCTAGCGGTAATAACTGCATAATATGGGTAATAATGCATGTTATATTGAGAATAATATAAGTAATAAGTATAATTATTACAGTTCTGGCGATAGTAACTGCATTATATGGGTAATAATGCACGTTATATTGCTAATAGTATAAGTAATAAGTATAATTATTACAGTTCTAGCGATAATACCTCCATTATATGGGTAATAATGCATGTTATAATGATAATGATATAAGTAATAAGTATAATTATTACAGTTCTAGCGATAATAACTGCATTATATGGGTAATAATGCACGTTATATTGCTAATAGTATAAGTAATAAGTATAATTATTACAGTTCTAGCGATAATACCTCCATTATATGGGTAATAATGCATGTTATATTGATAATGATATAAGTAATAAGTATAATTATTACAGTTCTAGCGATAATAACTGCATAATATGGGTAATAATGCATGTTATATTGATAATATCGGGAGTAATAAGTATAATTATTATAGTTCTAGCGATAATAATAGTAAAATATGGCAAATAGTGCATGTTATATTGATAATAATAAAAGTAACAAATATATTTATTACAGTTCTATCGATAATAACTGCATAATATGGGTAATAATGCATGTTATATTGATAATAATCTAAGTATTAAGTATAATTATTACAGTTCTAGCGATAATAACTGCATTATATGGGTAATAATGCACGTTATATTGCTAACAATATAAGTAATAAGTATAATTATTACAGTTCTAGCGATAATAACTGCATTATATGGGTAATAATGCATGTTATATTGATAATATCGGGAGTAATAAGTATAATTATTATAGTTCTAGCGATAATAATAGTAAAATATGGCAAATAGTGCATGTTATATTGATAATAATAAAAGTAATAAGTATATTTATTACAGTTCTATCGATAATAACTGCATAATATGGGTAATAATGCATGTTATATTGATAATAATATAAGTAATAAGTATAATTATTACAGTTCTAGCGATAATAACTGCATTATATGGGTAATAATGCACGTTATATTGCTAGTAGTATAAGTAATAAGTATAATTATTACAGTTCTAGCGATAATAACTGCATAATATGGGTAATAATGCACGTTATATTGCTAATAATATAAGTAATGAGTACAATTATTACAGTTCTAGCGATAATAACTGCATAATATGGGTAATAATGCATGTTATATTGAGAATAATATTAGTAATAAGTATAATTATTACAGTTCTGGCGATAATAACTGCATTATATGGGTAATAATGCACGTTATATTGCTAATAATATAAGTAATAAGTATAATTATTACAGTTCTAGCGATAATAACCGCATTATATGGGTAATAATGCATGTTACATTGATAATATTGGGAGTAATAAGTGTATTTATTATAGTTCTAGCGATAATAACTGCATAATATGGGTAATAATGCATGTTATATTGATAATAATATAAGTAATAAGTATAATTATTACAGTTCTAGCAATAATACCTCCATTATATGGGTAATAATGCATGTTATATTGATGATAATGAAAGTGATACGTATATTTATTATAGTTCTTGCGATAATAACTGCATCATATGGGTAATAATGCATGTTATATTGAGAATAATATAAGTAATAAGTATAATTATTACAGTTCTGGCGATAATAACTGCATTATATGGGTAACAATGCACGTTATATTGCTAATAGTATAAGTAATAAGTATAATTATTACAGTTCTAGCAATAATACCTCCATTATATGGATAATAATGCATGTTATATTGATAATAATATAAGTAATAAGTATAATTATTACAGTTCTAGCGATAATAACTGCATTATATAGGTAATAATGCATGTTATATTGATAATATTGGGAGTAATAAGTATAATTATTACAGTTCTGGCGATAATAACTGCATTATATGGGTAACAATGCACGTTATATTGCTAATAGTATAAGTAATAAGTATAATTATTACAGTTCTAGCGATAATACCTCTATTATATGGGTAATAATGCATGTTATATTGATAATGATATAAGTAATAAGTATAATTATTACAGTTCTAGCGATAATAACTGCATAATATGGGTAATTATGCACGTTATATTGCTAATAATATAAGTAATGAGTACAATTATTACAGTTCTAGCGATAATAACTGCATTATATGGGTAATAATGCATGTTATATTGATAATAATATAAGTAATAAGTATAATTATTGCAGTTCTAGCGATAATAACTGCATTATATGGATAATAATGCATGTTATATTGATAATATCGGGAGTAATAAGTATAATTATTATAGTTCTAGCGATAATAATACTAAAATATGGCAAATAGTGCATGTTATATTGATAATAATAAAAGTAATAAGTATATTTATTACAGTTCTATCGATAATAACTGCATAATATGGGTAATAATGCATGTTATATTGATGATAATAAAA
Organism: Megachile leachella; assembly: GCA_963576845.1. Lineage (NCBI taxonomy): Eukaryota > Metazoa > Arthropoda > Insecta > Hymenoptera > Megachilidae > Megachile > Megachile leachella. The sequence continues at coordinate 1,197,368 of CAUYWW010000072.1, forward strand.
GTAATACGTATATTTATTATAGTTCTAGCGATAATAACTGCATAATATGGGTAATAATGCATGTTATATTGATAATAATATAAGTAATAAGTATAATTATTACAGTTCTAGCGATAGTAACTGCATTATATGGGTAATAATGCACGTTATATTGCTAACAATATAAGTAATAAGTATAATTATTACAGTTCTAGCGATAATAACTGCATAATATGGGTAATTATGCACGTTATATTGCTAATAATATAAGTAATGAGTACAATTATTACAGTTCTAGCGATAATAACTGCATTATATGGGTAATAATGCATGTTATATTGATAATAATATAAGTAATACGTATATTTATTATAGCTCTAGCGATAATAACTGCATAATATGGGTAATAATGCATGTTATATTGAGAATAATATAAGTAATAAGTATAATTATTACAGTTCTGGCGATAATAACTGCATTATATGGGTAATAATGCACGTTATATTGCTAATAGTACAAGTAATAAGTATAATTATTACAGTTCTAGCGATAATACCTCCATTATATGGGTAATAATGCATGTTATATTGATAATGATATAAGTAATAAGTATAATTATTACAGTTCTAGCGATAATAACTGCATAATATGGGTAATAATGCACGTTATATTGCTAATAATATAAGTAATGAGTACAATTATTACAGTTCTAGCGATAATAACTGCATTATATGGGTAATAATGCATGTTATATTGATAATAATATAAGTAATAAGTATAATTATTACAGTTCTAGCGATAATAACTGCATTATATGGGTAATAATGCATGTTATATTGATAATATCGGGAGTAATAAGTATAATTATTATAGATCTAGCGATAATAATAGTAAAATATGGCAAATAGTGCATGTTATATTGATAATAGTAAAAGTAATAAGTATATTTATTACAGTTCTATGGATAATAACTGCATAATATGGGTAATAATGCATGTTATATTGATGATAATGAAAGTAGTAAGTATATTTATTGCAGTTCTAGCGATAACAACTGCATTATATGCGTAATAAGGCATGTTATATTGATAATATCGGGAGTAATAAGTATAATTATTATAGTTCTAGCGATAATAATAGTAAAATATGGCTAATAGTGCATGATATATTGATAATAGTAAAAGTAATAAGTATATTTATTACAGTTCTATCGATAATAACTGCATAATATGGGTAATAATGCACGTTATATTGCTAATAATATAAGTAATAAGTATAATTATTACAGTTCTAGCGATAATAACTGCATTATATGGGTAATAATGCACGTTATATTGCTAATAATATAAGTAATAAGTATAATTATTACAGTTCTAGCGATAATAACTGCATTATATGGGTAATAATGCATGTTATATTGATAATATCGGGAGTAATAAGTATAATTATTATAGTTCTAGCGATAATAATAGTAAAATATGGCTAATAGTGCATGATATATTGATAATAGTAAAAGTAATAAGTATATTTATTACAGTTCTATCGATAATAACTGCATAATATGGGTAATAATGCACGTTATATTGCTAACAATATAAGTAATAAGTATAATTATTACAGTTCTAGCGATAATAACTGCATTATATGGGTAATAATGCATGTTATATTGATAATATCGGGAGTAATAAGTATAATTATTATAGTTCTAGCGATAATAATAGTAAAATATGGCAAATAGTGCATGTTATATTGACAATAATAAAAGTAATAAGTATATTTATTACAGTTCTATGGATAATAACTGCATAATATGGGTAATAATGCATGTTATATTGATGATAATGAAAGTAATACGTATATTTATTATAGCTCTAGCGATAATAACTGCATAATATGGGTAATAATGCATGTTATATTGAGAATAATATAAGTAATAAGTATAATTATTACAGTTCCAGCGATAATAACTGCATTATTTTGGTAATAATGGATGTTATATTGATAATATCGGGAGTAATAAGTATAATTATTATAGTTCTAGCGATAATGATAGTAAAATATGGCTAATAGTGCATGTTATTTTGATGATAATAAAAGTAATACGTATATTTATTATAGTTCTAGCGATAATAACTGCATAATATGGGTAATAATGCATGTTATATTGATAATAATATAAGTAATAAGTATAATTATTACAGTTCTAGCGATAATAACTGCATTATATGGGTAATAATGCATGTTATATTGATAATATTGGGAGTAATAAGTATAATTATTATAGATCTAGCGATAATAACTGCATTATATGGGTAATAATGCACGTTATATTGCTAATAATATACGTAATAAGTATAATTATTACAGTTCTAGCGATAATAACTGCATGTTATATTGATAATAATAAAAGTAATAAGTATATTTATTATACTTCTGTCGATAGTAACTGCATTATATGGGTAATAATGCATGTTATATTGATAATAATATAAGTAATAAGTATAATTATTACAATTCTAGCGATGAGAACTGCATTATAAGGGTAATAATGCATGTTATATTGATAATAATATAAGTAATAAGTATAATTATTACAGTTCTAGCGATAATAACTGCATTATATGGGTAATAATGCATGTTATATTGATAATATT